>OZ010589.1:40180603-40218103 GCA_963932145.1 Acanthosepion lycidas
AATATTTTTTTCAATTCTTCCTTTAAATTTTCACGCTTTTTTTTTTTTGCAATAAATATATATTTGTAAACCACACAAATCAAATAATTCCATCTAGTTAGTACCGAATAAGTTTGTAGTATTTTTAACACATAAGCCTTAGCTTTTACACACTTCTTATGAAATGAAACATTACAAGTCATTTCACTAACAAAAAATAATTTCTTACCCGACATGCCACGTGCGTTTTTCGAAGTTCTTTATAATATAGGTTTTCTGTTTGTTTCCCCTGTGGCTTCAGTAATTATTGTGATATCACAACCATTGTGTCTAGTTGCATTTTTACATCCACATTATTAATTTTCACATACACAAATTTTCTTTGGTATTATGTAATTATTTTTCCGCCGCAACGCTGTGTACGAATTTTTTCTGTGAGAACTTTTCCTTTTACCGCGTGACTTTTTATTTCCTACTTTTCCACTCTTGTAACACTTTGAATTCTTAAAGGGACGGTCGTTTCCGTGATGTAAACTTCCACATCTGAAACATGGATTAATTTTTCTTTTCAAACATTTCTCTTTAGTTTGTATGTATGCGCATTCTATTTCTTCATTTTTACGTATGGCCTCTCGGATTTATGATTTTCTGACATTCGTCCGATATTTCTTGTAGTGTTAGTTTTTGATTCTGTTCAAGTTTCGTTAGAATTCTCACGAGTATTTCTTCGTATTAACACTGGAAAGAAAATTAACCCTTTAAACATATTCCGGAGTCCGTTAAAATTGAAATTTGTTAACGATTCCGGCATATGTGACAAAATCTTCGTCTTTTTTTTTGTCAGATTTATACACTGCCAACGAGTATAGAATTTTTATCGCTAAAAATTTTGGTCAGAATGTTTGCTGTTTCTTCAAAACAAATTTCCCCTGTTTGTTTGTTTTTTCAGTAGTACAAAATTAGAGTAGTTTTCATGTTATGCCGATGCTAACTTTCTCAACAAAAATTTTGATTTTTCTCGTCTTCCCAGTCACTGCATTCTTCTCTGAAAATTTGCTATCTTCTGAAATAAGCAGAAAAGGTAATTCTATCATTTGAGTTTTATGTGAATTCAGTTATGGTATTTGCCACCGGTCGGGAGTGAAAGAACTTGAGGAACTTTCTGTTTTCTTCCGAATTATTTCAATTAAATTTTGTTGTTGTCTCTTGACTGCTATAGTTTTTCTTTTCCTCTTTTATTTTTTACACGAAAGAAAAAAAATCAAACCAACGTGGATATAATTTCTCGTCGTTACTGTTATCATGTGCGCTGAAGCAAAAAAGTCTTTTTTCCTACTCCGTATGAGTTTCGACCTCTCGTCGTAACTGTTATAACCCACTCCTAGCGGTTATTATAATATGTTTTGCTTAGGCTACTCACCGTGACATAATTAGAATTCTTCCTGACTCCAACAAACTGTCAAGTTTATTCTGGGGAACCTTAGCGTTTCCACCCGGGCCACTAGTCAAAATTTATCCAGAACCCGCGACAGGGGGGGGGGGGGCTCGGGGTACAGTACTGGTCGGTTTTTCTCAGCTGAGTCACTATCCGAAGACAGAACACCGACTGAGTCATCGTCCGCCCGAAGACGGAGGTCTTGTCACCCTCTGCTAGATAAAAGACAGTTGGCCAGGGTCTGTTTCTGATGTCCGAGGCGACCCAAAAGGAGGTGCCAAGGGAACTGGTCAAATTTTGGGCGCTGCCTGCATGTAGCGATTTACTATACATTAAACATGACCTTGGGTCCTATCCTAACATTATAGAAAGGAAGAGAAAATATATATATATATATATATGTGTGTGTGAAAATATTGTAGAAAATAGGAAAGAAACTGGTTTGGTAAATAATCCAAAGTTCCTTAGTATTTTTGTAATTATTTTTAAAAAATAGTGCTCGATACGAAAGTAGAGCATAAATATTATTATTTATTTAAAAATATGATTCCAACACGCTACATAAGAGGTCTCATGTTTCAAAACAAGAGCCGAAAACTTCAAAATAATATTTGAATTAACTTGAGTTAAAGTAGGCTCTGTTCCATCTTCAAGCGAAATTTTTTGGGAATGACTTATTTCTGAAATTTACGAGTTTTAATAGTATGGTCAGAATTGAAATCAAAAATTTCCATGGTAACATCAAGGGCGGATTGTTTAGAATCGGCAGGGGTGGGGTGTTAATAATTTGTATCAGTATAGAGTTACTTTCATAGATGCCGGGTCACGGTAAGGTGGGGGTGGCTAAATTTACTCTATACTGATACAAATTATTAACACCCCACCCCTGCCGATTCTAAACAATCCGCCCTTGATGTTACCATGGAAATTTTTTATTTCAATTCTGACCATGCTATTAAAACTCGTAAATTTCAGAAATAGGTCATTCCCAAAAAATTTCGCTTGAAGATGGAACAGAGCCTACTTTAACTCAAGTTAATTCAAATATTATTTTGAAGTTTTCGGCTCTTGTTTTGAAACATGAGACCTCTTATGTAGCGTGTTGGAATCATATTTTTAAATAAATAATTATATATATATATATATATATATATATATATATATATATATATATAAAAGTTCAGAGCAGATAACATTAGAAAGATTTTAGAGTCCCATGAAAATAAGTGAATACAACGTCTAAAAACACAATATCCAGCCGGGCTAAACCATAAATTTAACAATATAGATAGTACTAATATATAACTCAACAAATCAATACCTACCCACTTTTCTCACCCACACAAGACAGACATGCTTACGGAGGTGTTGAGGCCTCACACTGATACACACACCCACACGAATATACACACTTACACACATCATACTCACTCACTCCCTAATGAGCCAAATGATAACACACACCCACAGCAATACACACGCTTACACATATCATACTCACTCACTCCCTCAGAACCAAATAACACACACAAAAACACTAAACAGAGACACATCCCCTCTCCAGGACCAATAATACTGTCAAACTGACCAAGGGAATTCAGAGAAGCATAGATCCATCCAGCTCTTATCTCAAATAACAACTAAAAAGAGACTGTTTGACCAACACAAGGAATGTTAAAAGATAAAAAAAATAAAAAAACAAATGAAAACTACAGACAAAAGTTCATTTTCTCCATCAAGACATTCATTTCTGTAGTTTACTGCTACCAGCAAGCAGAAATATTTCTTCTCCCGATGATGGCCATTTTGTCCGAAACTAGTCGAGTAATCTAAATGAAATAATAATAAAAAAAAAACGAAAGAATATTAATCTACAACCTAGTGTGTCTAAAGATCTTAATTTTTTAATATTTTTTTTTATTGTTCAATATATATATATATATATATATATATATATATATATATATATATATATAAAGTAAAGTAATGGTAAAACCAACTCAAAAACGCCAGGCAAATAAATGATAGAAAAATAAAAAATAAAAACCAAAAGCATAAATATAAATCGAGGAGAAAAAAAAAGACAGACACCGATCTAAACAGAGCTTCATGTCCAAATGAGCAACCGAGACCAAATATGCTCTCCAGCAAAACTGCTCAAAAAGTGGTAAAGTTTTTCACGCTGCTGCGATACTCTTGTAATCAGATATATATGCAAAGAGTATATATATATATATATATATATATATATATATATATATATATATTCAAACATATATTGTTAAATATAACAGACAACGAATTTCTATTATGTTTGAACATAAGCCGTTTTAAACTTCGTATAGTTGCTTTAATTTCCGGAGAAAATAAAGACAAAAATTGTCCAACATTTGGATATTTTTTTATTATGCTGTTCCTTGATCTAAGCTTTCGGCTCACATGAATATATATAAACATCATATATATATATATATATATATATATGTATATAAACATATGAATATATATATTAATATATATACACACACAAACATATCTATCTATCTATCTATCTATCTATATATATATATATATATATATATATATATATATATATATATATATATATGTATGTATATGTGTGTGTGTGTATGTCTTAGTTTGAGAGACTGTTTCTGAAGCCAAAATTGCGTATTTTTCAGTGGTTTACTGTTAGAAAGGCATTTAAGACAAGCGGATTTTATGGTAACGTGCTCAGTATCGGAAATGGAGACAGAGCGGGAAAAAGGTTTTTTTTTTTGTACTTAACTGGGCAGTATTTTCGTCATGTTGACTTCGGAGTTTCCTGGCCACATAGATATGTGACTTCTCTTCAGAGCGGAGTTGGACGATTATGCCACCCTAAGTAATATATATATAAAAAACAAAACCAAAAAAAAAAAAACATAATTTTTTACATCGAAACCACTTTGCGGCGGGAATCCTGATAACTATTTTGCCAACTATAAACACACGTCAAAATCACTATATTACATCACCAACCTTTATTAAATCCATTCTTAAGGAATCTTACATATGTTTATCTACATCCACTGTTTACGTAAAAACGTTCCCAAATCAACATGCGGACGACCACCAAACATAAATACTGCACACCCACGCATAGGAATATACATTATTATCCGAATCCCAGATAAACTCGAATTATAATACATTTTTTAAGCATTTCACCCCGAGCAGGGCAGGAGCTCCACTAGCACGCACAGGGTTACAGAGAGTGAAAGCGAAAGAAAAGACTGGGTACAGTGGGGATTGCGAAAAGGATAAAAGAAGAACGGGGATCAAGGGACCGAAGATGGCGATTGACGTTGCATTTAAATTTTTGAAGATCGTATGTATCAGGGAGTTCCACAATCGAGAATTGCGAGAAAAGAAACTGTTGGAGTAGAAGTGGCGGTTACATTTAATTATTTCAACAGAAAAAGGGTGGGACCTAGATGCCAATCTAGTAGCACGCTTAAATTCATATAGTCGGGGTACTAGGGAAAAAGGCTCGTCGGAGCAGTTGGTATGAAAATATTTGTAGAAAAGACAGAGGGAAGCTACATCACGGATGTGAAAAAGTGACTGGTCGAGATACCAAGTCAGGATCAATTACATTGCAGATCCTTCTTTGGATTTTGTTGAGAACCACGAGATGAATAGCAGGGGCACCAGACCAGATATAGCAACAGTATTCAATGCAGAGACGAATGGTAGATTTGTAGATGTGTAAGATGGACTCTGACGAGAAAAATCTTCTTGCAAGACACAGAGAACCAACTTTCCTTGCAGTAGATGTAGCTATTGATTCGAGGTAGCTGTTCCACCTCAAGTCAGTCAAAAAAGTGAGACCACGAAAGCTCAGTGAGAAGCTCTCCCGAAGTCGAGAATGGTGAGCAGGGAAGTTTCTCTGTGGTGGTTAAATGAGAGCAGTTTAGTTTTGGAGGTATTAAAATTTACAAGCGATTTCCTCCACCATTTAGCCACTGATTGGAGGTCCTTTTCGAGAGCAGCAGCCAGGTTAATTTTGTCAGTGCTGCCGGATTTGCTATTGAGACAGCAGTAAATGGTAGTGTCGTCAGCATAAATGCCTACTGATGGCACCAGGAAGATCATTGATGAAGATGTAGGACTCAGGATAGAGCCTTGAGGAACATCAGCGTTCATTTGAAAGGATCTGGAAGATGGCCCGTTCAGAACGACCTTCATTTCACGATTTGACAGGAATGATTGGATTGAATCAAATAATCGTCCTGTAATACCGTAGCCCTGAAGGTTACGTAAAAGACCAGCATGCCAAACCCTGTCAAACGCTTCGAGATATCTAGAGCCACAGCTCGAGCTTTGCCTTTATTATCAAGAGTTTGATATACATATTATGGCCGTAAGCACATCAGCAGTAGACCGGGTAAAACGGAATCCATATTTTTTTGTCGGAAAGTAGATCGTGAGAGGTAAGATGCTTAACTACTTCGGCATTGATTAAAGCCTCGAAGATTTTGCCGAAAAGCGGTAGGAGACTGATAAGGCGGTAGTTAGAGGGGTCAGAAAATTCTTAAAAACAGGGACTACAGAGGAAGACTTCCAATAAGCTGGAAACCAGTTTGCAGCGAGGCAATAGTTGTATAATATGGAGAGAAGTGGAGCCAGGTCGGGAGCACATTTTTTTTAGGACGACCACTGGTATCCGTCACCTCCACTTGGCTTTTTGGAGTCTAATTTAAAAATGATGTCCGAAACCAGCAACGGGGTTATGCACATATCACTCAGTAGAGCCTCAGTTCTAGCGGGGTGGGGAATCAGGTGTGGTCATTCCGCATGTGTCGAGTGTTGAGTTGGATGAGAATTTCAGTGCGAAGCATTCAGCCTTATATGTCGGAGATGTTAGGACTTCGAACTGATCGAATAGAGGAGGGATCGAGGATTTGCTGTTGTTCAACATCCTCTTGCAGAGCCGCCAATAATCTCTAGAACGAAACTTACGTTGTTTTATTCTGTCAGCAAACAATAATTTTGCTTCATTGAGGGCACGCTTATACTCGTTACGAGCAGAGACAAAGAGACGTCTGTTGCAATGGGACACGTCGCTCTGGTACAGTCAGAAGAAGGGATTCATGTAGGCTATAGCGACCAAGCAAGAGAGTGAGAACCAGGGAGCTGAACGCGGTTTAACTTGATATTTTCTTACTGGAATGAAAGCATCGATATCGGCTTTCACTCAGAAGGAGACCTCAGATGCGCATTTTTAAACAGGGTGATTAAAAACTACATTCCAAAGAACGTCACGAAGACAATCACGGAACGAGTCTGATCGTTGATAGCAGAAAGATACTCTGTTGGTAGGAGGTTCATGGCTGCTGGTGGAACGGAAGAAGATGTTTACAGACACTACGGCGTGATCAGAGTCGCCAAGAGGGCAGAGCTGCGTAGCGTGGCAAGAGTCAGGTACAGAGGAGGAAAAGAGATCGAGAAGAAACCAGTAACCCAGGCGGAAACGCTTAGGAAAGTTAACAATTTTCACGAGGGATTGAGTGATTGAAAAGTTAAGGGTTTAGATGCCAGCGATGTCAGTTACAGAGGGCTTAAGTCACCTGGTATCACCGAACACGAATATATTTGCAAACGGTTGTAGGGAGATGGCCTTGTCTATATTATCGGAAATACTATCTAGCACGCAACAGTCTTGAGAGGAAGGGGAACGGTAGAGAAAGAAGAGATAGCTGAGTGAATTAAATAGAGAGAGACGGAGTCACATGTACGAATAGTCTGGAGATTCAAGAGAGAGTTCCCTAGCCAGCGGGAGATGTTCGCGGACATAAACTCCCAGGCTATGCATGTGAACATTAAATTCCTTTCTAAGAAGAGAAAGTAAGAAATCCGAGGAAGGGATTGAAGAATTAAGATTATTTTCGCAGAGAGCTAGGATGTCCGAAGACTTTTCGAAGAGGAACGATTCCACACTGCAGAAATTGGTACGAAGACCACGAATGTTGGAGAAGGAAAGGTAAAGGGGTTTAGATGATTTTTGTTGAGCTGATTTAGTCCTATATTTTTGGTACTTTATCGTCATGATGTGTTATATTAGTAAGGAAAAGGCCTAGAGTAGTAGTAGCAGTCGGTTATCAAATGTAACATGTACAGAAGGGAACTGGCGTAGACTGCAATATAGTGTGGCCTCGGGGTTGCCCACCGGAGGTGGTTGCAGGGAGACACCTCCATGCGGGACATGACACTGCAAGAACCCCGATATTATGCAACTGTTGATCAGAGCAGCTTCTCAAGACGCTACGCAAGACTTCGGGCTTCTAACTTACCAGTCGGGAACAGCAACCAGAAAACTGTCAACTCGGTACCCTCAGTATAAAGAGACGTTGCCACCAACTACGCAAACCACAAGAAATTGATGACAGTACCACTATTAAGGCCAGAGAAAAAGGAAAGGAACCGGAACACCTTCTTAAATAAGAAACAAGGGATGGGCCTCTACCCACGTTCAAGAGAAGTTATGGACAGGGCAATAGGAGAGCCTATCTACCATTTTTAAAAAAAGTGCTTAAGTTTCAACTTAGTATAAGTCCGAATAGCAACTCCTACAAGAAGTGAAGCCGATCCCTAGCCAGTAGTCAGAAAACGGGGGAAAAAAAGTTAAATGCGACGAACCAGATCAAAGTTAACATTGCGTTAATATAAATTAGTACAAATAAATCAAACATTGTAGCAGGAAAACGAAGGAAGACGGATCAAGTAAAGAATTTTAAATTAAAAAAAGAACACGTTATATTCAGAAAAAGACTGGGTTCGTCCATTAGGGCTGGCAAGATTTTTTTTATAGTTAGCGACATTTGACCAAAGTATTGAAGTCTGGGATAGACGATTTTCACGCTATAGATTTGAGAATAAAGTAGGAAGGGATTGGGTGGTACAGTGTTACTATCCCCTCTTTTCTGGTGTGTGTGTGTGGGGGGGAGTGAATACAAATCTATCTTCTTATTTATTTTCTTTTAGACAGGAAAAATAGAACTTTCAATTCCTACAAAAAGCGAAACCGATCCCTAACCAGTAGTCAGAAAACGAAAAAAGAAAATGAAAAAATAAAAAATAAAAAAAATCAAAGTTAAATGCATCGAACCAGACGAAAATTAACATTACGTTAATACAATTGCGTTTGTACAAATAAGTGAAACATTGTAGCAGAAAAAACGAACGAAGACGTTGTAGGGGATTTACACAAATTATATATATATATATACAAATGCTGCTTGACATGTCAAATGCACGTGGAACCTGCTTAACCAATAAGAATAAAGCAATGCAAAAATAAAAATACCAGAATTTCTTTTTCTCCATATCTCATTCTCTTATAAAGCTTTAATAAAATTGAAACATGTTACATTTATAAACTTTACCCATATGTTCTTTATCATATCATTCTGTCAGATTCCGACCTATATTTAATCTGTATTAGATCCCAATTCACACACACACACACACACGCACATATATATATATATATATATATATAAATTGTTGTGACCGTGTTAGGGCCAGAAATAAAGACACAAAGAAATTGAGTTAAACAAATATATTAACAGAAACAGTAATACAAACATATACAAACGAGAGTGTTACAGCAAGAATGTCCGGCCTGACTGTGGGAAACTTCCCTCTCCAAAAAGCAGTACCTGCTCCTATTTATAGCTGCATGGGTAAATTACCATAACACAAACACATACACACACACACACACACACACACACACACACACACATATATATATATATATAAACTATCTTTTGTATTCTCCATATATATTTGATCATTGTATACATGTTTTTATTACACAGTTTAGTTCTGGAAAGCTAGCTTTTTAAAAAAAATTTTCCAATTTACTTTATTGTGCTAATTAGGTATTTTTTTTTTTTTTTTTTACTTTCTTTTTCATTTATCTATTATTCTGTCCATAATACTTCCGTTTTTACTTTAATACTTTTACACAAATCACGGTTTGCAGAAGATATACCCAAGGTAAAGAATCAAGGCCATTAAAAACATGCATTTTATTAATAGAATCCAAATTTGTGATTTCTTGTGAAACTTATCTTGACTAAACTGCATCCAGGGAGTCGGCATATATTCTTAATTACATCCTGTAAGTTCTTCTTGACCTTCCAACGTTACTACTTACCAGAATTTCAAAATACTAGAAAATAAGTAAGGAAAATTAAATCCAGTTTAGCAAAGAATTTTATTACAAGAGATTATGATCTTGGAAATAAAAATGAAAAATAATTTTAGTTATTCTTGACCTCAGTTGCTCCTGTTTTTAAAACAAATTGCATAGTAGTGCAATTAGTGGTGAGTCATTTATTGAGGTTCTGAGATAAAGCATATATATATATATATATATATATATATATATATATATATATATATATATATATATAATGCATATGTGATAAAAATATAGTTTCATGGTAAGTTCTCAGTATCAGGGATAGAGCGCATGTAAATATAAAAGCATACAGTGAGGTCCACACCCAGTGTTGACTGTCTGTTTCATGCTTAAGCAAAATCCTCAAGCTATATATATATATATATATATATATATATTACAATGAATCATTCATGCAAAAAGTAGATTAGTAAAGTTAATGATATAAAATGGCGAAATCCCTTCGCTAACAAAATTTTAAAGGTTCATTAACCTACTCGATGACTTTTATGATCCTTGTTTTTTAAAATTATAAGCTGCATAAGGTCTTTCTTTAATACGCAAGTTTACATTCAGTCATCTTCCGGCATGGAAATTATTTTGTTTTTGATAAAATTCAGGTAGCGTCCGAGAGGAAAAAATATATGAAACGAAATATGTTTTTTTTTTTTTTTTTTTTAATGTGTTATTGTTAACAGATACAAACTTTTGGAGAGTGCAGTCGCAACGCTAAGGTTGAATTTTTTCTGAAAATTTAAGAGAGTGCGTTTTTTACCAATATGGTAGTTTGAGAAAATATTGTTGTTGTAGGAGTTTATCAGTCAATGTGGCATGAACTAAATTGTTCAGTAAATAGAGTAATGTCTCAGTTGTTATCCCGAAAATTTGCACGTTGGATCAGTTCTTTTAAAACAAATATGTTGTGCAGTTCTAGTTATATTACAGTGAATCATTCATACAAAAAGTAGATGAGTAAAGTTAATGATATAAAATGGCGAAATCCCTTCGCTAACAAAATTTTAAAGGTGCATTAACCTACTCGATGACTTTTATGATCCTTGTTTTCAAAAATTATAAGCTGTATAAGGTCTTTCTTTAATACGCAAGTACATTCAGTCATCTTCAGGCATGGAAATTATTTTGTTTTTGATAAAATTCAAGTAGCATCCGAGACGAAAAGGGATTTCGCCATTTTATATCATTAACTTTACTACTCTACTTTTTGTATGAATGATTCATTGTAATATAAATATTTGATATAGGTTTTCTTTTATTATTTAATCATGGCATAGCTGAAGGATTAACTAAAATATATAATATAGCATATATATTACAAACTGGCTGATATTCTTATATAAAGAATATTGTAAACTATAAAATATATACTAGTAGAATTATTTAGTCTTGCCTAGGTTTAACTAAGAAATCCTTTTATTATCATTTAATCAGTTAATCCAAATCATGAATTCTTACCTGCTGTAGACAGCTACTTCAGCTAGTATTGGTTAATTTTAAAAGATGATACGAGATTGTTTCATTTTTGTTTGAGTTAAGGAGATAAAAAGATTTCTTTTTAATTTGAGAGTAATTAACAGGACTGTTACTTCGTTCTGTCTGCCAATCCGTGTTGGAGTTATGTATATCATCTTGGTTTTTAAGAAATACTCAGCTTCTCTCAACAGGATTCTTAGTGCAAATCTGAATATTGAAAAAAAAAAAAAAAATGCCAAAACCAGATGCCGAGAGCAAAACAGGGTGTGGAAGTGAAAAAGAAAAAAAAAAGAAAAAAATGTTTTCTTCATGTAAATATTATATTCCAGTTATTAAATTTCTAAGTAGCCCTTTGGAGTCATGACGATGTGTAAACACAAGCGTATGTGCAATGCTATATAAATATTAGAATTTACTTAGTTTAATCTAACACAAGGACAGAAGTGGGATACATTCTTTGAGGATAAGATTCATTAATTACTAATTAAGGAATTTTATATTTTATAATTTATTTATTTAATCAGTTTACCTTAGTCTGACACAAGGTCATAAATGTGGAGTATAGAGGATAAATCTTATTATATATAACTAATTATTATTTATTAAGTTTAGCTCATTTTGACACAAGATTACAATTATGAAGCACAGAGGATACATCTTACTGTGAGTGTTTGTTGTTGTATAATAGTATCCAAAACAAAAGTGACGATCATGAGACAAAATGGGAAATTTATTAACGACGGGTTTCACCAGAGCGTCTGCGCTCTTTGTCTTCCTCAGGCCTAAATTTTCCTAAATTTCTCAAAATCTCGAAATCTTATTCTATAGAACTAATTCTTATTTATTAAACTTAGCTTAGTCTGACACAAGCCCACAAATGTAGGACACTCAGTGAGGACTGAAATAACTACTGCAGTAATGGCATGTGAAACAAATTTCCTTCATCTACTCCATGGTTAGGCACCTAATCCGCATATAAATGCATTCAAGACACAAATTTATACACTTGAACATAATGCCTGTATGCATATATACTTATTAATTTGTGTCAAGGTTAACTATGAAGGTAACAGCTGGTGAGATCAGTACTTTTCTCCAACATCCATAGTGACTGTGGCATACCAGTGACAAGAATTTTTTTAAAGATATCTCACCACGGGACAATGTAGGGAGAAATAGATTCATACCTTTCCAAAAGGGAATTAGTGCTTTAACTGATTTGGTTCTTGTTTTCCCATGTTGGTAATCCATACACACACACACACGCACCCCCCACACGCACACCCTCCATCTGTCATACCTTCACCCAATATATATGCACTCACAGCTCCACACACACACGCACCTTACAGCATGAAGGACACGAAGAATGCCTTCTTACAAGTGGCTCTGTAAGATTAAATGTTATTGAAGTCCTTCACGTTATATAAGTGCTTTGAGAATTTGAGTTCTCTTTTACAGATAGACGGAGTTACAAGATTACGAAAAGACATTCAGATTTCTTTCAAATATTTCGTAGAATTCAGTTCAGCCTCTTTTTCATGGTAAGTAGAACATTTTATTTGTTCCTCTCTACTTTGGTTATTTATTTGTTTTGTTTCTGTTTGAGTTCTTCAAAGTTTGAACCATCACGCTTCCTATCATTTACAATTCTAAAATGGGTAATCCCCACCCAAATTTCAACATGGACAGTCCCCACCCAAATTTCAACATGGACAGTCCCCATCCAAATTTCAACATAGGCAATACTCATCCAAATTACAAATGCTGACATATTTTCAAACTTCAACACACTTGAAGGCAAATCAATATGCTAAGATTCGAGATTCTTAACAAATGTAGGCATAGAAAATCTTGGTTATTGAATCAAGTCTAATCTCCCCTGTTTGTATTGTCATTCCACCTTTATTGTTTTTTAAATATCCCCTCCCCTTTTAGTCGTTTGAATAAATCTTTACCCCCTCCCCGGTGTTTTTTCTTGTTTTTCTTTTTCTTTGGTCACGTGGCATGATTTTGATTATCGCCTATAAACATGCTGTTTTTCTTTTGCCTCTTTACCTTAGCCAGCTTTCCCTGACGATCTGCGTAGGTGAAACCTGGGTAGGTTTGTCTGGCTCACTAGGTTTATCTAGGTCTGCTCTACGGTTGTATTGAGCTCTTAAAGTTAGTCAGTTGTTTACTCGTGTCGGGTTTTTTTCTTTGGGCTTTAAACCTGTATCTGTGCGATTTTTTTCGACATACTTTCATGTTTCTAGCTCTTTCTTTTTTTAAAACCTTTTTTTTTTTACTTCGAGATTGATTTGATTATTGGCAAATCAAAAATTCGAACGTTTTTCGAAACGGGTATAGTTATTTGGTTATTGCAAAAATAATGTCGTTTTCTCACATATGTTACTATGTGAGAAAACGACATTATTTTGCACCAGCCTAATACCTATATTTATATTTACAAAGCTCTAGGTTACTCTATCGGGCACTGTTTTAAATCAACTAATATGAAAGGAAGGTACCGGTGAACAGGTTACATTTAATTTTGTTTATCAAAATAAAGCATAAATTGCTTTATCAATTTGTCATGGCATTCCTAATAAAAACATCAATGATGTGTAAGGGTACAAATATACCAGTTAGTAGTGTATGTTTAACTACATGTGATATGTAGATGACACTAAGTTGATGGCAAGTAAGGGAAAGTGAGAAGAAAGGACTAACTATTAACTGAAAACAGAATGTATGGTTGTTAGCAAGAGAGATAGCCTAAGATGAGAGCTATGAATTGGAAAGATCATCTACACACATACACTCACACACTCATACTGATGCATATATATGTATATGGAATGATAGAGAGATAGCAGAAAAAATGAAAACAAAATAGAGAAAAAAAGAGAAGAAAAATAAAAGAAAAATAGAATTTGTATATAAACAAAACTGGGCGCCTCGGCAAGGTGTAATGGTTAACAAGCTGGTCTTGCTAAAACTGTTACAACTGAATAGTGAGTTTGATTCTCACTGGGTGCCCCATACTTTCAGCCATGTGCCACATCTAAGCCTCGCTTAGAAAATTGGGCACCTTGAGGCAGTATATTGGTTAGCAAGCTTGTCTCGCTAAAATGATTACAATTGATTGGTGAGTTCGATCCTCACTGGGTGCTCCCTACTTTTAGCCTTGTGCCACATCTAAGCTATGCTTGGAAAATCACTATATAAACAAAATTAGTTCACCAAGGAGTGGATGTAAAAAATGACCTTCATGCACCGTATCCCTTCAGCATGTATGCAGTCATGGCTCTCCACAATTTCCTGTCGGTCTTTGCTCTTAAGAAATTTTGTCTTGTATGATTCATTATTTAAACATGCATACACGCACATCCTTTCGTTTTTGGATTTGCTGAAGCCTAGAAAGGTGAAACGCGTAATCAAATCTAGTTTCAATGAAACATTTTCCATTTGTTAAATATATATATATATTATATTAGTTTTAAGCCAGTTTTATTTTGATTTTTCTTGTTAGCATAATGGATTTGAAAATCTCTGTAATTTAATTTTAATTTACCAGGTGAAATGATGAGCACCAATATTATGGAGTAATCATATTCCTATTGTTTATAATTTATATGCACTGTTTGAATAAAACATTGAGCTCTCTCCGTGAATCAGTTTTAATATTTTATTTTATATTATATTAAGAGGATACACTTGGATTATATATCAACTGGATTTCCTGTATATATATATATATATATATATATATATATATATATATATATATATATATATATATATATATATATACACTCGCAGCATGGCCCGGCGTTACTCGTGCTTGATTCAAAAATCGTACGACTCATACAGCAATCGCTATCTCTTAAAATACTTTTGCCCTTCCTTGCCTTTAAAGGAATGCCCTTTGCTATGCTGATGTTGCTGCATGTCTTACTTCTTGCCTATCTCACACTGCGAATTTTTTCTAAGCTCTATACTAAACATTAAATCTGTTACGAAAAAAGAACTAAACAAAATGAACACAAAATGATCAGCTTTAAAAAAGGACTCGTAACTGGAAAAACTGAATGAAAAAAGAATGTTAACAACAAATACTTTTTCACACCCAACCCAGTTCTGCAGAATCAGAATCAACGTTGAGTTTAAGCAAGCCAATGAGACAATTGGAGTAAAGTGCCATGCAGATTTAATTTTTTCCCACTTGTGACGAATGCAGCTATCGATTTTTTTTATTTTGGCATGCTAGCATGCTAGGTAACATTCGTGCCAGTCAGCTATAGGCTCTCACTCTGGCCAGTAGAAAATTGCCACAAACTACATGAAAACTGCCGTAGAAGCATGAAAAAATCGATTATTTCCACTATCGATGGGAGTTGGGAAATGCAAAGTCGGTCTTGGCCTTCCCACTAACTTGGAGCATGTGCATGTAAATTTTGGTGCAAATCCATGGAAAATTGCGGCCGTGCATTCATTACACACACACACACACACACACACATCCTGCCTTATTTATATATATATATATATATATATATATATATATATATATATATATATATATATATATATGTTTTGTTTAAAATGACTGACAAGTTACTGGGCTTAAGATTTTTATATAATTTCTCATGAGTTTGTATAATTTTTTTCTTTTCAGGGCATAAATAATATAAAAATTGTCTGAATGTTTTCCAAGTGCTTTCGGCTATGCTTTTAGCCATTATCAAGGATGAATTTTATTTTACTTTTAACTAAATATATGGGTTGTTTTATGTATGTATCTAGAGTTAGAGAAATATTTTATTTTCCAAACACAGTCAGCACAATGTTTTATATAGTTTTTATAATTTATGTCCTGAAAAGAAAAAAAAATATATGAATGCATGAGAAATTATATAAAAAACTCAACTACCACAGTTTATCAGTCATTTTCAATGAAACTTGAATAATAGTTGAATGAATTGTGTGATGGTGCTCTTTTTCTCACAGATGGTGCCCAACTGACCCTACTATACAGTACAATCTATAAAATCTAAAACAAATAAGGTACATATGCAAAATTAAAAAGATGAAATGGCGACAATTTACCCATCGCACCCTCTATATAAAAAAAACAAACAGCGAGACAGACACTATCAGGCCTTCTGGTCATTGGATGTGATGAGGTAATTTGATTTATGGTAACTTCTTATCCTCAGAGATCCCAATAAATTTTCCTTACAAACAGATTTGTCTTTGTTTTAACCTGAAAAAGCCGAACACAGAGAACACACCAGACATTCTTTAAGTGAAACACATTGTTTATAGCTTTTACATAAACACACACACACATGCACACATATATATTTATATATTTTACATATCTTTTTTTATGTTATATAAATATTTTAACTATATATATATAACTATATATCTTTATACTTACATTTTAAGTATATATATATATATATATATATAATATATATATATATACATAGTATTAAATTTTATTACTTCACCAAAAATAAGTGTAGGAAGTAAAAATGTCAGATTAAAAATAAAATCCATTAATTCTTTGGACATTGGTCTGTTTATGCTTCAGACGCAAAATATGGACTTTCTTGAAAATATGAAGAGAGAGAGGTTCATTTCTTTAAATGATAAATAAACCTTGGTATAAACGAATAAAAAAAAAAAAAACAAAAAAAAAAATGCAAATAAAAAAAAAAAGTAAATTAAAGAATAAAATAAAATATATAAAAAAACAAAGTAATAAAAAAATAAAGGTTATATATCTAGATTAAAAGCATACTGGATCAGATGGTGGTTTCTCCTACAAAGGGGGACACAGGATGAACCATGCTGGAGAGCACTTTTCTTTATCAAGTTTTCTTGTGTGTTGTAGTGTTGCAGCTCAGAGCAGATACCAGGTTCGTTCTCATGGTTCAACTTCTTCCAGTCAAAAACTTGTGCCTTAAAAAATATCTTTTTGGCCAGATCATTATCCACAAAATAAAACCATGAGATGACATTTTATTTGGTTGTAAACTTCTGCTATAGATAAGTGAGACAGAGGTGAAGCGTGGTGAAGGAGTGAACATATATTTCTTCCTTTTTGAATCATGGTGAGGGGTCTCTTGTCTCTCTCTGTACCTTTCTGTGTGTTTTGCGTTTAGGAATCAATGTCTTACAGAGAACAACATTCTTTGTCTTGTCAGCTATGCCCAAAAAAGTAATTATCAAGAACTCAGGCTCTGGTTTCAGTCTGTAACCTTCTTTATCAGGATCATTTTATCTGGTTCTTGGAAATAAATAAATATAATGTTTAATAAATAAATAAAAACAGAGCATCTACTCAAATATGAGCATCAATTAAAAATAATATTTAAACAAATAAATTAAAAATATATCAGATTTAATCCATTCTCTCCCTCTCTCTCCCTCTCTCTCTCTCTCTCTATATATATATATATATATATATATATATATATATATATTTGAATAAAAAACAGGCCACTTTAAGGTTCCATGTAATAAATTATTTCACCACAGCCCTTTTAAAGGGCTCTGGATCATCAGACTTTACTTCGAAAGGTTGAAATGAAAAATGAACAGAAATTTACACATTTTTGACGGGCTGTATTAAGCATATGTAAATTAACGAAGTGAGGGGGGAGAGAAGACACGAGTGAGTTAGATGTACCATTTCAATTCTTTATCCCTAACCCCACTTGGTGTGGGTCAGACAAACGTTTCACTTATGTTATTTTTAGATATGGATGGGTAAGTGGTGAAGAGGAAAGCCGACATAAAAGGAAGAAGATACAATAAAACAATCCTGATGAGAGAAGGTTTCACTCAATTTCTTGGCCGCTGCTATCTCGCATTACTTTAAAGGGTATATTTGGGGGTTAAAGTTTGATACAATTTAATTTGATGTTTGTTGGAGTTTTGGGTATTTTCTATGAAATGGTCGATTGGAAAAAATTCATAAAAGAATAATTCCTTTTACATCTAGTAATCTTTTTTATTTTCCTAAACTTTTTTCTTGTTGATTATTAAGTTGACATCTATTCGTTTGAGTTTTGTTCATAAATTAAACTCGTGACTGTTTTTAGGTACCTACATAATTATCAGAGGTTATTCCAATTTAAATAATTTTATCATCAATAATGATTATTAAAGGGTAATATATTTCAATATATTTTAATTTCAATATATATATATATATATATATATATATATATATATATATATATTAGGTTGATGCAAAAATAATGACGTAATAATGTTGTTTTTTGACGTATTTTGCACCAACCTAATATATAATGATTCTCTCTCTCCCTCCATACATACATACACACACACACACACACACATATATATATATATATATATATATATATATATATAGAGAGAGAGAGAGAGAGAGAGAGAGAGAAAGAGAATCATCACCTATTCCAAGTACACTGCTGGACAAAACACTTTCCTTCCATGATGACAGCAACCCTGATATTTTTTGCCATATCTTACCAATATAACCCTCTATCACATCTCTTCATCTTCTGTTTCATCATTTGCTATCCATCAGTCACCATTCAACCAACCTTTTGCTCCATCTGTTATCCTTCTTTCTTGTTATTTGCTTTCGCCACCTCAACTTCTTTATCTCTGATCTTGATTTATTCCCCACCCCCAACCACTTTCTCTTAGAATTAGCATTGTTCTTTCTATTGGTCTTTGTGCCCTTTGAAGTCTGTTTTCAAGGAATTTTATTAATTTCCATATTTTGCACCTGTATTAACAATGTTGGCCTGAGACTTTCTTATCCACTTTATATTTTAATCATAATGGCAAAGCATTTTTCATTTTGTCTCTATTTTTATTAAATACTTTCTAACCTATCATCATATATTGTTTTATTTCATCTTTCTTGTCTGTATTTAATGTTATTACCTTTCCTGAGTAGATGTATTTCTGAACCTCTTCCAGTTCTTCATCCTTATATTTTTGCGAACATTTCACCTGAACATTACATTTGGTTCATTTCAGTTTACCTAAAAGAAGGTTATTCTAAGAAAAAAACCTACAGCCTCACAATTACCTTGGCTGAAGAAAGAGTACAAAGCCTAAAGATTAGACTTATTGTATATGAACTGATCTCCAGTGCAGGTGAGAGGAGAGACATGCTGCCAATGGACAGGTCATTTTACCCTGATCCTTATAATCTTTATACCTGACTGCTTGAACAGAGACATTTTCTATCCAGAATTGTGTTAAAATAAACAATTTATGTTTAGGGAAAAGCTGTCCCATTCCCGACGTTACAGCTGGTACTTAACAACAAATTGTTGCAGCTGATACAGTAGCCTTTCAATGTTATATTTATTATTGATTTAAGTTACATAAAAATATGCTGTACATATAAATAGCTGCAACTAATGAGTACAATAAATTTAAAAGGACATTTCTTTGTGAAGGTGTTTTTCAAGAAGTGAATATTTCTTAAAATTCTTAACAGTTATTTTCGATTTTACACGACAAAATCTATTCTGGCACTGCCAAAGTTGGTTGTTACTTTAACATTACTGGGATGATAACTGAGAGGTCTGTCGATCATGACGACAATCTTCTATGAATATTAAAGCTATGTTTAAGTAACAATGTAGATTTCTTTGGCAGTGGTAAAAAAGTTTCTAGAACTGTAAAATCCAATTCATTTAGAACCCAATGGGAAAAGTTCACTTGTAGGTGGACAGGTTCCATGTTTCAGTTAATAGAAATTTCACATCAGTGTGCTGCTACCAGCAAGAGATGTTGTCTGCACTTGATTTTTAATGTGGAGAGGGTTGTAATGAAACAGTATTACACAGTTGAATTGTTATAGGAATTTTGGAAGTCAATGACTTGGATGAAAAAGAAAAAAAATATCATAAAGTTGATTAAACATGAAGAATAAATTTTTATTTTTACAAGCGTTAGATTGGACAAAATATTTAGTATTAGTGCCATATTTGGGGTGGAGCTGCTCAATACTAACGTAACACTACTAACAGAGTTCAAAATTATTTACAAGGCCTTGTTGGGGATAACATATTTTCCACTCTACTGCCTCTTCCCACTGACACATCACAAACCTATTGCTATTCTATCGCTATTTCTCATGGTAAATGGATTAACGCCATTCTTTAGTTCTACCAGTTCAGATCTTTGCAGCTAAAACTTGTCATACTTTGTTAATGGAGTTGAATCACCTTCATTCCCTCTATATTCCAACTGTTAGGAGGAAGTTCCACTCTTACAGCTTTTCCCCCAAGAACTGTTACTTTGTGGAACAGACTCCCAGGTAAATGCTTCTATGAACAATACAATTTTAACTTCTTCAAGTCAAGAGTAAATTGTTATCTATCCTCCTTATTCTCATGATCTTCACTTTCTACCACTTCTTACATTCATATCACACACTTTATTCAGCAACCGTCTACTTTGAGTAGCTCTCGGATTTTGTATTGGGTGAAATATTAAAAAATAGATTTCATAAGGTGAGAATGTGAATTGGAGTGCTAAGTCAACAATCAAAAGACAACCATGTTGGTGAAGTCATATCCGCATTGACAGATTCATAGAAAGGCACTGTTTGTTTTTTGTTGCGAAAGAGATAATCACCTACCACGAAAAAGAGTTTGTGCTTTGTGTTTGATCTGCTGAAGAAAAATGACCGAAAAGTAGTTAGCAAAAATCTGCTACTTTAAGTATCAGAATCTATGCTAATGTTCTTTCCTCCTCTGAATGGTGTGAACAATCAGAAAAATCATTTGGTAAATAATTGATTTTTGCTTACAAGGCAGGATTTTTTATGAGTTTGGTGGACAAACATGTGTTGTTGTTGGTGAGAAGTGAAAGTTGGATATGTTTCTACGTTTCCTGTTGGACATTATTTACATTAATTGGACTATTGTCCTCATCTTTGCCGCCAGATCGTTTCGGCCTTTGTACGCTCCGGCCTTCTTCAGGTGGTTGGAATTTCGAACTTAACCCTTTATTTCACTCACTACGTGCCATGTTTGATGGATGTCATCTATCGTAATTTCCCTCTGAAAGTTCTCCACTGCCTTAACCGGGTATTGAACTCACACTCTTTCCTGTCACTGGATCTAACCAATGCCTTTATCCACTGTGCCATGTGTCCTTGAGGACGTCTGGCTATGAATTTCTGGGTATTATAAACCTAATGTTTCAGCAACCATTTTTACCAGTGCTCATATTGCAATTTTTGCTGTTATCATTGCATGTTTTTACCAGAGCTCATATTGCAACTCTGTTCTTACCATTGCTTTTCTCTGGCACTCCTTATTACTGGTTCCCATATTGTATTTATTTCTATGCTTGGTCGGCTCAGGAGATTTTTGTGGCCTAGCATATGTGCTGATTCCTTAAGTTTACGAATTTTCCAATGTTGTTCCTTGTCTATGATCTCAACATGATCCCACAGAGGGCGGTGATCTCCCTTCTGTCTCCATATGTGGTCAGCCATGCCTGATTTTTCTACTTCCCCCCGTGTTACAGCTTTCTGGTGTTCTTGAAGCCTTACCTTGAGGGGGCAGCCTGTCTCTCCTTTATATTCCTTTCCGCAGCTGCACGGGATAGCGTACACACAGTCTTTAGTCATGTTCTCCTCTATGGGGGGTCTCACTTGAGAGAGATATCTGCGAAGTGTCGTCAAGCTTTTGAAGGTTGTTCTGATGTTATATGGACCGCAGATCCTTTTTATTTTCTCTGATAGCCCCTTAACATAAGGCAGGCAGACTGTTTTCTGAGTGTTGTTGTCCTCCTCCTCTTGTACCCGTCTATCCCAGTTTTGGGGGGCTACTGCCATGTAACCAGGGTAGTTGTTACGTTGTAGGGTACTACTTATACTGACCAATTCTTTATCTAACGTCTCTAACGTTCAGAGGGAAATTAGCAGGAGATAACTGATAACTGACATCCATCAAACATGGCACGTGGAACTAGAACAGTCTACCCCAGTGAGCGAAATAAAGGGTTCGAATTCCAACCACCTGAAGAAGGCCGGAGCGTACAACGGCCGAAACGTTGTGATAAATATGGCGACAAAGATGAGGACAATAGTCCGAATAATGTAAATAACGTACATAATACTTCATCTCAGAAATATAGACAGACTCTATTAGGATGGACTCTCATTTGAACTGTGATTTGGCTACAAGTGTTGCAGATGAGAGACAGAAGAAACCTATTGCAGGCGTTTATTGCTACTAGAAGTTTACAGTTTTTTTTTCTTTTCTTTACCACAACATTTTTATGGCTTTTGTTTTTTGCTGGTTATTTAAAAGAGAGAAATTATTTTTAGATAGCAAGACTTTTCTGGAGATAATAATGATCTAGTAATTAACCCATAGCTGGGGAGAAAAGTAGCAGATTCATGCCTTCCCCAAGGGTATTTGCACATAAGTAAATATAACAAACCTGACTGGAATTGGAACTCAGCATGCCAATTTCCAATTCTCAGTCATTAGCCACTATGCCACCAAATTCACAAAGCAATGCTTTTACCTACTAGACCATTGTCCCGTACAGTTGTGAGTTCAATCTCTAGGTCAAGCAGTGTTCACTTGCACTCAGTGTAAACAGGTAAGCAATAACTGAACAATACTAAATAAAAGTAAGAACTAGACAATACCCCTAGACATGGCTAATGAAACAAGAACAGTCTACCCCATAAATTAAATAAAAGGTTCAGTTGAGAATTCTCTGTAGGTTACCCAGATTGATATACACCTGAGGCAGGCTGGAGAGCACAACGTCCAAAATATTGTGATAACATAAGGAGGACAATAGCCTGAATATAAAAAAATGTAAAGTAATTTACACTATTTAAAAATAAGAATACAACTGCTTTAATCGACACCCTTTTTTTAGTTTTGTTTCTGTTGCTGTTTTTTTTTTTTTTTTTTTAACAATTACCAGCCAGTGCCATCAAGAAACTTAATAAAAAAAATGTGCCATCTGGTAAGATTCTCAAATGCACTGGCCAGGGATATAATTCACACTTTCTGTCAGAATTTCTGGGATGAACATCTATCATTATTTACATAATCTATATTTGAAATATCTTTGTCCTTAACTTTGTCGTTGTTATCACAACGTTTTCGGCCATACTACCAATAAGAACTAGACAAGATATTTCTAGATATGGGCAGTGAAATGAGAACAGTCTATCTCCGTAGATTAAATAAAGTGTTCAGTTCAGAATTCCCTATATGTTACCTAGATCGATATACACCTGAGGACATTTGGAGGACACAACGGCTGAAACATTGTGATAACAACAACAATGATGAGGACAATAGTCTGAATATAAATAGTTTGGTAGATATAATAGGCTGAATTTTTCCAAATTTCTTAGAGGATCTATCTAAAGCAGTTTCGATATCATAAGACTTTCCAATAGTTCAAGTCTCATTGCAAGATATTTCTGTTTTTTTAAAATTCAGTTATTCTTCGCTGTTTACATTGTCCAATCATGTCACCAAATTCACAAATCAACACTTTAGTACTGCTTGTCCTGTTTCCAGTGAGTCAGTCTTTACCCACACGTCTTGCACATTTACAATTCCCCCCTCTGATCGGCCTTGATTGATTGTCATTGTTATTCCGCTGTTGATATAGCAACCATTCCTTTGTATCTAACGAAGAATTAAATTTAAAATTAATACTATTTAGTTTCTGGAACACTTATTATTCTCTATAACCAGTTATATTTTTAAGAAGAAGGACAATTAATTAATGACAGTCAACTGTCACTTGCTTACACTTGTCAAGAAGTGACAATGATAGTTGAATCAGGCAAGTGGATTTGAAAGGTATGTCAAACTCAACATTTTATGAGCTTCAAATGTAAAACAAGTTCATGTTTAGGCTAAAATGCTTTCTGAAAAAGTGCCAAAGTCTGGCAAGTGGGTACAATCTGTTTTGGTGGAACCAATCCAAGAATCAATTCCATTGTATCTTTATTTCCTTTATAAAGATTCATTCATTCATCCTGCTATGAAGTCATTTGTATGTATCCAATGAATTATAAATAAAACATTGCAGATATAGGATCATTAATACATGAAGCATTAAACTAGTTCATTGATGGTGTGAAACAATTTTGATATGGTTGGATTTGAGCCAAATGTATTTTATGTACATACCTCTTTTTTATAATGACTCATGTAAATAACAGCTTATCAAGATCACATACATACATACATACATATCTATCTATCTATCTATCTATCTATCTATCTATCTATCTATCTATCTATCTATATATATATATATATATATATATATATATATATATATATACAGGGTGTTTCAAAAAGAATACGCCAAAATCATCACGTGATGTGTCAAAAACGAAAAAAATTTCAAACCTCTACCATGAACACATGTGTTGTATATACATTCAAGTTTCATTTCATGTTTTATAAGTGCTCAATGTGGCCATCACCGGCAGCGCGGACAACATCAACCAATATGAGAATTCCTCCCAAACGCGCCTCAGCATGTCACGGTCCACCGTGTTGATTGCAGCTGTTATTCGACCTTTCAAGTCATTAGTAAGTGCTTGGACGAGGCTTAGTTTGTATGGTTTCATGTGTAATCGTCTCTTTAACACACGCCAGACAGTGGTATGAGGGATGGCAAGCTGAAGACTTGCTCGACGTACGGACTTACGTGGGCTGCTCTCAAATGCATCATGAATCCTCTCCATTTGCTCCTCTGTAACACGTGGTCTTCCAGGACTCTTTCCTTTGCACAGGCACCCACTCTCTTTAAACTGTCTAACCTAACCCTAACTGTCGAATGCTCTCACGATGGGACGACAATGCCGAATTCTGTCCTGAAAGCACGCTGCACCGTGACAATGGTGTTTGTTTTCGCGAACTCAATCAAGCAAAACGCCTTCTGCTAAGGAGTCGCCATTTTGATTGATCTTCCCACAATTCAGCTGTACCGGAAGTTATACTAACGACAGCGGTGACACTGACACCCAATCAAACTTTGATAACTACTCTATCAAATAACCACTGATTGAGTCCACTACAATGCTATAGACCTGAAAAAAAACAGTAATGATTTTGGCGTTTTCTTCTTGAAACACCCTGTATATATATATATATATATATATATATATATATATATATATATATATATATATATATATATATATGATGTATCAAAAATACTTGTACAAAATTTGGGGGTTGATTCCTGATACCAAAACAAGTACAAAAGTCCATATAAACATATGTCTGAAAGGCCATCATTGTACCTCAACACAGCAACTCATAACCAATGTTGAAAATGTCCTCTGCTTGTTTTTACATACGCATGCACCCATAGGAGGATCCTTTTAAATACTCCCACATGGCATGTTGATGAAGTCTCTGCATTATTATAGTGTACTGCAAAAAAAAACAAAAACAAAAAACAATTGTTTTAGGTATACCCATAGATAAAAATTGAAAGGATTGACGTCAGGGAAACGTGCAGGCCATGGAACCGGTCATCCCCTACCTAGCCATCTTTCATGGTAGATATCAGCCAGTGCATCACAAACAATATAACTAATATGTACTGGAGTACCATCATGCATGAACCATATGTGGCTTCAAATTAGCAGGGGTACATCCTCTGGCAGGTCTGGAAGTGTGTTTGAAATAAACTCCCTGTAGACAGTTGCTGTAAGACATGCTGGGGGAACATATGGACCTACCAGACAGTCACCTACAATTCCAGCTCACACATTAATTGTAAACTGATGCTGGTGTCTAGCCTGTATTGTATTAGGTTGGTGCAAAAATAATGACGTAATAATGTCTTTTTTTGACGTTATACGTCAAAAAACGACATTATTACGTCATTATTTTTGCACCAACCTAATATGATTGCAGTTTATATTAGAGGGTTGGATATCGAAATAAATATATGGATGAAAATCCATAGAGGAATTATATTTTTTTTTTTTTTTATATATCATATATGTTTATTCATACAGTCATTTATATTTGTTTAATCTGAATTTATTTAATAAAGGAGATTTTTGTTCATATGTCTGCATTTCCCTTGTATTTATCTCCCCGGAAATTTATTATTTTTATTTAACAATTTACTGTTATTTTAGAAACTGATTATTTGGAAATTTTCTCCCAAGCAAAGTCGTCAGTTTTTACATTGCAACGAAGTTTTATTCTTTCCCATTTAATGTTGGTGAAAATATTTGTGTTCCCATACATATTAGGTTGGTGCAAAAACAATGACGTAGCAATGTCGTTTTTTGACGTATTTTTTAACGTCAAAAAACGACATTATTACGTCATTATTTTTGCACCAACCTAATACCACGAAGGTTCCGATCTGCCCACAAATGTTGATTGTGCAAATTTGTTATTCCATCTCTTCCAAATGTTGTCTCATCCATAAACAAAACTTAAGAAACAAACAATAGATTGTCAGTTTGTGCAATAAACCATCGGCAAAAGTTCTGTTGTGAGTGATCAGTGGGTGAAAGACCCTGCACATGTTGCAAATGATAGGATACAGGATCTGCTCTTGAAGTGCCCTCCATGGAGTAGTGCTAGGGCTACTTGCTGATACCTTATCGATTATTTCTGACAGCCTGTAGAGTGCGTTTTTCATGGTTAATTCTCAGTTAACTCACTGCTACACATGCTAAACGTTGTATACAGACTAACCAGAAATGTAAATCCAAGCACCTGTCCCAAAACATTGACCAAAATCAAAAGTTATTGCAAAATGGATTTTATGAATATTAATATAATATGCAACAACTTTTAATGTTCTCTGAACCCATTATCCATAACTTTACTTATATATATATATATATACTTATATTATACTTATATATCCTTAGATCAAATAAAACATTTCCATTATTCGCTTCCTTAATAATTCTGATCAAAATGCTTGTTTACTTAATTTATTCCTAACCTCCTCTCCTGGCTCTTGTTGAGCATCGCAACTCTGCCCACTTGGCACAGGAATCAGTTTTTCCAGCTGTACCAATGTGATAGTTCTGGTCACAGCAGATAACTCTTTGTGTCTGCCTGTAATTATATATCTACCCTCAAGGACTTGCTGATAGAATGAGGCATTGTATAACCCCAAACAAGTTCGGTTCTTGTGATTATTGGTGACTCTGTAATAGTTTGTTAAATAAGCGTAAGCCTTCCATCTCTCCTCTCTTCACTGAATTTGAGGTTTTATCAGCAGAAGATGATAAAGCAGAATCTTTTGACTCTCCTGGAGTAACTTTACCTGACTTCCCACTTAGAACTGAGTTTCTACTGTGTAATATGCGACATACCAGGTCAGGACCAATAGCATTGCAGATTCTTCTTTGGATTTTATCAAGAATCTCTAAATATATATCAGGAGTGCTAGAGCAGATGTGGCAGCAATATTTAAAGCAAGGATGAATGGTAGATTTTGGCAAGAAAAATTGTCTAGTGTGGCACAATGAACCACTTTCCTAGCAGCAGACCTAGTAATTGTTTCAATATAAATTTCAACTTCATATAAGTGGATAACGTTATCTCAAGAAGGTGCAATGAGTCATTCTCCTGGAGGTTAGCATCAGCCAAGCTGATGGAAGGTAAAAAGTGTTCTCTCAGATAATTAAAAGAGAGCAGTTTCATTTTTGAGGCATTAAAATAACAAGCCATTCCTTGGCCTAGTTAACAACAGAAAGTAAATCATTTCTGAGATTATTTTCTAATTTGATTTTATTGAACTGCTCAGACTATTAAGACAAGAATAAATGTGTCATAGAATGTGATTTGCATAAAAATGAGAACATTTCCAATTTTGCATAAAGTGTTCTGTGATTGCAATTAAGAATCTTGAAATTTAATATATAGTAATACCCTATATATATATATATATATATATATATATACAATGAATTCATTAAGGAAATAATTCACATGCAAACTCATGTGTGCAGTTGATAAGCTCTCTTCTGTTTTGTGACTGAATTGAGAGATCTTCCATATTGTTTATAATTTTGAAAAGAGTTAACATTTCAAGTATAGTTTGAACATTTGAGCTTCTTTGTTTACTTGAAGCCATAAACACAGTGTTTTGAGCAATTCAATTTTTGGTACTTAACATCAAGGATGGATAGGCACATAATGTAGCAGCCATTTTGACAAGGAGGCACGGTGGAGTAATGGATATCGGCTTGGATTGAGGAATCGGAGAGCCGAGTTCGAATTCTAGTCGAATCCATTATATTCACTTACGTGCTAATACCCTTGGGAAAGGTGTGAATCTTCTTCTTCTCCCTCCAGCTATGGGTAAATAGCAGGTCAGACTGGGTTCTATAGCCTTGGATGGCAACTGGTCTAGGAGAATGAAAACTCTGAATTCAAAACCTGCGTAGGGTCGTTTGGGGACCTTGTGGCACGTAGTGCACCAGGTCTCTGTATTCGTCCCTTCAAAAAGTGTGGATGGTCCTGCACGAAACTTTCACCACTATAATCAAATCTCATGTGCTATACATGCGGGTTGGTGACCGCTTGTGAATTCCAAATTCCCATGAAACTCCGATATTGGAGCTGGCTTAACCCACCTCGGGTGAATGCTGTTACAGGTACAGGTAGGTAGCCATTTTGACACAAAAAGCCAAGTTTAAATTCCAGGTCATTGTGCATTTTGGAAAGGTATGAATCCACCCCTGCTCCCAGTTATAGGCTAAGCAGTAGGGCAAATTGTACTCACTAGCCTAGGTTGTTAAACAGTCTAGGAGAAAGTCAATTCTGAATCCAGAACTGGTTAGGGATGGGGCTAGTAATCCCACCCAAAAAAACCCTAGCATGGTGAGTCTATTCTCTATGGAGGAGTCTACGTATTGAAGCAATGGATACAAAGATTCAGTTGTCTGAACAGTACTGGGTACTGAGACAAAAAAAATATATATATATAACTATAAAAATTTATATCTAACAAAATATTGTTGAATATAAATTTGTTTTTCTATCAATATAAAATGAAGACTTTATTAAAGGTAGAAAATTTAATCAAGTCAGTAAAGAGGGACTGACTAAAAAGAGAAAGATGAAGAATAAAAAATATATATACCAATAATATTGGATATACTGAGATGGGTATATTTTTATAAATAAATCATATTCAATCCCAACAACTATTCATTCTGTTTATATATATATAAAAAGGTTGTCTTGATTTAATTAAAATAGTTAAATTTATAGACTGTTAAATTTCTTAAACCTTCCACAACATGTGTATGGATCTCCCACGCTTGGCCCCTGCTATCCATCTCATAAAGTGCTGGACACTAGAAAAATGTACATTTTGCTCATGAAAACTCGTACAATTTATCTGACTTTTGACAGCCTAGCATTAGATAAAACACTCTGTGGTTGGTCGAAATTCCCAGGTGACCTAATATTAGATAAAATGTTCTTTGATTGGCTGAAATATCCAGGCTGAATTATGGGTGTAGTTCAAGGTTGTAAGATCATCATGTTTGTAAACGAAATGCATACGACCCTGGTTGGTATGCTGTCTGCTTGTGTATATGCACTTTCACACAGCAGCTAGTATGCTGGCTGCTCAGTTTCAAAAGGTTAACCACCAAATTATTCTGCCTCTGATTCAAACCTGAAGTTAAGTTTTCTCTTCTGATTTACAAAAAGAATAATTGTAATATTAGGTTGTTGCAAAAATAATGTCGTTTTTCGACGTATTTTTTAACGTCAAAAAACGACATTATTACGTCATTATTTTTTGCACCAACCTAATAATTTAAACATTTTTTTTTTACTTGCATTTTTTATTTAAAATAATTCTTTTCAAACAAATATTTTTCAGATTCTGTTCAAGAGATGTATTCAATAAAATGGATTCTGTGCTTAACATGGACTTTTATGTTCCCAATCGTCTTTTCCGAAGAATGTGTTTACAATGTAACAGATCTAACATCTTCCACATTGTTTTCTGCAAACAAAACAGTCTTACCTACGATTGCTCATGCAATAATCATCAGAACTCCATCTTTCAACCAAAGCTGTGTGTTAAGCCTTAGAAATCTTCCCTTGAGCTGGTTTCAAAAAGGAATTTCTGTTTATTACTTTGTTTGCACAAGTATCTTCTCTGTAAGACTGGATATGAAAGGCATACCTGAGACCAATTCCTCAATCTTGTATTTACAGATAAAGAAATGCCTGTTGGGATTTGATGAAATCAGAAAACTCACGACGATCTACAACCTTAAAGTGCTGTCATATTTCAATCTGATGCCAACTGAAGAAGCTCCGCATAATGAATCCCAGGTTTTTGAAAATGTTGTTGCCTACAGTATCTCTTTAAATCATTTCTCTGACAAACAACCTTGGATTTTTACGGCAAATCACACATTTCCTTCGATGATAGAGCTCTCTTTCAAAGGGATTGGTCTGAGAAATTTACCTCCAGATATGGCTCTTAGATTTCCAAACATTCAGTCTCTAGAACTTGTCAACAACAAGCTGACTTCTATTCCAAAGTTAGAATTTAATAATACTCTCTATCCACTTCCATTAGGTTTAACAAGAACACCCCAGATGCAGCATCACTATGCTGACTCTATTGGAATTAAAGTTGGACCCAGTTTCTTTCGCAAAATCCTAATTCTAGATCAGAACCATATTTCAAGCCTTGAGGATTTCAGTTTTAATGGTACTCTGCATAAAATATCTGTTGCCAAAAATAAGCTGATTCACATTTCTCCAAGAACCTTTGCCAATATTCAAGGATTGAATTGTATAGATTTATCACATAATTTTCTGTCGTCATTACCAGAACTGACATTTGAGAATTGCAATCATTTGTTAATTCTGATATTGAGTAATAATAATCTTTCTGAAATTCCAGCCAATGCCTTTAAGAATAACCAGAAACTCTTAAAACTTGACCTCTCTCAAAATAATTTGACCTTCCTTCAAGCAGGAACATTTAGTAAGTTGAAAAGCTTAAAGTATTTAGACCTCAGCCAAAACAACATTGAGCAATTTCAGAATCAAACCTTCCCAAAAGACCTTGGAAGTTTGGAGGAAATAAAATTATCTAATAATAATTTCAGAAATTTTCCCATTGAATTTTTTATGCATAGCGGAATAAAACTGATAGATCTGCATTCCTGTAAAATAACAAATATGAATTTTACTGAAATTCTTGATTCAGTCAATGATATGCAAATCACAGACATCCATTCTTCTCATGTTTCCATAAGTGAAAGACAAATGACAGAAATTAATTTATCAAATAATTTAATTAAAACATTAAATTTTGGGAATTTTCAAGAGTCGCACACAAAAAAAATGCTGATGTTACTTAATAATTTCAAGTTTGATTTCTCTAGAAATCCAATTGAATGTGATTGCCATCTTTTACCACTTCTAGATCTTTTTCAAAAGGCAAAGGAAGATAAAATATATTCAGGTAAAAAATATTTTTACCAAAATTGGAAATGTCAATCTCCCCCAGAGTTCCAAAATCGGCCAATATTATCTTTAAGCAAAGAAGATCTCTATTGTCATGAACTATTGACTGATTGTCCCAAAAAATGTTTTTGTTACCAAAGACCCATAAACAAAATGGTCATTGTTGATTGCCGGGGCCAACAACTCACTTCTTTACCAAATAGAATGCCCTCAGGGAATTTAGAACTTTGGTTTCAATATAATAACATCAGTAAACTTGAGCAGAGGAATTATTTACAGCGTATTGAAATTTTAAACTTGAATAATAATCGAATTTCAGATATAAATGATGTGAAGTATTTGAAAAATTTAAAACAGGCATTTTTTGCCTCAAACCTTTTAGTATCACTTCCTTCAGATATTCAGGAAGTTCCATTTAAATCTTTAAATATAAGCTGGAATCATTTTAGATGTGATTGTAATAATCTTTGGCTTAAATCATGGCTGTTAACTGTTCAGGATAAGGTCCAAGGTTGGTTTGATATTAAATGCCGAACATATAAAAAAAATATACAGGCTATAATTAACATTTCTGACACAGATTTTCAATGTCTTGAGGAGAAAGAATCTTTAATTAAATATATTGAAATTGTAGGTATTTCAATTATTACAGTTGCTATCTTGGCTTGCATCTTAATATTTATCAAATTAAGAAACCACATTATTTGTTCATCCAAATAAATCATTGTTTTTTTACTATAGCTAAAACCACCCTCCACTGACTGGAGAGTTCCATCCATAAGAAGTTTATATGAATAATACAGTATTATACTTGCTAATTAAATTCAGTTTTGATTTACACCACAAGCAAGCAACAGCTTAAAATGTTTCTACAATATTTCTGGCAATGTTTAACAAATATACTTACAAAAAAAAAACAATGTGTTAAAATGATAGTTTTTATCCTGTCACTGCTGTTTGTGTTACATTTCTACAGCATTTTTTATTACTAAAATTTGTTGTAACATGCTAATGCATGTTGAAATCATCACAGTATTTAGTATTGTTGAAGTTATTCCTAACATTTTTTGTCAAGATTTACAAACTCTATTCTAAAATTATTCTTGCAAATAATTGCACTAAATTTAAAATTCCCAGCATCCTTTGTTCCTGTGCATGTGTAGTTGCACAACATGGCAAATTTAGTCTGATGAAGTCCTGAAGGATGAAATGTTTCACAAGAAAACTTTTTCCACTTTGTCATTACATTTTCCCCTAATATATTAGATAATAAAAATTGCATTATAGTTTGTTCCCATATTTTATAAAATGTTTAATATAAAATTATTTTTGCAAATAATGTAATAAAACAAATAGTACTTAAAATTTTTATCATCAATTCTCCAGTTTTACATTCTCAATTTTTATTAAAATTCTAAAAAATAGATTTTTAAAACAATCTTTTTAATACTGAGGGCATATAAGGTAATAGTGGTGTTTTTAAAAAAAACTGTTCTTTTCACATACTATTTTTTGTGTGGATATTTATGTTAAACTTTGCCATATTTATTTTATTTCCAGCATGAAATAACACTAATGTCTGTTTGAATTTCCTGAATGATGAGTTATCATTGTTTACATTCAAATGAATGTTAACATCTTCATTATCACAACATTTCAACTGTTATGTCTCTGGACTCCTTCAAATGTCTGCCTATCTGGGTAATCCTTAGTGAATTTCTAAACTGAATCCTTTATTAAATCTATAGGTATAAATTGTTCTGCTGCTGTTCATGTCTATACCTTTTCAACTTCAAAATGATAATAATCAACTTCAAAATGGACTTATTTTCAAGTAAAAAAATTAATCAACTCCAAAATGGATTAATCAACTTCAAAATGAATTAATCAGTTCCAAAATTGATTAATGTACTTCAAATTGGATCAATCAACTTCAAAATGGAACAATCAACTTCAAAATGGATTAATCAGTTCCAAAATGGATTAATCAGTTCCAAAATGGATTAATGTACTTCAAATTGGATCAATCAACTTCAAAATGGATTAATCAAAAACCAAAATACAAACAACTTAGAGGCCAAGAAAGCATTGGGTGAGCCTACAGTAAAAGTAGGAGAAGAAAGTCCGGTATGGGGAAAAATGTTGATTGATGATGATGCTGGAGGACCCTCTACAAAAGAAGCTGAAGAAGAATTAGCAACAGCTCCAAAGAGGACTTACCTCAAGAAAACTGTGACTGGCAAAAAAAAGCCCCAGATTTTATCCGTGCATGCCGCAGAAGGAAATTGGAAAGACCTGGCAAGAACAATTGGTGTGCCTCTGCCAACAGCATACCGTTGGTTAGACCAGGGTGCTGATAAGAGTGACTCTAGGGGAGGAGCAAGAAAATATAAAATTACGCAAGAGCATAAGAATTTTATGGCCGAATTAATTGAAAACTCTCCTAGGGTCACTCTTTAAGACATTGTAAATAAGTTGGTCGAAAAGTATAAGGTTCGTGTGATGAAAGAATGCATAAGAAAGCACTTGGACACCATGGCCTTTACTTGAAAAGTGGTTCATTATGAACCAGAAGCTGCCAATAATAATGTCAATAAGGAGAATTTCAGTCCCAAAGTTTTCCAATTCTTTATATGGATGAAACCAATTTTAATCTTCATATTTCGAGAAGGTCGCTCTAAAAAAGGCATGAGGTGCACTACAGTTGCAGCTGGATCCAGGGGAAATAACATCCATGTTATTGGATGTATTAGTAATAATGGATTAAATCATCATAAAATTAAAAGAGGTTCTTTCAAAAAAGAAGATGAGAAAGAATGGACCAGTGAGTGCCTTAGAAAGGCAAATGAAATTTATGAAAGGGGAGTTGTCTTAGTTATTGATAACGCTCCTTGCCATACTTCAATTGAAGAAGTTGTGGAGGAGGATGAATTTAGGCAACACCAAATTTTCAGACTTGCCCCCTATAGTCCGATGTTAAGTCCCATTGAAAAGGTTTGCTGACATAAAAAGAAGTATGGCAGACTCAATTGTTGGGATTTTAAGAGGTGATGGCCAGGGATCTTTAACTACTAAAGAATTCTGCCTCAGCAAGTTAGAAACGATGATCTCCGAAGCAATTAATAATATTTCTCCTGAGACTTGCACTAAATTTGTATCTGGAATACAGAGATTACTTCCCTTTGTAATTAACTTAGATGATGTAATCTTTTAAATAAATTTCTTAGGAACGTTTATATTTTTTATATCATTTTTAAGTAAAATAAAAGAATAAATATTAAATTTATTAGTATTATATTAATTCTCAATTTGAAGTTGATTAATCCAATTTGAAGTTGATTATTTCTCATTTTGAAGTTGTTTTCCAATTTGAAGTTGATTAATCCATTTTGAAGTTGATTAATCCATTTTGAAGTTGATTAATCCATTTTGAAGTTGATTAATTTTTTTACCTGAAAATAAGTCCATTTTGAAGTTGATTATTATCATTTTGAAGTTGAAAAGGTATAGAAATATCTCATCTTGTTCTTATTTTGTATCACATATAGCTCAGTCTCTTTCCCCTGAGTGAGTTTCAGTCTGTTTTCACTGAATGTCTTTGTACTACCTGGACCAGGGATTGAACACACAATTATTATGTCAACAAATTCAGGAATGATTATTTTAATCCATAGTAAATGATAAGAGATTATGTTTTAAATTCCCTAAAGACTACCTTGATTTTTCAAAAAATCATTTCACTCCAAGCTAGGTAACAAAGCCACTAAGATGTAGCAGGTTACTGAGGATGAAAGAAAATAGAGTGAAGGAAACTAAGAAAATATTACTGAGGAGAAAAGACAAGATTTAAGGGGACAAATGATGTTTGACATTGCTTTTAAATTTTAAATATTGTGTTTACCTTGTCTGGTTTTTACACATCTGCACGTTGAGAGCACTTCTCTTGACTAAGAAAAAATTAATGTTTTATGGCTCTCCCAGTCCCAGACCCATGCTGACTATTGGCTAATATCTGCTCGGTATCACTCATATGCAAATAGTCAGCGCCACCTACTCTACTGCACTTAAATTCATGAAGTCAAAGTACTGAAAAGGAAAGTTCTTCAGAACAATTGCCATGCAAATATTTATAGAAAAGATACAGTGAATATATTCAGCAGCAATGGGAAAATGATTGAAGCCGAGATGCCAAGTCAGGACTGATAACATTGCAAATTTTTCTGTGGATTTTGTCAAGAATCTCTAGATATATAGCAGAAGCAATAGACCAGATTTGATGAGCTGACAAATGGTTGACTTATAAAGACAGAAAACTGAAAGTACAAAGTACACAACATCTAAAACAAGGACATTAGTCCAAATGTAAATAATGTTTATATGATTAATTGAGAAATTCAGAAACACAAATGCATGTAATATAAAAAAAAAAATGGTCCATATAAATATGGAACTTTATTTTCATTTGATGTCAGTGTTCTCCATCAGCCTTGTGGTATGTGATCTCATATTTGGAGTTTCACTTCATGTTGGAACAAGGACAGCCGATTTGAAAGTGACTTGATTTTAGAACTCTTAAAATTATTCTTTTTTTAATAGACTGAGAATAACTGCCTACCACCCATGATGTAACAGCTCAAAAGACCACAAACTCAGGCAATCAAAACAACAATTTCAACTCATAAAGAATCATCATAATCCCATGCAGTACATCTAATGAACAAAAACTTTTCACATTTATGTGTTGTAACTGGTTCCTCAATATTATTTCACCAAATGTTGATCATTCCATCAGATATTCATTAAATAGAAAGTTTGCTAAGAAGCTGTGTAAAAAGATGATACAATTTGATCTCAATTAATTTTCTAAGGGAAATTCTCAAGCTTTAATTAAATTTAACTTTCCAAGTTATTTATAAATAATTGAATTTCTGATATTAAAAATGACAAAAACAACTGTAGATACTATTTCACATAATGATCATTTATGCTCAGACAAGAGTGGTACTCATGTTCCAAGAAAAACATCTTATTTAGATAGATAATAAATTAAGCATTGTTAGGAGCCATTTTCATATAAATAATCACAAAATTTCATATAATCTAACCAAATGATTTCAGACTAAATAACTTGAAAAAATTACCTACTTGACCTCAATTTTTGAAAGGAAATTCTAATTGAATAAACTTAACTTTCTAATTTGATTTATGTATTATGGTAAAAGGTATAGATTTTGGTAGATTCTATTGGGAAACTTTTGGAAGCACTTTATACAGGACCCTATAAAGTTTTACAATATTCATTAAAACATTCCCTTATTGATGGAAATCAACAAACCAAAATCTTATATTGAAATATTCATAAACAAAAGCATTTTTTAAATGGTAAAAATAAGAAAAGAATCTGCAGATAATATTTTGAACCATAATCATTTTTGATCAGATAAGAGTAAGACTATTGTTCAAAAATAAACAGCTGGTAATATGAGGCCTGATCAAAAAGTATAGGGACTGGTGCTATAAAAAAGAAAACTATGACACATATCAGTTCGGCATTTAATCTCCTTTGAAGAAGTTCCCTTCTGAAGTCAAATACTTTATCTAACATCATTTCCATTCATGGAAGCATTCCTGGAACTGCTTCTTTTAGATAGCGAGCAGCTGCACCATTTCATACTCTTGGATTGCCTTGAAATTTGTTCCTTTCAAGTGGAAGTTTATTTTTGAAAAGTTGTAAAGGGAAAGATCTGGGGAATATGGTGGTTGTCAGACCTGGGGAATGTTGTGATTGGACCAAAACTGCTGCACAAACCATGGTCACTGATGGAACCTTTCTGGTATGATGA
>OZ010589.1:40227533-40237533 GCA_963932145.1 Acanthosepion lycidas
AGCTTGTACATATGATCCATTGTTAAAGTTGCTGGAAAAATAATTGGTTCCTGGTAATGGCCCACTAAGTACCTGACTCCTTTGGCTATCTTCTACCTTTATAAGATCCTGATTAGGCCAAAAACAGAGATTGTATATATGGGCAAGAGCTAAAGATTTTGTTCATTGCATCTGAAGTCCATTGATGTGGTGGTGGGGGGTCTATAAATGAGAGGTTTGTCTGTATATTAATTCCATCAGTTCTAACCTTCACAGCTAAGACCCGCCATGCCCTGCACATTGATTGTAGTGACACCACCCTCATTCCCTCTAGATGCCATTGGTGAGATGTAAGTTCCAGTCAAGCTGCTTTCTTCCTGCAAACTGCTCTGCTCCCAAGAGGATGTTTTCCTGATCACTACAATCTTTGTTCAAGTATAGGGTTAACAGTTATCTTACTCTCACATCCACATAAACTGTTCATCTGTAACCTTGAGTGGCTCAGGGGCCTTTTACAGGGTGAACAAAACTGTAAAAAATAAAAAAAAATCTATTAAATTGAGTCAAGAATAACATACATGTATCACCCACACAATTCCTAGCTTTTAATGGCTTCTTTCCTTTATATGTAACTAGTGTGTTTTCTCTCTTTTTTTAATCAGTTATAGGCAATAAAGCCACTAAGACGCAAAGGGTTACTGAATTTTAGAGAATTAAGGAGAGAGAACAATAAAAGAACAAGGATAAAAAGACAGTGGAACTATTTAAATTTTTAAACATCAAAGTTTATTATAAAACAAGATGCAAGAAAAGAGTCCCACAAACGAGAAGTGTGACAGAAGAAATTGTTAGCATAAAACTTACAATGACATCTAGCCAATTCAACTGTAAAATGATGACACCTTGCTGCCAATCTAGTACTGTGCTGAAATTCATAAAGTCTATGTACCATAAAGGTAAATTCACCAGAACAATGAACCATGAAAGTATTTGTAAAAAAGGCACAAGGAAGCTCTGGGATACTGACTGAAGCCAAGATGACAGGTCAGAACCAATAACGTTGCAGATTCATCTTTGGATTTTATCAAGAATTTTTAAATATATAGCAGGAACACCAGACTAGATGTGGCAACAATATTCAAAGCAAAGACAAATGGTAGTCCTATAAATATGTAAGATAGAGTCTGGTGAGAAAAATTGTCTAGCACAACACAGTGAACCAACTTAGCAGTAGAAAGAGACTTCCTGACTGAAGGGGTCGATCCCAGCATGCCACACCTTTGGAAAGTGCCTAAAAAAAATACCACGTGTTGACCCAAGCCTTGTGAATGAAAATGGGTAGACGGAACCCTTGGGTGCCATCGATAGCTGCGCTAGCACAAAGTCACAAGTCATCGTAGCTGAGGGTTTGAGCATGCTGGTCTTTTTCAAATTGTTGATCACACTAGATAACACACTCTTTCCCAGAAACTGTAACTAAGGTCTACTCAGCATAGTTGCAGTATAAACAACATGTGGGGTCTGTGGGTGTTGAATAAACACAAATGCACCTGAGCAAGCATCTGCACTAGGGATTGGCTAGCTGCCCAAGTAGACAGGTATCCTCGAATACCAGTGGCCAACTATACATACATACATTGTTTGCTTGATTTACATTATTTTTTGGCCTGTTTTTTTTTCTTGCTATTGCTTATTATGAACTTTGCCAATTGTGTTTGTTGGGCAGTTGTGGCATTTATTTACATTTAATGATGGCCACTCACTCTACAGTTTGTGACTTCTTTTAGTTTGACTAAGAATCGTGTTGTGACGCTTTCTTTTTGTTAATATTTTCGTGGGATTCTCTCTTGTTAGTCATGTACAACGAACTTTATTTTGAGAAATCATTTCATGTTAAGTAGTGGACAGTTTCCCCGGTTTCTTCTCAGTTAAACAAAACAGTGACTAGAAACCCAAAGTGCCAGTCCAGTTTAACCTTTCCACAAAAACAATGGTCACAGATGTCCACAGCAGGATGAGATGAGGGAAATGAATTCTGTATTACCTGTTTGATTTGTCATAAGTTAACCTTTTAATAGCTTACTCATTCCATTTTGATCAATGAAAATAATACAATATACTAATAAAAACAATACAAACATAAAAAGAACTAAAAAAAATAAATGCAATGACCAGCTGTATCTGACAGACTGCATGCCACTGACCCATTGTACGAATAAGATTACATACTTTAGACCCACTGTACTTAAAAGAGAAATAGTGTTAGGGACTTGTATTACACCAATTTCTCAAGAAGTCAAGTTATACCTACATTAAGAATTATCAAATTTCTGGCTTCTATATTGATTCATAAACCAGCATAAAATATACAACTCCTTCAGCAACAATGCAGGCTGAACAGAGACATACACATCATGATGATCTTTATTCTCTGTTCATATAATGTTTAGTCAAACTCATGTATTCAAATATTTTCACTCATGTAGCCTTTGTCAGACCCATGTATGTATATTTTTCATTCGTGTGGCCTTCTATCTAACATGTATTCAACTATTTTCAATCATTGTAGACTTTGTCTGATCAATGTACTCAGCTGTTTTTTTTACTCATGTAGCCTTTAGTCAGACTCATGTATTCTGCTTTTTCACTCATGTAGGCTTTTATAAAACATGGATTCAATTTTTTTCAATCATGTATTTAGCTGTTTTTACTCATGTAGCCTTTGTGTTCATATTTTTACTCATGTAGCCTTTTATCGAACATGTATTCAACTTTTTTCATTCATGTAGCCTTTTGTCAGATGACCCATGTTATTCAGTTCTACCCATTCAATAAGCACTTGTCTGATGCATGTATTCAACATTTTTCACTGAATGCATCTACCAGCAAAGGCTCCATATCTATTAGAGTGTTTGAAAAGCATTTATGTATTTCCCCACTATCAATTATGAAAATTAACCAAGGCAAAACCAGGATTGTAAGTGAAGTGACATTGGCTTCTTAGAAAATATTCAAAATCCTTATTTTAACTTGAACTTGAATCTGACCTTTGACACTACTGGAAAATATGTAACTATTTCAGTCACAAAACTATGACTTTAAACAAATATTAAAATTATGCTCATTCGTTTTTTTTAATTTTTTAAAGAATTAATGGGTAGGCAGGGCAGGACGAAAGTAGGTTTACACTTAGTAGGTATGCATTTTATATTTTTTTAAAACATTTTATTACATTTATATTTATTTGTAACAATCCTATTTGTTCGAAACTGTTTATGTTTCCTTTTTTAACACTTTACTTATCACTTTTTTAACACTTTACTTATCAGCACAGTTTTATCTTTCAAGTGCTCAAAATGTCCTCCTTCAACATTGCATCATTATAAAAATCTTATTTTAAGATTTTAAAAATGTTAACCTTGTATAAATGTTTAATTGTCTAGGCTGGTTTAATAATCCACGATATTTTTTTTAAAGAAGTGTATTTTTATGAATGCCAAAGGGTTTGTGTAAAAACTTACATTGTCATGACCTTTTTGGTTCAGTGGTTGAAACCTGCCAAATTTGTGAAGGATCCATTTCCAGTTTATGGAAAATTATTTTTTCATATATACTGACCAATGAGAGATGTAGTCTCAAGCTCCAGAAACATCGTGAATTGTGGGGCAGGTGTGAGCCTAATTTTTAAAATAAATAGAGCTCAGATCACTAGAGGTCAGGAGAAGACCTTTGACACCAAGGAGACAAGGCAGGTCATCAACATCAAAGAAGGCATTTGACATCAAGAAGAGAACATTAAAGATGTTAGGCTCCCACATGCTTGCTGTAGAGAGACTAAAAGTCCAAGTGAAAATTCTCCTGTATTTGAACAGCCAAGAATTAAAAGAATTCTAAGAAATTTTCTCAAGCATGAATTGTGTGAAGTTAAAAGGGACTTTTCAAAAAAAATTACTGTATGTCCCAGAAACGCTCGTGGGTTAAGTAAAAGTAGGTCCTTTCGTTTTTTTTCTCAAAAGTTGTTGCAGCTTGTTTTTTTACTGCCTTCTTGTATTGTTTTCTCTTTTTATCATTTTCAAAATCCTGTCTTTTTGCAAACTGTAATTTTATTTCCATTTTTCACTGGTAATCATCTTATCAGAAATTTTTAATCCTGCCTTAATAAGAACAGAAAAGGAATTTTTTGTGCAAACTTTGGATTTGTACGTTTTTCATAATTTTGTAAGTAAATGTGTTTTTCATTTTAAAATTTTATGCAGTGGTTGTCTAGTTTCGCAATTTTGTGATTATTATGATTTACTATTTTTACTAGATTAATTTTTTGTGTATGGCACAAGAACTTAGATTTACTAGGGAATAAAATTTTTACAGCATTCCTCAATCCTCTTCAGAACACTATGGCAGACAGTATGACACAAATTCCAATTTTCACCTATTTCAATAAAGACTTCTAAGATTTATTCTTTGAATTTGTCCACTGTGTGGAGATTTCTCTCATAAAACTTTTTCTTTACTACACCCACAAAAAAGAAATCCATTGGTGTTAGGTCAGGTGAACATTGTGGCCATTCGAAAAAATAAAAAAACAACCTTTATGGTTGTTTTTTTTATCAAAACCAAAATTGGAGAAAATAGCTTAATAACATTTTCAAAACCTGAATAAGGGATATGGAATACTGGTTTGGAATTATGATTTGGATAAATCATACTTATTATAAAACCCAGGTTGTGTGTGTCTGTTCGTTTATATATTGGATCGGATTTCCTACATTTTTCAACCGATTTCAACAAAACTTCACAGAACTAGGTAAAATTACCTTGCAGTGGTTCTGACAGCGCCAAAAAATGGGAAAAACACAATTGTTTTTGCACGAAATCAATTTGAAAACATGATTAAGAGGAATCGCTGTCGAGAATGAAAGGGGGACATCTCATATCGAGTTATACTTATTATAAAACTCAGGTTGTTTGTGTGTGTGTGTGTGTGTGTTCGTTTATATATGGGATCGGATTTCCTACATTTTTCAACCGATTTCAACAAAACTTCACTTTTTTTTTTTGGCAGGTAGTGTTTCTTATTGTCTTGCACACTTTTTTCTTTATTTTTACATTCAGAATGCTTTAAAAATTTCATTTACAAGACAATTGTTTATAATAAAATTCTATTCAATCGGTAGACTCATAACGAGTTTGGGTTTGACCAATTCGTAAAAAAACAAAACAAAAACAAACAAACAAAAAACTAAAAAACTAAAAAACTAATTAAGACATGCGTGTCCGTCAACCTTAAACAATAATCTTTGTCAATTTTATTTTTCAGTCTTTATGATAGTCGATACTTGATCTATCTCTTACTGTTAAATCCCCGGGCAATGCCAGGCTCTACTGCTAGTTAAATCTAAAATGTGAAACAAATAGTTTAACAACTGTAAGCCTACTTTTGGCTCACCCTATTTAGAAAATAATTACATATTTAATTCACCCTGTTTGGAAAATAATTACATATTTCATTCACCCTGTTCAAAAAACAATTACATATTTCACTGTTATGAATTATTAGTCAACCAAGCAAGTCAGGACTGAGGTTGAATGATAGGAAAATGCATCTAGAATGAGTTTATCATCTCATCTATACAAGTGTGAGAAAATATGTAAAGAAGGAATTTACATTTTCTGTGAGATTTTGCTTGAGAATCAAACACAACATTCCACCATTTGCAGTCTTTTCCTCAGAAATACCAACTTTTCATTTCTGCATCGCCTTGTTACAGGTGATGAAAAATGAGTTTTGCATGTCAGCAGGAAACAAAAATGACATCATTTGTAACAAAATGAGAAGCCGGTGCCAACACCAAAACCAGAACTCCATCCCTAGAAGTCCTTGTTTTGTGCTTGATAGTTTATAAAAGATGTTGTTTATTATGAGCTATTGAAAGATGGGAGGAACATCACTGGACACCTTTATTACCTGCAACTTTATCAAGTAAATAAAGCATTAATTCAAAAATACCTTGTTTTGGTAAAGAGAAATATTGTTATTCCCTAACAGGACAATACAAGAGCACACTCTGTAAAACAACCCATAAAAAAAAGATTTTTACCATGTCGGCACTTCTATATTTTTAAAAAACAGCCTGAAGAAGAGACTTCATCTTTCAGGACTGGCGACTTTAAAACTGATTCAGCATAAAAAAAGGCCTCAAAATTGATTAAAAAAAATTATTTTTTACATTATAAATTCTTTGATCTCTCCTTTTAATAACGACAGGACGATATTGACGATAAAATGTTATTTTTATAATATTTTGGGAATTTTTTCATTATGTATTCTTCCTTGTAAGAGAATTTTTGGAAGCATCTACATTCAAAATACTTCAACTCCGTTGCAACAATTACATTTTGTTAAATATACTATACAGGGGAAGTAATTCTAAAAACTTATTCTATGAGTTACCTTCATTTCTTAAGCCTAAATACAATATGGGAGCTACTAAGAAAGAAAGCAAGGAAGCAAATTTTCAACAGCAGCAGCATCTTTAACAATTTTTTTCTTAAAAAATGCTTCGGTGAGTGCATAGGATCGAAGTGTAGTATCTGTTTAGCTTTTTCTTTCTGTTACTTGAAGTCACTCAGGAATTTTATGTCATGATCATTTTTTATGTGGATTTTTTTTTTACAAACCCGGACAGGATTTTGTTCAGCGAGTTTGACCATTTTTGTTTCTTAAAAAAAAATTCTCATTGTTGATCCAGTTTTTATTTTGAATTTATTATACTCATTTTTCATTGTTGTGCTGGGCCGTACGTCCTGCCAATATGGCGGACGGGCCCCAGCCAATGTCTCAGCAGGTTGTACCTAACTGAAAAACAAACAACTTTGGGTGTCTGAAAGACCCAAAAAGAAAGATGCAGCGCATTTTGCGGAAATGTAAGGCCAATATCAACAGTTCATTTTCGGTAATGAACTTTTGTCGGTACCTTCAGTAATGGAAGCAGTAGCAAGTAGAACTATTTCCCTGCTAACAACTGACGTTAACGGTTAATACCAGAAAGTTGGGCAGAGTTAGCAGGGGTAGCATGGAAGAAGCCCTGAATAGCCTCAATATTCCAAGGGTACTCTGCAGAAGAAGTAACACTATGTGAGACATCCTGCTGGGCAAGAAGGAAACAGCAGAAAATTTGTCCGGAAGTATCCTCACAAACTGAATATATGGGAACACGAAATACCAAAATAACAGTTAACGGGGCGGGGCGTCCATGGACATAAAGGATGACCACTGACCAGTTAGAGGCCTGGTACAGCCAATTTGGACCGGCCGGGGATGTGACGTCGGTAATTAAACAAATCAGGCATCGCCTCTGGAGATTTCGAACTCCATGTAACAGTGAATAGGAAGGCCTTTTTAGACATCCCCGTCACGTTGCAATGCCGAGGTAACAGATTTTTGTTTGTCATCGTCGAAGGAAGGACACCCCACTACAGGACTAGTGGCGCCACGGAACACTTCTCTAAGGCGTGTCCTGTGAAGAATCCAGGGTCATAGTGCCAACCAGCAACACCGAAGGAAGCAGTCGGTTCTGAAATTTTCGGGTGTGGTCTAGCGATTTTGTTGTCTACAGCATACGGGGACCGACAGGCCAGAGGTGTTTCCCTGCTGGCTAAGTATACAGTCTAGATGCGAAGGTGGACCTTGTCCATGTCGATACAAGCAGTGGGGATTGATCGTGGTTGATATTGCCGTGAAAAGTGATTCGTTTCGGCTCGTTACGGTTTATGCACCAAACGACCAGACGGGGCGTGTTTCGTTCTGGCGTGATTTGGGAGTGTTCCTGGTTTGATTTATTCATGTTAAATAGAGTCTCGGACAACATAATATCTGTTCCAGCAGCAGTAGCAGCAGTAGTTCCAACCATCAACATCATCTGCTGCAGCTCCAGCCAGCCATCCTCGCCAGCGATAAACTATTCTTTTCAGGAGAACACTTTCCAACAACAAAACAACGCTCTTCTCACCACCTACATTAACATGCAGATATTTTTTCCTAGTGCATTTGTTGATGTATTTTCTTTAACGAATATAAACTTGACAATATATATATTTTTGCTGAAGTTTTCGTTTTGTTTGTTGTCGTCTTCTGTTTGTAGGCCAATATACCACCCATAACAACCGTTGTGCCTTCCACCCTTCATTAGTGTATCCAACAGGGAATTTCAAACTGTACCCTTTATTTTTAATCTAGATTGTTCTTGTTCCACTGCCTATGTTTCCCAATATCTTATTCTTATTTTTAGCTCATCCCGTTTTTACACTGCCCATGCCATGGATTGAACTCACAATCACTATGGACCAAATCCACTAAGCTATTGTTCTGTGGGACAATTATGTGTGGAGAACTGTTGGAGCCTTAAAACTAACTTGACTGCAGATGTATGCTGCTGCTGCTTTAACAAAAAAGTTGCTAAAGATGCTGCTGCTGTTGAAGACTTTCTTTCTTTCATTCTTAATTAATTAATTAACAGCTTCCACATTGTATTTATTTCTATGCCAGGCCTACTAAAGGGGTCCTCAAAACCTGGCAGATGCACTGATTCTTTCGGACGCCTGACTCTCTAAATTAAATGAAAGGTTCAGTTCAGAATTTTGTATAGATTTACCCGTACCGACATACACGCCTGGTGGAAGGCGGGGGGGGGGGGCACAAAGGCTTGTCGGAGTTAACTCCTCCTTAATTTCCTAATTGTCACTAGGGTCGCTCTCCCTACACTATAAATACTGGGCGACTTCTTATTAGGTTGGTGTAAAAATAATGACGTAATAATGTCGTTTTTTGACGTTAAAAAATACGTCAAAAACGACATTATTACGTCATTATTTTTGTACCAACCTAATATTTCATCGGACACATTTAAAAATGTGATCTATCGCAGAGATCCGCGTTTTGCCCGCTTGTACATACACGTACGTACGAACTTTCACCAATATACAAACTCTTTATGTTCACACACAAACACAAATGTTGATGTCTTTGTCACGTGTAAATTTGTTGTTTGATGCATATATTTGTTGACATATATATATATATCAGTCTTGTTTGTTTTCTTTACCCCTTCCTTTGGACTCAACTTGAGTCCGCCATGTTCTTGTAGTTGGACCTTCTTCTAGCAGGAAATAAACAGCATGTGTTGCTAATTTAACAACACAAACCCACACGGTCTTCAACAGGCTGAAGAAATGTGATAATAATAATAACAAAAGATGAAAACGATAGTCTGTATATAAATAATACAAATAATTACCAAACTGATCGAAATTCTTTAATTAAAAGATTTGCGCTAACAGCATTTTACTGTAAATGTAAATCTCTGAAATAAAAGACTGTGTATTGCGTGAAAGGCATTTGGACTACAAAACTTTTACACATAGAAAACTTTTGAAAAGGGAGGTAACTTATAAAATTCGTTCTTAGAATTACTTCCCTTGCTATGCATATTTAACAAAATGTAATTTTTGCAACAGAGTTGAAGTATTTTGCACGGAGGTGCTTCCAAAAATTCACTTAGAAAGAAGGATACATGATGAAAAACTGCCCAAAATATTATAACAATAACATTTTATCGTCAATACCGTCGTTCCATTATTAAAATGAGAGATCAACGGATTTATGATGTATAAATTATTTTTTTAAATACTTTTTTTTTAGAATCCTGGTCATTCTAGTTACAAAATCTTGTTTTTTGGCATCTATTGATACCTTAAATTTGTATGGGAAATTTGAGTGTTATTTTGCAGTGAAAAACATGTTCTTTTGAAAATTCCCTCAAAATTCAGATAATTTTCGGATTTTTATGAAACTTTCAGAAAGAAATGAAATTATTTTTGAAACATTTCTTTTTTAGAAATCCTCTGTAAAAATGTTTTTTTTGCATTTGCTACCTTCCTTGTCTGTCATTTAATTTTATGAAATTTTGAGAAATTCTTCTTTTTCTTTTGTGCATCACATAGTATTTATATATATCTTTATAAG
>OZ010589.1:40242533-40380033 GCA_963932145.1 Acanthosepion lycidas
GATTCAGTCACCCTCACTTGATGTCATGTTGATTTGAGGTTGATCACTCTCTTACCTCCAAGTTTAGTACACACATGTGTGTCAATAAAAACTGACCCTTAATTTTCTAACCAGGTTTTTGTGTTATTTATTGTGGTCTGATGACATTACCATCTTCTGATATCGGACAAAAAAAAACAAATACCAATCCACTACAATACTAATGTGTAAATAATGTGTTTTGTAGTATTGGATCCTGTTGTTCAGTCTCTTTATTGCTACCACATCAACCATTATAACACACTTTACACTAATGCATTTGAGAAAGATATGAAGCCATCTTTTCTCTTTCTAGTTATGGATAAAATAGTAGATAATATTTAGCCTTGGTTGGCGACCAGTCTATAACAAGGACAACTTTAAATTCAAACCAGTTGGATTTTAGAGCTACAAATTACTCTCCCATAAAATTTACTTACAAGGTGATGCACCTGCAGTTTTATGAGTGTGTTGTTATGGCCCCATGCTTACAAGGAGTCTAGAAATCCAAGTATCCCCTGGTGTAGCGTCATTATGGCCCTATAATCCACGAGGCATCTACAGATGTGATAGGGCATGTAGCCTAGCTGATTTCATTCAGATTAATTTTGCATTTGTTTTTATCACTTTTATTATTAAGTATCCAACATGTTATAATAATAATAATAATAATGATAATAATAATAATAATAATAATAATAGAAAGTATATAATGATAATAATAATAATAATGATGATGATAAGAAAAAGTCAGCCAAGAAAGGGGAAATATCGTAAGAGCCTTGATGCAAATTTAACAGGGATAATCTAGCAATCAAAGTACTTTTTATGTACTTAAAAAAAAAAAAAATTATATTTCATTAAGAAATTTAAAATTATTCAAAAATTAAAAAATTTCCTCAAGTAAAAAAAAAAAAAATGTTAAACATAAATTTGCTTTGAATCATGGCTGAGTGGTTAGAACATCTATTTTTCAACCAGGAGTTCCAGGTTTAAATCTCATTATGCTCAATTTCTCAGGAAAGTATTATCTGTCTTAGGAGATGATCCCAGCATGTGGTACCTTTTAAAAGTGTCAGAAATCCATACCCATGGGTTGACCTAAGGCTTGTGAGTGAAATTGGGTAAATGGAACTATTTGGGAGCCATTGATGGTAGTGCTAGCATGAAATAACAAGGCATCGTGACCGAGGGTTTAAGCGTACTGACCTTGTTCAGAATGTTAATCACACCAGATAATGCGCTCTCTACCAGAAACTGTAACTAAGGTCTGCTCGGCATAGTATAAACAACATGTGGGCTTTGTTGGTAGTGAACAAACAGAAACGTGTGTGAGCAGGTGTCTGCAACAGGGATTGGCTAGCTGGTCTAATAGGCATATTCAGATATGAGTGACCAGCCATTATTTCTAAGTTTGCAGCAGGATTCAAGATCTCCCAAATATCTGTCACTCATTCAGAGTAATGAGGCTTAACTTGCTGTACTACCATATTGGCAGGGGAGATTGAATTCAAATGATTTTCTTGATCTTAAATTTTAATTAAATGTAAAATATCAGTATATTTAAATGTTTTTGCTATTAAACCTATTCACTATAGAGAATTGTTTGGTTAATTAATCCCAATAATTGATTGAAGTAGAATGATCATAAATTATTGTGGCTTGTCTATAAGTTTTGTTTCATTTCTACAAGTTTCGAAGCATTTCTGCAAATCTGTGGCAACTTTTAAGTTTTATCTTTCAACTCAACATTAAGTTTTGTAAGAAATGGTTGTCAGCAAAAGGGACATGCAAATTACAAATTGGAGATGTCAAAATGAAGTGTTTTAACGGAGTATGGAAAGTGCATCTGAAGGTGCATTGGAATAATGAAAGATACTTTCCAAAAGCTAAGCAAAGTATTAAGAAACAAAAAAATCTTTTTAGAAACAAAGAAAAGCGTACTTAACTGTTGTGCAATGTCGGTCTTACTATAGTGCTGTGAATGCTGGATATGATCTTCTCATGATCTCCTCATAGATGAAGAAAAGTCTTGAGGCAAGAGAAATGGGGCTTTACAGAAGCTAAGGATACAGAAAATGGAAACAAAAAAGATATTTATACTTAACATCAGAAAGAGGCGGTTGATATTTCTAGGGCATATAATGAGAAAAGAAGGTTTAGAAAATTTGACAATGCAAGACATGTTGAAGGCAAGAGTGACAAGAAAGCAGTGCATAACCTACCTGGGGAGCTTGTGTAAATGGTTAGTAGAATAAGGATTAGGAGAGTTAGTGAAAAGACAAAATTTACTATGATCTACAAGACAGAAAATTGTGGGGAGCCATGATTGCTTACTTCCTGAATGGACACAGCACATAGAAGAAGAATGGGACATTAACAATGTCAAACATCTATTTTACTTATATTACTGCAACATCACTGTAGTCAGTTATACAGTGAGGATAAAACACTATCATTAACTAATATAGTATGACTGAAGAGCATTGTAGCAGATATGATCAAATAACATGAAAATTTTCATAGTATTGGTAAAGAAAAATTTTAAAATTTATATAAATTAAGATTTGGTAAAATGAATAAATTAAACAGATTCAAATTATAGCATTATTAGAATATATTCTGTTAATCAGTTTCAGACAAAATAAAAATGTCTTTTTAATGAAAATTCTGAATACAATAAAATATCCTTAATGAGTGGATACTAACTTAAAATAAAATTTCATTAACTTATAATTTAGAGAGAAAGATAAAAATTACACAGAAGTTTGAATAAATATCAAATTATTAATCTGCAAAGTTTTCAGATTTTAACCCATTCCTTGGCGTAGATATGTATATATATATTTTATCGAAAGTGTCTTTTTCAGACACAGACAAGTAAACATATCCAAAATAAACATGTTCAAAAACCAACTACAGACATCTTTATGTTAATCTTGATTCCTTTTATGCCCTTCTAAGCTTGAAACGAGTTCAGTTGTCAACTCATACATCTGGTAGAGGTGTTAGCCATTTCTCAAGTACTTCAAGGTGAATTTGTTGCTATATTAAAAACAAATAAAAAAATTGTCTGAAATTGAAATATTTTCCCAAAATAATTAATGGGGAAGGAGTTAATCATGTATTTTATTAAAAATGTGATAATCTTTAACACTCTGACAGCCAGAGGTTAATTACAAAATCTGATTTCCAACATCAACTTTATAATAGCCAAATTAGGCAATAATTTTTTTTTATGAGTTGATTTATATTTTCAACTGAAGCCATATCATTATTTTCACACTAGAAGTATCACTAAAAATAAAAAGTTTGCTTTTAGCGGCCATTACAATTTTTTCTTCTTGCTTTAGACACCAGTTATTTGTGTTAAAAGCAATGAAAAAAAACTTATGGTCGTAGCCTTAACGACAAGGCCACAAAAAAGAGTTAACTCATGATCATAATAAAAACTGTTAACTGTGGGTTGTCTTGTGGTTGGCATACTTTCAAATAGAGCTGAGTATTTTTCTATTAAATATTTGCATGCATTTTGTCTACTATGATGTCCATGCATGAGGTATAAATAAATGGATAAAGTATTCAGTAAGCAGTCTAAGTGAAAGTCTGAGTAGCAACTAGATGCAACAGTCCAAGCTGAAGTCATTAAGGAATGTTTCTGTGTCTAATCTATTCCCTGTCATACAAAAACTGCTTTCATTAGAAGAAACTGAACAAAAAAAAAAAAAAGAAAGATTTTGATGAGTCACTGCAAATATTTCTGGAATATAAAAATTTTGAATTCACCCTTTATCTGTTTTCCTCTTTTCCTTCCCTTTTGCTTTGAGGACATGATAAATATTTTGATAAGGCCAAGTTTTCACTCCTACATCCTTTCACATGTTTAAAAGGAGGACATGATACAATGACTTTCACACATTGTTAGTCATTGATGTACATTTGTCCAGGGGAATACATATTGAAAGATAAAAAGACAAGTAAAGCAGAATTCATATCCAGTTTCTTTTACGTACCCAACAGGGATTGTTATTGTAATTGGTCAGATAATTTGCAATAAATTGTTGTGCTTTGTTTGACTCAGCAGACAATATGAAATGTAAAAGCCTTGTTCAACCCCAGATAATTTGAAATAAAGAAATCCTTGTGCCCTGTTCAATTCCTCTTGGCCTTTCTATTCTACAAACTGAGCTCTGATCTCAACCATAAAACAGCAAGTTGTGTTGTGCTAATTTTACTCATATAACTAATACAACAATTGGATATCAAGTCAGGAGTTAAGCAACAATCATGGTTCTCTTAAATTTTTGTGCTAGGGCAGTTTTTTTTAAAGGCAAATGATAAATTAATTCCATCTGCAATGCTTTACAAGATTTGAAACCATAACGACAAAACTATGACTACAAAAATCATGATCTCATGTTATTCAAAATATATAACACATAAATTAATCACATATTAAAATAATTTAAATATCACTTACTTATTTTCATTTACTAGACATTAAATTATGTCACTTCATGTCCTCCATAGTTTGCCTGATTTTTTGGTTAATCTAATAAATATTTATGAGCATTCTTAAACTCAAAACTTTTGAAAAACCAATAACATTTTTGCTCTTGTATATAAATACTTGTTACAAAATAAAATCCTCATATTTGCCTTGATAAAATTCCTCAGAGGATGAAACACATTGGCTAAGATATAACTGCTCAAACCAGCTTTTTTCTCTGGTGTCCCGACTACATGAATTTAAGTGTGCTACTAGATTGGCATTTAGGTCCCACCTTTTACTACAGAAATAGTTAAATGTAACTGCCACTTTTAGTTATAACAATTTCTTTTCTTGCACTTCCTGACAGTGGAACTCCCTTCCATTTACTTGCTTCCTGGAAAACTACAATCTTCAAAAATTTAAATGCAATGTCAATCGCCATCTTCTGTCATCTTGAACCCCATTCATCTTTTATTCCTCCCCCAGTCCCCCTATAACTAGTCTTTCTCTCACTTTCACACTCTGTACCCACCTCCCTGTGTACTAGTGGCACTCCCACTTTGCTTGGGGTGAAATGATTAAAAAAAAAAGAGAAAAAGGTTAATTTTCCTTTTGTCGTTATTTATAACTATCTTAATTGAAACTGTGATTAGTTTATAATACACTTATATTACATTTGACACTTGGACCAACTGATATCATACCTGTATTAAATATGACACAGACCAGCTTGCATTACACTTACTTTACACTGGGACTAGTTTATATAACACTTATTTGATATTGTGATCAATGTATATTGCACTTACATTACACTTGTCTTGCCCTGTTCAAAGATATAAGGACCAATTCAAAACAACAATGAAAGCCACTGGACTTGAGTCTAAATCATTTGAAAACACAAGCTCCAGACCATACCAACTGGCAGTGTTCCATCACCATTAGAACTAAAAACTTTGAAACCACCAGAAAAGAAAAGAAAGAAGTCAAATGATGAGAGAGAAAAGTTCAACAGAATCAACTTTGTTCCCAACCAACATTATCATGCAGACAGTGTTTGTTGACTTTTCCATGCAAGAATTGGTCTACTTAATCCTCAATACCGTCATCATAAAAGAAATCATCAGCAAATTAAATTCTTGAGATAAAAGCTGACGACTTGATATCACAAAATTATATTAGACTTATTTAACACTGTGAGTCGTTTATATTTCATTTATATTGCACTGTTATTAGTTTATAGTACATTTATTTAAAACCGTGATCAGTTTATAATACACTTTTGTTACATTTCACACTGTTACTTATACAACATTTTCTTTTTTTAGTCCAGTTTCTTCTCATGAGGTAGCTTCTGTATGACAGTGAATAGACTAGACACAGAAAGATTTCTTGATGACTTCAACCCGGACTGTTGCATTAAGTTGCTACCCAGACTCTCACATGGACTCTCACTTAGATTGCTTACTCAGTACTTTGTCCTTTTATTTATACCGCTTATTAAAGTTGACACGGAGCAGTTTGCATTGCACTTAAATTTACACTCCATCTTATATTACACTTATTTGACATTGTGATAAGCGTGAATTATACTTACATTACACTTTTGTTGTACTATTTCTATTATTATTACACAGGCCAGAATGTAGCAAGTCCACTAATAAATCTGTTTATATTAAATTTATTACAAGACAAACTTTTACAGTTCTTATGCACTCTTTTTTCTGACAATGGCAAAATTTGGATCCAACTAACTGGCAATGGATCAAAACGCAATGAGAACCAAAAGCATGTCCGTCCTTCTCAAGAGAATTCCTGTGAAAGTGACAAAAGCAGTCTCAAAAGATGTGCATATAAATAAATTATGATTTAATGTCCAGCTAATTCTTTGCATTTATTAAATTTTGTTGCACTGTGAAATATATAAATGAAAAACGTGTTTGCTTTTTGCTGAGACCATAATGGAAAATGTTAACTGTATTAAGTAGCACATAACCTTATACAAAGGTTATGTGCTACTTAATATCTGGTACACTAATTTTTATTCAGACACCATAAACTACCAGTACTACAACTACTTACATGTAGTTTAACTTCATCATCATTATTATAGTCATCCTCACTACTGCCACCACCACCACCACCACCACCACCAGCCATAATGAATCTATCACTAGAGGCAAAATCCTTCCATGACGACAGTGACTGAGCTATTCTCTTCTGCATCTTACCAGTAAACCTGTCTCATCTCTTCATTCTCTGTTTAGTTTTCACTGATTGCATTTGTTATATATTGTACATCATTGATCCAACCCTTTGCTCCACTCCATATCCTCCTTACTCTAATATCAAATGTAAATGGGTGGTTGATCTTATATGCCATCATTAAATATGATACTTAATAATTGCTATCAAAACAAACATATTAAAAAAACAGGAAAGAATAACAAGAAGTTCATCTTACCTTTAAGGGTTAATATAAAAAAAAGTAAATAGATTAATGAAACAGCTTAACTGGTTAGTTGTTCCTCTCTCATCAGAGTTTAATCAAAGACAAGAAATGAGCACACTGACTAAAATCAGCAACACCAGAACTGAATGTTATAGAATCAGTATATAAACATCCAACATTAATTATACTTAAGCCTAAAAGCCTTATGCTTATGGAGGGATGGCTGGTAGGACTTAATAGAAATTGCTTTAAGGTGAAAATCAGAGTGAGTTGGTTAAAAGACAAAGCACACTGATAGTTATTCAATAAATGCTTGCCTATCACTGATCCAGATGTATTGACACACCTATGCTAATTGTCCAAATTGTATTTCTAAATACTGACTGGTCTATGTTGGTTAATCCTTGCCTCCAATCTCTGACCCATTCTACCTATACAGTGACATTTGAAATGATAAATTATGGAATATACTGATATTATACTTAATAATTCTATGAAATTTTGTGTGTTGTATATTCTCATAAAGAAAAATATCTTGTTTCAAAGTCAAAACTTGAATTTAAGCTGAGAAATTTGCTAATTTACCAAAATTCTTTAAATAGATTTTTAAGATGATAAAGCAACAAATTAGAGCCTGAAAATATCATATTTTATGGCATAAGGACCCTATTAAAAATCTTGAAAATCCATCTGTGTAAGCTCGTAAACCTGAAAGAATGAGTGATGAATGAAAAAGATTTACCATTGCTCATAATTTAACTGCAAATTTACACTTAAACACAGCAACTTTCAACTCCAAATACTCTGTACTCCCATTCAAGTATTTATTTATATCCCTAGTCTTGCTTCTTCTTTTTGACTTGGCTTCATGAATGAAAATCTAGGACGGAATCTGTCCACATCTGTAGCAGGCTTGCTGGCAGTTGATCAGTCCAATGTGAGACTGTCAGATCTGTCCACAATGGCAGGGGAAGCTTTGATATAGAGAGAAACAGTGAGTAAACTTCCTAACCAGTTTGTGTAAATGGATGACAGAATGGGGAATTGGAGATTTAGTAAAATGACAAACATTTATAAGATAGGAAAATGTGAAGAACCATGATCACCAATGTCCTTAAGGAACAAGGAAGAGAAGAAGAAGATGTAAAAACCTTCTAAAACAAGGACCTAATAAAATATCAATTATATATAAGCCACCATTTTTGATGGTCTGGTTAAACGACAGAGTGCCCAGTAAAAAAGTGGCAAATTTATTATCACTGTTTTATTTTTCAGTTATAACTGACTTTAAATAACCTTGAATAAATTTATTGAATATTCATGACCTTGAATAATTATTTGACTCTCATGTTATTACTTAACTCTGATTGGTTCTTTTATGATCAATTAATTGCTGCTCATTCTTGTGACTCATCATTTAAAGGTTATTTGCAGACAACTTTTGTCTTTTGTTCTGCCCTTCTTGTATGGCTAAAAAACTCACTAGTTTTGAGTGTTAAGTTATTGTACTTTTCAAAGAAGAACATCCGATGTAGGCATTGATGAAATGTGCAGAAATTCTTCCTGAATGTTTCAGTCACATCAGTCATCACCAATTTTCAATGGTTGTCTCATGTCTTTCTGAATTTACCGCTTTTTTTACTGGGCACCTTGTAATGTTAATATACGGTTCTACCAGACATAAAGTGGGGGTCCAGTTTTCTGTTGTTGTTAAGTAATAAACTGAACCCCAAGAATTACCACATATTAATATAATAATTAGGAACAAATATATTTAAAAACTCATATATAAAAACCTTCTAATAATAATAAGGATATAAAATATCAATTTCATATATGCCATCATTTATTATGATTTGTTTAAAGTGGTATTTGTATAAGATTATACTGGACATAAAGTGTGGGATCAGTTTTCTGTTGCTGTTAAGTAATAAACTGAACCCTCAAGTTTTACCACAAATTAATAATCAGAAACATATATTTAAAAACTAATACATAAAAATTGCCTAATAATAGTAGAGACTTCACAAAATCGGGTATTATTTTTATAGCATCTTTGAATTAGTTATTGTAGTGATATGGATGGTGATTATCTCCCTTTGGTGGAGATAAGTCATGTAGATCATGTGGTGGCCACTTTTGAATCTGGAGTTCTAAACATGGCTTCTCCAGAAACAGAAGAATCTCCATATTATACATAAGAAATTTCCTTTTTGCTTCTTCTTACACTCTACTCACTGTGTAGATATATGATATATTGTTCATGGAACACATGTATATATGCATATATATATATAATTCTGTGTATGATGCAGGATTATAAAACCCTCTCTGAGAACAAAGCATGTTTGTCATTCCTCTACCTTTCAGCCATTCCATTCCATCCATGAAATGTTACTATGTGATTGATATAATAATGCACATAATGGTAGCGGGGGTAATAAAAATGTGAGAATAAACCTTTCTTCACTAACTTTTTCCAGTTATACCATTATAAACTGACTTTCTCTTAACCTTTTCAATTATACACAGATCAAACTATCACCAATAGTTATTATCTAAAAATTTGGTTTTAAATAGTAGGGTAGTGTAGTATAACATGTTCATCAAACCTCCCAACTTTTGGTAGATTTGAAATATTTTTTAGGGAGAGAGAAACAAGGTTTCTTATTTTATATCATTGTGGCTAAACATTCTCTTTTCTTTCTTTTCCAGTACTTACTAATTTGTTCCAAGCCACATCTGCATGACATGTACTTAGTTGGTTGAATGATTAGTGACATGTAGCGTCTTCATTCAGTCATGTCATGTAACTGAATATCAGAGATTTGTTATTTTTTTATGACACCATCCATGATGCTCTCTGATCAAGCCAAGCTGCTGAATATATTACAGTAACAATAATTTGTGTTTCATTTTGTAGACTTTACTTTAAAGAAACAGAATTAGTGTACAATTTCCTTGTATTGATTTTGTATGAACAAATTGGAAGTCAGATATGGTGTTCAAGGTTTCTGTTCATCTGTTTTGACTGATTGCTTCATATAACATTTAAGAGAGAAATAAAATATGTTTGTAGAGAGGGAAGGGAAATATGAAAGAAGGAGAGAAGGTAAAAAGAGAGGAATAGCTAAAGAGAGAGAGAGAGAGTATTAGAGCTGGTAAGTCTTGTATAATAAATAATTCTATCCCATATGCATACATATTTCATACACTAAATGTAACAACCATTATGGGAAAGAGGTAGTTAGTTATTTATTAATAGCAATTTTGCTTTATAGAGTTTTATGAATTTAATTTTGCATAATACAACACTAATGTATAAAAATGGATCACTTGCAATATCTTTGATTTTTCCTATCTAGCCATAAAAAAAAAATTATTGTAGATATTTCAGCAAACTGAGAAATTATTTCCTTTTTTCAATTATTCCACTTATCTCAAAATTTGTTTCCTTTGGAAATTTACTATGGCTAGTTTTTGATTTGGGGTCTGCATTTTGGCGTGTTTGTTCTATATTATTCTTTTGTGGGTATTTCTAATTTCATCATCATCTTTTTTACAAGGTTTCACTCATCTACTCTCTAGTCTTCTTCAAGTGTATCTTGTAATTTGGAATGTGACCCCAGTCAGTATAATGACACGTTCAGCTGAATTATTACTAAACATTATTATTATAATCATCATTATTATTATTATTATTGAACATCATCATTATTATTATTAAACATCATTATTACTATTATTGAACATTATTATTATTAAACATTATTATTATGAAACATCATTATTATTATTATTATTATTATTATTATTAAACATTATAATTTCATTAATCATTATTATTATTAAACATTATTATTAAACATCATTATTATTATTTTTATTAAGCATTATTATTATTGTTAAACATTATTATTATTAAGCATACTATTTTATAAAAATTATTATTAAGCATTATTATTATTAAACATTATTATTAAGCATTATTATTATTAAGCATTATTATTAAGCATTATTATTATTAAGCATACTATTTTATAAAAATTATTATTAAGCATTATTATTATTAAACATTATTGTTACTATTAAGCATTATTATTATTAAGCATTATTATTAAGCATTATTATTATTGAGCATTATTATTAAGCATTATTATTAAGCATTATTATTAAGCATTATTAAACATTATTATTAAACATTATTGTTATTATTATTAAGCATTATTATTAACAAAATGATTGACATAAATCTTCCAATATTTTTCAACACTTAGAGAAGAATGCGATTTAAGAAAAGAAAAGACTGTTTAACAATATTTTGGCAGATGTCTTCTACAAGTTATTTAAAAAATAATTTAAACATAACTTGAAGAAACCAGACATACTGTTGAAATATTGTTAAACATTGTAAAATAGTGTCTTTCCTTTTTCTTTTCTTGAATCATGTTCTTGAAGTATTGTATTATTATTATTATTATTATTATTTTGCAAAAAGAGAATTACAAGCCAATGAAAATTTAAATCTTCACTTGTACACTTTTGCTCAGTTGTACAGTCTGACAAAAGAAATAGAAAAAAAATAATCATGGCCAGGGTTAATGCATAACAATCCGTCTTTGTCTACTTGTTTTGGCCTGTAATGCATCACACTATACTGTTTGGGAACCATCCCTTCCCCAACAGGTAAATAGACACAATTATCCAGTTCGTTTAGTATGAAGAATCCTAGTTTTGGTAAAAATGATTCCTAAATTAACAAGGAGGAATTTGGGCCGTTACTTTCAAGGCAGCAAATTTTAACAAGTATGTATATGAGCATCATTTTTGTCCTCTTCACTGACCAAAAAAGATCTTGTTGTGATTATTTGGTTATTAGAAATTCCTCACAAATGGTATCTGAACAATTACAAAGATGTCTTCTTTGCACATAAGTATAACATCAAGTACAAACAGGGAGCAATGATAATAATGACCGATAACATTAGAGATTTTCTTTTTTGATTTTGCCTAGAATCTAAAGATATATAGCTGGAATACCAGACCATATATGGCAGCAATTTTCAATGCACGGAAGAATGGTTGAGTTTTAAATGTGAAATATGGATTCTGACAAGAAAATAATTGTCTGACATGATACAGTGAACCAACCTTCTTAGCAACAAACCTTGGAATTGATTCAATATAGTCACTCCACTTCATGTTAATAGAAAACGTGAAACCAACAAGTAGCAATCAATTACTCTCTTGGAGGTTAGCATCAGCCATGCTGATGGAGGGAAAAATAGTTATCTGTGATGAGTAAAAGATAACAGTTTCATTTTAGAGTTGTTAAAATGTACAAGTCATTTTTTGCCCCAGTTAACAACTGATTGGAGGTCATTTTTGAGAGCAGCTGCCAGTTTTACTTTGTTGGACCTGTCAGATTTACTATGAAGATAGGACTAAATAGTATTGTCATCAGCATACATACCAATTTGGGAACTGATGACATTGGGAAGGTCGATGAGCCAAAATAAATTTATTCCTTTGATTACATAACTTTTATTTTCTTTTGCTTTCTACACAAATAAGTATATTCATATTAGAATTAATTCAGTGGCAGCCTGGTTGTTAATACATTTGTATAAGTGATGCATTACGGCTGTCCTAATACCACCATTAAAAGAATTAAGGGATGGGCAAACACTCACTCACCCCACACCCAACACCTTGAAACTTGTGCGACCTGTCAGTAGAGAAGCACCTTCATATATCAATCTCATGTTAGTATTAGGTTGGTGCAAAAATAATGACGTAATAATGTCGTTTTTTGTCGTTAAAAATACGTTAAAAAAACGACATTATTATGTCATTATTTTTGCACCAACTTAATATAAGTAGTGAGTTTCTATCCATCACCGGCTTGTTAGGTCTGCTGCATAGCTTACAGTTGTTGGTATTCTCCAGTACTGAGCAGACTCAATGTCGCTATTTGGTGATCAAATTAAAGCCAGTGTTTCAACATGATATGGTTGTAAAACAGACAGAAAAATATTGAGAAAAACTGACACAGAAGGAATTGCGAGAAAAGGACTGTTGCGATATATCTGCAAGCAAAAACAGAGAAATTGAATTGGAATGAAAGAAAGGAAATATCTATGTGAATTAAACTAATTTGTTAATATATTATGCATGCCAAGTTTTAGTGATTACCAACTGCATGTTCAATATGGAGTGTGAATTGCTCACTCAAGTGAGATGCATGGAAAAATAGAATAACTGTTTGGTCATCTCCACTCTCCAATGTCCATATTAGGCATTAGTATATCCATGATATTTACAATACTGGTAATATAAAGAAGAGACTTGAAAAAACAAAAATGTGATTCTACAGAAGGATGCTGAGAATACCATGAACCAAAGATGTGAGTCATGACAAAGTTTTAGAGAAAATGGAAACAAAAAAGACATATACATAACATTTGAAAGAGACAGTTGAAATTACTAGGGCATATAGTCAGGAAAGAGGACTTAGAAAATTTTATACTTACAGGACAGATTGAAGGCAAGAGAGACAGAGATAGTAATGCCTATTAAATTGAGTAAATGGATGGCAGAATAGAGTTTAAGAGAGATCAAAATAGAAGAAGAGTATTTGTGATATACTAACACCTTAACATACAATCGAAGCAAGGACCAGAATAGTTGAAATAAATGAATGTCAGATATGCATTCTGCTAAAAAAGATTTTATACACAGATATGTCACTATTTATCCTGCATAGAGAAACTATAGCACATATAAATAAAACAAACAGTATGAAAGATGAAAAATCAAGAGGGTCTTACTAGTAATATTTTCTAGATGGAAAACAGTCAACTCAGGTGAAGTACTTTATGTTTCTTGTTTCAATCATTTCATTCCTTCCTTCTACCACCGTGGTCTATCTCCTTCGCAGTCTACACATTAAAGTTGTTCATCACCCCACAAACTGAGTTGACGTCAATCATTATCCATGATGTGACCCTTGTTTTCTGCATTTCTACAATTTATAATGCGTGTATGTGTGTGTTTAATGTTTAACCTAGAGTCACTAGATTTTATAGTTTAATGTTTAACCTAGAATCACAAGATTTTATAGTTTAATGTTTAACCTAGAATCACGAGATTTTATAGCATTTTGGGGATCCATAAAATGTGGATTTAATATATTTTTTATCCCACTTCTGATAAGTTCAAAAAGTATTTTCAAAAACATGTGGTATACCCTACATTTGCATCTGGAATCACATGAGATGTAATTTTTGAATTTTCTTTTTTTAATCATTTCACACCAATCAGGGCAATAAATCCACTAAGATGCAAGGGGTTATTGAGTGTTATAGAATGAGAAAAAACATCTTTAAGGAGAGAAAACATGAAAAGGACAACAATTAAGAAGACAGAATATAACAATTGACATTGCATTTAAATTTTTGAAGATCAAAATTGATTGGGAAGCTCTAAGCAACAGTTAGCATAGAACTTTTGCATACACTAAATCATTCAAATTGTAATAAGTTCCTTCCCTCTGCTTCCTCACCAAGACCTTGTTGCTAATCTAGTAGTGTGCTTATATTGATAAAGTCTAGGTACCATAATAGAAAGTTCATCAAAACAGTTACCATGAAAATATTTATAGAAAAGGCACAGTAAAGCTATATTATGGTGGTGGAAGATTGCAGATTCTTCCTTGGATTTTATCAAGAATCTTTAAATATTTAGCAGGAATACCAGACCTGATGTGGCAGTAATATTCAAAGCAAGGGTGAATGGTGGACTTACAAATATGCAAGATAGATTCTGGCGAGAAAACTGTCTAGCATGACACAGTGAACCAACTTTCCTAGCAGCAGACCTAGCATTTGATTCAATATAGTTTTTCCACTTCATGTCAGTGGAAAACATTAGTCCGAGAGGGTACAATGAGACACTCTCCTGGAGGTTAGCATCAGCCATGCTGATGGCAGAAAATTAAAAGAGAACTGCTTTGTTTTGAAAAAAAAAAAAGACAAGCTTTCCTTGCCCCAGTTAACAACAGAAAGTAGATAGTTTTTTAGATCAGCTGCAAATTTAGTCTTATGAAACCGCTCAAACTTAATATTAAGACAGAAATAAATGGTTGTGTCATCAGCATAAATACAGAGTTGAAAACTGGTGACATCAGGGAGGTCGTTGATGAAAAATAGGAACGATGTGTGTCCAAGGATAGAGTCCTGGGGGACATCTGCATTAATTCAAAAAGATCTAGAAGAGTGACCATTCAAGATAACTTTCATTTCATTATTTGAAAGACCAGGAACACCATAACATTAAAACTCGTAAAGAAGACCAACATGCCAAACCCTGTCAAACGCCTTAAAGATACCCAAAGCAACAGCCCGAGTTTCAACATTCTTATCTAAAGCTTGATAGACTTTTCAGCAATAAATGTTAACACATTAGCAGTTGGCCCAAAGAAGACACCGCGAGGCAAGATGCTTAACCTATTCAGAGTTGATTAGAGCTTGTAGAGTGTTGAACCTGTAGAGACCCGTTAGTTGGTGTGACCTCTCAATTTATATTTTAACGCAAAATACCACAAAATATGAAACAATAAGAAGAAACACAAAATAGTTTTATAACCAACAAAGAATATCTGTAATGATTTACATGCATAGGGGTTACTTCCCTTTGGCTAGAATTAAAGTTTGTACTAATGGAATACTTTTTAACTGAGCTCAAGAAAGGTTGAATGAACTTGCCGATCAAAATGTTCACTCTGAGAGAACTGAAAGAATACTGTAAAGCTGAGAATATGTTGAGTAAAATTTTGGCTTCAGAAGGGTTGAAGGAGTAAATGTTCCGTAATATTTGTAATTAGGTTTGCATTGTTTGTAATTAAGTTTCGCTGCTTGTAGTTGAATATTCGTAATGTTAGTTTGTAATGCTTGTAATGAAGTTTGAAAAGTTTCGTACGTACGTGTATGTTTGCGTGTGTGAATATGTTTTCATGGCGTCCGACCACAAGGGGTCAAGACACGATTTCTTTTATTTCTACATTTTAGTAGCGAGAGAAATCAAGAGAGAGGAAGAACGAACTTGTATCTGGTATTTATAATCAACGTAATCATGCGACAGGCTCGAAAGGCATTGACAGGTTTTGGGCGGAATTGTTTTTAGTCAGATCAAGAACTAGGTCAATGTTATTTGGACGGAGCTGAGAACATGATTTAAATATTAAGTGACCAATCAGAAGTTTTTCTGAAAATATGTATGAAGCTGAATAAGTTCTGTGATCCGCTTTTTGCACAGATTTGCACAAAAATTGAGATTGATAAAAAAAGTGGTAGCAGGATGCTAAAAACTTATGTTCACCATCTGTAAATTTTATGTGCCTCTGACAAGCTCTTTTTGCCCTAAATTTCATATATTTTATGCTTAGCCTTAACTCTTATATTAATTCAGATTATACTAAAGATATATCCAAAGTAAGGAAAAACTTTATCAACTGGAAAATATTAATCAAAAATTAAAAAAATAATTAACAATAATAGTAATAAAATATTTACTTTTATTACGACTATTTCTAAATCTTATTCTGGGATAGCATGTCCATGTCCTCTTATTATATCAACCTCCTCCAGTTTGTGTTCTTGAGAATGCCACCAAAACCTATGTACTGACCTCTTGACCTCCAATTTGCATGATCTCACATTCAAGGTTTATTATTAGGTTGGTGCAAAAATAATGACATAGTAATGTCATTTTTGACGTTAAAAAATGACATTATTACGTCATTATTTTTGCACCAACCTAATACCTACTCCCGGGAGATTAATGACTCCCATATGTTACAAATGGCGGTTTGCATATCGAGTTAAAGGAATAAACATTTAAGTCTGTAGGCAGTTACAAGAATTCGTTTCTAATATTTCATAATTCTTTCTATTCTTACTTTCAATACAGTAATTCTTCAATTATCCGAACTCTTTCGGACAGTGGTTGAAAAAATATGTTCGGATAATTGAATACTTAAATTACCAAAAACAAATGAAGAAAAAAATCATTTAACATTTATATCAATTTATTTCTGAAATTTCTGGATTGAGGAGTTATCATTATTTACACTATTTACTCTGTAGAGGACCGTGTCGGTGATGTTGAGTAGAAGTAGATGAATACACGTGAATTAAGATTTTCCTGCTAGCCGGTCCAACTACATGAGAAAGTTGGTCTTTAATTAAGTCCAAAAAAGGCAAGGAAAAACAAACACAAGACCGATAAATATATGTAAACAAATATATGTATTAATAACAAGTAAGGTTACAAGTTACATGGACAGTTACATATACAGAGTGTGTGTGGTGAATATTATGTGTGTGTGTTGTGTTGTGGTCAGTGTTCGTACGTATGTGCATTGTTCTTAGCATATTCCCAGCATTTGGGAAACGCTGTATCTATGAGCGTTCACATCTGTGAGGTGGTAAGACTGAAAGCCTGAGGGGAAAAGAGGAAGAGGCGAAGGGTTAGCGAGTATTTATAGCCAGGGAAGAGAGAGCCCTGGTGAAAGGTTTAAGGAACTAAAGGAGGAGCTAACTCCGACAACTCTATGCTCGTGATAAGATCTTTTTTGTCAAAATGTCTAACTTGAAGATAAAGTACAGGGAGTAGTGGATTCATGTCTTTACTAAGTTTAACAGCCTTGGGAATGTAGGAATCCATTAACAAAGTGAATATATACCTTACCTGATTCATTCCACTTTCTGTGGGATTAAGCATTATTCCGGCGCCCTGACCCCTGAGGCAGAATGGCCATAATTTGTTTGACATTTAAATTTGATTGGGACATTTACATCAGTGAATATCATACAGTCATTTTAATTCTAAAATATATTTTTTAATCGTTTCACTCCAAGAAAGGTGGTATTTCTACTAGAAAGCAGGGGGTTACAGTTGAGTGAAAGATAATGAGAAGACTCTAGTTTTGGAGGACTGAGAAAAAGACAAAAAATAACAGAGTTTTGAATCTTGTAATTATCAGGGAAGCAAGAAATCGGAAGGGAGTTCTGCAGGTGGGAAGAGCGAGAAAAGAAACTGTTAGTGTAAAAGTGTCCGGCAAATCTAGCTAGTTCAGTAGTATTAGGTTGTTGCAAAAATAATATCGTTTTTTAACGTTAAAAAATACGTCAAAAAACGATATTATTTTTGCACCAACCTAATAAAACAGTGAGACGTAGTTGCCAATCTAATAGGACGCTTAAATTCATGTAAGCGGAGCATGAAGGAAAAAGGCTCATTAAAACAGTTGCCATGAATATATATTTCTAGAAAAGACAGAGTGAAACCATGTTACGTTGATGAGAGAATTATCCATAAAGGCTGGTCTATAATTTAATTAGAGCCACTTAAAAAATTGAGTTGATCCGATATTACATACAGGTACTTCTGAGTTAATCTATCCAGAAAAAAAGAAGAATAAATAAAAATCAAAACCGATATTTGCTTTCAAAAATTCAAGATGGCTGCCCATAAAATTCTATTTTTTAATAAAAAATAATGTAATCTGCTTTCATTATTGATTTTGATAATATGGAAATTGAATTTATGATTTTTGAAGCTATTCAGTTTTGTCAATTTAGGTCATGCAGATAACAGCCCGATTTTTTCTGTAATGTTTGCATGAAGCCATTACATTATGTAGTCGCCCTATTCTGCGTTAATTCGTGACCACAGACAATCCCTTTCTTTGATTTCCATTGCGGTTCTATAGCAAGTTTATCATCAATACGTAGAAATTTCAAATAAAGTATATTTGTGAGAAGACAATATGAATATGTGTGTGTGACATCCTTGAGAGCTAGGTGGCCAGATATAAGGGGTGATGTGGTGGCAGAAATTGTAATGACTGGATTCTCCTGCTTGTATGGCATGGTGCAGAATCTTATTGCCAGACATAGAATCTTTCAGCAGTTATCCTCTTGACCTAGGGCAGTACTACCTCCTCAAGTCCGTGTTGAGTCTGAGGCCCTGTGGGAAGGAGAATGGAGGTACAACTTCAGCATCGCTGGTGATCACTCCAAACACCATGATATTGACTGAACTTGTATCTTCGTAATCACCATTAGACTCATCTAACTCTTTCCAAATCCTCTGCACTGTTCTCAGACTGACACCCAAACACACTGAGATGTTCGTATTGGAGCTTTTGGCGTGAATGCTAAGCAGTACAGCATGTTGTTTCTAAATTTCTGGTGGAGTGAATTGCATCATGGAGCTCTTTTTTCATAGACGGTGCCCAACTGACCCTGCTATACCATGCAGTCAGCAAATCAAAGACAATCAAGTCACGTGCACAAAATTTAAAGTAGAAAATAGCGACAATTTACCCATCGCACCCGGTACACTGTGCACACTTTAAATCACTTGATGTCAGCGGTACTAAAACATGGTCATTGCTTAGATTTTGTTCTCCTTTTTTATATTTCGGATTTCTTTTTTGTACCAACTTAAACATGCCTATGACATATCTCTTGATTCAAATACATCTTAATATATAAGTATTTTAGGGTTAAAAATATATTTATACCAGCTTTAATCTCTCTGCTCTGAAAATTGTTTGATAGGCTTGTAGACCTGGCTTATCAATGGCCTCTTTACCTTTTGAAGAGAAATAAATTTACTTCATTTTGATATAAATTGTAGTAGTAGTCATAGAAAAGTAACCCAACTCTTCAAGTTGTGGCTTTGTGCCATAATCATAAAGTCGCAATCCTGTGGGAGCCTGAAGTGAATTGCATTTTAACAGGCCATGTCAGGGTCAACTCTTGATGTCTGAGGGAACTGGATAATTTCTGGAACAGCCTGAATGTACACGTGATGTACTGACATTAAACTTGACCTTATGACACATTTCACCATCGTATACATCAAATCCTGTAGACTTCACTGATATTGCTGTTGTGGTTCCTGTAGTAACCAAATTTATAAGGGATAAAGTTGCTAGCCTCATGCCTAATCGGTTTTGAATCCAGAGTTTTCATTCTCCTAGGCTGGGAGAAGACGAGATGTATTCATATCTTTCCCAAAAGTATTTGCATGTAAGTGAATGCAATGGACACAACTGGAATTTGAACTCGGTTCTCCGATTTCTCATTCTGATCCATACATCCGTCATATGGAAGTGGATAAATACCATATTTGATGGATGTTTCATTATTAAAATTAACTAAATTAAATTTAATACACATATACTATTACAACATTGTTAGTAATACTTGTTTCCATGGAAACTTATCTCACACTAACTTGAATAAAATATCGGTCTAAAAGTGAATATAAAATTTATGATAGTTCTCTTTAATGAAATTAATCTTGGAAAATTTATAGAACTGGAATCTCCTTTTTGGGGATAACGAGCAGCTGTTTAGTCCCATTTTCTTGCATTGCCTTTGATATCTTTGTTCCTTTCAAGCGGAATTTGATTTTAGAAGACGAAAAAGTCTCACGGAGCATCATCTGGGGAATGTAGTGTTTGACGGACCTGTGGAATGTTGTCCTTGGTCAAAAACTACTGCACTGAGGGAACCTGTGGTGTAGTAAGACGACCACACTCTACACACTTTCCTCCCAAGTGCTGCTATAAACAATGAAAGTGAGCAATAATATCATAACTTAGTCAGCATACATAAAAGAGTTTCAGGCCAATCTGTCGTCAAGCAGCTTCACTCTGCATACTTTAGCTCTGTTACTATAGCAACAGTCCCAATACTTTTTGATCAGATTCTTTTATATCAACTTGATGAATGTTCACTTTAATATCATTCATCTCTGAAAATTTATAGAAAAGAGTAAAACCTTACAATGTCTGCTAGCATTTCTTTGTAAGTATTGTAAATAATTCTTAATAGATCTTCATTTAGTAATCAATACACCAAAGTCCACAAGGAATACAAAAAATTCATTATAGAAGTACAATAATGAAATGATACACTGATATCCTGATCAATGAGCTGTAAATATACAGCAATGATGCTGCTTAAAATTCCCAGTTGTGTTGTCTAGCATTTTCCAACCAATGAAGATGCTCGCCCAAATGATTCCGTGTAGTCATATTCTATCAATAACACCTCTCCCACACTGTGGTCAGGCTTATGGCAATAGCATGTTGAAACATCGGCTGTCATATGTCCATTGAAGTTAATCAATGATGAGCTTGGTCAGTATCTAGATGGTTAACTGCTTGGGAATATCAGGTGATGTAAATTTCGATGTGTGGATGGTGTAATGGATATAGGCTCAGAATTGTAAATTGGAGAGCCAAGTTTCAATTCCAGTTGGCTTCGTTATATTCACTTACGTGAAAATAACATTGGGCAAGTGTTAGGGAAGGTTACTGAATAAAATAATCACATGAAGGTTGAATAATACTTAGGACAAGAACAACACATATAAGATTTGCCAGCAGTACATAGAAGAAGTAGTCAACTCCTAGAAGTGAGTCAAGTGAATTCCACAATGAATGTCCATCTGTAGGATATGTACAAACAACCCCATACAGTCAGATGTAGCACAAGGCCGAATTTAATGTGGGGTATCCAAATCCGTAAGCTCGGCCCAAAATTCCCCATAGACCCTGTATAAAACGGGCTCGGGTAGCTGTTCCCCAAAATAAAACTCTACCCTTCGACATAGCCTCATCTAGGGATCGTCTCTGCCTGGAGTCAAAGAGTTTGACCAGCACAGCTGGAGACGAATCTCTGGCTGCAGACCAACATACAATATTTACTACCACATTTATGTGAATCGGGACATACCCATTATCATCCACAGTTATGCTACAACATTAAGGTATGAATCCACCTCTTCTACCTCCAGCTATAAGTTAATTAGTAGGACTTGTATTTGGATATAAATAATGTGTCTCCAAGTCTATAAACAAAATTTTTGCAAGCCTCTTGCTATTCTGTTTTCCATGACATGTGTTTTGAGGAGCTATATTCTTTGGTTTCATGAGACATTACTTTTGCTACTGGGACCCGCAATGCCACATACACCATGGGTAATCATCTGCATTCCCTTCATATTCCATTAGTAAGGAATAAGTTTCACTCAATCAGCTTTTATTTTATTTATCAATCTTTTGAAGGTTATTTAAAGACAGAAAATATTTTTAGATTGTAAGAATTTTATGGATATAATAATGATATACTGATTCAAGCTCTACATGGAGAGGTGGATTCTTACCTTTTGCAGACATTTATGTGTAAGGGAATATAACAAACATGACTGGAATAGGAACTCTAAGGTCATCACCAATTGGTGACAGGTCTGGAGATTGCATTCAAGCATGAAACAAACTGTCGCTACTTGGTGTTGTCCTCACTGCGCACTTTTATACATTCTCAATCTTTGATATTGAGCACTTTTACCCATAAATATAGCATACCATAAAACTATATTTTTATCATTATATAGATATATATTATAATTATTTTAAGACATTTTTATGTTTATACATTTTTTATAGATACAAATATTTAAGTAAATGCTTTGTTTATAATAAACAGTAATAAACAGCATTGTTTAATACTGTTTATTATAAACAGAGCATTTACTTAAATATTTGTATCGATAAGAAGAATTTATAAACATAAAAATGTCTTAAAATAATTGTTGAAATTTATCCGTTTCATAATGTATAATTATTTTCCTTTTTTTAAAAATATGATTCCATCGCGACACAAGATGGAAGCATTTTATTAAAAAGAGAAAATAATTATAATATTATACTCTACTTCTTGTATTGAGAACTGTTTTTTTTTAAATAAAAATAATTGCTAAGAACACAGGATTATAAATCTTACTGTTCTTATTATTTTAATATATATATTATATATTAATATATATATATATGTTTCAAATGGAGTCTGGTACATTTGTGTGTGTGTTGTTTAAATGGGTTCTAATAGAGCTCTGGTCAGATAGGGGTAATGTAAGGTGTCTGGAGGCCCTAATAATAAAAAAGAAAAAGCCAACTCTTAACAATATTAGCTACGAACTAGGCCACAATGTGCTAACCATGTTCGAAAAATAAAATATCTCTATAACACACCAAAAGCATGCACATAATGCACACACTCAATTAAACTGAAAAAATAAAATCATCCTTGATAATGGCTAAAAGTATGGCCGAAAGTGCTCTGAACTATAGAACATTTGGATAGTTTCTACACACTCTGTGTCCAAAAAAGAAAGCTCTTGTGTGAACACAAGAAAAATTAAATAAAAAGCTTAACTATAGTACATTGTCTATTGTTTTTAATGAAACATGCATATATATATATATATATATATATATATATATATATATGTAATAATTATACTTTTTTCCTCATCAGTAGCACAACTCTGAAATTTACGCACAATGCAACTGTCAGGTACTGCCTGAAAACTGATCGTTGCATAATTTAAATATTGATATTTATATTATACTATAATGATAGTAGAGCAGTTCATTTATTTATAGGGGAGTAATGGAATAAAATAATCATAATATATATCTATATACACACACTTACTTGCCTCAAAATACAAATATATAACGATAAAGTAAATACAAATATTCACATTTAATATGTAGTTTCAAATATAATACAAATGTACACAAAAATATTACATATCCGCATATACAAATACATATATATATATATATATATATATATATATATATATATATGATATATTAAAAAAGTGAAATACTATATCCTACCATAATACCTTTCTTTTGACCATGAGATCTTGTCAGATGGCACTTGTCACATATATTTTATGTTATATATATATATATATATATATATATATATATATATATATATACAGTATATATTTAGGCAATATATTTTCACTCAAACAGGACTGGTTAAATAATTTAGACATATGTCGATTAGTTTTTGCTTTGATCCTTTCAAGCCCGTGGATTAATTTCTTGGCAGCTTTAGAAAATTGATCAAGAAATACCAAAACCAACCTATTTGTCCAAAACAATTCTTCTTTGCCAACTAACATCTTGGAAAAAGCCAACATTGTATATCAATTTAAATGTCCTTTAGGCAATTGTATCTCTGATAAAAATGTCAATACGTATGCTGGCTTTACTACGGCGATGGTAACAAAAAGGCTTACATTTCATTTGGCCGAGCATAGTTCAATATATCAGCATTTAAAGCAACACTCATGCACACTCTCAGAGATTAGATGGATAATAGTTGAAAATACATGTATATTACAAAATAAAAATAATTATAAGACAAAATTAAAATTTCTTGAAGCCCTTTATATAAGATAATTAAAGCCCAACATAAATAAAGTCAACTATGAGTATAGCAACAAAGTCCTTAAATGTTTTTAAAAAAAATTATATATGTAGGAGCAAAAAAGTGAAAAGTTTCATTCCTTACACTGGAAAAAGATACTTTGAACTTTGAAATCTAGAATGCTCATAAGCAGTAAAAATGAACAGTTGAAATGCTTTGAATTTACAGAATCACATATGCATACGCACAGAAAACTTAACCCCCTGAAGATGGTCTCAGATGAGATTGAAAGTACTTGGGAAAATAAAAACTATTTGAAAGAAAATTTTGGTATTTTTCTTAATCAATTTCTAAATTTACCAAGAAATTAATCTGTGAACTTGAAAGGGTCACAATGAATATATATATATATATATATATATATATATATATATATATATAAGGCTCAAACACTAATATTCCATGGTTATAATTTATTACATTTACATTGGAATTGTAATCATGATCCAATTAATCAGACCTACAAATTTAAAAAGAAATTGGAAAATATAACTCCGGGCATAAAAAACAAAATTTTAGTGAGTGTGTATGTGTGGGAGTGGGAAATATATATATATATATATATATATATATATATATATATATATACACACACATTTACAAAGATATACCAAGTTGTACATACAAAAATTTCATCATATGCAGACATTGTAGTCTACATCTCATACTGACAAAGTGACAACAGTTAATGATATTTTCTGAATTTTCCAAGTTTCAGATTATTAAGCAAGATAATGAAACTCCAAGAACATTTTGATAAAAGATAATAATTACAGCACATTCACATTCATTCTGTTTACTAAGACAAACACTTATGACAAAAAATTCAAAACAATGTCATTGTAATGACAACAAATTTAAAAAAATAACATTAAGCTAAAATGTATGCTACCTATTCAGAAACTACTTTTAAAAGTACTGTATATATTTATGCAAGATGTGACTTTTGAAGACCCAAGTCTGAAGCTAATTTTAAGGGGATGACATCACAGATAAGATATAAAATTAATGTATGTACTGCTGGCCCTGGCTACACTGTTGACCAAATTATATATCCATTTACTGTAGTCAAGAAATACAGCTGCATTTAAAATAACCACTGTGCCTTTCATGAGTATATATGGTAATTCAGTTCTTCATCTTGTGAACTGTTGTATTTCTTCATATAAGACATGTTGGAATTTTTGGGTACCCTGGTGTACTAGTGAGCCAGCCAAAATGAGCTGACTCATTTTATAGTTCACTAATAGAAGGGTTAACCAATCAGAAGGCTCAAAATATTCAATGCGACGTGTATAAAGGCAGCCATGTTTTTCCCGAATATTCACTGCCAGCCTTTGATATCGAAGACTGAAGAATTATGGAACAGCTGCTGGTGGTTTTGTCAATATAGTCAGATTCAGTAGAGTGTCTGACTCGTGAGTATTAATCTTTAACGTTGTTTCATTGAACAGATTATGTACTGCGCTGTATTCTATATTCATAGACTATGGTGAACATGGTCAACAAGACAGACCTAGAAAGCATTCCAAAATTCATCTTTGTTGGTAAATGACTTGCCAGTGTAAATTCTCCTCTTTAGAATATGCAACTAGTCTTCCAACAGGTTCAGGCAAACAAGATGGCCACTTCTTCAGATAAATGTCATTGAAACCCATTCATTATTAAGATATTTATTAGTTTTCTGGTCAAATGTAATGGAACTGAGATTGAATTCAAGTCATGTTTATTATATTCACTTATGTGTCAATGCACTTGGGAAAGGCATGAATCCACCTCTACTTGCTCCAGCTTTTGGTGAATAACAGGACAGACTGAATCCTATAGCCTTGTGTATTAGCACTAGGAGAAAGAAAAATCTGAATTCAAAATACAGCCTGGAGAGGATTGGGCCCCATCTTTCCCAGGAAACACCACTTCTACCACAGCTGTAGTATATGTGGTGCCTCTACAACCCTCGGGTTTCATATGTGATGGAACATTGTCATATATAAAAACAACTTAAAGCATCAAACTTGCATCATTATGTTATATTTTCACCTGCAACAAATTGCAAGCTTACATGACTGATTTTCTTTTTATTAAGAATTACAGACATTGGGAGTTTTTGGGACTGATACAACCCCTTGAGTACCTATTGGGGGATGGGTTTTTATCGAGAAGCCATCTCTATATAGATTGCCAACCAAGGCTAAAGTTCTCTTATCAGATCTTGATGTGAAGACTTTTTAGTAATGTTCACCCTATACAAGACCCAAGAGTCACTCAAGCTAGAAGGTTATTAAAGGAATGGTAAGAGTAAGAAGTTAGAAGCACAATTAATGAGGATATTTTTTTAAAATCATTTCACCCCAAGCAAGGAAGTAAAGCCACTAAGATGCAAGGGGTTACTGAGTGTTGGAGAATATGAGAAAATACTATTATGGAGAAAGAACAAATAAAAGCACAAGAATTAAGAAGACAAAAGGTAATGATTGACATTGCATTTAAATTTTTGAAGATCAAAGTTGACTGGAAAGCAAAATGCCAGAAGAGAGTTCTACAAGCGAGAAGTACAAGAGAAGAAACTGTTAGCATAGAACTTACGGTTATATCTAGTCATTTCAACTGTAAAATGATCAGACCTTGCTGCCAATCTAGTGCTGTGCCTAAATTGATAAAGTCAAGGTACCATAGAGGAAAGTTCATCAGAACAATTACCATGAAAATATTTATACAAAAGGCACAGGGAAGCTACGTTACAGTGGTAGGAAAGTGACTGAAGCCAAAATGCCAGGTCAAGACCAATAATATTGCTGATTCTTCTCTGGATTATATCAAGAATCTCTAAATATATAGCAGGAGCACCAGACCAGATGTGGCAGTAATATTCAAAGCTAGGAAGAATGGTAGACTTATAAATATATAAGCTAGATTCTTGTGAGAGAAATTGTCTATCACAACACAGTGAACCAACTTTCCTAGCTGCAGACTTAGCAATTGATTCAATATATTTTTTCTACTTCATATCAGAGAAGGTGCAATGAGGATATGTGGGAAAGATAATGATTAACTGAAGTCTTGAACAAGTTAACATTGTAGTGATCGGGAAAGTGTGTTCTTGGGAGTTAGTTCTACAAAGTAGTGGTTTGTGGGAAGAAGCTGTTCAAGTGGAACTTACTTCTTAGTAATGGAATATAAAAGGAATGAAGGTAGTTTGTTTTGGTGCCCATTGCCTAGCAGGTTTTTGCATTCACACAACTGAACCAATTCCTCTACCCAATTTTACTCACAAAGATTAGATCAATCCTTGGTATGGTTTTTAGGCACTTCCCAATGGTGACACATGCTTGAATCATCTCAAAATATCACCCCCTTGATTAATTAACAATAGTGAGATTTGAACCTGAGTCTCATGCTCAAATGTTAAGTCTCTAACTATTCTGTCTCATGCAAATTTGTTTCCATTTACTTAGCATGAATGGGATTCATCCTACTCATATTTCTAACTATCAGTTAGGGTCATGAATACACTGATTGCATCCCTGTGTAGAGAAGTAAACCATCTCCCCTGCAAAAAAAAACAAAAAAAACATGGCAACTTGTTTATTGTAGTTTTGTCTACTTTTTTGACTCACATGCAAACCAAACCTATGTCTATTTTTTTGACACTGATGCAAACTAAACTGATGTCTTCCTTTTTGATTGTTATACAAACCAAATCATTTCCTGCCTTTTTGATTCACATGCAAACCAAACCTATATCTAACAACTTGACACTTGTGCAAAATAAATCTATGTCTACCTTATTGACTCTTGTGCAAGCCATATCTATATTTATCAATTTGACACTCATTTAAACTAAATATATGCCTAACTTTCTATTGTGTATCAAAACAACAGAATTCAGCATTAAATAAACCTGGAGAATATTCTATAACTTGGTCGATATGCTCTAAAACAAATCAAACCAAACCTTTTTGACGGTTTGATTGTGAGATCAACATGGCTGATGAGGATATGGTAGTCAATGGATTTGTGGTAGTAGGCAAAGTTTAATAAATAAAATAAAATGAAAATATTTCATAAATCCCCTGAAAAGTATCACCTTCTTGTCATCGCCTTAACACCTCATTAACCATAACACCAGCATGCTTAAGGACAGGTCAATTAGCTTTGTTTCTGAAATTAGATACTTAAACATCTAAAACAAAAGATCACCAAAGTGAAAGAAAAGCCTAAATACACTCACTACACTCTCCAACCACTTATCAAAATCAATATAAACCCAGGATAAGAGGACTTCGATCTCTGTTTTCTAACCCTTTGCCAGAAAGCTGAACAAGCGGGACCACTCCACTCTAACCAATAAAGAACTAATCAGGATGATTGCCTTTCATAAAGAAAGAGGAGTCTCTCTCTCTCTCTCTTTCTTTCTCTCTCTCTCTTTCTCATGGTCTCATTCTTCCTCTGGGCCAATGTAATCTGAGCTAGAAACTTTGTATCACAAGAAGGGTACAAGTATGTATTTGTATACAAAAGAAAATAATCCTTCTAAAACAACATTCACTCAGCGTTCATTCATTTTGAATGTTAAACCGAACATTCTGTGTCACCTTTCACAGGTTAAAGATTTCTGGACATAAAATATAGTGAAAAAGTTGATTCCTCTTTCTGTCTCAAATAAGGATTATTTCTGTGTGTATTTTTGGGTCTCTCAAATTATGGCTCTTGTAGGAAAATGAAATAAAATTATTATGAAATAATAATAAAGAGTAACAAAAAAAGAAATCTATTTTCTCATGATGCAAGTTATAAAGAAACCAGAAAGGGTTTCTGGTCACATGTGCTATTTTATGACCCCACTTCCAGAAAGAACAGAATCTTTCTTTTTTCCACTTTCCAACAACATCGTTCGGATGTGTTTTGCCAACCCTACTCCTGAAGTGAATTGTTTCTTCCAATTCAATTCAAAGCTGATTTGAACTCGACCATTTTAACGATTGTTATTTTAAATTACTACTGAACCAAAAAGAAAATGGACATACACAAAAGACATTAAGAACTTTCTTTCACTACAGTCACTATGAAAAGAATAAACGTCTGTAGCAGAAATTCTAGTTTTTGTCTGCTTCTATCTTCTTTGTTTATATATTGAACATGCACCTTCACTTAAAACACACGCAAACATTGAAACTGTTAAGCTCCAACAATTAAGAGAATTTGAGCATAAAATGTATTGAAATGGTTAAGATGTCCATTTGGTTCTGATCAGATGCTGTAAGATTTGAATTTTAGCTGTTAAAACATTGTTTCTCTCGTCTAAGTTATGACCTTTCTTTAACTCAAGGAAATAATCTAGGATTCATTTCCTAGCAGACCATATGTTAATATGTGCTGAATGATTCATATATTTCTTCCCAGTAACAATAGATCATTTGAAAGAACCATAAAATAGGCCAATGACTCAGTGTCCTGTGTGAATACCCAGTGGAAAGTAATACTCTTGCTATAAGAAATAATGATTAAAAGCATAATGAAATCTATTTCTTTTTGATGTGTGGTTTGCTTCTAACATTGGAAATATGTGTTTCCATTTTTTCCTGTGCCTAATTCAAACAAATATCCTTATCCTTATTGTTTTTATCATATCAGATGTTAAATCTTTGTTATGTTATTTATTACATGAAAGATGGTTCTGAGGACATCTAAAAGACATGGCACGTTTGCAGAAATTCAGTGGGGAATTTGTTAAAATTGGGCAAAAAGAGATAAACAAAAATAACACACACACACACACACACACACATGTGCAGAGGCTCAATGTTGCAAACACACCAAAATAAAAGGAATAAAATATGCACTTGAAGAAGTCAAACAAATGCATCATAAGCTGAAATATTTTTCCTAAAAAACAATCTTGTTTATTACATGTAGTCAGAATATTGCAAATGGCTCTGCAGTAATTTAAGAATAACAGAAATTAATTTTTGACTGAACTTCATATCATGATTAAGAATGAAGGAGACTATGCTGAGAACTAGATTTGGAATCCTAAGACTTTGGTGTTCATTTTAGTAATTATGCTTCTACTACTGTTGTAAGTAAAGAAGTGGCATTACCTTTTGACCAAACCTTATACCAGCGATTCTCAACCACCATGTGCCATAAAATATCATCACAGAAAAGTATGATTGGATTCAAAATCCTTTCATAAACATCGCTTCTAATATTGAACTTCAGTTATGTGTAAAAGAAGAATTAGCCAACATTCCTAGTGACTGAGGGCCCAAAATAAAACATTCAATGGTACCCATTGATATATTTTAGATTTCAATACAAAAGGAATATCCCACATTAACTAAAAAGGATTTATCAGTTTTATTGCAATTTTCTTCTTCTAATGTGCTTCTCAATCCTAAATAACATCAAAAATAAAAAAGTGAGAAAGACTAATGCTCAACTGAGTTGACGTTATTTTTCAGTTAAAAATATGAAAATAGCATTTCTCTACATTCCAGTTGCTAGGTACATTCTTTTTTTGTTTTTATTAGTTACTTTGTTCATTTAATTTAATTTTCGTATTTTGTTTTGATAAAGTCCACATTGGACGAAACGCGTCAGCAATTACCAGTTTTCCTATTGTCATTTTTATTCATAAATATATATATATATATATGGGCAGATGGCCAAGTGGTTAGAATGTTTGTATTCACACCATGGCCGATTTGTCAGGAATGAGACTGCCTGATGTTATCAGACTGGAGGGGTTGATCCCAGCGTGCAGCACCTTTGGAAAGTGCCTGAAAACCACGTTACATAACATGCCTTTTCATAGAAACTGTAACTAAGGTCGGATCAGCATAGTTGCAGTATAAACCCCAGGTAGGCTCTCTGGGTGTTGACTAAACAAAAATGTGCCTGAGCAAGCGTCTTCAATTGGAATTGGCTAGGCACTCTAGTAGACAGGTATCCTCGAATATGAGTGGACAACTATACTATACCTACTATATATATATGTATATATATATATATATGAAGAAAAATATACGGAAAAAACAAACAAAAATCCTTATATGCAATTATGCTGTTTTAATGTTAATATAATGTCAACGTCAGACAAACAGATAACAGATAACTGAAAGATAAGTCTTGTTCTTATGTCCATCGTCTTTGTCATGTTGAATTGATAATGTTAATTATATTTTATGAATATGTCCGGAAGATGGTTTATTAGACCGAAACGTCCAACGTTGACATTATATTAACATTAAAACAGCATAATTGCATATAAGGATTTTTATTTGTTTTTTCCGTATATTTTTCTTCATACTGTCGGATCTATATCCATATATTTGCTTATATATATAAGCTTGTTTGTTTAGTGGTATATCAACTCCTTGTGGGTCATTCAATACTGAAATTTAATTTTCTTGGGAGCATTAGTAATTTCTTTTAAAATATGTATTGCTATTAATTTTTTGTTTTAAATGTATTGCTGGCAATTTTTTATGTTTTACAAAAATGTATTGCTGGTAATTTTTTTAATATGGAAATGTATTGCTGGTATTTTTACTATAAAAATATTTATACTTTCATACAGTCTTGAACTCTGTTTGGCAGGGGTTTAACTATTTGCCCAGAGCTTGTACCCTACAAGGTGCTACCACTCTGGGTCAGGGTGGGCTTGGTAGCAATTAAGAAGTGATTCCAGTCTCCACTGTTTGTCTTAAGGTCCTCAACAAAATCCAGAGACAGATATGCTATGTGATTGGCCCTGATCTGGCATCTCATTTACAGTTGCTCTCTCAGAGACATGTCGTCGCTTCCTTCTGTCTTTTTTACAAATACTTTCATGGTAACTGCTCTGATGAGCTACTTTTGCTGGTTCCCAAATTGCATGAATTTAAATGTGCTACTAGGCTGCCATCTCAGCCCCACCCTTTCACTGTCAAAACGGTTAAATGTAGCCATCTCTTCTACTCCAATAGCTTCATGTCTCACACTTCCTTCTTACTTGCTTGCTTCCCCACTGATAGCTATAATCTCCAACTATTCAAATGCAATGTCAATTGATATCTCCAGATACCTTGATTCCCTGTCCTTCTCTTGATCTTTTCCTCTATCATGTCTCTTTACTCTTACCCCCACTCTCTGTAACCCCTTGTGTGCTAGTGGCACTCCTGCTTTGCTTGGGGTGAAAAGCTTAGAAAAAAAAAAACTCAAAACCTCATAATCAGAAGCCTTACTGCTGGATTTAGTACGTATCAGCTTCTTCAAAAAATATTTATTACCTACAGTCATAATTTTTTAATAGTATTTTCTGCTTAAATTATTACAAAATGTGATTGTTTTCTGTTCTGTTTAAGACAATTTTATTTAATATTGAAAGATTCCATCTATGTTGTCTTTTTACTTCAAGTGACCAGTCATTTGTTTGTAAAAGCAGAAATATTTTTCTCACACGATAAATAATCATTGATGTAAGATGCTGAGTGAAAAGCCAATTTCTTCAAAATCAATAATGTCCTCAGTGTTCTTCAAACTCAACATATATATTGTCAATTTAGTTTGTCTGTAACATTTTCTCTCTTCATATTTAGCACATTGTGTTTAATTAATCTAAAGTTAACAGAAAAGAGTGCTGGATTGCTATGTAATATCCATCCTCTTATATGGTAGTGAATGCTGGACAACCTCCCCATAGATAGGGAAAAATCTAGATGCAGAAGAAAAGTGGTTCTACTTAGGATTCCATGGATGGAACCAGTAAGCAACAAGAAAAAGGGCAACAGAAAGAAAACTTATACTCAGAATTAGAAAAAAAAACAACTAAAATTCCTTGGACACATAATGAGGAAGAAGAGCTTTGAAAACTTTACCATTATTGGCCATAGTGTGATATAAAGGAAGGCAGTGAGTCACTTACCTAATGAGCTTGAGTGAACGGATGACAGAACCAGTGTGTAGTGCCTTAACAAAGGGAGAAAAACTACTAAAAGCCAAATGGTAACAAAAAGGACACTTATATGTATCATTAAAAAGAGGCAGTTGAAATTTCTAGGGCACATATAAAACCGGACATTCATAGGATATACTGAAAACAAGGGGGTGGGCAGAGGAAAGTAGGGCATAACCTACCTAATGAGTTTATGAAAATGTTTGACAACAGGGATTGGAGGATATAGCAAAAAGACAAACTTTACTAAGGACTACAAAGGACAGGAAGTTGTGGAGAGCCATGATGTCTTGAAGGGATGCAGCACATAGAAGAAGTAAATTCACAAAATGCCATATTTGATGGCATCTATGTCACCATATTTGGTTTCTTCCAAATATAGCTTATATCAGCATTTCTCAACCTCTTTACCCTTGTGTAACCTTTAAAATAAATTACATGTCTCAAGGAAACCCTATGCAAAAACAAAATTATATACCATATCTTTCTGATTTTATTTTCATTGTAGTTCTTGTGGTAAATATCATAGTATATATTTTTGAATAACTGGTTAAAGGAAAAATTAATACTTCTTTGTCAAATCTTTTGGTAATGCTAAATAAAATTCATACTGTCTGTTTATAATACTTCATCAGGGAGTTTACATTCACACAAAAAAATTTCTCAAATGTAAAAAATAAACATAAGTAGGGTTATGGCATTACGGGTCAATTGTTTGACCTAATACAATCATTCCTGTCAAACCGTGAATTGAAGGTCATTCTCAACCAGTTCCTATCCTACGAACGCAGGTGTTTCTCAAGGCTCCATCCTAGGCCCCACTCTATTCCTTATCTACATAAATGACCTTCCTGATGCCATAACTTCCCAAGTTGGCATCTACGTGGATGACACCACAATTTATTCCTGCCTCAAAAACAAATCTAGTCTCACTGACAAAACTCACCTGGTCGTGCGTCTCGAAAAGGACCTCCAATCGATTGTGAACTGGGGCAAGAATTGGCTGGTCAACTTCAATGCTTCTAAGACAAAACTGCTCTCTATTAATCACCACAGAGATTCTTCCCTTTCCTCCATTAGAATGTCTGATGCTCAACTTCTCGAGAGCAACTCTCTGCGGCTTCTCGGTCTCATGTTGACTGCTGACCTGAGATGGAATAAATATATTGAGTCAATTGCTTCATCCACCGCAAGGAAAGTTGGCTCCCTGAGCCGCGCCAGGAAATTTTTCTCCCCAGAGTTGATCCTCCAGATCTAAAAATCAACAATTCGCCCTTGCATGGAGTATTGCTGCCATATATGGTCTGGTGCCCCCTTCTGTTTGCATCGGGGTTCTTGATAGGCTCCAGAGGCGGATATGCAATGTAGTTGGCCCTGCTCTGTTGTCTCGTCTACAGTCACTTTCTCACAGACGTGCCGTCGCCTCCCTCTGTCTGTTCTACAAATACTTCCATGGAAATTGCTCTGAGGAGCTGCATTTGCTGGTTCCCAGACGTCATGAGTTCAAGCGCCATACGAGGCTGGCATCCTGCTCTCACCCCTTCACTGTCAAAACTCCTAAATGTAGCTGTCTCTTCTACTCCAATAGCTTCATGTCTCGCACCTCTCGCCTGTGGAACTCCCTTCCCTATTCCTGTTTCCCTGTGAGCTATAATCTCCAGCTATTCAAGTGTAATGTTAATCGACATCTCCAGTTGCCTTGATCTATCCACTACCCTCATCTTTTCTTCTATCACTCCTATCTGATCTTGCTCTAAATTTTCTGTAACCCCTTGCGTCCTAGTGGCTCCCGCCTTGCTTGGGGTGAAATGCTTAAAAAAAAAAAAAAAAGTAACCAATATCATATACTTATATGCATTATACCTTATATAAACATAAGTAATCAATATCATCTACTTATAAACATTATACCTTATATAAACATAAGTAATCAATATCATATACTTATAAGCATTATACCTTATATAAACATAAGTAATCAATATCATATACTTATAAACTTTATACCTTATATAAAACATAAGTAATCAATATCATACTTATAAACATTATACCTTATATAAACATAAGTAATCAATATCATATACTTATAAACATTATACCTTATATAAACATAAGTAATCAATATCATATACTTATATTATACCTTATATAAACATAAGTAATCAATATCATATACTTATAAACATTATACCTTATATAAACATAAGTAATCAATATCATATACTTATAAACTTTATACCTTATATAAAACATAAGTAATCAATATCATACTTATAAACATTATACCTTATATAAACATAAGTAATCAATATCATATACTTATAAACATTATACCTTATATAAACATAAGTAATCAATATCATATACTTATAAACATTATACCTTATATAAACATAAGTAATCAATATCATATACTTATATTATACCTTATATAAACATAAGTAATCAATATCATATACTTATAAGCATTATACCTTATATAAACATAAGTAATCAATATCATATACTTATAAACTTTATACCTTATATAAAACATAAGTAATCAATATCATACTTATAAACATTATACCTTATATAAACATAAGTAATCAATATCATATACTTATAAACATTATACCTTATATAAACATAAGTAATCAATATCATATACTTATATTATACCTTATATAAACATAAGTAATCAATATCATATACCTATAATATAAATGTAAACAGAATGAAAACAGATAATTTCTGCATCTGTTTTTTATTTTTTTTATCCTTTACTGGCAATATTGAAAAGACATAAGGCAAATTAAGGCAATATTACAGTAACCAAAAATATATTGTGTGTTTAGTAATATTACATATATGAAATCTCACCCGTTCTCGCAGAATCCTTGGAGACAGTTTGTGGAACTTTAGGGTTCCTGGGAACCCCGGTTGGGAGAAACTGGCTTATACGATAGCCCACTTTTTATCCAGACACTGTAGACTACAAGTACTTATATCAAACCTCATTCCAGAATATTGTAATGTTATTTTTGTTAGAATTTTTGAAATGAGGAATTATCATTATTATATGCTATAGCAAGGAAAAATGGTGATTGAAATGTCCCTTTGCTGCCTGTCTTTTCTCTTACCTAGATTTGAACACTAAATTTTAGTCTGAAATATACAACTATCTCACTCATTAAGTAGATATCAATGAAGACAGTATGTTATTGTTGATATGATATTGTTCATTACATATCATTAGGCTGAAATTGGTTTTACTTCTGATCAATACTGCAAATGCAACATTAATTGAGAATACTTTGTCAGATGATAATCCCAATGGAAATTTCTACATAATCAATACTTTACAAGTATTTGATATCAGTGTTTAAACATGCTTCTCTCTAACTGATACTGATGTTGCATTATGTTATGGGAATTACTTCTTTCATCTAAATTCATACAATTAACTGGAAGGCTGATTAATTTCATAGGCAATCCAAAGGATGGGTTGGCCATCAGGAGTTGTGATAAAAAGTAATTAAAAAAATGGGTAACTCAAATCTAAAAATGTTTATACATAAAATTATCAAAAAAAAAAGGATCATATATATAGTGTAGTCAGCATTTGTTTTATGCATGCATTACCCTGTATCTTCTTAGGAAAGATAGTGGAGTGGTTTTCATTGCAAGTTCATTAAGACACAACAATTACTGGGAACAAACAGCCTGTATATGTTTAGAAAATGTATTGAGCATGTACACAGTTATATTCTATGCTAATAGGAATATATACTTGAAAAACAAGGTGGATAAAATAAGTAAAGGTTTATTGTAAAAACCAGTAAAATAAGAATAAAGATAACAGTTATGCACAAGGTCATTGCAATTAAATCCAGTAGTGAGTGCTACTATTGGAAGGTCGGTAGTTCTCGCGTAAGTCTGAGTTGTACTCAACAGATCCCAGCTAGATGATATTTACCAGCCTCCCCATGAGGTAGGATGTGGCACAAGTCTGAGTTTAATGTGGGGCAATCCAAGCTGGTAGGCTTGGCCCAAAATTCCCTGTTGACCCCATATAAAACGGGGTTAGGTAGCTGTTTCCCGAGATGAAACTCTGCCCTTTGGCATAGCCTTGTCTGGGGATCCTCTCTGCCCGAGGGCAGAAAGTTTGACCAGCACAGCTGGAAAAGTTTCCAGCTAGACAATATTTACCAGCCCCCCCCCTTAGGGTAGATGTGGCACAAGGCTGAGTTTAACATGGGTCATCCGAGCCCATAGGCTTGGCCAAAAATTCCCTGTAGAACCCACATAAACGGGTTCTGGTCTGTCTACCTCTCCAGACAAGACTCTGAAGGCAGAGAGTTTGACAGCACATCTGGAACAGATTCCAGCTAGTCTCCTGTAGTCCATTGCCTTATGGATACTTATAGGTAGTTACTACCTATAATGTAGTCACTCATGGGGGTAACAGGTTATTCCATTACATCATACACTAAAATAGAATGAGCTGTAAGACAAGAATGGGTTTTCACACTGGATTTATTCAACCTATACAGTACAGTGATCCTACAAGAGCTGGAAGTTTTACCAGCGTTTATTATTTATGGGGACAATCTTAGCAATGCAAGATATGCAGATAGCATCATGTTGATGGCAGACTCAGAAAAAACTTCAGGAATTCCTAAACATGACATTAAAGTAAAGCAAGAAGAAAGGACTAATTATGAGTTGTAAGAAGACAGCAAGAGGAACAACTGAAAATGTGAACTATGACCTGGAGATGTTGAAATCAAGCAAGGACAGAAATTGAACAATCTGAGAAGAGTTTTAACAGATGGCAGAAAATGTGACACTGAAAATTGAAGGTACATTAGAAAAGCAAAAGAATGCCATTCAAAAGCTAAGCAAAGTATTAAGAAACAGGAAAATGTTATTAGAAACAAAGAAAAGAGTGCTGAACTACTGTCTGATATCAATCTTCCTATCAGGCACAGAATGCTGGACAATTTCCTCAAAGATGAAGGGGAGACTATTCCACACAAAGGCAGGCTCTCTTGAGGCCTCTTTTCAATCGTTCCTCCATCAACTGAGGACCACAGGAACTTTCCTCATGCCCCTGGAGCCATTACATTGATCTGGAACATGAGAGGAAATCTGAAGGTATGTGTAGTGAAAGAGATAATCAGGTACCCCGAAAAAAGTTTGTCTTTTGTGTGCGATCTGCCGAAGAAAAATTACCAAAAAGTAGTCAGCAAAAATCTACATCAATGACTAGAAGCTATGCTAATGTTCTTCCCTCCCCTGAATGGCGTGACCAATCAGAAAATTCTCTCGGTGAACAGAAGTCGTTATTTTTCGCTTATAAAAGGAGATGATTTTTTGAGCTGTGAGACGAACACGCGTTGTTGTTGGCGAGAAGTGATGGTTGGATTTGTGACCCCCATTTTGTCGTCTCTACGGTGTGTGTTGGACTGTTACGTTGAACTATCGTATGAACTGCGATTTGGCTACAAGTGTTGCGGTCGAGAAACAAGAAATCTATTGCTGCTGGGAGAGCAGTTGACAGTCTTTTCTTTACCCCAACAGTATGGGATCACTTTGCAAGTACCAAAGACTATTTCCCAGACATCAGGATGTACCATATTGGGTCTCCTGAAATGAAGAAATTAATGAACTTATATGCTGGGAGAGTACCCGTTCTATTCCATCCCTCCTTATATAGGACGCTTAAGTTAACCTTCCCAATGAACAATGCTGGACAAATTCCTCAAAGATGTAGAGACTTGAGGAAACAAGGATGTTTTATTAGGTTGGTGCAAAAATAATGTCGGTTTTTGACGTATTTTTTATTTTTGCACCAACCTAATATTTTTATTTATATATGTTGTCATTTGCATCAGTATGTTTATCTTGGTTGTTATATTCATGTTTCAGCCACTATACCAACCAGGCTTCTTCAGATGTCTCTCTTATTATAAGATTTGCTATGCTCATCTTGGTTTGTTACACTCACAATATTTCAGCTGATGTACCATCTGGTCTTCTTCAGCCATTGTACTTTGTAACCTTTTTGAAATTTCAAACCAAACTTTCTCATTCCACTTTCCTTGGTTAGGGGGAGGATAACACAAATCAATTCTCACCAGTTTTATTCACCTTTTGTGCCACTTGCCTGTTTCTTACGCTGAACCCAAGAATTTGACTTTTCAACACTAATGGACCGAAGGACTGAATTCATAACTGCTAAACAACCTAATATAATTTAAGTAAAGCTTTAATCCACTGGGCCACGTGCTTAGCAGTTGTGTGTTCAATCCCTGTGTCTGGTCACATATTTGGTTCAGTGAAAGAAATAAACAACAGACACAAAAATATATTATGACATGTGACGACTAACTTATGTGAAATATTCTCTAAACATGGAAAAGTGAAATGGTTGAATAAAGTGTTTGGAACAAAAATTTCAAGAAGATTACGAAGTATGAAGAGAGACACCTGAAGAAGGCTGGAGAGTCAATGGTGAAGCTATTAATAACTCCTGTGTTTATCACCAGGATATCAGGAGCAAAGGTGAGGTGAGGTGGCGTCCACTCCTCAATACATTTATGGGGTGGGGGTGGAGGTAATTTGGGTCTGCTGACTAAGCTTGCATAGGCTGTATTGAAATAAAAGTGGTTGTAATGCCGGGGATACTACTCACATTTGAAGGACCTTTTCAATTTTGAGTAACTTAAACTATGACATATGCATTTAAGTGATTGGCTGAAAAATAAACATTATTTAGTGACGTATTCAGTGCTGTTTTATCATTGTTGACAATATGAAACCTGTGAATGAACCCAGAGAGAGTCACTGTGCAATATGTTGCATTTGGGGTGGGAGCATTGTGTAGGTTGAGGAGTGGCAAACCCAACCCAAAGCACACACTCAAGCTATTATGACTGGTGACTACTAACTTATGTGAAATATCCTCTAAACATGGAAAGTGGAATGATCAAATGAAGAATTTGCAACAAAAATTTCAAGATTACTGAGTATGAAGAGAGACACCTGTAGAAGGCCGGAGAGTCAGAGGTGAAAATAGTGAGTGTATAATAAGCAAGATAAGAATGGAAAAGGTAATGAAATATTAGCGGTTTCTTTATAAGAAAACATTCGGCATTCATTGACCAAGCAAACAACATTACTCAAATTACCTTTTCTTCCCTTCTTGCCCATCAGGCAGTGATCAAAGTGTAGTATCTGCTCAACAGGTGGACAATCTACATTTTGTCTCTCAATTTCTTTGGACAGAGTGCAACTCTGTGGTGTCTGTCTTCAGTCAGAGCACAACTGAAAATATTATTGAAAGATGCCAAGTCTTGTGGAACAGCTGTCTGTAGCAGTACCTCATTCATTACACTAAAGAAGGATGATTGGTAGTAATACTGATGCCGGTGAAACCCATGATGCAGGGGCTAGAATATTTTTTGAACCTGGCCTTTGGATTCAAATGCTTGGGCTCCCTAAATTAAACTTACCTTGTGTTGCATCCTTCAGCATGGAGCAGTGAGTAAATACTAAGTGTAGTATTCGTTCTCCTCATCTATAATTGTAATGTTAATATTAGACGTTTCCTCATAAGGAAACATTTGGCATCCATTGACCATGTAACTAGTGCTGCTCAAGTTATGTATTCTTCAATTCCTGGCCATTGGACTGGGATCAAACAGTATTTATTCTAATCTCAAACGGTAATAGTAATATTATCCATTTCCTTATTGTGGCAAATGACGAGACTGAAGAAAATAACTTTCGATGATTCAGGTTTTACTCAACACAAGAAGACACATGATGCAAACAAAAATGGCAATTTTAGAACTTCTATGAAGGGAGAATAATCCTTTAATAAGGGCAGATAACTATAATAATAATATTATTTTATCACACTTATAAAGAAACATTCAGCATTCATTGACTAAGGAGTCAATACTAGTGTCAATTTAAATTTATAAAATCTTCCTCTTAAAAGAATTTTTCAAGAAAATAGCTTTCTCAAGTCCACTGTTATGTCGTTTTAGTATTAATGGGGTTTTCCTTCCTAACCTTCTGTTCGAAATACTTTGGAATGTCAACATCCTGATTTTGCCATTATTTTCTCTTCAAGTTAAATGTGCTATACATTTTAGTTTTTGCTGCTGTTGAAAGTTACTCTAAGATCTGCTGGCTTCATTTGCTTGAAGCTATTTTTAATCATTGATCTGTGAATGCTGGTCTGAAGAGCAAAGTATATATTAATGATAAGACCCCATCCCAAAAGATCACGGTAGATCAGTTAATCTTTATTGGTACTTTACCACAGTTCAACTGTTATTTCATAACTCAAGGACAGTTTTAGAAATAGCTACAAAACTTTCCATGGTTATTAAGTTTTTAGCAGATTAGTTTTTTTTTTAAATTCCCAAACTTTCTATATATTTAGTAAGTGAATTTTTTTTACAGTATGTTTTGCCAGGGGCCACTCAAGGTAGAGGGTTATGTTAAGAGGCAGTTTATACAGATAGGAGGTGAAGATAACTGTTAACCCTAAACTTGAACAAGTTAAGATTGTGGTAATTGGGGAAACATCCTCTTGGGAGTCTGTTCCAGGCACAAGGTCTAGGGGCCACTCAAGGTAGAGGGTTATGTTAAGAGGCAGTTTATACAGATAGGAGGGGAAGATAACTGCTAATCCTAAACTTGAACAAGTTAAGATTGTAGTGATCGGGGAAACATCCTCTTGGGAGTCAGTTCCACAGAGCAGGGGTTCGCGGGAAGAAGCTGTTCAAGTGGAATTTACTTCACAATGATGGAATACAGAGGGAATGTGGGTGGTTTGCTACAATGTAAGTGGCATGATGGGTCCTAGCTATGAAGGTTAGACTTGGTGAAACCAAGGAATGTAGTTTGTCTGAGCACTTTCCATAGAAGTAATAGAGCAGTGAGAGGCTCACCAGATCCCACCTGTGAGAGAGGCTTGGAGGCATCTTTCTCATCAATAAAGTTTTCATCAGATTCATTCACTCTCACTTACCTTGTGTCTTAGTGACTTTATTACCTTGCTGAGGTTGAAAAGATTAAAAAAACAACAAAATAAAGTTAGATTTCAGAGCCAGAAAACAAAGTTATGATATTCTCCCACAGAAATTTTTCTGAGTTACTCAAAAATTGAGACTTAAAAAGAACCAGGATTTGGTATTTAGATTTATGATAGAAGCAATGGCCACTTGATGTGAATGGAGGTTAAATCTTAGTGAAATTTATTAGCTTAGAAGTCCTCACAAAAACACAGGTCAGCATTATCCTTGTGTTTATTGCAGCAATAAATGTCCAGGAAAAAAATCTGCATTTATAAAATATGTGGTTATTTGAAATCCTTTGTGAACCCCCACCCCACCACCACCACTGATGATTAAACTCCCCAAGAGAATGATTTGCCTCATCAGTAAAACACTGAACTTTCACCTATCAAGATGGATGGTTGTTCTCTCAAGAAGGCTCCTTTCCTTGAATGCCTATTGGAATTCAAGTTCACCCCAGATGTCAAGTGGGACTCATATATACAATCAATTGTGAAAGATATTGGAAAAATGGTTGGCTCATTGTACCGCTCCAGTAAGTACCTAACTTCTCCTGATAGGCTCTATCTTTAAAAGAACCAGATCAGATCAAAAGTAGACTATTGCTGCCATATCTGGCCTGGAGCTGCCAATCTCAAAAGAGCTCAAAAGCATCCATGCAACCTTATTTTCCATCCTACAACCAATTTATCACAGATGAAATATTGCAAGCCTTTTGCTAATCCATCACCATTTCAATGGCAAATGATCCCATGAGCTAAATTCTTTAGTTCCACCAGTTCAGATACTTGCAACTAAGAGACCTACACTGGGAGGAATCATTCTAATTCCCTTTGTATTCCATTATTAAGAAGAAAGTTCTGCTTGGACAGGTTACAAGAACCATTACTTTGTGGAACAGATTCTCAAGAAGACGTTTCCCCAATCACTACAATCCTCAAGTCGAGGATTAACCATTATTTTTCCTATATCTCTATCTATAAAAGGTAGGATGTGTCTTTGTGTGTGTAATGAATGCACGGCTGCAATTTTCAACGGATTTGCACCGAAATTTACATGCACATGCTCCAAGTTAGCGGGAAGGCCAAGACTGATGTTACCTTTCCCAACTCCCATCCAGAGTGAGAGCCAATAGCTGGCTGCCACGAATAAGCAGGAAGATTCTATTGGCCAGTATGAGAGCCAACAGCTGACTGACATGAATGTTAACTAGCATGCTAGCATGCAAAAAAAATCGATAGCTGCATTCGTCACAAGTGGGAAAAATTTAAATCTGCATGGTACTTTACTCCAATTGGCTCATTCACTTGCTTAAACTCAACGTTGATTCTGATTCCGCAGAACTGGGTTGGGTGTGAAAAAGTATTTGTTGTTAACATTCTTTTTTCATTTGGTTTTTCCAGTTACGAGTCCTTTTTTAAAGCTGATTGTTTTGTGTTCATTTTGTTTAGTTCTTTTTTCATAACAGTATTAATGTTTAGTATAGAGCTTAGAAAAAATTTGAAGTGTGAGATAGGCAAGAAGTAAGGCATGTAGCAACATCAGCATGGCAAAGGGCACTCCTTTAAAGGCAAGGAAGGGCAAAAATATTTTAAGTCAAGTGATAGTGATCATGCTGGTCATGCTGCTAGTAACCTCATAAACTGCACTTCTTAACTCTTCTACTGACACATATAACAATGTAATTCGGTAACTCTTTACCTTGAGTGACTTATGGGCTTTGTATTTGGGGAACATTGATTAAGAAACCCATAGAACAACAACAAAAAAAACACACCGTAAACTTGCATGAAGTCTTTTTAAAGAAAATACCCATTCAAACAGTGTCAGTATTGTACAGAATGGTCCGAAAGTCTTGTCACCCATAAATAATATAATTTTCTATTTCAACACTCTGTGAGGTATTAAGAGAGAGAGAGAGAGAGAGAGAGAGTTTCATATGAATGATACCAGAATACCCATCATTTGAAAGATGGCATTCGGAGAACCTTTGCAGCAATACTAGTGTCAATTTAAATTTATAAAATCTTCCTCTTAAAAGAATTTTTCAAGAAAATAGCTTTCTCAAGTCCACTGTTATGTCGTTTTAGTATTAATGGGGTTTTCCTTCCTAACCTTCTGTTCGAAATAGTTTGGAATGTCAACATCCTGATTTTGCCATTATTTTCTCTTCAAGTTAAATGTGCTATACATTTTAGTTTTTGCTGCTGTTGAAAGTTACTCTAAGATCTGCTGGCTTCATTTGCTTGAAGCTATTTTTAATCATTGATCTGTGAATGCTGGTCTGAAGAGCAAAGTATATATTAATGATAAGACCCCATCCCAAAAGATCACGGTAGATCAGTTAATCTTTATTGGTACTTTACCACAGTTCAACTGTTATTTCATAACTCAAGGACAGTTTTAGAAATAGCTACAAAACTTTCCATGGTTATTAAGTTTTTAGCAGATTAGTTTTTTTTTTAAATTCCCAAACTTTCTATATATTTAGTAAGTGAATTTTTTTTACAGTATGTTTTGCCAGGGGCCACTCAAGGTAGAGGGTTATGTTAAGAGGCAGTTTATACAGATAGGAGGTGAAGATAACTGTTAACCCTAAACTTGAACAAGTTAAGATTGTGGTAATTGGGGAAACATCCTCTTGGGAGTCTGTTCCAGGCACAAGGTCTAGGGGCCACTCAAGGTAGAGGGTTATGTTAAGAGGCAGTTTATACAGATAGGAGGGGAAGATAACTGCTAATCCTAAACTTGAACAAGTTAAGATTGTAGTGATCGGGGAAACATCCTCTTGGGAGTCAGTTCCACAGAGCAGGGGTTCGCGGGAAGAAGCTGTTCAAGTGGAATTTACTTCACAATGATGGAATACAGAGGGAATGTGGGTGGTTTGCTACAATGTAAGTGGCATGATGGGTCCTAGCTATGAAGGTTAGACTTGGTGAAACCAAGGAATGTAGTTTGTCTGAGCACTTTCCATAGAAGTAATAGAGCAGTGAGAGGCTCACCAGATCCCACCTGTGAGAGAGGCTTGGAGGCATCTTTCTCATCAATAAAGTTTTCATCAGATTCATTCACTCTCACTTACCTTGTGTCTTAGTGACTTTATTACCTTGCTGAGGTTGAAAAGATTAAAAAAACAACAAAATAAAGTTAGATTTCAGAGCCAGAAAACAAAGTTATGATATTCTCCCACAGAAATTTTTCTGAGTTACTCAAAAATTGAGACTTAAAAAGAACCAGGATTTGGTATTTAGATTTATGATAGAAGCAATGGCCACTTGATGTGAATGGAGGTTAAATCTTAGTGAAATTTATTAGCTTAGAAGTCCTCACAAAAACACAGGTCAGCATTATCCTTGTGTTTATTGCAGCAATAAATGTCCAGGAAAAAAATCTGCATTTATAAAATATGTGGTTATTTGAAATCCTTTGTGAACCCCCACCCCACCACCACCACTGATGATTAAACTCCCCAAGAGAATGATTTGCCTCATCAGTAAAACACTGAACTTTCACCTATCAAGATGGATGGTTGTTCTCTCAAGAAGGCTCCTTTCCTTGAATGCCTATTGGAATTCAAGTTCACCCCAGATGTCAAGTGGGACTCATATATACAATCAATTGTGAAAGATATTGGAAAAATGGTTGGCTCATTGTACCGCTCCAGTAAGTACCTAACTTCTCCTGATAGGCTCTATCTTTAAAAGAACCAGATCAGATCAAAAGTAGACTATTGCTGCCATATCTGGCCTGGAGCTGCCAATCTCAAAAGAGCTCAAAAGCATCCATGCAACCTTATTTTCCATCCTACAACCAATTTATCACAGATGAAATATTGCAAGCCTTTTGCTAATCCATCACCATTTCAATGGCAAATGATCCCATGAGCTAAATTCTTTAGTTCCACCAGTTCAGATACTTGCAACTAAGAGACCTACACTGGGAGGAATCATTCTAATTCCCTTTGTATTCCATTATTAAGAAGAAAGTTCTGCTTGGACAGGTTACAAGAACCATTACTTTGTGGAACAGATTCTCAAGAAGACGTTTCCCCAATCACTACAATCCTCAAGTCGAGGATTAACCATTATTTTTCCTATATCTCTATCTATAAAAGGTAGGATGTGTCTTTGTGTGTGTAATGAATGCACGGCTGCAATTTTCAACGGATTTGCACCGAAATTTACATGCACATGCTCCAAGTTAGCGGGAAGGCCAAGACTGATGTTACCTTTCCCAACTCCCATCCAGAGTGAGAGCCAATAGCTGGCTGCCACGAATAAGCAGGAAGATTCTATTGGCCAGTATGAGAGCCAACAGCTGACTGACATGAATGTTAACTAGCATGCTAGCATGCAAAAAAAATCGATAGCTGCATTCGTCACAAGTGGGAAAAATTTAAATCTGCATGGTACTTTACTCCAATTGGCTCATTCACTTGCTTAAACTCAACGTTGATTCTGATTCCGCAGAACTGGGTTGGGTGTGAAAAAGTATTTGTTGTTAACATTCTTTTTTCATTTGGTTTTTCCAGTTACGAGTCCTTTTTTAAAGCTGATTGTTTTGTGTTCATTTTGTTTAGTTCTTTTTTCATAACAGTATTAATGTTTAGTATAGAGCTTAGAAAAAATTTGAAGTGTGAGATAGGCAAGAAGTAAGGCATGTAGCAACATCAGCATGGCAAAGGGCACTCCTTTAAAGGCAAGGAAGGGCAAAAATATTTTAAGTCAAGTGATAGTGATCATGCTGGTCATGCTGCTAGTAACCTCATAAACTGCACTTCTTAACTCTTCTACTGACACATATAACAATGTAATTCGGTAACTCTTTACCTTGAGTGACTTATGGGCTTTGTATTTGGGGAACATTGATTAAGAAACCCATAGAACAACAACAAAAAAAACACACCGTAAACTTGCATGAAGTCTTTTTAAAGAAAATACCCATTCAAACAGTGTCAGTATTGTACAGAATGGTCCGAAAGTCTTGTCACCCATAAATAATATAATTTTCTATTTCAACACTCTGTGAGGTATTAAGAGAGAGAGAGAGAGAGAGAGAGTTTCATATGAATGATACCAGAATACCCATCATTTGAAAGATGGCATTCGGAGAACCTTTGCAGCAATACTAGTGTCAATTTAAATTTATAAAATCTTCCTCTTAAAAGAATTTTTCAAGAAAATAGCTTTCTCAAGTCCACTGTTATGTCGTTTTAGTATTAATGGGGTTTTCCTTCCTAACCTTCTGTTCGAAATACTTTGGAATGTCAACATCCTGATTTTGCCATTATTTTCTCTTCAAGTTAAATGTGCTATACATTTTAGTTTTTGCTGCTGTTGAAAGTTACTCTAAGATCTGCACAGCTTCATAAAATATTATACAGGACATGTTCTTGCATCATTTTGTTCCATGAAAATGAGGGTCAGTCTATATTTCTGAGATGAGGTATTATGTACACTATTTACATTATTATTGGACTATAGTCCTCATCTTTGTTGCCATATTTATCACAACATTTTGGCTGTTGTTCAGTTCGACATTCCAACCACCTGAGAAGGCCAGAGTGTATAACATCTGAAATGTTATGATAAATGACAATAAAAATGAGGACAATAGTTCAAATAATGTAAATAGTTAAAATGTGGGTGTTCATATAGACCTTCTCGGTATGTGTCAGCATCAATGAAAGTGAATAAACTGGATCCAGTACATGTGCGTTGTATTATTAGGTTGGTGCAAAAATAATGTCATTTACTCACATATGTTACGATGTGAGAAAACGACACTATTTTTGCACCAACCCAATACTTATTGTTCTATTGTTCTCATTACTATTTTGATAGAGGGTAACAAGACTTTCGGACCACCCTGTAGATATATGCATACAAATAGGTTGGATTGCTAGCCAATGATAAGTGTCATCACCTTTTAGAATGCTTTAATAAATCCTGTGTTTGTCACCAGGATATCAGCAGTAGAGGTGGCGTGAGGGGAGGTCCCCCTCCAGACACTTTTATTGGGGGTGGTAATTTGGGTCTGCTGCCTAAGCCTGCATAGGCTGTATTGAAATAAAAGTTGTTGTAATGTTGGGGATACTACGATTTCAAGTAACTTAAACTATGACATATGCATTTAAATGACTGGTATCTTGGTAAAAAAAAAAAAAATAAACATTATTTAGTGATGTATTAAGGGCAGTTTTATCATGGTTGACAATGTGAAACCTGTGAATGAACCCAGAGAGAGTCACTGTGCAATATGTTGTATTTGGGATGTAGGTTGAGGAGTGGCAAACTCAAGGGCAGCACCAGGTGACACACACTCAAGCTATGCCAATTAAGAGGAAATTAGTTTTTCAGCACATTATCTGAGTGAAGATTATGGATTTTATGTTTCATGGATTTTGCATTCTATTTTTTATTTATCGTTTCAAATAATATATAATTCGATAAATACCTCGTCCGAATCTGTGATCTCATGTGTTCAACAAGAACTAGCCAGTAGGACTGCTTTTCAGCTCATGTGAAACTGTGAAAAACTACTTATCTCTTTTTATACAAGCTATTCAGAAATCAGGTGACCTCATCTCATTAACTATTCAAAATGGTTGCTGGATGACTCAAATTTAGACTTTCCAACCTTGGAACAATCTTCTTGTTTTAGAATATAGGTTCGACAAATTAATTTCCTTGGATTTAACTAGGGATATTGTTGACACCAAAATATTCTTAGAACATCCTATGCTGTTTTCGCATATAAATTTTTTAATTTGACCCAAACTTTAAAAAAAGAGAAGAAAACCATTTGAGAATAACTTAATGCTTCAAACAAATCAAGTTTAAAATACGTCATGAAATCTTACCAAATTTGAAGCTTTTCATTATGGTCATTTTTTTAACATTTTATTTTTTTGCAATCTGTTTTGCTATTTACATTATTTACATTTGAACTAATATCCTCATCTTTCTTGTCATTGTCACAATGTTTTGGCCATTGTGCTCTCCAGTCTTCTTCAGGTGTCTGTTGTGCTATATAACCATCAAGGAATTTCCAACTGAATCCTTTACTTAACCTACAGGAATAGATTATTCTCATTATGCTGATCATGTCTAAGAATATCTCGTCTAGCTTTTAATACTCCTCAGTTATTGCTCATCCTGTTTTCACTGAGTCCAAGTCTGTACTCCCAGCCCAGGGATTGAATTCATAATTACTCTGGCAGTGCAGACTTGGACTCAGTGGAAACAGGGTGAGCAATAACTGAGGAGTATTAAAAATAAGAACTTGATGAGATATTAAATTAAATAAAAGGTTTGGTTCAATATTCCTTGAAGACTACCTGGATCAAAGAGACATCTGAAGAAAGCTGGAGGGTACAATGGCTGAAACGTTGTGATGAAGACAATAGTCTGAATGTAATGATAACTCTGCATCCAAGAAATTCAGAAATATTTTACGACTTTCATCTTTTATCTAGAAGACTTGCAACCACATTATGTTGAAACACCTATTCCCATATGATCACCAAAGTTAAGCCGAGCCTGGTCAGTACCTAGATGGTTGACTGTTTAGGAATATCAGGTGCTGTAAGCTTGGATGTGTAGGTGGTGTAATGGACAATGGCATGAAATTAATCAGAGAGCCAAGTTCCAATTCCCATTGGGTTCATTATATTCACTCATATGAAAATACCCTTGGAAAATGTATGAATTAACCTCTTCTCCCCATAGCTATGGGTTAATAAGTAAGACTTGTATCACTAAACCATTATTATCCCCAAAAAATCTTTTTGCAATCTAAAAAAGTGTTCTGGCTTTAAATAACATGCAAAAGGTTGATAAGCCATAAAAAAAATGAGTCAGTCAAATCAAATAACACCATCTAGAACTTGCTATGAGTGTACCACTTCACTATTAATAATCACACTCCAAACATGACATCAGTTCTGTGTTGTTCTTGTCTCAATCTGTGAGGGTAGTTTTTGCCAATAGCCATCCAAATTTTGTACCCCTTCTTTCCTTCTTTATGTCCTTTGAGTGTCAAATTCTCCAAACTCTCATTCCTCACCATGTATCCCCCAAAATTTCAACTGTCCTTGTCATTCCAATTTTCCTTAAAACTTCCTTGTTGCTTCCATGCTCCAACCATGGCATTCTCAGCATTCTTCTGTAGAACCACCTCATCTCCTTTTCATTTGTAAAGAAATTGTCTGGCATTCACCGACATATGGGAAGATTGATATTACATAGTAGTTCAACTTTGTTTCTAACAAATTCTTCAGTTGTATTTGTACAATTACCAAAGTTAAACAACATTGAGCTTTGTCAGTACCTAGATGGGTGACCACATTGGAATAGCAGTTTCTGTAAGGTTGGACATAAGGGTGGTGTAAGGGTGGATAATGGCTCTGAATTGGAAATCAGAGAGCTGAGTTCCAATTCCAGCCAGGTTGGTTACATTCACTTATGAGAAAAGGTATGAAACCACTCCTTTTTTTCTCCTCTGTGTTAATTAGTAGGACTTGTAGCAGTAAATCCTTATCAACTCCAAATGTTTCTTACAATCTAAAAATATTTTCTGACTTTAAATTAACTGCAAAGGGTTGATAAGCAGTAAAAAACAAATGATTCAGAATAAAAAAAAACAAACAAACAAATTCTTCATGCTTTTTTTTATCATTGTTTAGATTTTACAAGGCATCTTTTGCTATTGCAATGCACCTTTGGATTTCTGTGTTACATTTTCCATTGTCTGTTAAAAAACTTCCGAGATTGTTAAATTTCCGTACTTGCTTGATTTTGAAATCTTCAATTTATTGCTCACACCAATTTCTTTATATTTTAAATTACAAATTCTTGACTTTCCGATGTATTTGTTTTAATTATTTAAATCTATTTTATGTTTTATAAGAAACTTAAACTTGACTCAGAAGTGTTTAGTAATTTTGGTAGTTATACTTTTTTATACAAGAAAATCTTGAACTGTAAGAATAAGGAAGCCATCCCACCCATCTCTCAGTTCTTGAATTCTGAATCTGAAATTTTCAACATGTCAATGATCTTTTTTGATAAGAGTTAATTGAAAAGCTGGTTACATAAAAGAAATCATATTACTTTTTTCTTTTTGACTGTAATTTTCAACATGTCTCCACTCTTTTATGCTCTATTTAATTTTTACACCATCAAAAAATGTCCCCCAAAACCTGCATCTGTCCTTGGTTAAAATGAGAAATATTTGGTCTTTTATTAAAATCCTTAAAACAAAGAATCATCATCATCATCATCATCACCATCATCATCATCAGCAACAGAAAGGGAGACAAGCCTCTTACCGCCACTACTTAAAACACATCCATTAAGCTGAGAAGCAGGAGTATAATATCTTCAGAAATTGTCAGCCAAGGATGGTGAGCTCAGTCCTTGGTAAGACCACAAGAGTCAGCATAATTAACACTCTCATTCATTGGGGGGATCTAAAAACAGAAGAAACAGAGACGCTCCTCCAGGATAATCTGTTGGCAGCAGCTCTCAGAAGTTCTGGCATTGGTCATGTCTGTCCACTTTTTGATGTTGTCTCACCAGCTTTTATGTTGTCATCCCCATTTGCATCTGCCTTGAAAAGTGCCTTATATGATGATCTTGCAGGGGCTATTATGTCATATGACATGGCCAAAGAATGCCATCTTCCAATGCTTAATAGTGACAAGGAGAGATTCCTGTTGGCCCATGGAACTTTTAATGTTGCTCTGTACATAGTCATTGGTTTTGTGCTCTCAGTAGGAAATGCAGAGGAGATTTGTTCTTAAATACCAGGATTCTTTTTCCTGCCTCAACCAGGAGTGTCCAAATCTCAGACCCATAGCGGAGCTGATGTTGCTCTTCCACATCCTTTCCAATCTGGCCTTTGCAGCTGTGGCTGTAGTGATCTGTGTGTGGATTTCTGCATTGCAGGTGCTATCTTTTGACAGGGCAGCTACCAAGTATTTGAAGCTGGGCACTTTCTCCAGTGGTTCACCATCCATAAGGACACTGGCACTGGTGTTGCTTGTGCTATTCACCATTATGGTCGATTTCTTTGTGTTGCATGTCATTCCATAAGTGCTGACTACTTTCAGCAAGTTTTAACAACAATTTACATAATACAGCATCTATTTTTACATGTCGTGTCCCTTCATAGCTCTCCATAACTTCAAATTCTTATTAGTTCTAAGCAATGTTTGTCCAGCTTAATATAACAACCAGTTTTTGTTCTACCATCTGTTTGCAGAAGCTCATTAGGTAAGTTATTTGCTGTTTCCCTCTGGTGTTCTGTATGTTTTCCATTCCATAAAATGTCCATAAAAACCAAAGTGCTTCTAATGCTAAAATCTGGTTCCAGTTGACCATCATCCACTATTCAATGACAACACATAATGTCCAGTATTAAAATGTATAACATTGAGTTAGTTTCGACAGATCAAAGCATTACAAGCTGAATAGTAAAAAAAAAAATCAATAGAAATTTATTGATTTTTCTCAACCTTTTGATGGAATTCTCCATTCTGTTATGAATATAGAATGATAAAAGATGGAATTACATAAAAACGCACAACACGTGGAAATTGTTCACAGGTAAAAATAAACATTTTCTTTGATTTCACAGAAAGAATTCTTTGAGAAAATCTACCAAAACATTAAATCTAAAGAGTCATAGTTTAGAGGTATTTAGCAGTAACATCAATTATTTTAAATAATAAAAGGAGTCCTCAATAAGATATAGTTTAAGAAAAATAAATTTATTCAAATGATTAAAAATATAAAGAAATAAATTTGAATATTTTGATGCTGCATTCAATAGTTTGTGCAAATGGATAGCAGAAAAGGGACTGGAAGAGATAGTAAGATATACAAAGGATAAGAAATTGTGGAGAACCATGATCAAACTACTTAACTATCTTGTGTGAATGGATAGCAGAAAAGGGACTGGAAGAGATAGTAAGATATACAAAGGATAAGAAGTTGTGGAGAACCATGATCAAACTACTTAACTATCTTGTGTAAATGAATAGCAGAAAAGGGACTGGAAGAGATAGTAAGATATACAAAGGATAAGAAGTTGTGGAGAACCATGATCAACCTACTTAACTATCTTGTGTGAATGGATAGCAGAAAAGGGACTGGAAGAGATAGTAAGATATACAAAGGATAAGAAGTTGTGGAGAACCATGATCAACCTACTTAACTATCTTGTGTGAATGGATAGCAGAAAAGGGACTGGAAGAGATAGTAAGATATACAAAGGATAAGAAGTTGTGGAGAACCATGATCAAACTACTTAACTATCTTGTGTGAATGGATAGCAGAAAAGGGACTGGAAGAGATAGTAAGATATACAAAGGATAAGAAGTTGTGGAGAACCATGATCAACCTACTTAACTATCTTGTGTGAATGGATAGCAGAAAAGGGACTGGAAGAGATAGTAAGATATACAAAGGATAAGAAGTTGTGGAGAACCATGATCAAACTACTTAACTATCTTGTGTGAATGGATAGCAGAAAAAGGACAGGTAGCTATAGTAAGGTGATAAATATTGTTAAGATATACAAAGGATAAGAAGTTGTGGAGAGCCATGATCAACTTAATGAGCTAGTGCAAATGGATAGCAGTAAGGGACTGGAACAGATAGTCAAAAGCTAAACATTGTTAAGACATAAAAAGGATAGGATGTTAATGACATAGCACATAAAAGAACTTGTTTTTCATTATATATACATATATATATATATATATATATATATATATATATATATATATATATATATATAATAAATTATATTGATTATATTATATTATAAATTAATTGATATGATTTTATCTGTGTCTTTAAAACCCAGTAATTTTAAAAGTTACTCCAAAATTCGCTTGAGGATGAAATGGAACTAATGTCTTTATTTTAATTACAAAATTAAATTCGGACCCTCCATTTTTGAAACATGGTTAGAACTTTGTAGCAGAAAAACCATATTTTAAATCAATTAATTTATAATATTAATGCTCTGTAAATTTACATTGAGCACTATTTTGTAAAAATAAAAAATATCTATAAGAACACCGGATTATATATCTTACTGTTTTTTCTTTTTATTATATATATATATATATATATATATATATATATATATATATATATTAAGTTGGTGCAAAAATAATGCGTTAAAAATACGTCAAAACCGTCATTATTTTTGCACCAACCTAATATAATGAAAAACAAGTTCTTTTATTATATATATATATATATATATATATATATATATATATATGTGTGTGTGTGTGTGTGTGTGTTAATGCTACAAAAACGGGCATAATAAAGTTGTATATAAAAAACAACAAACTGGGAGAAGAAGAGCAAATATAATAAAATAATGTATCATCAAATGTGAATCAAAACAATCACAGCAATAAACAAGTAAATAACAACAAAGTGGCTCTCTTGTTTTCAAGCCTTGCTATTCAGAGATAATCAGGGACAAATGTGTAATTGGGTGCACAACATTTAAAAAACAATAAATTAAGAACAACCAGGGAATCAGCAAAGGAAAAAATATAATTACACTCCAGTTTCATTTAGGTTCAGCAGCCATTCCTTTTACTTACAAAGGGAAGGCTACCTGGACTTAATGTATAAAGGAAAGAGTACTGAACTGCAATGTAATATCAGTACACCTATATGGCAGTGAATGCCGGACAATTTCCTCATTGATAAAGTTGAAACTTGAACTAACAGAAATCTGATTATATAGATACTGAGAATAACATTGAAAGCGTATGTGAGCATCAGAAAGAAATAGTTGAAATTAGTACAGATATAAAGCTTGTCACTTGATTGGTGTTACTTTCAGCATCCCAATGCCAAAGTTTTGTAGACGTACCCTCTAGCAATCACTCCATCCACTTTTCAAGATATATACATATATATATATATATATATATATATATATATATTATAAATTAATTGATTTAAAATATGGTTTTTCTGCTACACAGTTCTAACCATATTTCAAAAATGGAAGGTCCGAATTTAATTTTGTAATTAATTTAAAGACATTAGTTCCATTTTATCCTCAAGTGAATTCATGAAGACATTAGTTCCATCTTATCCTCAAGCGAATTCGCTAAACAGGTTTTTGATCCTTGCTCTTTGGAGTTGATATATTTTTATTTTCTTGACTGTATAATGACTTTATTTAAATTTGCATATTTACTTGCTTTAATGAGGCAATTGTGTTCATGATGCATACTTAATTTTTTAAAACTATTGGGCATATCAGTTTTCCACTGATCAGAAAAACAGTCATTTTATTGATTCCAATAAAGAATAAAAGAATCTATTAAAAGTATTCATTGTTTTCCTGACCTTTATTCACTAATCATATGTCATACCCACATATAAGGACTCTCTACAACTCCACTACATTATTCTTCTTTACTATGTCATGTCATTTCAGGGCATGATGATCATGGCTCTCCACAACATTTTATCCTTTGTAGCTCTTTTTATGATCACCTTACTCCCTGATTTGCCATCTATTCACACAAACTCGTTAGGTAGGTTACTATATAGTATAATATTGATAATCAATCAATGTCGGCCATAGCCAGGATCGCAGGGTCATAGTAAAGTCCACAATCCTTCCATTTGCATTCCCATGGCTGAGTGGTTAGGATATCTGCATTCTGATCATGAGTTGTGAGTTCAAATCTCGCTAGTCAATTTGTCAGGAAGGAGACTTCTTGATATTATCAGCCTGGGGAGTTGATCCCAGCATGTGGCACTTTTGGAAAGTGTTTGAAAACCATACCTATGGGTTGACCCAGTCCTTGTGAGTGAAATTGGGTAGATGGAACTATTTAGGAGCTGTCGATGAAGCATGGAGTCACAAGTCATCGTGACTGAGGGTTTGAGCATACTCTCCTTGTTTAGACTATTTTTGATCATGCCAGATAATTACCTCTCTCCCAGAAACTGTAACTAATAGGTGCAGTATAAAACACAGGTAGGCTCAGTGAGTGTTGAACAAACACAAATGTGCCTGAGCAGGCATCTGCGACAGGGATTGGCTAGCTATTCTATGCAGACAGGCATACTCGGATATGAGCGGCCAGCCATTTATCACCTTTGACAGGGCTACATATAGTTTTGTAATCAGAGTTGTCCTTTTCCTGGACAAGTTGCCACCCAAGGCTGAAAAGCCCAGTCTGCTATACTATTTAACCCATAGCTAACACAGTTACTGATAATGATATGATGTATAATAACAATAATGGGAAGTGTTTTAACAGATGACAGAAAAAGTAACACAGAAATCTGAAGGCTCATTGGAATAGTTAAAGTTATCTTCCAAAAGCTAAACAAATTATTAAGATACTGAAACTTTTTATCAGAAACGAAGGAAATAGTTCTGAATTGCTATATAATATCAATGCTATATGATAGTGAAGACTGGACAATATAGAGGAGGAATTGGTCAGGTGCTCAGATTTGTTGTGACCCTATGACCATACCTGCTCATGAAACTAATAATACTGATCATATAGATACTACAAGGGGGCCTCAATTAGATTATGGATTCCTTTGTACTAATGAAATACTCTAATCAGTTATATTAATTGGGAAATAAATAGACACAGTGATATAACCCCTTTTAATGTTGTGATCCAATGAAGTGTGTAGCAGTCATTTTCCTAGCATTGTAACATATTGCCCCTGTGTTCATTCTATAAATATAAACTATATAAATTATTCTGATGAACTTTCCTCTAGAACTACATAGAGGCTTTGGGGTATTATGGCGACTGTAGTAAGAATGGTAAGTAAGAATGCATTGCTTTGGAATAGGAATACGGTGGTATGTTTGGATCAGTAATAGTGGCTAGCTAAGTTTAAGATAAGACAGATTGAAGACCAGTCTTTCCCTATCCCTCTTTTGGCCTTTTTCAAAATAAATATTGCTTTCCTCTATAGCACCTGGACTTTATGAATTTAAGTGCAGTATTAGATTGGCTGCAAGGTCTCATCATTTTACAGCTGAAATAGCTAGATGTAACTAAGTTCTATGCTAACAGTTTCTTCTCTTGCACTTTTCACTTCTGGAACTCTCTTTTCTAGCTTCTTGCTTTCCAGTCAAGATTGATCTTCAAAAATTTAAATGCAATGTCAGTTGCTATCATCTGTTTTCTTAATTCCTGTTCTTTTATTGTTCTCTCTTCTTAATAATGTTCTCTTTTTCTAATATTTTCTCTCATGCTGTAACCTCTTGCATCTTAGTGGCATTATTGCCTTGCTTGGGATGAAATGGTTAGAAAAAAAATCTATTTCTTTGATAAACTCTTGAAAGACAACAACCAATTACTGATCTACATATTTTTATCATCTTCAGTAATAAAAATGAATATTTAAAATATTAATTAATCAGCAGCTATTAATTCCCAGCAAAATGTAAAACAGGAAAAAAATAGGGTATTCATTAAACCAATGTTTTGATCTTTTAGTATATCAAGGGAGGTAACTAACATCATGACTTTAATTGGAAAAGACAGGTCTGAAGACTTCCAGATTTGTCCTATCGTAATAATACGATAGTTAGTAAACCAAAGTTCGATCCCCACTGGCGTTTCCTGCAGTTATGTCCTTGAGCCAGACTAAGATAAGACGAGACATTTGTGTCACACATGATATTTCTCTCAGTAAAAAAAAAAAAAAACAAAAGAAGAAGAAGGAAGTAAAAAGTTAAAATAATTTGGAAAGAAATATGGCTTGTTCGCTTGTATATCGAAATTTACCCAAACGGTCAGTCTCGTAAGTATTAAATGTTATTTACAGACTAAAAATATAGTTGACTGACTACTTGGTGGAAAGGTTGGAGTTCCATGACAGTGAATTAAAATTAAATTTCTAATTTAAACATTGAACAACAGTACGACTGTAGAGTAGACATTGATAAATTTTTCGTCAATTGAATCGATGTTTTTTTTTTAATTTTTTTATATTCTTTATTAATGATTAGGTTTTCAAACAACGTAACACACGTGTAAAATATCCGCAAAATTATGTACATTGTCATTCCATCACTTTTTAATTTAACCGTAATAATTTTCTTCGGTTAGTAATGACCTGTTCTTGAAGAATTTGCATTATTTCATGATCATTGACAAATCCTTTATTCCGGATTTTCAATGCATTTCTGTCGTAAAATCATTAGTAATATTTTTAATTTATACATATAGTTGTCTTTTGTCAACAAATGCTTACCTTGTTAAATTTAAATAATTCCTGACCATTGACAATTACTTTTTTTTTTTTTTATTACTAATTTTCAATTCAAAAGTTTGTGAACGAAACTTTCTAAAACAAATTCAAGGTTACAAAAAAAAAACAAAAAGTCTATTTTTTTCTCCCTACCATAAGAAATAGTTTTTTGTTGATTGTAATGTAGTGTCACTCATTTGTCAGTGATTCATAAGGTCGTTCCTTTTCTTTAAACACAGAATGGCAAATCCGCGGCAAAACTCTCAGAATTTGCAACCAGGGTTAATGAAATTTTTTTTTTTTTTTGTTTGAAACATTTTTTGTATTATTTTTAAAGTCTTAACTCAAACTGTGATTTGTGATATTTGTAGCTAAAAAAATAAAATACCTATCAGGATTCAATGATTCTGTTCTTAATTTAAAATAGAAACAGTAAAAATTGACATGTCTTTTACCCCAAAAAAAAATGGGTTCCGGTTAATCATCTCCGTCACATGGCATCGCAAAAAATGCCTGATTATAATTTTTTTTTTAATTCTTTTTTTTTTACTTATGTTTTGGTGTTCTTTTCTTTCTTTTTAATTTCTTTTTATTTGCCACTTTTAAGGAATATGATGGCTGTATTGCGATTATCTTCAAGTTTTCGATATAGAAGCGTCTGCTTGCGTTGGAAAATCGGTATTTTAAATAAAAATCCTGTTCTTAAAAAGTAACAACGATCACTGGTCAGACAAATCTACTTTTTATTCACCACAGGTCATCATCTTCCATTTGATGTCTTTGTCATACTTGCAAATTCTTGTCCGTTTTTCTGTTTACACAGACAGTGCACACTTTTTAGATGAGTAGGCTACTGACTCACTGTAGTCACTAGTGTATATTATTTTTATTGGTAAAGTGCTGTCGCAACATTATTCTCTGGAATCAGCTGTTATTGTAGTGAGAGGAATTGCGTTGTCTGCGACACTTAGCACTAGCAGCATTGGAGTCATTGTTATTTTTATTTGTGCAAGCAACAAACAACGACGTGTTATATAATGACTAAAAATTAAATTTCTACAGACATCAGATCACTTCTATTTTTATTTTTTTGTTCTCTTGCTTATTTAAATTTTTCATCTTTCTTTACGATTTTCGCTTTTCTTTATGAAATGAAAAGTTTTTTTTTCCTTCTTTTCTGAATTCGGAATTTCTAGATTTTAAAAACGGACGGTAAATAACTGCTGTAATAATTTGATTACGTTTCTAACAAGAGTTATTTTTTTTTAGCGGTGGGGTAATTTTGGCAAAAAAATTTGTCTGAAAATTTAGAACTCAAAGTGCAGTTAATAAAATAAAAAAAAAGAAGTTTAATTGGTTGGAGTTCAAGAAATATGTAATAATTCGCGTAACGAATTCATTCAAACTTCAAATAGTTTCGTGTGTGTGAGAGAGAGAGAGAGAGAGAGAGATAGTGTTCTTGCTTAATAATTCGGTGTCACTCTGTGTCGCATCAATAAAAAAACAAACAAAAAAAAAACACGAAATGTGGTCATTTTCATTTACCCAGCGTAACTAAGATTTAGTAGACATGAGGGTACAAACTACAAGTTAGTAAACTTATATCTTCAAGTAAGGATCGAACCTACTACCCAGTAAATAACTGATCTGCGAAAAACCAAATTCCTCCTCAGCTAAGGTACTCATGAAATGAAAGCAAAAGATACGGATGAAGAACTGAACCGACCAGTATTTGAATCGCTTCTTATTAAATTTAGTAGTACTACTATAAAACAATACAAGAATACCTGCAAATAAGTAAATAGTGTTACACAGTTAGTTGTACTACTTGTCATGAGCGACAACGATGAATATTAATTTGGGATGCATTTTTAAGCAGGAGTGACGATAGTGCCTTCACCACCCTTGATTCCGTTACATTACAATTTCCTTTATAAAACGGCTTTGTTGAAGTACTTAATGATAATGACGGATATAGCAATATAAACAAATGCTATCAATTTGTTTACTAATAATTTGCATTGAGTAAAGTAAAGTTGCGTAGCCATACGTTTTTGTGAAAAGATCGCACTGTTGAAGAAGCCGTCCAGGTTCCCTGTTCGACGTTAATATATTGCTATATAGTAACTACTGTTGTAGAAATTGCAATGTTTTAACTGCTGCTTCAATAATATTATTACTATTTGTTACTACTGCTGTTTTCTGTAAATTCCTTCGATACCGTGGTTCTACCTGGTACTGTGTATGGGACAGATTTGGCCAGGTAAGAAAGCATAACTAACACTTGAAGTGTCAAAATTGTTACTTATTTCATATCACTAAAAAAATTATTTTTCACAAAATTTAATTTAATTCATTTTTTTAATCATGCGATTATTTAACAATTTCTTTAAAATATTTCAAATTTTACTTTTTTTGATATCCAGGTAGCAAAAAAAAGTTCTTTTTATTTTAATTGTTACTTCTAAAAATATCAAGGTTTTTTTTTGGTTCCTGAAATGGCGAACTTGGAAACATTTATGATATCTACTAAATAATTTGCTTGGAATATTTTTTTTAACATCTTCGATTCTCTTTGACAGCTGATTACCCAACGCAGATGAAACTGCCAATTCTTCATAATCTTTTTTTCCTTCCTCTCATGTATTTTTACCAGATGTATCTCCTTTAAAAAATGTTTCTGAAGAAAGTGAAAGTTAACAACGCCTAAAAAATTACTTTTTTTTTTCTCGTTTTCCTATCTTACTCACGAAAAACATAAATTTCTCTCCCTTAAAAAATAAATAATGCAAATCTTACTTATCTATTAGATAATGCTTGAATTAATCGGAAAACTGTGTTGCAATCAGTTGACTGCCGATGATATTATGTTGGTCTTTAATTCAACCAACTTCTTACGTTCGCTGTCACACCTGTGAATAATTCTTCATGAAAAAAGACTCCCTTTACAACTCCAACTCGCATCCACCAGTTATTTGGTAATAAGTGAAATGGATTCGCTTTATTAATAGAATTTTAAACTGAATATCAAGAAGCAATTAATGTTCTGTCTTTTTTTTTTCTTTTTTCTTAAACTTTTACTTTGTGAACCAGGCTGACGTATGTGCTATCGTCATTTTAGACTTAGAGTCTGTCCAAAGAAAAAAAAGAAAAAGCATGATGTCGTTGTTTCTAAATATGAAAATCATTTGTTTTTCTTTGCATCTCGTATTCCAAGACATCTGTTAATAATAATCTTATAAATAAGCATTTATTGCAAACCAAAAGTCATAGCTGAAGAAGACGTTTTTTTTTTTTTTTTGTTGTTTTTTTTAAATTATTTTTATCAATGTGGTCGGTGGGTAAGAAATATTAATTTTCCCCGTTATTTCACTGAAGAAGGGCCACTTTGTTTTACTACAAATTTTTATTCAATTTTTTTTTTTTTTTTTTTTTAATTCCAAAATAGATGAAACATTGCAATAAGTATTCAAATCCAATTTGTGGATTTTATTTACGACTGTCTCAAGCTAGGTTTCTCTCATACTTGATGCATGAGACTCCAGTGTCAGTAACAAAAAAAAAAAAAAAAATTGCTTAATTCTATTTTCGTCAACTGCCAAGTTAGAAAAACTCATTTCTTAGCTGTCTGCTATTATTATTTAATTGTCATTTACCCTGCAAGTATACACGTTTTAAGTTCAGTCCTTGATTTTTAAATGTTTTACTTGTAAAAAAAAAATTAAACTAAAAATAAATCATAATCAGTTTGTCGTTGTCTTTTCGTATTGACAAAAAATAATATTAGTAAACAATTCTAGGCATTTTCCTTAGTATTAATTACATATTGAAAGAAATATTTTAATAAATACTTTAAAACTAGGTGGGCGGGGGGAAATTTACGTTGGGTAGAAAAAAATGTCATTTTCCTTGTGGTTACTTTTTTTTTCTTCTCTCATCGATTCACTCTATCAATGTTTTTTTTTTTTTTTTTTTTTTTTTTCATGCCAAATTTTATTTTATATTTTTTTTTTCTCATGCTTTGTTAGCCGGATCAGATTATCGCCACAGTGAGCTCATGATTTCCAATGATTTTTATCGTCCATATCGCGTTGGACATGAGGACACTAACCTGAATGCCTCAGAAGGATCATTGTTGTTATATCACATGATGAGACCCTTAAACATGATTTCATCGCAATCAGAATCAACAGGTTAAACGTCTTTCAGCCGTACTCGATCCAAACAAAGTAATTCACACAAAACAAAACGTTGTTCAAACCTAAATTCGTGATTTTTTTTTTTTTTTTTTTTTTTTAAATTTTTCTTCCATAATTGTCATCTGTAATTCTAGATTAATCCCAGATTTGCTCTGGATCGACGTGGATTTTAATGACTGCAATAAAAGTGGGTTAAAACTCCTTATTTACTCACGTGGCAAACATAACCGACTTTTAAATGGAATTTTTTACTGTTTCTCTCTCTCTGTATATATGTGTATGTATTGTATACATACATATACATACATAATGAACAAATAGAAAAATAAATTTAAACGTGTTTTAGCAGCTAAAGCTGTTGAATTTATAAAGATTTTCTAAATTGGTTCTTATCTCAACATGTACATGGATTTGTCACATTTTGGGAGAATATTTCTTAATAACGGAAATAAAGCGTTTGTAGATAAACAGTGTGCACATAGAAATGAACACAGCATAGGGACTTCACAGTTTCACCATGCATTCAGTAACCGTCATTCAATACCAGACAGTTTGTGCATCTAGTCACGTATATACACAGTGTAGATATATAATTTTTGAAATATTTTAGTAAATCTTAGAATTTCAAAACAAGCAGCCATAATCGATGGCTTTGTTTTCTAGAATCGGAAAGTCAGAATTTAATCTCGTGGTTGGGGGGGTTATCGGTAAAATAAGTGTTGCTCATTATACGATCTCTCACAACACAAAATTCATCATGATTTCTGTTACTTCCCACCCTACTACAATATTGGTTTTTATTGTTAAAGAATAAAGCTTAAAAAAAAAAATAAATAAATAATGACTTTCCTTAAGTACCGAAATTGGATTTTCAATAAAACTATGAGTAACTATATATCATGTGTACGTACCTCCTACACTTCTCTATGGTGTTTGGAATAACTTATGACAAATATTTGAATCTGATCGTTTTTATTAACAAACTGAATCGTTTTGCTCTTGTGTAAAGTAAGATCTTAAACCTGACTTAAATTGTTAAGTTCTTCTATCTTCTTTTTTTAAATCGATGAAATGCGTACACATTGCCGTTATGTTTGTCTTGTGTATTTTTATACACAATGAAATCTATACCAATGTGCCTATACACGGAAATAGCGTGCAAGTTGACAATCATTGCACATTTCATGTTAAATTACAGTTATACATTCGCATGTATTTTAGTATATAAACACCTAAAAGTTCCTGTACTCACGCTGCACATCTTGATGTCTATTTTTATTATTTAGTGAAGTTTTTTTTTTTATTTATTGAATTGAATCTTGTTGAAAATCCGTCTCGACTCCTCTGTCAACCTCGGTTCTTGTCCTTCCCGGGAGTTCGATCCTTACTAAGTTTGAATGAGTAATGTCTTGTGACGAGCTTAGCATTGTCCAAGAAATTAATTTCTTTATTTTTATATAGAAATTTACGAACCATAGCAAAATATTAAATACGCCAATTTACTTTAACTAGCACGTTAACCACACTTAATGGCGAGGTCTCCGTTTCTGTTATTGTATACCATAATTGACAAAAATATTTTTATTCGTCTGTCCGTCATTGCCTAATCATTGTTCTAGCGCCAGTTGAGGGTAGCTAGAACGATGACCACCGAATTTTTTTCTAGCTACCGATTTAAATATCTTGGAAGTGATTTTAACAGAGGACTGAAAGTGCGACACCGACGTACAGCGAAAGAAGTCTTCCAAAAGCTAAGCTATGTATTAAGAAATTGCGTTAGAAACAAGAGTGCTGAACTGTAATGTAATATTGATCCTCCTATATGACTGTGAATACAGTATAATCTCATCACAGATGAAGAAAAAGCTTAAAAAATAACGTTCTACAGAGGGCTGCTGGGAAGACCTTGGATGGAAAATGTGAGCAACGACGAAAAATCTGTAAAAACAGATAAAGGAATCTTATACTTAACATCCGAAAGAGACAGCTGAAATTTCTAGGACACATAATGAGGAAAGAGGGCTTGGAAAATTTGATATTCACAGGACATATTGGAGACAAAACAGGAAAACGGAGCAAGACATACCTAACGGGACTGTGTAAATTGATGGCAGAACAGGGTTTAGGAGAGATAGCAAAAAGACAAAAGTTAATAAGAGCTACAAAGGGCAGGAAATAGTGGAGAGGCATGATCAGCAGCGTCCTGAAGGGACATGACACAAGAATGGCATAACGGAGTATGTAATATATATATATATATAAGCATATTTTGAAAATTTCAAAGCGGTAAGAATTTAAAGTTTTTAGCTAGTTGATTGATTTACGATACAAATATAAATTGGACACTTATTTTATGTCCACCAGTTTACCGTAATCAAATCTTTATCGTGTTATGACACAAATCAAAATGGTTAGCGGCATGCTCTCTTCGTTGATTCGTCCATCGAATACTATCTAGGTAGGTGTCAGTCTCTTTTGTCTGTTTTTCTTTTTCATTTTCTCCTCTTCTTCTTCTTCTTCTTTTCTTCTTCTTCTTCTTCTTTTTTTGTGCTTTTTTATTTGTTTCTTTGTTTACTAGTTCTTGGTTATTCTTGACTTTTGGCCACTTTAAGACTTTGTGTATTTGTATGCCAGGATTTTTGTTCGTAAGGCTGCAAGCTCAACTCTTATCAATATTTCGGTCTGTTGTGTATAAACGGGAATCTAGCTGAAGATTTAATAGCTAGAAACCAGTTACTACCTTTTTTCCCCAGTTACGAATAAAGCAAGACTTAAAAGAATCGTCGTACGCGCAATTACCCCCCCCCCCCCAGTGTCATATTTAATTTAAGATCTTGCCCGTATTGATGATTTTTTTTTTTTCAGTTTTCGTTTACATCTGGAGATGACTAACTCCTTTCCCTGGAAAATCCCATGTTGGAATTAAAATTAAAATATTATGTCAAGTTCTCTTTCAACAGTGGTTCTACGCACAGAATAACAACTCCTGCACTTATTTGTATGTTAAAATCTTTCTAATGATCAAAAGCAATCACCTTAAGAGAGTGATTGCTTTTGATAGTTTTTCTATAATTGTCTCAACGATGTAACATCTACTGAGTTTGTCATGAATGGACCAACCCGCATCTACGACTTTGTGATTTACTAAGGCCGCAAGGGTGGGTACTTAGTGAGGATCGAATTCGCAACTCGGTCGTAATTGATCTAGCGAGACAAGTTTGCTGATCATTACACTGCGTGGAACTGAACCCGGATGACTTGTAATGTTAATTTAAATTTTGTTTGTATTTTTTTTTAAAAATTTTTCACATAAACCCTAAACTTTGGACAATCTCTTTGTATAGTAGGCACCCGTTTCCCACGAGAAGGTAGTACCCTGTTTGATCAAAATTCAGTTCTTTGGTGGAGTGAACTCATCTGGGCGATGACATATAGAGGCCGTGTGATGGCCAACAAGACCTAAAGGAATACATGATATCGCATTTGAGGCCTGCTTGGCTGTAGGAGTTGCCAGAAAGCCCAATCGCCTTCTGGGTTCCATTCCGGGCTTTCTTTCTCGATTTACTTCCATAGTCTTTTCTGTGTTTGGACATGACCGCAAGGCAGTAGTGATTTAAAATCATTGTTTTCCTTTCTCTAGGTGCACTACCATTCTGGGCTATCGAGCTCCATCTATCTAAATCTCTCTGTAGTAATCCATGTATTCTGTTTTAAAATCACACTGAACACTCAAATTCCACACTTTCATCCGTATCGCAAATATCATTGTATATACTCTCCAGACGTTAATCTTCATAATTTGGAGGGTCTGTCTGAGGAAGGAATTCCTAGTATTCTGGCTAACAAATATTTTGTAAACATATATTTAGAAAGCTACCTTTCATTTCAACAAGTTTTATTAAATAGAATAGACAAACAATTTTCTCAAGCTTTTGGGTGAATTTTTTCTTGGTGTTGAATAAGTCATTTGATGTTAATTGGAAATTTGTAAAAGGATGAGCTGTAATTGTATGTCATGTTCTTATTACTTTCGACCATCATTTGGGCTCCTCGGCGTGGTTTAATGGTTAGCAAGCTGGTCTCGCTAAAACAGTTCGAACTGAATAGTTCGATCCTCACCGAGTGCCCCATACTTTCGGCCATGTGCCACATCTAAGCCACGCTTAGAAAAATCAATACTTTCGACCATCGTTTGTCATTTTCAAGGAAGGAAGTTAGAAGTTGAGATATGGCTGGTGGAATGCTTCTTCTCTATTAAGTCTGAAGTTTGAAAATTTACATGGCTTTTCACATATTAGCATACCTATCTCACTAGATTAAAAGGAAAATGTTTGCATTTATTTGCCAAGAAGACTATTCTAATAGTTGCCTCATTGAAGCCTCACGCCATATTTCATTCATTAAACAATTTGTTTGCGAGACGAGCTTGTCTGTCATCACACTATGGTAGGCACCCTGGCATTGACTGTGATTCGTTTCGCATTAGGTTCCAAGTATTAGATGCAAAGTGTGCTAAGGGTCTGTAAAAAGAGCTTGTAAACCATAGCTCCATGCAACAGTCTATCGACAGAAAATAGTACCGTTTTCAGGCATTGAAATTCCGCCCATGTCTAAAAATCTGACCTGGTGACACTCAGTCTTTTCTGGAGTGTGTGTGTCGGGGGGGTTCTGTTGAAAAGTTCTTTCATCGATCAAGAATCTCTTACCAAAAAATGATCTTTAGACTTATGGAAAGTGGATTAGGTCGAGAACATTTAAGTAGACACTCTTTAGAGAATGGATATCAGCTCAAAAAATACGAATCAGTTTCGTTAATGTTTTAAAGAAAAAATTGTGACACTGTTACAAATGTACTTTCCCTGCCTTTACTAATATTAATTGGTGCGTGAGTTGATTTTCTTTTTCACACCCATCAGCGTAAAATCCGTTTCATTGACACATGTATTTTAACGTAAGGAGGCACGATGATGGATAGTGGCTCGGATTGATGAATCGGAGAGCCGAGTTCGAATTCCAGTCAGATCCATCCACGTACATGCTAATACCCTTTGTAAAGGTATGGATCTTCTTCCTCTCCTCTCAGTTATGGGTAAATAGCAGGACAGACTGGATGACAACCGGTCTAGGAGAAGGAAAACTCTGAATTCAAACCGGACTTGACTACGTCAGTGTATCTTGCCCAAGAAACACCACTTTTTTATTATTGCGGCTGCAGTACATGTGTCGACCCTAATGGGACGTGAAAGGTTTAATAATCTGGTCACGGGATAATATATATATATATATATATATATATATATCAGAACAAGTTAGTCAAATTAAGGACAGTGTAATTATTTATTTTATTTTTTTTTATTTATTTATTTTATTTTTTTTTTGTGACTCGTTTCGTCCTTTCTGACTGAATTACTGTCTGTGTTGATAGAATTATGTGTAGGGAGGGGAGATATAAGAACTTTTTATCCCCCCTCTCCTTCCTCTACGTATATAATTCGATCAACAAAAACATTATTATAAATGACGAAACTACACACACATACATACATTTTCACTTTGTCATTCATTTGTTTAACACTGTTCTGATATATAGAAATGTATATATCATATTCATCCATTCAGATTTCAACAGAAACCCGAGTTTAAAATGAATTTAAGTGCAGTACTAAATTGGCGGGAAGGTACCATCAATTTACAGTTGAATTGGCTAGACGAAACCGTAAGTTCTATGAGAAGTTTCCTTTCCCGCACTTCTCGCTTGTGGGACTCACTTCCTGCTCCATGATTTCCAGCCAACTTTGATCTTCAAATATTTAAATGCAATGTCAATCGCTATCTACTGTCCTCTTGATTACTCGTCTTCTGTTCTCGGCCCTTAATGTTTCTCTTTCTTCTTCTTTCACGCTAAGTAATCTCTTGTATCTTAGTGGATCTACTGCCTTCCATGGGGTGATATGATTAACAAAAATAGCAATAAAGTCATAGTAATACAATCTTATCAATAATATTATTTTAATATTTGCATTTTTTTTTTTTTTTTTTTTTTTTTTTGGGTCATATTTACGACGTTTCGGTCGTTGAAAACTTCGGTCTTCTTCAGGTGATCGAAATTTCGAATCGAAACATTTATTTCGTCCACCTGGGTAGATTGTTGTAGTTCCACGTGCCATGCCTCTTCCCGATATCTCATTTTAGTAACTCAATTTTAATATTTCAGCTCTCCAAGTTTTTTTTTTCTTCACCACTTCTGTGACAATGTATTGAACTCGCAACTCTTTGGCTCAAGTCATTGGAGTACTTCAACCAACGGTTTTATCTACTGGGTACACTTGGCCTTCCTTGAAGTAATTCAGTATTTTTTTTTTTTTTTTTTTGACCTAGAGTTGTGAGTTCAATACCTGGCCACAGCAGAGGTGAAAAAAAAAACAAAAAAAAAACAAAACAAAAAAAACACAAACTTGGAGAGTTGTGTTACTAAAAGGAAATAACTGAAATTGAGATATCCAGGAAAGGTATGGCACGTGGAACTTGAACAATCTACCCCGGTAGACGAAATAAAAGGTTCGGTTCAAAATTCCAATCGCTTGAAGAAGGCCGGAGAGTACAAGAGTCGAAACGCCGTAAATATGACAAGAGAGGACAACAGTCCGAACAGTGTAGAATCTGACGAAAGTGTTCTTTGTCATAACTCTGGTAATCTCACTAATGATAATCAGAAATAGTGTTTACATCTGAAGAAAATTCTTTCTTGCTATGCGAGTGTACTTTGATTTGAATAGAAACAGCCGAGTGGAACCTCTGAGTACCATGAATCATCCTTGGGGATGCAACTGTATGCATTGCAAAGTAGTATACCTACCGAGGAGGTATCTATATGACCCAAATCATTTTCAACTAACGATTTTAGTACGAAAATAAATTCACGACCTGTTGAAATTATATGAAATATTTATTTCATAAAATGGGATGGAATAGAAATTTGACGGGAGAAAGTTTCCGCACTTCGTTAACAGTCAGCTCAAAAGTTTACATTTCTGAACCAAGAAAAGTAGTACGTACTGCTTTGCTGGAGACGAACACTTCCCGATAGATATAGCCCTAGGCATAGACGAAGGAAAAAGTTTCCTTTTGAAAACCTTGGTTTTTGAAGGCGACAGTCAGATACAGCTACTACTAGTATGTGTCTCTTCTAGAGCCCGTCGTCTGTGTTGGCGGCCTAAACTCTCTACAATTGTAAGGTATCTTGTTTTCGTAGATAATTGACATTCGGAACCCGGCAAAAGTCGAACACCTCGAATGGTAACTTACAAGACGAAAATACATGTCTTTCCCACTTGAAAGATAAACGTAACACAAGCTACTTAACAGCCCAATTGCAGCTGTACCTTGCTAACTTAAGGATTAGTTATATACCAGTGACTTCGCATCGATTCCAGCCAAAATTCAAATGCTGACTTCACACAGTTTCTTATCTGCATTTTCTTTTATGCTATGATATATCGAATTTATTAAATACAAAAGAGCAATTATCAAAATTGGAAAATGAGTCCCTCTTTATTCTTGAAATAAAATTACTGTGATGCTTCTATAATGAATGTTTGCGTTTGATATCGAGATTACAGAATAACTGACCTATTTCACAGCACACAGATCGCATTTGTCTATATCATGGTTTCTCAACTTGGGCGATATCGCTCACCGGTGAGCGATTTCAACTGTTGGTTTGTCGATGAGCAAATGAACAGAAATGATAGGCGATTGGAAATTTTGTAGGCGATATAAAATTTTGAGTATTAAAAAGTATTTCAACATAAGTTACCGGAAATATATTCAAAGGAGATATGCATATATATATATATGTGTGTGTGTGTGTGTGTGTGTGTATATATATATATATATATATATATATATACTATATGTATATAGCGGCTAAATGGGAATGACTGAGTCGAATTCCTGGATAAGATATAAATATTCCCGGAAACAGCGAATATTTTGGTGTTTTCTATAGTTTCGAAAAGGATCATTAACATTTAAATTGCTCTTCAAATGAAATAACATTTCTGGTGGATATAAATCAGATAAGGGAAGATTAAGAACAAAAAAATATTTGAATTTTTATTAGTTGGTAGTAGTCTTTAATATATATTATAATTATGAACAATCGTTTAATTTTTTGTCAACACTTGCAACGCTAACACTAACTATATAAAAAAAAAAAAAACTAACGTTGACCATGGAACTAAAGTATATATAGTCTTCAATGGTCAAATTTGCTTTCGTCTGTTATTTAATACTGTAGTATAAGCTAGCCTTATTGTTCCCTCTCTTCAGTTTATGAACAAGTAACAATTTGGGTGGTTCTAGGAACATTCGCCGTGAACATTTTTGCCGTAAAAAAAATCACCACATGAATTTTCGCCGTAAAATATTGCTGTATAGGATTTTTGTCGTAAGAAAATTTCGCCGCATTTTTTTAATATGCGAATACCTTATCAAGTATATCTGGCTCACGCTATTGTTTCAACGTAAAAAACATTATTTACGAAGCATTCCTTGGAAATTGCAGACATTTTAAATTATTTCTTTATTAATTTGATATATTTTTAGACTTTTATTTATTTATTTATTTTTTTAAATGTTTACTTTTTAATTTCTTTTCTGATATTTGACCCTGTAAAAAAAGACATCCATATATTCTTGATAACAAGGTACTTCACATATTAAATTGAACATTACTCCAAAAGGGACGTTCAAGATAAGGGTATCGAAAAAAAATGCGGCGAAATTGTCTTATGGCGAAAATTCCTGAAGCGAATTTTGCAACAGCAAAAATGTTTATAGCGGATGTTTCGGATACAAATTTTGGGATGTTTTTGAATATTTACTGTACAAGTGGGCGATGACGCAAAAAAAAATTGTTGAACCCCTGGTCTATATCATCTGTCACAAGTCAAGTGTGATGAACTGAGCACCTTGGACTTTAAAGTCAGTATTAATTACAAACCCGACCATAAACTGCTTCCCTCATTTAGTGTTACTTCCATCAAAGAGGGCCTGGATATTATAACATTGCCATTAAAAACCTACATTGACTGTCGGAATTAAAACTACATAACGAAAAATTGGTAGAAAATGGATATATGCGTTGCGAGATTGATTTATTTGTAATAAATTCACCCCAAGCAAGGCGATAATTTTACTAAGACGCAAGGTGCTACTGGGAGTGAGAGAGATTAAAAAAACAGAAGGAACTGGAAACCTAATCCCTAAACAGGAAACACGGGATAAACCTCTATTCCTGTTCAAAAGACCGAAGAGGAATGTGAACCGGACGACAGGCGTTCAAATTCCGGCTGATTTCGTTGCGTCCACTATCACACATATACCCTTAGGACTCATGAGTCAATCTCTTCTTCCCTTAGCTATGGAATCAATAGCAGGGAAGACTGATATCTCTAGCCTAGGTTGCCAACCAATCGAGAAGGACAACACTGAATTCAAAACAAGTTGAACCTGGTAATTCTTTTCTGTAAGAAAATATACAGGCTACTGGAATTGCAGCAGCACAAATATAACGAGGCTGTAGTCCTATACTCTACCGGGGGGATCTAATGACACCGAGGAAGAGAAGGACAAGTTAGAATAAATTTGCTTCTTTCTACACAGTTAAATAAATAAAATAAAGTTTCTCTAATGTCTTGTAAAATACTTGATTTTCGAAATATTTTCTTTTCTTGATCAACTTTGACAAGTTTAGAATCAACCTTACTAACATTGTCATAGAAGGCAGTAAATGAAAGCGACTAAACATCAATTGTAAAAAGACAGAATGTTAAGGACAGGAACAACTCAGGATTCCAGCTACAAATTTGAGAGACCAAAATCAAGCAAGTACAATTTAAATATCTAGGAAGTGTTTTGACAAAGACGGAAAATGCGACACTGAAACTCAAATGTCCATTGGAATAGCGAAAGGTACCTCCCCCCACCCAAAAAAAAAGGATGAGCAAAGTATTAAGAAACCTGAACATTCCTGAACCGATATGTAATATCAGTCCTCTTATATGGTAGTGAATACTGGACAATCTTCTCATAAATGAAGAAAACTAACAGAAATGTGGTTCTACTGATGGATGATAAGAACCCCGGTGACTGGATATGTGAGTAACGACTGTTTTAGGGAAAATGGAAACAAAGACACTTATCAGAAATAGGCAGTTAACATTTCTAGGGCACATAATGAGGAAAGAAGCCGTGGAGAATTTGACACTCGCAGCACATACTGGAGTCGAAAGGGACAGGAAAACAGCTCACAATGAGCTTTTGCAAATTGTTAGATAGCATAAGAGATAGCATAAAGACAAACTTTACTGAGAGCTATAAAGCACAGGAGGTTGTGGAAAGCCATAATCGCTCACGTCCTGAAGGGACATAGCACATATTTTTTCTTATTTCAATCAATAAGTTTTAGACAGTGAGTTTTTCGGCTTTCCAGTACATTAAAGGAAAACCGAAAATGCCACTGTCTAAAACACAACTTTTTAAATTTCCACTTCATTGGTTAAACACGAGATTAACCTGGTTCTGTAAATTTGCCAGTGAAGATATAAAGGCTGGTGTTCATATAGGAACTGAGGAAGGTCGGCGAACCCACTGTCTGATGTTACAAGTATGACAGTTTCATCGAATCGTAGCTACTTCAATTCAGACGTCATAAATTATTTTCTATGACGTGAGAGTTGCCAAGAGAAACGTTTCCAATATTGAATGGAGACCACCACAAAGGCTAACTGCTTAGCAGAATGGACATTCATTGTACCACGAAATTATGTACATATAGAAAGCGCATATTTCTCTTATATATATATATATTGAGACATGTTTCATTGAATAATTTAGACAAGTTTTGTCTACTTATTTTCAATTGAATTCTTTCATATTCACGGTAAAGCTTTTTGGTGACATTAATAGAGGAAGAGAGAAAATTACCGTGTTGATGCATATTATTTTATTCAGAGTACTTCGACATTAGCACAATGGCATCATCAGGTGCTGTTTATTTCAAGACAAATATTGTGTTCATCATTTTCAAAGACAAAATTGCTGTTTTCATTTAATTCAAGTTTTTATTTTTTTATTTTTATTTTTTACTTGTGAAGAACACTGAGTTCTGTGTAATTGGCGTGAGTAACGCTTCAAGGGAGGTAACTAAGTATGGTATTGTCGAGATTTTTTAAGAAATAAGTATTAAAAGTAGTTTAAAATATCGCGGTTTGTACTATCTACTTTAAACATTTTAAAACATTTGTACAGTATTCATAATTAATTTTATTAAGCTTTGGTTTCAATTTTTTAATATAGATACCTTCAAGAATTTTTACTTTGTTTATTTTCATGAAAAAGTACAGATGTATTTTCAGCAAGAATTTTTCTGAATTGCGAATGTGGACGGGTTTCAATGAAAATATGCTTCTAGAATTTAAGATATCTACATCTATCTATATCTATCTATCCCTCTCTCTATAATGTCGGCAGTGTACTCTTCAGCCGACATATTCTCATTTTATATTGTGTTCAATTTGAGAAACATTACTGTATTAGACTATTCTGATGACATAGTATGAATAGAATTTTCTGTTTTGTTTTTGTTTTTTAATTTTCGTGTTGAAGAGACTGGATTCCAGTGTGTTTTATTGTATTCATTTATAACACAGTGACAATGCAGACGATCGATTGTTATTTATATTTAGTTTTGCTCAGTTTACTATTCCGGGTGTATTGAACAAAGATACTGCCGAGAAACAGATTTTCATTATTATTATTATTATTATTATTATTATTATTGTACAGTGCATTTTCAAAATTACTTAAATACAGATACCATAATTTTTAATGGGAAACTATTTTATTTTATCAGAGTAATTGAATTTGCAAAGTCTTTTTATTCTGAAGCTCTTCAGTAAAAAGGTTAAAGTGTTTGCTTTTCTGTCTGGAGAAATCACCTACTTGTCTTTATTGTATGTTTTGATTTCGTTTAGCGACATATCAACCTCTATTGGTTATTTAATGCTGAAATATAAATATTTTGAACGCAATTGCACGCATTCAGTTACAGATAAAATGTATTCTTGGCCAAAAATAAATAATGGAAAGGCTCATAGAGAAACTCAAACTTGCAAACCTGTTTTTTCATTATGGTGGGTGACGGTTTCGTAACAACTAGTTTGTTACTTTAACTCCAAGAGCTTTACAATCGATAGATCAGTTCTAACCATTTAAACTTGATCTTCATTCTTTCTCGATCACTTGATGTTTTTACGTATACTAATAGTATTAGGAGTCTTCGGAATCGGTAGAACGCCTGTTAGGAGAAAAAACTAACTCTCCGATGCAAAAGGGATGAGAATTCAAGTTTCACAAAGAGCTCATATTTTATTTCCGATCCGCGTCGTTTACTGACGGCAGTAGAATGACGATCTTGAATAGTGGCGATGAAAAGCAGGCCATTTTGCTATAAAATGTATTGTTATTATTTCTACTATAACATTTATTGCTGGTCATTTTACTATAAAAATGTATTTTTATACTTTTATAGTGTTTATTTGGGGTTCACTATTTGCCCATAGCTGGGACCCTAACAGGTGTTACCACCCCGGGTCTGCGTGTACTTGGGAATAATAGCAATTAAGTGCTGATTCCATGCTCCTTAAAACCCCCAATGTCCTGGTTGGAGGCTTTGCTGTAGGATACAGTTTATCGGAAACTAGCTTGTCCAAAGCCAAGCTAGTAACATTTCATCATCGCATAGCAGACATTGGGTCATCTCATGTTGTGATGAATGGTCGTACTCTGAGTAAGATTTCTTGCCTATAACATCTGTCGACTCCATATACGGTCCATCGCTAAAGATACTGGAAAAATAGTCAGTTCTTTGTATCACTCAGAAAGTAGCAGATTCTTTCCGTCATTATCGATCTTTACAAGAATCAGATCACACTAAAAATCTGAGCATAGCTGCCACATCTGGGCTATTAAAATAAAACCATCAATTAATAGATGGTCGCTACCAGATGTTTTGCTTTTGTAGATGTTATGTTGATTGCAATAGTTCTTCATCGAACGAAACTGCGTTCTCTCGGTAAATGATGGCTCTTGTACAACGATGTAAGATTTTTTTTCAACGGCCCAAAATGCGCTTCTTGAAATAAATGGTATATTATCTGTCATCCTACCAGTTGTCAAGTCGGAATACGAGCTCAGGTGATCATGTCGCGTTTTATAACTTTCCTAATTTCTGGTTGTATAATCAAGCTTGTCATTACAGAATATGGCGAGTACGCCTCTTTCTGGGTATGTTTTATCATGGAAGCCATGTATAATATATCGAACAGACGATAATTATAGGCGGCTTGATGACGACAGTGCCATACTACGAGATATTAAGATATTTTCAACATTTTGGGCGGAAACCTCCAGTAAGTCCGAGACTCTAAGAATACGATATAGATATTTTTTTTGCATTCGATTTCTCTAGTAATCAACTTGCCTTTTTCTATAAATATTTTCATGGTAATTGTTCTGATGAGCTGTTCTCTGTTACCTTGACTTTACGAATTTAAGTGCAGTACTAGATTGATAGATAGGTCTAATCATTTTGCAGTTGAAATGACTATATCTAGCCGTAAGTTCTATGGTAACAGATTTTTCTCTCACTAGTCTCGCTTGTGAAATTCTCTTCTGGCTTCTTGCTTTTCAAGTTTGATCTTCAAAAATTCAAATGCAATGTCAATCGTTATATGTTGTCCTCTTAATTCCTGCTCTTTTATTGTTCTCTCTCTTTAATATATTTTTTTCTTTTTCTCATATTATTTCTTGCGTTTTAGTGGCTTTGTGACCTGATTAAAAAAACTGCCAAAACTAGATATTCATATGTAAAACAGTTTTTGCCATAGAGCCACGCATAATGCTACCGGAAGACACATAGTATAGAAGGGTTAACTTGTGAAGATAGCGCATAAATTTAATATGCGAGTTCTCTTTATACTTTATAGAATTGTAAAATTATTAGGAACAGATTACAAGTTAATCGATCCGCTTACTCTACTTTTTACATGTACGACTTTTACATTTTTTTTTAAATTCTGAACTGGAGCTTTCTAGTCGAGAAATTCACATAATATTAAATCTGGTGGAAAAATGTGAAGAAGGAAATCAGTTGAAAAAATATGCATTTTGAGAGATGGAAACTAGAGAAAGACTAGTTTTCTGGTTAGATATAAAGAGACAATGAGCGATAGAATGAGAAGCAAGTAGAGATGTGTTAAAAAAAAGTAAATTAAAATTCCTTAAGGCAAGGGAGGATGCAGTAGAGAATATTTGAGGATTTCTTCTTTTTTTTTTTTTTTTTTTTTTTTTTTCTTCTTTGCGCATGAAACTGATCCATGTTCGTATAACATTTAGATAAAATTATGGATAGGTAAAAGTTTGGAAGGAATAAGGCAAAAACTGAAGATACAGGCAAAGGGTGACAGAAGAGTAATGATAATGGTGAGATTAGCCGTTTCCTTATAAGGAAACATTCAGCATTTATTGACCGAACAGCGTTCGTGTCGGTTCAGATGTATAAAACCTTTTTCTTAAAACAGTTCTTCAGGAAAATAACTTATTGTTATAGTTTTTCTCGTATGTGGTAGGAGTTTCCTTCCTAAACTTTTGTTTAATGTAGTATGAAAAATTGGCAACTGGACTGTCATTATTTTCTCTTAAAGTTGCATATGCTTTCCATTTTAGTTGTTAAGTCTTCAAGTTTATTTAGTTGGTGTCATTGGATATTCTTGCTTGTCAACACCTGTAGAATTTCCATAGTCAATCAACTAGTCAAACATTAATTAACAATCGAGTACAGTTGACCTTCATCGTATATCTCCTGATTAATTATTTGATGTCGGTTGAGATGATGTCTTTGGTGTAATGCTCGACCGTGTCTTTAAATTCACGATGGAATGTGTTTATTTCCCGTACACGAACTTGTGGCATATCGGGCCGCCATTAAACTGCTGCTGTTTCCGTTTCCGGTGTTTCTAAGTTTTATCTCTATAGATTTCTACGTAGTGGAGTTGCTTGCCTCATGCATCCCGTTTTGAATTCAAATTTGTCTTCATAGACTGTAGTGCTCTGCATAGCTTTAGAGCTGTGGATGGATCCACGTCTCTCTTAAATGCGAAGTTAAATAGTCTCAGCCGAATTTGAACTTTGTTCGACGTTTACATTTTCCGTGTTGTTAATCATTAGGTCAGTCACATCTACTTACAGCAGAATGTCTTAAATTCGTTTTTAAATTAAACAGTGATTTGTAAGCCTCGCTCAAAGGCAGATGTCCATACTCTGTAGATCTTAAGGTTGACTTAGTCAGGTACAGGGCTATAATATTGGGATAAAAAGTTAGAATTTAACTTTCTACATTAGAATTAATACATTGAGATTTTGTATTGAAACTGTCGGATATATTTTAATTCGTATTTATTTCATTCTAATTTCATTTGTATTTCATTACAAAGACCCGTCTTAAACCTGGAATAGAAGGGTAGATTTGAAAACTTATTCAATTTTTGTTTTTGTTTTTTGTTGTAGGAACAAAAAGGGGAATGAGGCGTTTCGAATAAACAGACAAGTTGGAAAAAAAAAAAACTTTCAAGGTTGGAAAAAAAATTAAGTAACCAGACAAGCTCGTCTATTCCAGACCCCAATTCTACAGCTGTTAGTAAACAGCTGGGATAATAAATAATGGAAAGGCTCATAGAGAAACTCAAACTTGCAAACCTGTTTTTTCATTATGGTGGGTGACGGTTTCGTAACAACTAGTTTGTTACTTTAACTCCAAGAGCTTTACAATCGATAGATCAGTTGTAACCATTTAAACTTGATCTTCATTCTTTCTCAATCACTTGATGTTTTTACGCATACTAATAGTATTAGGAGTCTTCGGAATCGGTAGAACGCCTGTTAGGAGAAAAACTAACTCTCCGATGCAAAAGGGATGAGAATTCAAGTTTCACAAACAGTTCATATTTTATTTCCGATCCGCGCCGTTTACTGACGGCAGTAGAATGACGATCTTGAACAGTGGCGATGAAAAGCAGCTAAAGTTAAGATGAAAGAAATAATTACAAAAAAAAAAAAAAAAAATACTTTAAAAAATCATTTCATCCTAAGCAAGGCGGGAATGCCACTAGTACGCATATGGTTACAGAGTGAAAGTGAGGGAAAAATACTGGGTATAGGGGCATTGAGAAAAGGATAAAAGATGAAGATGGCGATTGACGTTGCATCGAAATTTTTGAAGGTTGTAGACTTCAGGGAAGCAAGTAAACCGAATGGAGTTCCACAGGCGGGGAGTGCGAGAAAAGAAACTGTTGGAGTAGAAGTATCGCTTACATTTAACTATTTCAACAGTAAAAAGGTGGATGTTGGATGCCAATCTAGTAGCAGACACAGATTCACGTAGACGGGACACCAGAAAAAAAAAAAAGCTCGTCAGAGCAGTCGCCATGAAAATATTTGTAGAAAAGACAGTATTCTTCAAATTAAGAAACATTTTCCACATTGTTTTATTGAACTGCAACACATCATTTTGCATTGCGACCCATTATACCTACGTGCAATAAATCAGACAAAGTATGTTCACTAGGTTGATTGATTTAGCATCGATAATTTATGTGTATATGTTTTGTGGTCCGCATATATTGGGTTTGTTTGTATCTTTTTGTATTTTTATGAATATAAAATTATTTTAAAAAAAAAAGCCCGTTCTTAAATTTCGCCGAAACAACAGCTAACACAGCTAAAATTCCGCAATTTCAAATGAACACATCATCTTATTACAACAGATAGAATATACCCGCTACTGGACTTCGACATCTTGTCGGGAAATTGACTTTTAGCCTTGATTTCAGATGCAACTGAATTATTCAACAATCTTACCAGCTTTCACTGTCACTCGGTTCGCAACGAGTTTGACGAACATGATATATAAACTCAATGAAAACACGCACACGTTCGTGTGTCTAATATATATATATATATATATATATATATATATATATATATATATATATATATAATACGAGCTTACCTCGGTGAAAAACTAACTTATGTGCAACATTTAGATTTGTTTATATTCTGAATTTTGCTGTCACTTGCGTATTTTTTTTTTTTTTTTTTTTTTTTCGCCACGACCCATTTTATTTCTCTCGATCCACTGAAGGGTCGGGACCCACAGTTTGAAAAACCCTGTGTTAGATTACTGGTTACCCAGGCAATTTATATCTAGTCTAACTTTATAATGGTTTAATATTACATATAGTACCCTGTTTTTTAAATTCACGGTATAATAAGTAAAAGTAAATAAGATTTAAAGTGACTATTTATTATCTTCGGAATTGTCATAATCATTGCAAATAATATTCAGTCGTGAACTTTGTGTGGCTTTTTCACACGGCCGAATCGGCCGTGTGAAAAAGCCACACAAAGTTCACGATTTGCATATGTATTGCAGCATCCTTTTTAAATGCGCATTTTTAATTTTGAAAAGTGAGCTTTTGTTTTCTCCAGATATGTTCAAAGCTAGTGGATGTTACAAAAGCTTCTTAAAGACAGGCCTCAATTGTGTTTATGTGGGCGGTCTTAGTAGTATCTGACGTTGGTGAAAATATTTACCCAAACATTTATAATAATTAAAAAGACGTAAGAACGTAAATGAAGTTTTTTTTTTTATTATTATTTTTCGACAAAGAACACACTAAAAATATCTAGGATTTTTGTTACATGCCTTTTTCCAACCCTGAACAGGAAAGCTAGTTGATGTTACAAAAAGCTGTCTTTACTAACAAGTCCAGGAGGTCATATTGCAAAAAGCTGTCAACCTACACGTCAGAAATGCATATTCTCTTAACGGCTTCTACTCAAAGTATCATCTTATACAGACCAGGCCTCACTGGTCGTTAAGAGCGTGATGTATATTAATTGGAGAAGAGGTAAGAAAGTTAGTTCCAAAAGCGAAACAGTTTCGTAGTCGGAATAACTCTCGAAAATCAGGTGAGAAATATGTGGGTGCGATTCGCGAAGAGACGTTTTGTTTCATTTTATTATTCCTTTTTTTTTGTATTTTTTAAATTTTATTTTCGTGTTTGCTTCATTATTACAAATTGACTGGATAAAATTTATTTTATCTCTCTGTATGCTGTACGGGTGTGAGACTTGGACATTCTTGGTTGGGACAGGAAAAAGGATCCAGGCGTTCAAGAACAAATGCTTGAGAAATTTTCTCCGCATCGCCTACTGGGAGCACAAAAGCAACAACTATCTGTGGGTCAGTTAAGTCTCTTGGGCCGAAAGGAATCTCACCTCGCCATTATTATGGTCGGACAACATCAAAGAATGGACAGACATAACAATGCTGGAATTCCTGAGAGCCTCCGCCAGTAGATCATCCTGGGTGAGGTTTTCTTCTGTCCTTAGGTTCTCCAGACAATTGAATCGGCCAAGGAACTGGTTATGATGATATTCTTCTTTCTCACAACAGAATTTGACTTTTCCTCGTGTTCTTTGCAGCAAATTCTTGCCGATGGTCTTAATTTTAGGAAAACAACTATTCATGACCGTTTTCAGTTCAGCAAACTGAGAGTTGAATTCGCCAAATTTTCTTTTCGCCATTAAGCTTAAACATCACACGCTTGAAAAGACTGGTCATAATCATGTACATTCAATTTTTTGTTCCTGAATTCTATTAACCTAAGAGAAAATTATACTAATTTGACTACTCGTGTCCTCTGTTGTTCACCTGAAGGAATTAACTCTGATCAAGTTAGCATTGTGACATTTACTGTACGAATCAGGAAGATTATTTGCAGAAAATCTCTGCTATCATCTTCGTTTTTGCTAGTTTTTATTTTTATTTTTATTTCTCCGTTTAGTTAATTCTATAAAAGGCGCGAAAAGTGACATGGGGAAACGTTGGGATACAACTTGCAAATTTTAAAGAAAAATCATAGAATGTCCATCGACTTTATTAAGCATTTTTTTTTTTTTTTTTTTTTTTTTTTTTTTCAATTCTTAAAACTAAATATTGAGGACTTTTGGTTGTGGTTGTTTTGTTTTTGGTTTTTTTTTTTTTAATTCGTCAAAACTTATAACAAAATTTAAGCATATTAACAATGCGGTACCAAGCATATAATTAATGATATGCCCCTTAAAACTTCTACAGGTATTGAGAACTAAGATCTTACTATTCGTGCGCGTCGTTTGGTGAAAATTAAGCAATCGTCTTGCTTTAGACTGCTCGGCCATGGAGGGCTTCAGTCCAGATAAGTTGAATTGACCTTTTTAAAGTTTACACATTTTCTCCATTGTTCATATATTTTGCGGTTTTTCTTTTATTTGCATATCCGAAACGCAATCCTTTCTAAGGAATTAATGGGTTTTTATTTTCAATCCGACATGATTTCATATTACTCTGATGCACTCTGTGGCCGATCTGTCTAAAGCTCGTCGGATCAGAGGATGGTTTCGCCTACAAGAAGGGAGACCTAGGTTCGGACTCTGCCGGAGAGTTATTGGTTGTATGGTTCGGTTTTTTTATTGGCATACTACCTAACATCCGCCTCTGACGTTGTGGGTCGACAATTAGCATCCCTTTCAGAATCTATCAAAATATCTACACTAGCGAAAATAAATTTAAGACCGATGGTTAAAGTTTTATTTATTTCACAATATGTTTCTAATAAAGCAATATAAATTTGTGTGTGTGTGTGTGCGGTTTAGGCAGAATTTATTTCTCTTTCGAATGATGTAAAAATTGTGTATTTTTCTACAACTTTGAAAAATGTTAATGGTGGATTAATTTAAATTATCCAAATTTGCCGGAAAAATAAGTTTAAGACCGCATGGGTATTATTATATTTAAAGCAAAAATGATAGTAAAAATGAGCCAAAAAACAAAATATTAATATTTAGTGTCGCAATCTTATTAATTACAACTTAAAAATAAAAAAAAATGAAATTCGAGATAGCAAGCCTGTTTTATTTTTCTTTTGTCTCCATCGATTTCCTCTCTTATTTGATTTTCTTTTCGTTTTTCTCTGGCTTTCTTACGCAACCTTTCCGCTTTAGAACTACCTTTTCTACTTCCTCGTCTCTTGTTTTCCCCCAGTACTGCTGCGTAGACATGAATAGATGGACAGTTGATGGCTTTATTTTGTATTCGTCTGTAATACTTTCCTCAAAGAGCGCTGATACGCTGGTCCCCAGCGAAAACTACCGATTCATGCGTAAATAAGCTTCCACTTTTTATGGATACTATGCTAGTCTGCATATAAAACGCCTTGCAAATAATATTGGAAATCTTATTAAAAAGAAAAGAACCTGAAAAATATTTAATTTACTTTTTAAAGATATTTGATAAAACAACCCGCCCCACAAGACATATTCATAAAAAGGAGTGGCGAATGCTATACTGTATCTCATACTTGAAAGTAACAGGCCGCCTCTCGTTGCTTCTTATATCACTGGATTCGAAGGTATTGATTCTAAATTCGCGTAACTATAACAACCCGCATGACTAGTATCGTTAGGTAAATACAAGTACCAGTTCTACTACGAAGTCACTCGTTGGAGGAAAATAAATCTGACGAAAGACTACATTGGTTTGTGCATGTGGGGTTTGTGTGCAGGCGTCTTTCATTTCAGAGATTGTGTGTTTTCACTAAAAGAACGGTAACAAATACAGATTTGATCGCATTAAATGTTTTGGAATCATTAGTGATCGGTTTAAACTCGGATTGACTTCCGGCTAATAATTTTTCCAATAGAATTTTATGGCTTCTGTTTAAAGTTACATCGAAAAATAATCCTGTTTATTTATTTATTTATTGAAACAAGATAAATATCTTTCCGTTCTTGTGTCTCAATTAGAAATTTAATTAAATTTTATTATTGTTAAATTGTAATAAAAGCAATATGAGAAAGAGAGAACAAATTTTACTTAACGATCTTTCATTCTATTAATGGGTCAATAATAATACATTAAAATGTTGGTTCGTGAATTTGTTGATATAGTAATTGTGAGTTCTATCTTTGAACCTGGCAGTGCAGACGTATGCAGAGTTTTCCCTATTTAATCTACATATTCAATTCGAAATTCCCTGAAGATTACCTGGATCGATAGACAACTGAATAAGGTTTCGTTTGTTTAACGGCATATCAACTCCTTATAGGTCATTTAATATCAAGGTTTTATTTTCTTGTGACCATTGCTTTTTTTTTTGTTTTGTGTGTGTGTGTGTGTGTGTGTGTGTTTCGAATGAGGTATTGCTGGTAATTTATTTTAAGATTTTATGTATTTATTTTTTACTATGAAAATGTAAATTGCTGGTAATTTTTTAAATGTATTTTAATATTTTCACGTTTTGACTCCAGTTTTTTTTTTTTTTTTTTTTTTTTTTTTTTGGTGGAGGGTCACTACTTGCCCATAGCTGGGAGCCTAACAGGTTCTACCACTCCTGGTCAGGTTGAACCTGGAAACAATAGCAATGAAGAGGTGGTTTCATGCTCCTCAAAAACTCCAATCTCTCTATCAGAGGCCTTGCTGCTGGATGTAGTTTATCTTCATACCCAGGACGAGTGAATAAGACTGGTGGTCACAACGACGGAAGCGTTATGACAATAACTACAAGGATGAGGACGATAAACCGAATGTAGATAATGTTTCATTGAATAGAACAAAGAATGTGTATGAAGCCTCTTCATAACTTTCTCTTAGCGTCGAATTGTCTTAACTCAGTTGTGAGGATACCATTGAAATTAAATACTAAATTCCTTTCAACCATTAACCAGTCTTTATCAAGATAAAAATATTGTCTAAACAATGTGCTATTGATCTCAAATTTCTACCTCTAAATTCAACGAGATAAATTATACATATGACGACGCTGGTCTTCTCGTAACGCTTGTCCTAATTCCTGACCAATAGCAATAAATTACTTCCTAATTTCCAATGCTTACATAGTGAGATAATTTTCAATGCATTTTCTAGTTGTAAATCATTAGAAATGCACTTACATGATTCATATAATAGCCATCTTTTGTTAGCGCTTTCGTTAATCTCTGACCATTGACAATTCAGCTTACGGCCATAACACGTTAAAACATTGATTCTCGTATGATCACCGAAGTTAAGCAACGTCGAGCCTGGTCAGTACCTAGATGAGTAATCACTTGGGTATACTAGGAAAATTTGGAAAAATTGTTCGTAAATTCAAACAAACTGGGTCGGTGGCAGATGTGAAAACACCATTGAGTGCTCGTTTACGCCGTTCAGCTGAAAACATTGCTGCAGTGTACGATTGTGTGGCTGAAAATCCAGACACCTCTATTCGCCATCGCGCGCAGAAATTGAACCTCTCCACAACAACGTTACATCGAATTTTGACAAAAGATTTCTCTACACGCTTACAAAATTCAATTGACACAATAATTGAAACCTGCCGACCATTTGGAGCGCCGTACATTCGTCAATTGGGTGCACGAGCCGTTGAAGATTTTTCGCAAAAAATCCTCTTTATTGATGAAGCCCATTTTCATCTTAGTGGATTCGTTAATAAGCAGAATTGTCGCATTTGGGCTGATGAAAATCCACGGGAGATTGTTGAAAAGCCACTGCATCCACAAAAGGTCACTGGTGTGCATTTTTTGCTAGCGGAGTCATTGGGCCGTATATTTATAAATTTGAACGTCCATTTTCGTAATCGGCTTCGATAACTTTAACACGTTGTTTGATTTTTAGTCATGGTTGAAATTACCAAAGACTTAAGTTGTTACATCTGAAAGAAAAAGAAAATAACCATTAGACGCTTAAACTTAATTCACATTTAAAATCGGTTCAAACTATTGGAACATCCTATAGTTGCAGACGGATTGTCGTTCGTGGAAAGCATTCCGAAGTAATGGATTGGCGAATAATAATTGAAGAGAGTGAGTTGACATCCGTACTATTGAGGAGGAAAACTTTCCTTTGTTTGTTTTTAAATAAACATGGTCAATATTGTCAGTTTTTAAATTTATGTGAACTGTCCAGTAGTTCTTTATGGGTCGTAAGGTATCTCAAAATCCGTCGTCCTATTTCTCGGTTCTCTGTTGAAGGTTAATTACTCTTTTGGTCTAATCTCTACCTGACTAGCCACGCACGACCAGACAAACAATTAATAGTGATTAAACCTGCCGACGGCCTTGTTTACATTGTCTCGACCGGCTTACTAAAGTACTTTTTCAAAATTGTTTCAAATTCCGTTCTGGTTGATTGAAAATAATATTAAGGAGTCCTCTTAAGCTCTCGTTCCCGATATCTTTTGTTACTGTGATCAGGCTCAGAAGCAAGGTTTATTAAAAAAAAGTCCTATCTGAACACCTCATTGGTTCGGAATATTTTCGCTGTGGGAACGGAATGTGAGATCATTTTAATTATATTTATTTGTCCATAATTTTTATACAAACATGATAGCAACAAAAATGAGACCACTAGTTGAAATATCTCTTGTTAATTCGTAATCTCGGTAGAAAATATCTTACAAGATTTATAGACTACAGTAGAAAATAGCTTCTGTATGGATTGTGCACCCAGAAAAGACCACAGAATGAATCGACATAAATATTTTATGTGATGTTAGTTAAAACAACAACTCATTGACGTAAAAAGCGGTTATTTTGACGACACACTGGCAACCAAAATTCGAAAATCTAATAAATTTAAATTTTCCTTAAGCGTTTATTTATTATAAAATCTTGTCCATGAAATTAAAGAATTTATAAAACGCTAAGGTTTTTTCCTCATGATGACGCAAACCTTTTTAAGGGACTGGCTGGATCGGTGATATCATAATACTCACAAGAAGAATAAAATACAATGTAACTCTTTGCATGTTCTTGCTTGGGGCCGAAGCGAACAGGAACTAATTGGCTCGACTGAAGGAGACACACAGCTAGTGAAACATGTCCTCTTTCACCCATTCTCTCCCTCTCTCTCTCTTTCACCCATTCTCTCCCTCTCTCTCTCTCTTTCACCCATTCTCTCCCTCTCTCTCTCTCTTTCACCCATTCTCTCCCTCTCTCTCTCTCTTTCACCCATTCTCTCCCTCTCTCTCTCTCTTTCACCCATTCTCTCCCTCTCTCTCTCTTTCACCCATTCTCTCCCTCTCTCTCTCTTTCACCCATTCTCTCCCTCTCTCTCTCTTTCACCCATTCTCTCCCTCTCTCTCTCTTTCACCCATTCTCTCCAAATCTCTCTTTCACCCATTCTCTCCAAATCTCTCCCCAACTTTTTCCAACGCTCTCTCTTTTTTTTTTCTATTATTAGATCTATACAATATACCAGTGTTTTTGTTCGCGCACCACAGCTAAACGTTAAATCCTGTAAGGTACTTACCAGGATAGGGTCTGACCAAGCTTGATGTTGCTTAACTTTAGTGGTCGTACGGGAACCAATGTTTCAACGTAAGCAGAATTGTCAATGGTCAGGAATTAATATAATCATTAACAGAAGTGGGCCATTATGTACATAATGTAAATGCATTGCTAATGATTTATAACTAGAAAAATGAATTACAAAAATATTTTTTCATACATACACACCTTCCGTGAATGAAACTGGAAAGTATTCAACTGATCCCTAAAGTAAAGGGAGTCGACTTACGCTCTTCGCCGCTAACCGTACTTGAGGTAAGACATTGCCCGCACTCTACAAAGTAGGGCAGCAGTTTGACTAACTGACTTTTTTCGACATAACCCTTACCAACTAAGTCATTAGCTGTCTTGGGCCCTGTTTTTATTCCTTCTACGCAACGCATGAGAACTAACGGGACAAAATATTTTAGCATTTTCGTTCTGTTTCATAAAGAAAACAAATAGGGAGTTGAAAACAGTTTGCTTTATCGACACCGTTCCAGGAACATAGGTGGTGGTTTATTTATTTATTTGCTTTTGGTATGAATAAATCTTTATTATTTAATTGGATAAATAAATCAAATATAGGATGAAGTATACACAAAATCGACCTGTTCCAGTTAATTCTAGAAAGTTGATTTATGTAAGAGAAAATGTTATAAATCGTTCCTATTATTGTATTAATAGATTTTTGCTATTTCGATATATTCTCCTTTCAGTTTGTTAAAAAAAATGGAGAAACAAATAACACACACACACACACACACACATATATATATATATATATATATATATATATATATATATATATATATATATATATATGAAAGAAAAAGCTAACACTCAATATCATTAATAATTAATTATAAACACGGTCACAATGTGCTGACCGTGTTTGTAAAATAAAAAAAATTCTCATCACGCACATATAAAATCTATACATTCAGTTAAAAAAAAAAACTTGATAATTGCTAAGAGAATAGCCGAAAGCGCTCGGAAAATTAAATTAAAAAAAAAAGCTTCATCGCAGTATCTTGTCAGTCATCTTTAATAAAAACTGTATAAAAAAAAAACCCAAGTACATGTGTATGCACGCACGTGAGCGCGCGCACACACACACATACACATAATAAACTGCTACATTTGTTTTTTTTTTTTTTTTTTTTTTTACAATATATTTGTGAAACTTTCAGAAATTAAAACAAACGTGTCTATGAACACATAATAGTCTTATACATAGCAATTTATCAAAAGCATTTGTCATACACAGAAATAAATTCAAACATAACTTGGATCTAAAGAATTCTACTCTTATTAAGAGAAAATGATTTACTTAGACGGAAAGTATTGAATTTTGCCAAAAGGTAATACTACGTCCCGGATTTTTGTTTTCAAATATCTCCTTCCCTAAAAGATAGTCTTCTTTCGCAAGCCAATATACATAAAAATTAAAAGAAAACGTTTAAATCAAAACCTCAAAAACTAGAGGTTCACGTGCACATACATGGTTGCAGTATATTTGTGTATGATGGCGTACCATACCACAAAACAAATAAAATAGAACAATATCTTCAGATCGAGGTCACTATACTGGAATGGCCTGGGGCACCTCGACGTGGTGTAATGGTTAGCAATCTTGTCTCGCCAAAACAGTTACGACTGAGTAGTGAGTTCGATTCTCACTGGGTGCTCCATACATTCGGCCTTGTGCCACATCTAAGCTACGCTTAGAAAATCATTTTGGGCACCTCGGCGTGGTGTAATGGTTAGCAAGCTTGTCTTGCTAGATCAGTTACTACTGAGAAGTGAGTTCGATCCTCACTGGATGCCCCATACTTTCGGCCTTGTGCCACATCTAAGCTATGCTTGGAAAATCTCTACTGGAATGGCCTGATAACAGCCCTGACTTCAATTCCAGAGAAAATATATGGGATTACATGAATAATAAATTTGCGGACAAACCAAAAGCCGAGACATGGATGCTATGAAAGATATCTGGCCCACTGGGATTTCAGCAGAATATTGTCTCAGATCTCATAGTCGGCATGCCACGATGCACTGGAGCGGTTATCAAGACGAAAGGTGGCCATACAAAATGTTGAAATTAATAGAAAATAAACTACTTTTAATAAATTTGATGCATTTAAGTATTGCCTTTTATTTTATGCTATTGAGGTTTTGGTTCGTTTTTGTATTCTCTTATCTTAAACGCTTGGTTCTGATGGTATATCAAACAGCATCGCATAACTTTACACTATTGGAGACTAATTACCTTATTACAGTACTAAGTAATATTAGTTTGGCGCAAAAATAATGACGTAATAATGTCGTTTTTTGACGTATTTTTTAACGTCAAAAAACGACATTATTACGTCATTATTTTTGTGCCAACCTAATAGTTCAATCGTCATAAGTCGCTGCACTCTTAGACTTCAACCCTTACTCGGCGTAGACGGTTATTTCAGCTGGTGATGGGTAATATATAAGCGTTAAAAATTTGAGAGTAGCCTGGAATCGACGAACCTAATTTAAACTCCGGCTGGTGCAGCTTTTCAATTCACACTACTACCCTTGGGAGAGGTGTGGATCCATTCCCTACCATGGTTATGGTGGTTTTCTAAGCCTAGCTTAGATGTTGCACAAGGCCGAAATTATGGGGCAGCCAGTGAGGATCGAACACACTATTCAGTTGTAATTGATCTAGCGATACAAGACTGCTTAACTCCACTATAGTTATAGGTGCGAGAGTTGTAGTTCTTTTAGCAGCCGGTCGTGTTAACAACTTTTCTTTAGCAGCGTCGGGTTTAACAACCTGTCCTCTCACAGATGTCTATAGGAATAAATTATAAATCCATATTAAAATTAAGCCCACAGTTGATCAATTCTTGTTGATTAATTTTATATTAGAATTTCATTTAAAAAGAAATACATTATTTCTTCATTGAGGAATATAAAATACTTGAAAAATCTGAAGTGTTTCACATATATACAGTGTAACCCGGATATAAGAGAGTTGTCGGGGAGAAATCTCTTATATCAGGGTTTCTCTTATATCCGGGTTTGGTCTATTTTGTTTAGGTAAGTATGGCTCTAATTTGGGACCAGAGAAAATCTCTCTTATATCCGGGTTACACTGTACTTCAAAACTGGTAATAAAATTTGAAATTGGCGTAGTGCAAAAACGTTTCTCTTTTCAATCTCTCCAGTTATTTATTTTATTTTCGTCGAGCTTACTAATTGTTTCCTGTGTATATTTTGGATTTAATGCACACAATCATGTTTTCTGCTGGTGTCGTTGTTTTGCATTGCTTCCAATAAGAGCAAAAAAGAAAAAACTGTATGTAATATTGACCGGAAAATAAGCTTGTTTTCACTCGACTTTCAGCCAAATTGTCTTTAATCAATGAAATTAGTGTTTCGATGTTTACGAACCGTAAATCTCAAATCATATATTTTTACGGACTTTTTCTCCACTAAGATAAATTGCTTCGTCGAAACAAGAGTTGATTAACATGACAAATCTATGTTCATTTTATTTAATTTTTGGTGGAGTTGATTTTTTTTTTTTTCTTTTTTGTGGGGAATTTGAGGATTTTTCTTTTGCTTTGGAGGGTCTGTTTTATTGCTTGTAGTGTTTCTTTTCCTTTTCTTTCCTTTTCTTTCTTTTCCTTTCTTTTCCTTTGCTTTCTTTTCTTTTCCCTTTTCTTTTCCCTTTTCTTTTCTTTTCCCTTTTCTTTTCTTTTCCCTTTTCTTTTCTTTTTCCTTTTCTTTTCCCTTTCCTTTTCTTTTCCCTTTCCTTTTCTTTTCCCTTTCCTTTTCTTTTCCCTTTCCTTTTCTTTTCCCTTTCCTTCTTTTCCTTTTCCCTTTCCTTCTTTTCCTTTCCTTCTTTTTCCTTTTCTTTTTCCTTTTCTTTTTTCCTTTTCTTTTTTCCTTTTCTTTTTTCCTTTTCTTTTTTCCTTTTCTTTTTTCCTTTTCTTTTTTCCTTTTCTTTTTTCCTTTTCTTTTTTCCTTTTCTTTTTTCCTTTTCTTTTCTTTTCTTTCAACTTTTGTATGTTCGAACTGATAGATTTTATTTGACTTTTTCTTTCAAAGGGCTCGTAGAAACATTGCAGGTCGATAACCAGTACATTTTAATTTTTTAAAAGAAATCTCTTTTAATTAGACAGCACCATACACCCCTTTTTTTTTTTTTTTCTTTTTCTTTTCCTTCCTGGATAAATCCTGTTATCCTCTCAATGTCGTAGCGCCTATAAGAGAGAGATTGGTTACCGGCAAAAACATTTTGAAGTTTTAAAACAATGTTTTTTTATTTTTTTTTTTATTTTTTCATTTACATAATTGGTTGATGACATTTCGGATTTTTGTTAGGAAAACAAATAGAACTGAAAAACCTTTACATCGTTTCAAGACGATACACACAGCATTTCACATGAGTCACTGTTGAGTTTTTGTAATTTTTAGAAAACTAACGAAGATTCAGGAAATATTTGTACTTTAGTGTGTCCCACTAAAGATATAAAAATATATAAACAGAAATAAAAAGAATTAAAATATGGCATTTGCCCTTTCCTTTGAAATTTTTTTCTTTCTCTCTGTAAACTTCTGTTTTTATACTTCTCACTCGACGAGAAAGCAATCCTCAAATAAAAAAAGGAAGGAAGAAAAGACTGAACCCGGCCACTAACAACCTAAGCTTGCAGGTGCCGAGCTTACTTATTTGTGACTGAAAATATCAAAAATCGGGGAGACTCTACGTATAACTTCCGTTATTAAAAAAAAAAAAATGAAAAAGAAAGGAACGCCGAAAAATAAAATAATTTAGCCAATCAAAAAAAAAAAAAAAAAAAAAAAAAAAATTGACAAAATGAAACTTTTTGATTATCAGCCGAAACCAAAATTCCCGTCACAAATTTTCGAGGCCGGTAAAAAGAAATATAAACCAGATACCTCAGATCAACCACAGAGGGGACCAAAAGAAGAGACGCGGACATTTGCTACTGACATTTCCGTCTTGTTCAGGACCAACAAAAAACACAGATTGACTTTGACCTTATTTCTGAGATTACTACTACCCCTGTCATGGTTTTACTTTAAAACGACAACTTTTTTGCTTCACCGAATACCAAAGGACTCACCGATCACTCTAAAGAAAATAAATAAAAATATATTTTAAATCCTTGAGTCACTTCGTCTTATGTGCTATACTTCCGATAAAAATAATTATCTTATCACCCTTCTAACGTGAACGCACATAGCACAGTGCTATTTATGTACGGAATAGTTCGCATATGTATAAATTCTAATGCTGTCTATTTACCTTACTGATGTCTTCAGCTCTCAACTCGATATCAATACTGATGGCACAGCTATTTACTCCCGTCTTAATAGTAAATCTGATCGATTCGATAAGGTCAAATTGTCAGCTGATCTCAAAAGTGACCTAAAATCTGTTAACTGCGGCAAGGAGTGGCTTGTTAATTTTAAAGTCTCCAAAACAAAACTCCTTTTTATTAATCGCCTGAGAGACTCCTTTCTGCCTTCCATCCACATGGCTAATGTTAGCCTCCAGGAGAGTCTTATTGCTCCTTCATGGGCTAACGTTCTCTGCTGGCATGAAGTGGAAAGATTATATTGAATCAATTCCTGCTAGGAAAGTTGGTTCACTGTGTCCTGCTAGACAATTTTTCTCTCCAGAATCTATCTTACATATTTATAAGTCTATTATTCGTTCATGCTTCGAATGTTGCTGTCACATATGGTTTGGTGATCCAGCTATATATTTAGAGATTCTTGATGAAATCCAAAGAATCAGCAAACAAGGTATCCTCATTTTACAGTTGAACTGGCTGGATGTAACCGTATGGTCTTTGCTAACAGTTTTTTTTCTCGCTTGTGGAACTCTCTTCCGGCTTCTTGCTCTCCAGCCTATTTTGATCTCCAAAATTTTAAATGCAATGTCAATCGTTATCTGCTGTCTTGATTCATTGTTCTTTTATTGTTCCCGTTCCTTAATGTTTTTCTTTTTTCTTTCACACTCTTTCACTTGTGTCTTAGTGGCTTCATTGTCTTGCTTTGGGTAAAAATGTATAATTTATTTTTTAATCGCTTTGTTATTATTCATTATTTGTTTTGGTTTTTAGTGACACTGGTACTTTCCAATAATTGCGAAATAATAATTATTAGTACAGAAGAAAACCCAATTCGATTTAAATTGTTTCTGGTAAATTCCCAAATAAGAAATATTATAACAAGCAAAAAAAAAAAAAATAAATAAAAAAAAAAATATATATATATTTACATTATTTACATCCGGACTCGGCCATTCTGGCATAGGCACTGATTGTTTCGGACATCTAACTATCCAGTGTTTTCCCCTGTCCAGCATTTTTACTTCACTCTACGTGGATACCCTTTTCCATCTATATGTGATCTGCCATTCCTGATTTCATTGTCTAACTCATAATCATGGCTTTTCGATGTTGCCTCAGCCTTGTTTTTCTAAGCCGACAACCCGAAATGAGTGGGGTTTGTTTGAACTCCGTGGGCGTGAAATTATGACCGTGATGTATTGCCTTGTATTTAATTCTAAAAACGGCGCAAAGACGGCTGTAAGAATTAGAAGGGTCGGCATGTCTCGTCGCACCATGATTCTTTGGTCAGACAAGCTAGTGCGTGGCGATAAGATTTTGGTTAACCGGTTGACATTCGTCCTCTCTATCGCTGTGTTGCTCGATTTCTTTTCATCATTTCACCCCAAGCAAGGCGGGAATGCCACTAGTACGCAGGGGGTTACAGGGAGTGAAAGTGAGAGAAAAGACTGAATATAGGGAGGATTGTGGAAGGGACAAAAGATGAACGGGATTCAAGAAGACACAAGATGGCGATTGAATTTGCCTTTTACTTTTTGAAGATTCTAGTAGGGAAGCAAGTAAAGAGAAGGGAGTTCCACACGCTGGAAGTGCGAGAAAAGAAAGTGTTGGAGTAGAAGTTGCGGTTGCATTTAGCTATTTCAAAAGTAAACGGGTGGGACCTAGATGCCAATCTAGTAGCACGCTTAAATTCATGCAGTCGGGGCACCAGGGAATAAAACTCGTCAGATCAGTTGTCGTGAAAATATCTGTAGAAAAGACAGAGAAAGTGACTAAAGTTGAGATGCCAAGTCAGGAGAAACGATGCTACAACTTCCGCCCACTCGTGAAACAAAGCGAGTAAAAATAAAATTGTCTGTCGTCGATTCAGTCTGTGATGTAGCGTTTTGGTCTGAAGAGTTGAAGCCAGCGACGATATGAAAAGCAACAAAACAGACTACAGAGCACCCAGAATAACATTCCTAAGTTCCAATGTAAAATTTTCAATCGGGTTAAGATCTGGGAAACAAGTTGTGCACTTCACCAGAAAAGTTCGCTCAAAACCATTTTTAATCAGATAATCGTGGTGGTGGTGGTGGTGGTGTTTTTTTTTTTTTTTTTTTTTTTGCGTATTGTCATGTATAAAAGAATCCTCTCTCCTTTAATTTGTGCATCTGTGAGTATAATTTCCGCCACTAGCCAACCAGTCTTTGCTCCTTCAAGTCTAAATGGCATTCATTGAAGAAATGAACGGTTGAAAAATCGGTTTTCATGGATTCTCATAATGATCCGTTTCTTTTTTTCTTTAACAAGGCGGCTTAGTGACCAGTCTCACATATTTTGACACTTGATTCTGGACCTGATATTTTGGACATTTTGATATTTCCTCGTTACCACAACGACTCATAGCTTGAAAAAGAAATAGAGATGTCTATCACTTTCTTTTTGATACAGGGCACGAACTTCTTCACAGTTTAATGCTATTTGCCAATGTCCAGCATTTTTTTTTTTTACCTTTTGCGAGCTCTGAAGTTATTAATTTTTTTTCTATTTATCCATTAAACCCATCCATTTTAAAGCTTGAAACGTAAGTGTATTAATTACGCAAAGATATTTCAATATTTGCTTTTAAGAAGATTCTCTCTCCACAAACCTTGAATTTTTTTTCTCTTTTTAAAATTCTACCATGCGCCATATATATATATATATATATATAAGTCCAGGAACACGATAATGTATATTTAATTAAACTAGTTTTACTAAAATACTTCGTAGTTTAAAATTTATCAATTTAAAAGCTTTTTTTTTTTTTTTTTTTTTAATCTTATTCGGTTTCAGGAAAGATTTTAAAAAACTTACCGTTTTCAATGACTTGGATATTTTATTCTTGGAATTTTCCAAACAAGTTCAGGAGTAAACGAAAGAAACGTAACTCCAAACTTTTATGAAAAACATTTTTCTTTCTTTCCTGTAATTGTAAATTGGCCGATATTTAAATTTTTGTGCTGGACACACTATATTTGTGAATTCGCAAACGATATATCGATCACTATAAAGCCAATCATTATCTTTCACTCTCTCAAATACGGTTACAAGATCGTCTGTTTTTATGAAAATATTTCCCTTGAGGCAAATTAAGTCTTCAATGGCTATTTTTCTGATGCATTATTGACGATGCAATACGCACGCATATTGTAACTATTTTTTTGTTTGACGAAAATGAAAGATTCAGGAATTGAGGTCGCTAAGTAGCAGAAAGTATTGAACGTTCTCCAGTGTTTAAACTGAGAATCAATATTTACATCGCTGTTTGGATTGTAACAATAGATGTAAACGTTTTTTCGTTGTGTTGTTTGTTTCTCTGTGTGTGTGTGTTTGTAAGAATTCTTAGCTTAAAAAAAATCCACTAACGCAGTTGCATAATGTCGTAACTTCTCTAAGGGAGGCATTGATTACTGGCAAAAAGATGATTTGAAGTTTTCAAACTTTTTTTTTATTTACATAATTCTTTGACTTTTCGGATTTCTGAAAGGAAAACAAATACAATTAAAAAGCAACAATATTTTCTGTACTCACATTATAATTTTTAAAACAAGCAACTTAAGTTTTTGGTCTGTATTAATTTTTTTGGTATGTATTCAAGGCCGGTTTATCCATTAAGCTAATTATAATATAAGCTTCAGCCTCGGATACTCTCATAAAGCAATTAATTTAATATTCTAGATGTTATAACTTCTAAATAGTTTCATAAACTTAAATGATATCAATTTCACAAACATGTAGGAAGCAAAGCATGGAAAAGAATGTTTTAGTTTGTGTCATTGGGTTTCAAGTAAATAACATGTTTGATTTTCAGTTCAGAATGTTTAAATCTTAGAAATTTTTATAAAGCAGTGATTTTAATTTTCTAGATGTTCTAAATAGTTTCATAGATTGAAATGATATCAATATGTGCTATATAGGAATAGTGTCGCTGTCGACACTGGAGTTTGAACACAAATCACTAGAGAGGAAACACAAGCGATCCCATTTTGAATAAGTAGATCACGTGATATTAAAAAAGAAATGTTTATATGCGAATTAACGTGGCGTCTAATTGATCACTATTTCTACACTATCTTCTATTACTATTCGGATCACTCTTTCTACACTATCCTCTATCTCTATACTGATCACTATACTATTTCTCTATACTGATCACTATTCAGTGGTTACTATTCGAGCAAGTACTATTAGTGCGGGTGTAACTCGAAGGGGTCTGACACCAGTATTGTTCAACGGCTTACTATAGTTGTATTTGAGATTACAAAGTCTATACTACACCGAGTATTTCGAACATGAAAACGAGTATTTGTTGACATCACAAAAATATGACAAACTCTTATTTTGTTTATTTTATGGTTATAATGCTTGTTATAATTTTTTTTTTTTTTTTTTTTTTTTTTTTTTTTACGATTGTGTTGAAATATTTGGTTTACCATGAATAGTGGTATTGGTATTTCTTAAAGAATAATTTTTATTGACAAACAAAAAAAATGCTATTCTAGTTTAAAGAATTTGAAATGAGTTTATTTCAATCTATGTAAAATGTCACTAGACTATACCATGAGTAAAAAAATCAAAAAGGTCGGCGAGCAGCTAAAAAAGAACAATCTCTTCGGCAACGAGCAGTATGGCTTTCGATCGGCCCGATCAACTACCATCACTCACAGAATCAGTGAGACTCTTGACCACAACGCCTCGATGACCGTAGCATTAGATATATTAAAGGCCTTCGACAAGGTGTGGTACAAAGGTTTAATACACAAGCTCTGCAGTTATGAAATCACTGGAAGGGTCTTATCGAACATAAAATCCTTCCTAACAGGTAGGTTCTTGAAGGTAGTTAGTAATGGCCAGTACTCCGGAGCCTGTGTGGTCAACGCAGGCGTCCCCTAGGTGTCACTCCTCGGACGAACCCTCCTACTGATTTCCATAAATGATCTGCCTAAGAATATACTCAGATCATTTGCAAACATCTATGGCGATGATACAACTATATACGGGCGCTCCTAAAAAAACTCTTGATGGTCAGAGATTGGCGACTGATCTCTCTTCTGATCTTGCACAAACTACCCAATGGTGTAAAAGCTAGCTGGTTGCATTCAATACCTCGAAGACAAAGCTAGTATAGCTACATTCCATCATCTTAGAGAGGCACCATTCATTGAATGACTGTTGGGCCGCACTTGATCTCACGTGGAACTCGTCCATTGCTAAGGATACAAGTAACATGGTCGGTTCCGTGTGCCGCTCCAATAATACTTGACTCCTCTTGCTTATCATCTACGTTTTACAAGAGCCAGATCAGATCAAAAATGGAGTACTGTTGTCATATTTGGATGGGAGTTGCCCAAACCTCACTTTCCAGGCTTGATACAAAAGCATCTCCGAGCCCTTGTGGGTGACGAATTATTCTCCACCCTCCAACCTCTCTCCCATAGGCGGAATGTGTCAAGCCTCTGGCTGCTCTACCGCTACTTTCACGGAAAGTGCTCGGACGAACTACACTCCCTGATCCCTTCAAGTCAAACCTTCACGGCAATAAGACGCCATGCCATTTACACACCCACATTCCCTTCATATTCCATCGGTAAGAAGTTCCACTCGAACAGCTTCTTTTCGCGAACCATTGCCCTATGGAAACACCTCCTAACAATGTTTCTCCGATCACTACAATCTTAACTTGTTCAAGGCTAGGATTAATCGTCGTCTTCCACTCCTATATGCACAAATGGCCTAAGAACGTAACCCTCTACCGCGAGTGCCCCCCTCCCGGGTCTTGTAAAGGATGAAACTTACTATAAAAAAAATAAAAATATTCAAGACTAGTGCGGGTGGATCCATCTGAGTGGGTGCATAATTTCATCAGCCTAGGAACCTCAGAATGTCATAATCTGGCTCTGCCTATATTGGAGTTGCGAAAAGAATTAGTAAACAAGTTTCTTAAATACAGTGTAACCCCCGATATAAGAAACTCGGATATAAGAGAAACCCGGATATAAGAGAGATTTTATCTGGTCCCAAATTAGAGCCTGTGTTAATGTATATATAATAGACCAAACACGGATATAAAAGAAACCCGGATATAAAAGACTTCTGCTCCGGTCCCGACAACTCGCTTATATCCGGGTTACACTGTAGTAGCTTAATTTTTATGCCTGCAAAAAAGAAAAAAAAAAAAAAAACTGTTTGTAAATAGGACGGTTATTTTTGACACCGCTATTACTGTATACACTTTTGACTCCCTCGACAACGTTTATTGTTTTTAAAAAGTAAGAAATAATGTTTATTCAAATTTTCTTGTTTTATAGTTAATTTATAATTTTATAAAATTATGAATAAAAAATCTTGTTTTCATAGTTATTTTTATATTTGGTAAATATTGCATTGTAGTTGATTTACATATTTTTATAATTTTTGTAATTTTTTTTTATAAGCTTTCTTTTCAAATTTCTTTCGTTATTAAATGCTGAATAATAAATCTTTATAAAAGGTAAATAATAATTACTGCATTGTATTTGCAAATTTAAATGATCTTGTAAATAAACATTGACGAAGTATACAATATAGCGGTGTAAAGCGAATAGTTGTCCTTCTGACGTAGTTTGCTGCCGAGATTTCAATGTATTATGTTGGTGCAAAAATAATGACGTAATAATGTCGTTTTTTCACGTTAAAAATACGTCAAATTACGACATTATTACGTCACTAATAACTAAAGTAGAATTGGTAGAAATCCTGAATACAGTAAAAAAAAACAAAAACAAAAAAACAACGCATTAACACTTTGTTCTAATTTTACATTTTTCTTTTTATTCTTTTTTAATTTTTTTAAATCTTTTAGCTATTTATTTCGGTTACATAATGAGGAAAAAGGGCTTGAATAATTTGCTACTTAATGGAAACACTCAGGGCAAGAGGAAAACATCTAGTAACCTACCTAGGGAGCTTGGCAGAACCGGGACAGCAAAAAGACAAATCTTACAAAAGACAGGAAGTTGTGGAGAACCAAGATTGCCTACGTCCTGAAGGGATACTTCAAATTAAAGAAGCCACACTGATGTCAGTAGTGGAGTTTAAGTTTTATTTAAAATGGAGTCCAGTTTCTTATAAAGGAGTTTCTTTAAAAAAAATCTTTTATTCGTGAACAAATTCTGGGTTAAAGCGAGTTCGAATTTCAGTTGGGTTCGTTACATTTACTTACGCGCAAAACCCCCATATCTTCTCACCTAGCTATGGTTAAATAATAGAACTTTTATCTGATAAAATCATTTTTATCCTAAAAAAAATACAATATATGCACAGAAAAAGTCTTACAATCCAAAAATGTTTCAACTTTAAATAACCTAAAAAGGGTTGATAAGACGTAAAAATAAATCAATCAATCCCCAATTAGTATGCTCTGCTTTTGGCCGGTCATCTGACCTTAACGTCCAGTGATTGACATCTGCTCTGTACAGAAGACATTTTGGGGCTAAGTAAAATATATATCAACACTGCATGGTGAAACCACATTGCTGCTGGTATTATTTCAGTAAGGAGTAGATTTTTACAGGGTGGAATTGCTAGTTCTTTGATCCAACTCTTTGGATTATAATTCCTTTGTCCTATGCTGGTTGTCAATCCAAGGCAGGAGAACTCAGCTTCCCTTGCTATTTTACTATAGCTGCGCAGGGACGATTCATACCTTTTCCAAGGGTAGTATCAATTGAATACTGACTTCGCCAGAATTTGAACTTGATTCGCTAATTCTATTCTTTGTATATAAAACCATTATGCTACCTTCTTTGAGAAGTGGTGTTACAATCTTCCAATTTCAATTTCCCCGCCTCCTTCGGTTTTGTAACGAAGTCCGCTCAGCCTAGAAAATATCAAAATTCAATGCATCCGAGGAAGACCGAGGAAGCATCAGCTGAAAAAAAAAAAAAAAAAAAAAAAAAAAAAAAAACTTGTGATAAAAGTAGCAAGAACGAAAAAGACGATTCTAAATAACTTTCAGATTAATCATCAAAGCATCTTGTATGATTTTTAGCTTAAATAAAACTTTTGTTAAGTAATGAAGTTTCTCAAGAGTACACTGAAAATGGCGTACAAAGCATCGCTGATGGAAGGATTAATTGGGGTATATTCTATGTATATTCTATACAAAATATACCTACACGGGACGGGTTACTGCTTGGGGAACTATCCACACGTTAGCGAAATGGACAAGCTCTTCAAAAAAAAAAAAAAAAAAAAGCACTATTTAAAGACCTTCATCGCCGATGGGATATTGTCTCTCCACAGTCAGTTAGACAACTGAACATGACGACACAATTTTTAACAACCGCTGAACAAGTGGTGAAAAGAAAAGACAAATACTATAAACAAATATCAATTCCTCCCTCTCATCCTATAAATATTTTCCTGTAGTTGCTGCGCTCGAACATGTCTGTCACGTATTGACGTCATCGTCTTTAATCAGACCTACACCAAGAATGGAAAGCATTTTTTTTTTTTTTTTTTTTTTTTTAAAGATTTCGGACGAGAAACAAAAATAGTCTGACGACATTGCAGCTTACTTCGCCCATCGGGTACTATGACTTTAAAAAAATTGATCGGTTTTTATTTACTGTATTTCTATATAGACTATATTCTTTGTGATCTGCACTTTTGAAAACTCGTATATCAGTGCCTGTCAAAGGTGAAAACCAAACAAACATGTCTTATTTGCATAAAAAAAACATTTTCTTTAACTTTTCATCCTTTAATTACCTCTTAAAATTGACGAAAGTAATATTTTGAAATGTTTGGGAAAATGTCCGATAGCCATCTGTTAGTTCAGTGCTCACCGGATTCATTATGGCCATCTGTTGCTAGTTCAATGGTCGCTGAATGCTCCGTGGCCATCTGTTGTGAATTCAGTTCTCGCCAGATGCCTTGAGGTCATCTGTATTATGTTAAGCATAGTAAATATCGATAGTTTTAGCAACATTTTGTGAAATGGCTGGTTATGTTCAAATATTATAGGAATGCCCGTTATTTATTACGCTAATTAAAAACATTTTTTTTATGAACTATTACTAATATATAACATTAAAAATAGTTACATCCTTTAATATAATCGCAGTTAACACATATTATCCATTATAGAAAAATTTCGATTACATAAAATCAATTAACAGATAAGAAATAATTAAACAAAAATAAAAAATAACTAAAATATATAAAAATATATTTTTTATTAAATATAAACTTTAAATCTACTTACGTCACGTCACACTTGATTTTAAATCATCATCATCCTCACATGTCCCATGACTGTGGTTGTAGGGTAACTACGCAGCTAAGCACCTGACCAGCTCCCTCCACATGTCTTAGTTGCATGCCAATATTTGAGTCTCTGTGAATGATCTTCCAACTCACTTAGTGACATCGTCAGTCCATTTTTTTTCTCTCTCTGTATACCTCTTATATCTAAGGCAGTACCTTGTATGATGGCAGTGGAAAGCTTGTCGGCTTTTATGACATGTTCATCCGATTTCAATTTTCTTTTCTTGACGATGGTTATGAAATATTAAATTGAATTCTTGCGATAAGATAAATAAAAATAAAATCAATAATGTTGGAAAAATTACTTGTATCCAGTGAGATATAAATAGCTGGAAACATTGACTGTTAACAATCTACTTAAAAATTATTTACTTTATTTTTTGTCACGCACATTCTTATCCATATCAAAAAAAAAATCGATTACATCAAAATGATCTAATGCACACATTCGAATAATATGGAAATAGATACATGCAATAACGTCTTTAAGAAATAACGTATATTAAATAAATTGACGTCAAATATTAACGTCATATTAGAAGAAGCCAAGAAAAAAAGGACTATCAACTGTAAGAAGACAATATGCTGATCTGCAAGGGGAAAAGCCAAATATGTGAGTTACAAATTGAATTGGAGATATAAACATCAAGAAGGTACAGAAGATTAAACAGAGGATGGAAAATGTGACATCGAGAGCCGAAGTACACATTCTAATAGCTAAGCAAGGTGCTGAAAAACGGAAAAAAATATTAGAAACAAAGGATTTCTGTCTGAAATCCATCCTCTTATATGACAGTGAATGCTGGGTAATCTCTCCACTGCTTAGAAAACTAGAAGCAGCAGAAATATGGTTCTACAGAAAGATACTGAAAATTCCATGAATGGAGCGAGTAAGCAACAAGGACGTCTTAAAATAGCAACAGACGGTACACTTATACTCAAAATCAGGAAAAGACATTTGAAATTCTTTGGACACATAATGAGAAAGGAAGGTTTGAAGAATTTAATCTTCACTGGTCATACAGAAGACAACAGGGTGAGGCAGCGAGCCACTTACTTCGCGAGCTTGTGTGATTGGATGGCGGAACAGGGATGGGAGTCTTAGCAAAGAGAAAAAACTGCTAAGGGCCACAAGGATAGGCAGTTATGGCTCTTCGCTACATCCTATGTGAGATGAAGGGATATCTCGCATAAATAATAAAGTTTGTAAATTCTATTTTACTCTCTAACGATGCTATTTCTATGAAACTCCGAGTAGGGAAGATAGGTATAAACATTTTAATTTTAATTGAACATCTGAGCAATGACGAAATTTTAGAGAAAGCTGAAACGCAAACAACAGTTATACTTAACATCGGAAAAAGAGAGTTGAAATTTCTAGAGCACATAATGAGGAAAGAAGGCTTAAAAAATTTGACACTAACAGGACATTTTAAAGGCAATGGGAACAGAGGAAAGCATCGTAAAACCTACCTAACTAGCTTTGTGTAAATGGTTGGCAGAACGGGGTTAAAGAGAGACAGCGAAAAGACATAATTTATGAAAAGCTACAAAGGACAGGGAACTGTGGAGTCATTATCGCCCACGCTAGGAAGGGACACGGCTCATAGAAGATTATGGCCTCGATGTATAAGCAATGATAAAAGAGGCCAGAGAAATTATCTGCGTGATAAATAACTCGCTCTACTTAAACTATCCACCTTTTTGATAAGGACAGTTATCGATTCTCTAAATGGACTTGCACTGTTGAATGTTATACATTTCGATAGGAATTAATATCGGTCTTTTGACTCTGTCTACCAAGAGTAAGGCCCAAGGGTGCTGCTGGTGGTGGTGTCGGTTAAATAAAGATAGCATAGCACCTATCGGCACGGAAATTTGGATTAGTGAGTAGAGCTCAAATCTTGGTATTCACTTCATACTAATGCTTTTAGGGAATGAATGTTTCTATCTCTTCTTTCCCCACTATAGGTTAAATAGCGGATCATACTGGCTGCTATCCAAAGATTGAGAACCCAGTCTAGAAGATTAACTGAATTAGAAACCGTAGGGAAGAGAACGGAAAACTTTCCAAAGAAGTCATGCCAATCCAGTTAATAAAAGAAACGGAATCGGGAGATCCTGTGGTCACTTACGCCACGAAGAGACATGACCTTTAAAAATACTTGTTTTTTTTTTGGGGGGGGGGGGATTTTTTTTTTTTTTTTTTTTTCGTTCTAATTTGATATTTCAACGCTGACAGATTCATGGACCAACGAGGGACTTGTAAACATACAACACAACACCCACCCAGCTTTCCACCGACCAGTCATTAACTCCCCTGATATTGCATTTCGATTCTCGTTCGCGTCGGCGTGCACCAAAACTGGGAAAAGGTCCGCTGCACGTTTGCAAATAAACAAAAGATGAAATAAAATGCCACTGCGAGAAATGAGAACTATTTCCAATAATATAAAATAGTTTTTGTTCAGGGCCTCGCTTGCTAAAATTTCAAAGAAACCAATCAGAATGCGTACAATATCGAAAATCGGCGGTTTAATAGGTCGTTAAGACGCACAGGCGAGTTGTTAAGCAGACATTTGCCACTGGTCCCTTCTCTGGAAGATGATTCCAGTCCGAATTGAAAAGCTCGGGATAAATGAATAAAGATCTGTAGAGCGTCATGTATGTATGTATGTATGTATGTCCGACCGACCAACCAACCAACCAACCCATACCCACCCACTTTTATATTCTGTTCTTGTTCCCTCTGTCGAAGTCGTCAGTCGGAATTAAGTGGCTGGTATATTTTATTCTATGAATTCACGAGGAGGATATTCAGGTTTCATCGGATCTTCCATACAATTGGCCATAGCAATGGTTAAAAAAGGCTTTGAGTGAGTAAAGCCTGAGTGTCTTGGCAAAGATCATCCTTCTTTGAACATTGTGGACTGGTGAAACAGAGTCCCAAAGAAAGAACTGTACCAAATAACAGAAACCCCATCACTTGAAGACTATCAACAGCAGCATCAACTAACATGGATAGCATATGTAACTTGATGAGAAAATAATAAAGATGTTGACATTCCACATTTACTTTAAGCAAAAGGTTAGGAAGGAAACCTCCATCAATAATGGAAAGAGCTATAACAGTTACTGGATGTCAGAAACCGATTTTCCTGAAAAAATCGTTTTAATAGAAAGATTACTGTTTTGAAATCGGAATTGTTCTTTTTCCTACACTGGTTGCCAACCAGGACTTTAGAGTGCATTCTGCGCTGTTAATTAACCCGTAGCTAGAGGAGAAGAGATATCTTCATCCCTTTCTCAAGGGTATTTGTGCGAAAGTGAATGTAACAACCTTGACCAGAATTCAAACTCCCATCATAGATTTCGAGCCGTTAAACATTACATCATCTGTACATCCTATAGTAACTAGAATAAAAGTCAACATCCTATGTTGCCGATAAAAGAAAAGATCGTATAGCACCTTCCAGCTTAATAGATGTCCTTAATTGTTTTCTGGATAAGTAGGCAGAGGTGAATTCTTCCGCTATCTATGCAAACCATTTTTATGCAAGAGTGGCAGTGGAACAGGTCCAGATGATTTAACAACGTGAGAAATTCAACCTTCTTACGAGTGTTGGTTCCTTAGGAAAGAAACTGTCTAACCAAAAACTGAATTCACAGCATCTCATGCATCTATGGAAAGATGTATAAGAGTTGAATCGGCTGTATTGCATAATATCTAACGTTGAGGTGGAAAGCTCTGGCAGGGTGAACCATATTTACGGATAAAAGGGTACGTAATACCCGCTCTGAGATGAAGTACATTTATGGGGAGAAAGAAATCTGAAGGGAGTCGACATGTATCGATTTATCTTCAGAGGACGTTTAAGTCTGGCTACAACGGATTTCAATGTTGCTAAAATTATTGAGATTTTAATTACAGTATTTGCCGGCCTATTGGACGCGGATTTTTTCTAAAACAATGCACCAGTAAATTACACTGCGTCTAATACAGCAGTATCACGTACGAGAGGGACATGAAGACCACGAAAAAAAGTGGGGTGTTATCAAGAATCAGTGCACGCATAGAGCTTAGCTCTGAAACTAGGATTCCTGGAAAGGAACAAACATGATATCAATAAAAATATCGCTTAAAAATTCACACAGGAAAAAGAAAGGAATTGCACAATATTATGCTGCTTGTTTTATAGAAATACCAACTTTTACCGAAATATTTTTTTTGACTGGTATATTGCTGGCTGCTTTGTTTGTATTTTTGTTGATATACAGGTACTGGAATTTGCTTTTCTGCATGTATGGTATGGGATTACAATTTACTTTTTTTTTTTCTTTTTTTTTTTTTTTTTTTTTTTTTTTTTTTTTTTTGCCTCTTACCAGATCCGCCAGTGTTCACCAGCGGATTTCTTTGTAGCTATTATGAATTTACTGTCTATGCAGATGTTGCTCCCTGAGAAACAGCTAACAGAATTTTCAACAAATGCCTGATGAAACGTACTAAAATTCTTTTTTCTTTCAAAAAAATGTCCTGATAATTCAACATTATCTCAAAAATGTACCAGTAGTATAATTTGTGCTAATACTGACTAAAAAGACTAAAAACTAAAAATATTTCTTCATGGTTCGTGAGAATGTCACATAAAAGTAAGGTTATCATTTTGATTTCTTTTTGTTGTGATGTGTTCATTTTTTCCCTAAATATTGCACGCCAAAATCTGTGTGCGTCCAATAGGCCGGCAAATACGGTAACTGTTCTGATTATTCAACTTTAATAGGTCTGGATTTAAAAAAAAATATTAGTAATTCTAAAATTGTATATGAAGGTGTGCGGTAGCTTATTTTTGTCTTTGTATCTTTTCATAGTAAACGGTCTTGTGTGGGATGCTCGTAGAACTGGATATGTAGGAAGAACAAGTGCATGTATTATAAGTAAATGTCATTAATCGCAATTTACAGGTGAAAAAAGTGGTCCAAGCATATTGACTTCTAGACTCTGGTATGTAGTTTCAGTTGTCAGTGAGTTTTTTTTTTTTTAATCTCTAGACACTTCGCTTACCGCTGTGCTGAAAGGAAGTCGGTTAACTGACTATGACGTGTTGCAACGGCTTGTATTTATCTGTATTCAGAAGATATAAGCTCGATGGTTTTTTTTTAATTTACTTTAACGGCAATTGGTTGAAAAATCCCGTAATTTTTGTACTACTTTATCATATTTTCAATCTTATTTCAGATGTTGTTAGCACCTTATTCGTAGAGCCTGTTGATTTGGCGTGCAAAAGTTTGGGACCAATTGCATAAAATAATTATGCATCTTTTATTTTATTAAAATGTTTTAGCGGATCGTCGGTTTGCGTGTTGTTAAATTAGGAACGCGTGAATTTATTCCTGCTAGAAGGTCCACTACAAGAACATGGCGGACTCAGAGATTGAATCCACCATAAAGAAGTCTAAAGAAAACCAACAAGACCGATATATATATATATGATATAAAAGTGAACATAGAAGTCAACACTTAGAGGCGACAGTCTGTTTCATGCAATATGCAATCGTCATGTCGTTGAATAAGAAAAATGCAATATTAAATATGACACGTAAACAAGATGGCGCAATGGAGAAATCTCAAATTTTCGAGCCCACAACGACCAGCAGCTTTACACTAAACACAACGGCAATTGGTTTACTTTGTCAGTCAATTTGTGATGTCAGTTGTTATTTACTAGATTTGGCATAGACCACAATTAGGAAGCACTTTGTGAGGTTTGAACTCGCTACACGATAGTAAGTCAGACGAGATCGCTAGCCATTATCTAACATTGAGACGACAAAAAAAACAAAAAAAAAACAAAATAAAAACATTTAGTTTCGCACTTGGTCAAAATCATGAAGCTCCCTGTGAGGTTCAAACTCTCTATTCAACAGCTCGTTAACACGACCAAAGTAATTTTTATTTAGTTTATTATAAATATGACGTTTCTAGTAGAGAATCGAGCTCACTATTCGGTAGTAATGGTCAACTGGAGTGGCTTGCTAATGAATATGTCACGACACAAATATACCTCTGGTGCTATGTTGCATTTTTTTTCTCTAGGGCACATCATGCGTCAATTTTACCGTTTTTATTTGTGGCAATATATGTAGCTATTCTCTGTCTTATTATTTTTATCTTGATTTGCTGAGATATTCTTTGATAAAAAAAACCGAACATAATGCAAAAAGGAGTCGCATAAAGTCAGTGTCGAGATAAACATTAGCGTCATTATTTATGACTTAATAGATTCAATTTTATTTACTAAAATAAAATCCAAAAGTCTTCGAGAGAAATTATTAAGAGTAAAATTTAAACGCAATTAAAAAAAGAAAAAAAAAATTCTTAAAATGCTCATGATGCCGGTATCTCGCATCTTAAACATTTTGAGAAGCATCGCTATCAAAATGCGCGTTTGCCAATCTTAATCTCTGAATGATTGCCTGATTTGGTTTGTTATGGCTTATCAACCTTTTGCTGGTTATTTAAAATACTTATTCTTATTACAATGAAGGTGTTGCCGCTTTGTTGGAATCTCTGGGACTGGGCAACTTTTCCCATTTTAAATGAGAAGAATCATAGCTCCTTTTATAGCACAGGGGCCGTTATCCACGCCTAAAAACCCTCATTGGCTAATGCTTAACCCCTGTGCCAGCTGAGAAGACATTTATTTATTGTATAAAAACAAAGTTGTGGCACAAGGCCGAAGAGGAACTGGGGTAGGATTGGTCGTCACTGACTTTCTTAAACCTAATCCGATTCTCGACCCATTGATTCAGTATAATTTACTCAATTATTATAAGAATACATTCATCTCCATTCACCACAATACTTCATATTCAAAGGGTGCCCCTACAAAAACACCCATGTCATAAAAATTTTACCATATATATAAATTTCTTTTTCGTAATTTTTTCTTTTATAAAAATATATGTCATGAAGGATGTGGGATTGAACCCAATAACGAAAATAAGATACAACAAAACATCTTGAACAGGAGTAGAGGTTCATCCCTTCTTTCCTGCTTAGGGTTGGGTTTTCAGTGCCTTCTAAAGTCTACTTCAACTCCTTAACTCTGAAATTTTATTCGCTAATTAAATCTGACCTCCTCAAGTCTAGAATTAGCTGTCTATCTTTTCTTTTCTGTTGTCTTGCCCTTTCTTATGCAAATACAACTCCACAGAGTAACCGTCTACCTTGAGTGACCTTTGGGCCTTGTATTGGGTGAAAATTAGCAAAAAAAAAAAAAAATAAATAAATAAATAAATAAAAAAATAAAATAAAATAAAATAAAATAAAAATAAAATATTAGTAGGATGCGTCCACCCCACAAAAAAAATAAGTGTGGTCACAGTATTCTGACGATAAGCAAAATCAAGACTCTCGCTCACTAGAGGTGAAGGAAGGACAAAATAAATTGGAGTGGGGAATAATGAATAGCTGACCCAGTCAAGATAAAAACAGCGAATAAAAAAAAACAAGAGAATACCTGGAGCAGCCCAGGAACAATTACTCACATTAATTAGGTGAACAAGGAGTCTAGGTCAATCAGTGGAGGGGTCCAACAGGAAACCGCCCCGTTGTATCAAAAAGGGGTAATAATAAAAAAAAATCAACCAGGCTCGCCACTTTTACCCACCTTTCGTTGAAATCTGTAGATAGCAAACGCTTTCTATCAGTTCTGATCTTCATCTTGAGCTAATGCCTAAAGAATCCCATCAGATTTTGATTAGTTGACAGCTGAGAAGACCTGCTTATTTGTTGCGTCGTATATTGAAATACCAGTGCAGGTTTTAATTAACCTTTTAATACCCATTATTGTTTCACTAGTGGGACATATTTTAAAATCTTCTTTTGGTACCAAACAAGCATTGGGTGTTAGAACATATTGTACTTTAGTTTTCTTCGTGTCTAGTATTAATAAAATAATGTAAGTGAATACTTGTCTCGTATATAAAAAAAAAAAAAAAATCTTCCGCTTGTGAATACCAGGTGCTGTCAGCTTGGATGTGCAGGTTGTGTATTGGATAATGACACGGAATTGTTAATGGGAGAGCTGAATTCAATTCCAGTTGGGTTCGTTATATTTATGCGCAAATACTCTTGGGAAAGATATGAATCCACATCTTCTCCCCAGCTATAGGTTAATTAGTAAGATTAGTATCACTAAAACCATTATCATCAAATAAATACAACTGCGAACAAAATATTTAGATTTCGGCATTAAATAACCCATAGAGGTGTTGATATGCCGCTAAACAAAAACATCCAAAAATAGATAGTGGAGCAATAACTGTGTACAAGAGAAAGATTAAGACGTGTGAGATAGACGGAAAGAGAACATATTTTATTTCTTTCGCTATATTTGAATACAACGAAGGGGAGTGCTGGACATTTTGTTTGGACCTGGCGAGTGACCAATAATCAGGAATTTCTTTTGATATTCCTTCTTGGTTTAAACCATGATATTCACCCTGTATAAGTTCCAAGAGCCTCTCGAGGGTTAGAGAGTAAGAGGAACCACCCAAAGCAAGGAGATAATGCCACCAAGACGCAATAGGCCACCGGAAGTGAAAGAGAAGGAAAAGGTTTTAGAAGGAACTGGAAACCCAATCCTAAACATTAAACAATGGATAAACCTCTACTCCGGGGAGGATTATGAACCGGGCGATAAGAGAACCTATTCACTCCTATTATTTGGTTGGGCCAAACATTTTCTAGCAGCCTGCCTACTCAAAATTGAATACTGTTATTTTAGCACTAGTTTGGGCAACTCGAGGTGCTGTAATGGTTAACAAGTTTGTATCGCTAGATCAATTACGACCACACTTGTTCTACATAGACATATACCTTTTTGGAATCAGGATGATCCCGGGATTGAAAATATGCCCATCATCTGGTTCTTGAACATCCAGCATTGGGATTTATGCCCGGATGAAGAGGGAACAGTAACAAATTAAAATTTTAAAATATAAAAAAATAAAAAATTTTTTTTTTAAGTTTTAAATTTATATTGAGTCTAAAGTAACACAAAACTTTGAATTAAAAAATGTTTGTTTTAAATTCAGTTTAAAATATCTTCAAAACTTTATGAATTGGGGAGATCAGTTTTATTTCTTCAAAATACCAAGGAATCAGAGTTAAAGTGAGGTTTCCTTACGTGAGGTTTTGAAGTTCCACGCAGTTTGTAATTTGAAGAACTCAATTTTCGGCCCAAATTGGATTTTTGGCCGAAATTGGACTTGTATTAGGTTGGTGCAAAAATAATATCGTTTTTTGACGTTAAAAAATACGTCAAAAAACGATATTATTTTTGCACCAACCTAATAGTTCAAATCAGAGTTTAAGTGAGGTTTTGAAATTCCATGAAGTGAATTGAGGAATTCAATGTTATTTCTTCAAAATTATCATTGCTGTTTTTTAAGCTGGACCAGAGGTTCATTTTGTTTGAGGCTGGAAGCTCAATTATCCCTCAGGATAGCTTCGCGGAAGCTAGCTTAAAAGTCGACACGAAGTGCGGCTTTTAAGCTATTAGGTTGGTGCAAAAATACTGACTTAATAATGTCGTTTTTTGACGTATTTTTTAACGTCAAAAAACGACATTATTACGTCATTATTTTTGCACCAGCCTAATAGTTTAATATATAGTGCAATTAAAAGTACGTGAAAATTATGAGGATTTAACATGTTTTTTTCAGACAAGCTAAAACTTCCGCTAAAAAGCAGTCATCAGTTAACTCCCGCAACACTATTCTTTAAATCAAAAATATCTCAAGAGACTTATCTATTTAAGACTCTAGACTTTTGTGTCGAAAGGTTTATTGGGCAAATGTTTGATAAATATATCACTTAAGTCGGTTAACCAAATAACTCTCCTGAACTTGATTTATTGAAATAATATATTGCTAATGAAGTAGACAGATTTTTTTTAAACTAAATCCGAATTGAAAAAATTTAGATGTCATAGTAAAAATGATTTCCAGTTTTATTAGTTTTAACAAAAATTATTTATTGCTGTTTTCCCAACTCTTTGGAAGAGGATTACAGGAATTCCTGCATATATACAATTAAAAAAAATAATGTAAAGAGTTTAGTATTCTATCTGAACTTTGGGAAACAACTTTTTCTTCACTGCAATTTTTAAGGAAATTATTCTGATTTTATCATATAGTGCGAATATATTTTTTAAAGTTTTTCTCGCCCGAGTCCTTCCTTCAAATCTATAAATCAACCATTAGCCTTTGTATGGAATACAGCTGCCATATATGGTCTGGTGTCCCCGCTATTCGTCTTAGGGTCCTCGACAATATCCAGAGACGGATAATGCATTATCTGATCTGGCACTAGTCTACAGTCGCTCTCTCACAGATGTGTCGTCGCCTCCTTCTGTCTTTTCTACAAATACTTTCACGGTAACTGCTACGACGAGCTATTTTCGCTAGTTTCCGGACTGCATGAATTTAAACGTGAAACTAGGCTGACATCTCGATCCCACCCTTTCACTTTCGAAACGGTTAAATGTAGCCGTCTCTTCTACTCCAATAGCTTCATGTCTCACACTTCCCGCCTGTGGAATTCCCTTACTATTACTTGTTTCCCTGATAGCTATAATCTCCAACTATTCAAATGTAATGTCAGTCGACATCTCCAGACACCTTGATCTATTCCTCTCTTCATTCTTTCATCTATCACGCTTCTTTACTCTCACTCCCACTCTTTGTAACCCCTTGCGTGCTAGTGGCATCCCGCCTTGCTTAAAAAAAAAAAACATTAACCGTGATGCTTTTGGTTACGTTTTCTATGTCGACAGTGTGCAAAAATTCAGATATAAATAAATTGTCTATAAAGAGAAAATAAAAAGACGAGAAAACGTTTTATGCCAACGCGTTTCCTTCCTTGAGGTTCTTTACCAAAGCAAGTGTAGAAATTATATTTAGTAAAATAAACCTGTATTTATACACCCACATGTAGCTGCTTTTTCAGACATTTCATAGTCTTTGACTCTTTAATTCTTACCTTTCAAGCAATAAGATTCACACAACATATAATCTATGGGATGGCATTTTCTGACCAACCTACACATCTTAAATCCGAGAAAGCACAAAGTTTTAATATTAAAAATTTGAAAATATTTACAACTACTTATGCGCGTTCTTTATAAAAACAAAACAAAATTCAAACTGTCCACTTTCCTTCCGTCGATGAATCGGTGATGGCCTATATTGTTTTAGGCTTAAAATGTTTTTTTTGTTTTTTTCTGGTTTCATAGCAAAAATACGATCGGATTGCGTATTCGGGCACTTATTCTTTCTGGGATAAGCGGGTAGTATTGTGGGGGTCGCTCACATCATAGCAGCAGAAATTAGCCTCGTGTTCACGGAGATAAAATTATACTTGATAGGAAATAAAACGTACGCAAATAACAGGCAAAGCATGGTAAATTGTATGCTAATTTCATACAATTTATTTATATTTTTCTTGTGTTCATTTGTGTGTATTTTTAGGTTACAATTGTTTTATGATACATGTGATAAAAGGGAGAAGCTGCTCCATATTATAACGCGCCATATCACAGAGAGAAGTTGGACACGTGTTGCCCATAACAAGGTTCGTGGCAAAGAAGTTGAATTTAACGTCTTTTGGCGGGATGTCCGTATTTCTGGCAGGAACAGTTTTTGTTGCATGCTGGCAGTATTTTTAATTTTTATTCAATTTATTTTATAACGTTTATGTTATTATTTTATTTATAATTTTCATTATTTCATTTTTATTTATAATAATAATGTCCCTAAAGTATGACGAATATCGTTGCGGAACTGGAATCGGTGAGCCGAGGTCAAATTCCGGGCTCGTTTGTTGCGTTCACTTTCGCGTTAATTCCCTTGCAAAAGGTATGGATTTGTCCCTTCTTCTCCTCCTTCGCTATGGGTTAAATAGTACGGTAAAACGAGGCTCTTGAGCATTGGGTGGCAACCAGTCTAATCGAAGGCAAACTCTTAATTCCAAATCGCAAAAAAAGCACTTTATAATCTGTGAATTTCAATGATTTTTTGGGAATGATAGTAAAGGATATCTGGAGTCCTGATCGCCTACGTCCTGAAGGGACATACCATTTCATATTTTATTTATTTTTTTAATCATTCTTCCCACCCTAAGCAAGGCGACAAAGCCACCAAGACGCAAAGGGGTTAATGAGAGTGAAAGAATGAGAGAAAAATCATTAAGTAGAAGACAGTAAAAGAACAGGATTCATGGAGACAGAAGATGACGATTGACGTTGCATTTACATTTTTGAAGATCAAAGTGGATTGGGAAGCAAGAATCTGCAAGATAGTTCCACAAGCGAGAAGTGCGAGAAAAGAAACTGCTAGCATGGAATTTATGGTTAAATCTAGCAATGGTGACCTCTAGCTGCCAATATAGTACTACACATAAATAAAGTCGAGGTACGTTATAAGAATAGAAAATTCGCAGGGCAGCTACGTTATAGCGGTGAGAAAACGTCTGAAGCCGGGATGCCATGTCCAGACCAATAATATTGCAGATTCCTCTTTCGTTTTTGTCAAGAATCTCTAGATGCATAGAACAAGCACCAAATCGGACGTGACGACAGCAATGTTCAATGCATAGGCGAATGGTAGACCTATAAATTGTGTAAGATATATTGTGGTGTGAAAAATTGTCTACAACGACACAGTAAAATCAACTTTCCTAGCAGCAAACTTAGCAATGGATTTGAGAAATGTTCCACTTGAAATATAAATGTATGATATATTTAGGCAGCAGTTATTCATCAAAACAAGTTTGATTAAAAAAGAACCGATAAGGCCAGTCTGTTTAATTTCGCACTGTATTTTTGCCAACCCACGGACAAGGCGTCGAGTATTGTGCTCGAAGTCGTGGATAAACTGTCCGAAGCCGATATTTTGCCACCTCTGTTCAAGTACGCTCGTAGTACAACCATCAAAGAGGACACATCCAAGTAGATAACACTACAGCACCCAGTGCAAAGGGAATTCCAATCTCTTGAGGGTATTATTGTACAAAATGAAGAGCCCACATTAAATGAGGCGTCATTTACCACAGCAGGTGTATTGGGGTGCCTATGATATGGTTGATGTGAGGTTGAGGTAACAAAAAAAAAAAATAAAGGTGGAAATTTAAATTAAATTAATAAATGTATGGATTGCAGTCTTTTTGTGCGGCCTCGTTCCCTGGGCGTCTGAACATTTCAGGTGTCCAGCTTTCCAGGGAGTGCCAGGATGGATACAGGGGATTTTTGACTGCCACGCAGACACCACATAGGTTCTTGGTGGTGACTACGATAGTCGGAAATACTTGAATATGAAATGGCAAAATACAGAATTCGGATAGCTTAACCACAACTTCGAGCAAAAAGCTCGCGGGTAGGAGAAATACAGCAAGGAAATTAAACAGACAGACCTTTTCGGTTCTTTTTAATCAAACTTGTTTGGAAATATATGTGTGTATGTGTGTTTAGGCAGCAATCCTTCATTTATACGTTTCATTAAAGACGACAGACAGACAAGGTACTGCGATTTAATTTTTTTTGCGTTCGAACAAGTGTTTTCTTTTCTGGACACAGTGTGTAGAAACTGTCCAAATGTTCTATAATTCGGAGCGCTTTCGGCAATACTTTTCGCCATTATCAAGGATGATTTTGTTTTTGCTTTCCAACTGGGTGTATGAGTTATTTCTAGAGTTATAGAGATGTTTTATTTTCCGAACATATTTAGCAACATTGTGGCCGTATTCGTAGTTAATATTATTGAGTGTTGGCATTTTTAAAAAAAATCAAGGCTTCCTTTATTTTTAATCTTCGTTTTTACATATTGATGAGGTTATTATATGTGTATTTTCTAGGAGTATATTACGTATGGAGTCTGGTAAGCTTGTGTGTGTTTTTAAATGAGTTCTAATGGAGCTGTGGTCGGAAAAGAAAACACTTGCTCGAACACAAGAAAAATTAAAAAGCTTAAGCGCAGTTCCTTGTCTATCGTCTTTAATGAAACATACACACACATATATATATATATATATGTGTGTGTGTGTGTGTGTGTGTGCAGATATGTAGAAAAATAGGAAAGAACACATTAGGTAAATAATCCGGAGTTCTTTAGTATTTTTGTTTTTATTTAAAAAAAAAAACAGTGCTCCATATAGAAGTAGAGCTTAAATTATAATCATTTTTTTAAAAATATAATTCCTTCGCTACATAAGAGTTCTCATGTTTCAAAAACGAGAGCCGAAAACCTCAATATAATTATTAAAATTAAATTGAGTTAAAGTATCAACCCGTGTTTCATCCTCAAGCGAAAATTTAGGAATAACCAATCTTGAAATTTACGCATCTTTATAAGCATGTTCATTCGCAAAATTGATTACTATGGGAACGGCTGGGGCGACCATTTTGATAAGGGACCTAAGAATTAATTTTTATCCACATATCGGTCACCTTCGGAAAGAGGTCAATCCGAGGTAGGGTCGGGGTATCCATTTCAAAGTGAATGGTGGCATTCATGTGCACACATCGTATGGTCAGTAACAGCGAAAGATAGCTTTTGGCACCATAATATGTCGTCAAGTGTCTAGAGAATTATATATATATATATATATATATATATATATATATATATATATATATATATGTTTGACGGTTATATTTGGTGTGGGTGTGAAAGGGTGGTATTTTATTATTAATCTATTTCAGGATTTGTTTTCATTTTTATAATAGTCTCTAAACTGTTTTGTTGAACCATTGTGTATCCGTGTGTACTGTTTGTACATTGATTTTTTTGTAGTAAACACGGACGCACAAAGGTTTTTACAAAACAGTTAAGAAATTATTAAAAAATGAAAACAAATCTTAGATGAGATTAATAGAATACCACCCGATACTATACGGCTTACCCAATATAGGATCTCGTTTTTTGGCTAGGTTTGTCATGGCGAGCTTTTTGTATTCTACCTAACAGTGGTTTAAAAGAAATGTTTATTTTTGTATACACCAATTCTTGTAAGCAACCGTTTGTGTTTCTAAAAAATAAAAAGCCTACTTTTCCTAGCATTTCTTTTTCTTTCTTTTTTTTCCCCCACTAATTTATCGGACTATTGTAACTCTCTTCTATTTTCATCCATATTATTTGTGTTGTGTACATTGTTTATTTACAACAATCCAGCATTTTCTTTGTTTTCTTAGAAACTCTATTTTTACATCGATATGTTTCCATATTCACGTCCGTTGTACATGGAAATTTACAATTCTTTCTAAAACGACCAGTTTCACAGCCATAATAACATCAGCAGCGTCATTGGTTTTACATACAAATCATTTCCACATAAAAACCAGTCGTCTATTAAACTTTTATCGACTTTAACTTTGGACAATTATCCTTTATATGGTAACCACGGTTACAGACTTTTCACTTATTCTTAATATGGTTGGGTAAATAAATAATACGACTTCAAACAATACATACGCGCTAGAATCCGATTATAAATTGTATCTTGAGAAATGCCTCGATAAATATTTGAGCAACATTTTTAATTACTCCTGGAATTACAATGGCCGGCTGTTCATTTCCGAGAACACCCGTCTGTTAGGGTGACAAGCCAATCCCTGTTGCCAATGTAGTACTACACATAGTTCTTTTGCTGTCTAGTAGTGGCTTTAATATTGACCAGTCTGTCTTTATCTTGTGCACTGTCGACCTGCCCATTTGCCTTTATCGTTAAAGAAGTTGCGATATTTTGCTAATTTTCCAGTTTACATCATGTTTCATTTCCAACTGATCTTGCCTTCATAATTATTCATGTTTCTTGTATTTGACTTGAAGGTCTTGGGTCATTTACTTTTCATTTATAGCAACATGGTTACCAAATTTTAAATGAGCTGATGGCTGTAAATGAAAAGAATGTTAATAACTTTTGACTGATCCGCATAAGTTTGATAAATAGGCCTTGTTGAGTTGACACTTTTGGATATTTATAACTGGATAGAAAATTTACATTTATTTACTTACATACAATATCTGCTTATTAGGGCATTAAAAGAGTTGGATAAAAAAGAAATATAGTGTTAAAGTTAGTTTCTTAATGTTATTTTCTTTTGTGCATAAAGAAAAATACTTTTGTATGAATTTGACTTGTAGGCTTAAAATCCCTGAAATGAAATGCATTTCAAAGTAGGTTCTCTTTTTGAGTTGATTTGAAAGTGATTATCTATTGATATAATTAGTAAAGATATTGTTTATATTTGAATCATTTTATGAATATATTTACAAAGGTTAGCTTACTTAAACACAAGGCCACAACTCTTGGACACTCAATAAAGATCCAGTATTGATTTTTCAGTTGGGTCTGCTAAGCATGATTCTATACCGAGCCAAAGAAGTAATATTATTATTATTTTCATCATTATTATTAGGTTGGTGCAAAAATAATTTCGTTTTTTCACATAGTAACATATGTTAGAAAACGAAATTATTTTTGCACCAACCTAATATTTACACAAGTATTGCTCTCTCTCAGTTCCTCATCATGGCTTGGCTTTGAGAATGAAAATTTAGGAGGCTGGCTTTCCATATCTGCGATGTCCATCAGGTCTGCACACGCATGATAGACCACATCCTTTAAACCAGGAACTTGCCTGTTATTTCTTAAAATGATGATGAATCAGACTATGGTCAAGGTCATATGAAAGTAAGTATATATATATATATATATATGTGTGTGTGTGTGTGTGCGTGCACAGTGAGTGCCTTGTAGTCAGAATAAAGCAGTGCTTTATGTAAAATCAAGCGGTGATATGCATTGAGTGGTGACCAACAATTGTATAATTAATGTTGGTATATTTATTATTGCCAACTTCTCATTTCTGAGTAACCCTATCTATTAGGTAATCCCTGTTGCAGATGCCTGCTCAGGCACATTCGTGTTTCAATACCAACACAGCCAATCTGCTGTTTATAGTGCAGCTATTCTGAGTGAACCGTAATTCCAGTTGTTGATAGAGTAAATAATCTGGCATGATTTTCAGTTTCACAAATGCAATATGTTAAAACCCTCAGTCACGATGACTTGTTATTCATATTAATTTTTGAACAATTTCCTCAACCCAACTTCACTCACAAGGCTCAACCTGATTCAAATTTGGGTTTGATAATCAGGATGCTGTTTCATTATCATGTAATTTACTGATTGGTTTGTTTTTTTACATATTATCAATGCTTTGAAGGTTATTTGCCATCAGAAAATATTTTTAGATTAAGAATGCTTTTGGAGATAATGATTTTACTGATACAAATTGTACTAATTAACCCATAGTTGGAGGGAGAAGAGCTGGATTCATACCTTTCCAAAGAGTATTTTTGTGTAAGTGAATATGACAGACCCAACAAAAATTCAAATTCAAATGATTTCCAGTTCTGAGATCAATTACACCACCCACATATCCAATCTTACAACACCTGGCATTCCTTGGAACTGACCAAACTTGATGTTTCTTAACTTTGGTGATTTCATGAGAATCATGTCACTTAGGTTGAACAGTGTCAAATCTTCAAAAAGTATAGTTGTGTAAAAGGACTGCGGATAAATATATACATTGCAAAACGGCAAATATAAAAGATTTTGCATCTTTACTGTTGCAACCAGGCAAATGCTATCTGAAATGAAATCTTGCTTACTCTTTATGTCAAGAAAAAGACAGGGAGACGCCTTATTTTTAAGACACGAAATGCTGATGAAGCAAACAATAGGATAAATGGATTACAGGTCTGTCCAAATTCCTTCTTCTTTGTCCTGCCAAACTTAATTTAACCTGCCATTGATCGGTAATACTTTGATCTCTTGCTAAGGCCACAATGAGAAGAATACCTCTGGCATTATCTTGCTATCTGTGGTTTTATCTTGTAACATGCCTGGAGAACAATGTTTAGCAACTTTATCTCACTAAATATTAATGCTCTAGTAAGTACATCCTCATTGGGGAGGTTTTATACTTACAGATATGGGCTAAACTTAATAAATTTGATGTAGAAATTTTGTGTGCATTTCCACTGAAAATCCTGAAAATGTAATATAAAATTGTGTGTGTGTGTGCATGCAAATATTACATAAATGTGTGTGTTTTTTTTTTTTTTTTTTTTTTTTTTTAAGCATTTCACCCTAAGCAAGGTGAGAGTGCCACTAGCATGCAAGGGGTTACAGAGAGTGAGAGCAAGAGTAAAGAGTAGTGTTTGAGGAAAGGAGATAGAAAAGGACAGGATCAGGGCATCAGAAGATGTCAATTGACATTAGATTTCAAGATTATAGCCATCAGGGAAGCAAGTAGGAGGAAGGGTGTTCCACTGTTGGGAAGTGTGAGAAAAGAAGCTGTTGGAGTAGAAGAGGCAGTTACATTTAATCGTGTTGACATTGAAATGGTGGGAATGAGATGCCAACATAGTAGCACTGCTTAAATTCATGCAGTTGGGGTATCACTGAAAGTATCCTTAAGAGTTATCTATACACCAACTCAAAAGCAATATGGCACAAGGCTGAATTTAAGGGGGAAGTTCTGTGTGAATAGGACAAAAATTGTCTAAGCTCTCTTGTTATTGCCATTTTGGGATTACTCAGGCACCAGGGATTAAGCGCTGCATCCTCTTATAAGTGCCTAGAGCAGGGTTCGGCAACTCGTTCAACCCCGCGGGCTGGATCGTGTTATAATGACGGGTCGCGGGCCTGACGAAGGCCATTAATGAAAAATTAAGGAAAATTACATATGCAGACCGCTATCAACCTAAATATTTAAAACCATAATGAAAATAAATATTGAGAAATAAGAAAAACAAAAGAAAATCTAAAATCAAAAAACACCTAACAAAAATTACTTTTCCCCAAGGAATGTCAAAATACTTCAAAGTGAAAAAAATCAACCGAAGTGAAATGGATGAAATTATGACGTGTAGGTTTGAAACTGTTATTGAAAATTGTTCCACAAACGAACCACACACACACACACACACACACACACACACACACACACACACACACACACATCAAACAAAAATGAAGCACATATACCCATACATACGAGTACAAATAGTTGCAAACATATACACTTACGTACGTACACATGCGGTATCATCCACACATTCATGAGGCATGTATGTATAATGCGCGTATGTTTGACTGTCTTTAGATTTCTGCTACCTCACATGTCAGTCCCTCCCTGGCCTCTTTCACTTTATTGTTCCTTTCGCTTCTGTTATCTTTTAATGTAGCCAAGGGTCATAACAAATATGTATCCATTATTTGACATTAAACGTAGGCAACGCAACTTGGTAAAATAAGACTCATGAAAGGTAACTGGCAGATAGTCTAATATTTTTAGTGCACTGGGATGTGTAGACATTCTATAGAAAATGACATATAACAAATTTCATTTGAAAGTCGTCGTCTCATGTTAAAAATAGTCATTGGTAATCAGGCTCGCGGGCTGGTCAAAATGCCAAATGATGGATCTGGCCCGCGGGCTGTATGTTGCTGACCGTTGGCCTAGAGGAAAGAAATCCTGGTGATGAACATAATAATGATCTTAAACCTACATAAAAATGTAGGCTGATTTATGTCAACCAGCATATGCCTTATATCTTGCCCAAGTTTACTTTAATAGAAATAACTAATTTAAATATTCAGGCTAAAAATTTAAGAAATTGTGTTTTGTTATACATTTTCTATTTGATATTTTATGGTCTTTATAAATAAGAAATTGTTTTATTGCTGGCATAGAAAAAAATAGTTACACCAACATATCTCAATTACCTAAATACATTATTTGCTTATTAGTACTTTAAGAGTTTGGATAAAAAGAAATGTAAAATTTGTTTATGTGCGTAAGGAAAATATTTTTGTATGATTTTGACTTGTAGTGAAATCAGATACATTTCAAAGTTGGTCAAGTTTTTCAGTTGATTTGAAAGTCATTATTGCTTAGTTATTCAAATGAAGTAATTTTCTGCCTTGAAAATGGCAGTAATTAGTCTTAGCATTTAGGCTTTTATTTATTATTTATATTTTCTGAAAACTTTATTCATCAGACATTTGATAACCCAGATATTTATGACTAACCAGAACGAACTGAAATCCAGAGACTTGAGACAATTTATCCTCAGTGATCAGTAAATAAGTTAAAAAATTAACTCTACTGCTACATGTAAGGAAGCATTTTGCTTCTTAAATCAATTTAAATTAAAAAATGCTAACAAAAGAACTAAAAAGAAAACTATTATCAGCCTGGTATCATTACTTACTAGTAAGATATTCTGTAATGTTAACATAACAGTGGAATATTTTAGGTCAAATAGGGGAGATCAGGATGTGTGACCATTAATTATATAAAGTCACATTGTGTCTATATTTATTGAAGAAATTATTCAATAAAATAGCAAATTAGCCATTGTAACTTAATTTACATGTAATCTGATTCAGTGTTGATATTAAAATCTTTGGATTGAGCCAGATGCTTTTGTTTTTTTATTTTAAATCTTTTCTAGCTAATCTTATCAGCAAGTGTGTTTTGTTTTGTTGTGTTCTGTAATAATGATCATTTGTTGATTTTTCTTATTTCTCCTGTTACTGTTTGCAAGTGTGCAGTCTTTGCGCAACTGTGTAATTGGAGCCACTTGCTGGGTCAATTACTCCTTCATGTTCTGGCAAGAATAATCAAAATTTCATCAGACATTTGATAACCCAGACATTTATGAGTGACCAGAGAGAAATGAAATCCAGAGAGTCGAGACAATTTATCATCAGTGGTCAGTAAATAAGTTAAAAAAAAAAAACAACAACAAAAAAAATCTCCGTGGTCAGGCATTGCACCATCGAAATGATGAGTTAAAAAGTAAATCAATAAATTTCATTTTACCAAAAAAAAAATGATGTAATTTATGATATGCACTTTTTGAAAAAGTTCATATGTAATTTAGTGTACAAAATTAATTGGCATGATAGAAAACAAATATAAAAACAAACTGTATTATACAACCACTTCACAATATCTCATAGTCTAGGGACATGTCTATTAGCAGACAACAAAAGTGACATATTGAAGATCAACTTGAAAAAGAATGAGTTGGCTTCTTTCTTAGCCTGTGAGGCTCTTTTGTTGGATATAAGCCTTCTTCAAATTCTGCTCATGGGAAGGATTGGTTCATTACCTCTCCAATGCGTATTGGTAAATGCAAATTTGATATGCTTGTGTGATACGGTCTGTTTTTCAATTAATGATCACTCAAGTGAATGTAACAAACCTAGCTGGTATTTGAACTCAACTCTGATTTCTCATTCCAAAACATTATCCATTACTCTATCCACACATCAAAAGCTTACAGCACCTGGTATTTCCAAGTGGTCACCCATCTAGGTACTGACCAGTCTCGATGTTGCTTAATTTTGGTGATCAAACAAGAACTGGTGTTTCAACGTTTTATGGCCATAAGCAGAGTCAGTATCAGGAAGTATCAAAATTATTTATTCTACGTTTAACTGTGTGATCATTGACAGATTTCTTTTGTGATTTATAGGAAGTGAAGATGATGAGTTCAAGGAAGAAACATTCTATAATTCATAGCGAGCAACTCATTTGTTGCTGATGGGATATGAGGTGATGAGATTAAGAAGTAATACATTACACTCTCTCATTGAACATGACCTTTTGACTTCTTACATTACCTTTCTCAAAAATCTAAATATCCTGAAATAATTAAACTGAAAAGATTGTCGGGATACAGCACATCCTTTTTTTTTTAATACAAGGATTTACCTAAGGTTCAAGAGCCACTCAAGATAGAGAGATATTATTAAGATGCTAAGGATAATGAGATGTAAGATATGAATGAAAGAGAACATGGCAGGAAGTGAATATACAGAAAGATATATCGTCATCCACAAATAGACTGTTTCGCTGTATCACAGCTCATCAGTGTGACTAGACATCCAATTGCTTATTTTTTCATAAACACATGAGTCACTCAGAGGACTCAATCAGCTTGCAGAGTCTTGCATTATCAGCAGTAATTGTGACTGTTTACAAATTCGTTCCTTACTACACACAGTGCTCGACCAATTAAATTATTTTATCAAGAGCTAATATCATTATCCACAGACAGACTGCTTTGCTGTATCACAGCTCATCAGTATGGCTACACATCCAATCACTTCAGGCCAGAACTGAAACCCAACTGATTTGGTATCAGTTGGAGATTCTAACCCATAGGCCATATATATATATATATATATATATATATATATATATATATATATATATATATATATATATATATATATATATATATATATATATATAGTTTTAAGGTATGCTATATTTATGCTAAATATCAGGGATAGAGCATATGTAAATATAAAAGTGCACATTGTACTCAACACCCAGCAGTGACAGGCTGTTTCATCCTTAAATGCAATCTTCAGGCCTGAAAAAGAAATAAAAAGAAAACTATGATCAACCTGGACTCATTATTTACTACTGAGAAATTCTGTAATGTTACCATAGCAGTGGAATAAATTAGCTTAAATAAGGGAGATCAGGATGCAGAACCAATAATTACATAAACTCACATTGTTTTTATAGTTATTGAAGAAATTATTGAATAGAACAGCAAATTATCCATTATTACTTAATTTACATGAAATCTGATTTGATATTGATATTAAAATCTTGGGATTGAGACAGAGATGCATTTTTTTTATTTTAATTCTTTTCAGGCTGATCTTATAAGCAAGTGTGTTTTGTTTTGTCTTGTTCTGTAATAATGACCGTCAATTCATATTTTTGTATTCTTCCTGTTACTGTTTGCATGTGTGCACAGTTTGTACGTAACTGTGTAATTGAAGCCAAAGATACTGTTTAAGCATGAAACACACTGTCACTGCTGGGTGTAGACCTCAATGTCCACTCTCTCTCTCTCTCTCTCTCATATATAAAGCACATACGGAAAGGTACAAATCCTCTTCTTCTCCCTCCAGCTATGGGTAAATAGCAGGACAAACAGGGTTCTATAGCCTTGGATGGCAACTGGTCTAGGGGAAGGGCAACTCTGAATTCAAAACCTGTGGACAGTTGTTTGGGTACCTTGTGGCATGTTGTGTACCAGGTCTGTGTATTTGGCCTTTCAAAAATTGTGTATGGTCCTGCACAAAACCTTCACCACTATAATCAAATTATATGTGCTGGTGTTAGGCTGTCGGTTCCTAGGAACTGAGCTACTGGACCCTCATATGTCAGCTATGATGGGAGAGTTGAATATATATATATATATATATATATATATATATATATATATATATATATATATATATACTGTGTGTGTATGTATTGTTGTAAAAAGTTTTTGTGTGATGTGTTTTGTTCTTTAAGACTTCATTGGAATAAATTTGTTTCCAGATGCCATGAATCCTAAATTTGTTATTTTTTAAAATTTTTTGTATTTAGCTAAACAATGTATTTTGTGTATACAATCCATTTGATTTCATTTAGATTCTTTTTGCTTCTATCATTTTTTCTTATTAGATATCCCATACTGTAAAAACAAATGATCTGCCAGGAATGGTAAGATGTTTACTGTAGATGACTTAGCAATCAAGGCACTCTCTAGACATTTACTTCTTCATAGACATCATTTTGATTCCGTTGATTACAGTAACACCTGTACAGAAGTAAAGAAAATAATTGTATTAATTGGTTTACATAATGCTGCAATATTCATGTTTTTATTTAATGTACATAATTAGCAAAGGTGTAATTGTTAGCAAGCTTGTCTCACTAGATCATTTATGACTGAGTAGTGAGTTTGATCCTCACTGGGTACCCCATACTTTCGGCCTTGTGCACTCAGAAAATTACCATAATTCGTAAAGGATCATAAACTTTTTGCTCATTCTGTATAATGGTAAATAAAAGAACTGCCTTTAGGTCTCTGAGCCTTTGGGCAGAGAAGAATAAAAACAGGTGAAATTAGCCTTGAATTATCACCAATCAGGATGTTTTAGAGGACACTACAATTTTAACCTTTTCAACTCGAGAGTCAATCACTATCTATCCTCTGTATCTTACTATTTTCTCATACATTCATATCACACACCTTGTTAAGTAACCTTCTAGCTCATGTGGCTCTTGAGCCTTGTATTGGGTAAAATTTAGTAAAAAAAAATTGTTGTTTATTTATTTTAATTTCATCAATGGATTATTTGGAATTTACCTTGTGGTATAATGTATATCGGCTTAGAATGAGAAATCAGAGAGTCAAGTTCGAATTCCAGTTGGGTTTGCTAGATTCACTTATGTTCAAATACCATTGGGAAAGGTTTGAATCCATCTCTTCTCCTCCCAGCTATGGGCTAAATAGCAGGACGGTTTGGGTCTTACAGCCTTGGTTGTAATCAGTCTACTTCAGAAAGAAATGGCAACATACAGTGGTAAAATCTCCCTAGTCAGTCATGAATCAAAAGAGACATGATTACCCAAAACCTTGAGATGAGAATGTCATTATTTACATTCAGACTAATCTTCTCCTCTTTGTTGCTGTCAATGTTCCAAAACAATGTGATAACAAGATGAAGACATTAGTTCAAATGTAAACTCCTCATCTCAGAAATTTAGAGAGAAATCATGTCTGTGTTTTGACTATTTTTTTTCTTTTGGAACATTGAATTTTAAACCCTTTATTCCTATTAAAAGAACTACATTAATAGGGACACCCAATGAATAACAATCTTCTACTGTTTATACTAGAATAGATTTGCACTCGATTTCACACCAAAGGTGCCAGGTGTATGTTTGACCTGAGGTGAGACTGAGGCTGCCGTTTGGAGAATCACATGACCTCACAAGCGTATCTAGTTTTGCAAGCATGGGAAAAATTGTTATACATGCAGTTATATAAAAAAGAAAAAAACAGATGGGTAGTCTCCCAGACATCACAGATAAACATGTAAGTTCTGTGTTTCAGATGGGGAAATGTGGCCACACTTTTATATTTATTTTTTTTATTTATTTTTTTTAAGCATTTCACCCCAAGCAAGGCGGGAAGTCACTAGGACGCAAGGGGTTACAGAAAATATAGAGCGAGATCAGATAGGAGTGATAGAAGAGAGTATGAGGAGAAGGGTAGTGGATAGATCAAGTTAACTGGAGATGTCGATTGACATTACACTTGAATAGCTGGAGATTATAGCTCTCGGGGAAACTGGAATAGGGAAGGGAGTTCCACAGGCGAGAGGTGCGAGACATAAAGCTATTAGAGTAGAAGAGACGGCTACATTTAGGAGTTTTGACAGTGAAGGGGTGAGAGCGGGATGCCAGCCTCGTAGGGCGCTTGAACTCATGAAGTCTGGGAACCAGTGAATGCAGCTCCTATACCAGGAGAAAGTAATTGAAGAACTGGAGTGAAATAAATTATGTTAGTCATAGTCAACCTATCTGCTTCATTACAAGACAATATAACCAAGGAAGGCGGAATAGATGTACTAAAATAATTTTGTAATAAAAACAAAAGACTGAAAAGTGGTATGAACCTGCCATTATAACGATATGTTGAAACCATTTGATATTGAATATAAAAAGCTCCAAAAATACGGCATTAATGTCCTTCAGGGTGGTCGTATGATGCATATAGGAGTTGTTTAAACATGTGTTACTGTAATCTAGTGCAGGGGCTTTCCTCCAGGTAGGAATCCCTGGGGTGGGGGATTACAGGGTTTCAGTGGGGGAATTTTTCTTTTTTTTTTTTTTTTTTTAATTACTATTTACAAAATGAGGGGCTCTATCATGAGTGTTAAAATAAAATAAAATAAAATAATAAAATAAAAAAATTCCTATAAAAATAATCCATGTAAATGTATACTTCATAATATAGAAGAATATAAAAGAATGAAGATTTTCAATAATATATGCATATTATTTGGAAGGCACCTGTTGCACAATCTTGGAAAGTATGATGAATGACTTTTTGTCATCTGGTGAAAAGGATGAATTGGGCAAAATAGTTTAAGAGCCACTGATCTAGTAGCTCTCAGTTCAATCCCTTTAATCTGGTATTAGACAATATACACTGGTTCAGCGAGAATAAACAATAACTGGCATCACAGGAACAAAACAGCCTAACAGATTTCCCATATTAACTAAACAATGGATATCTGAAGAAAGCCGGAGGTTACTTGACTGAAATGTGGTCTATAACCGCCACAATAATCAAGATAAGAACAATAGTTCAAATATTAGGTTGGTGCAAAAATAATATCGTTTTTGACGTATTTTTAACGTCAAAAAAACTATATTATTTTTGCACCAACCTAATAACTTGAAGTATACAAACAGATTCTTTTGAATAACTTGCAAAATGATTGAACTTAGAATATCAGACAATGTTAATTGCTGTCTGTAAAAATTTCTTCATTTCAAAACTTGTGATTTTTTTATTGGAATACAAAACGCATTGAACACAGTAACTCCTTGCATTTCTTAATGAAAGCCTTTCTTTTAGATTTATTTCACTTGATGCAATTTTACGGATATTCAAATTCAGATCAACCACTGCTAAATCACATATTTTCTCTGTTCTTCCCAATTTTATCATGTATGGATTTTTATTTTGGTCAGCATTTCTATTGCCTCTCCAAATTTAGAACGACGATATCTGTCACATCATTCATCGGGGTATGGGGCTGGTTTCATTCTCTTCTACTCTGTCACTTTTTTTGCTGTAATTTAATTTAGTCTATCTTTTAGTTTTTCTCCTAATGATGGATGACAGGACGAATACCTTGAATTGTTGTAACTAAATTATTTTGCTTCAACTGAAAGAAATAAGAAATTCAATGCTGAATTTCTTATTTCTTTCATCTATCATCTGAGTCAAGAAACCTGGGATAAGACAACTTTTCTTCAGTAGATAGATGCCAAATCTTTTCAACTTTGATACAACGTCATAATGCTAGAGCACCCATGAAGCATAAAGAACACATATTTAAATAGTAGTTGCTGAATAAAAATGAAAAAGAGCAATTCAGAGTACTTCAGTATTAATATGGGACTGTCACATGGATCTTACATTTTCTACATAAATTTGATGTTGACTACTCGACGACCCAAAGAAGGCTGCATAAATGTTTCTGCGCATCGGCTCCATACATACATCTACTTTAATCAAAACAGAATTAATAATATATTATGATTAGTCACGATCACTCCTCCTTATCGGCCTTGACCAGGCATCTCACTTTTCTCTGCTATGACATGACTTCCCTCTGCCTTTTTTTATATTTTCATGTCAATTGTTCTAATGAGCTCTGCTCCTTGGTATCTCAATGATATCACATGAATTTAAGCATACTACTAGATTGGCAATTAGGTCTCATCCTTTTACTACTGAAATAGATGGAAGTTTTATTCTAATAGTTTCTTTTTCTCACACTTCATGCATGTGGAAAACTTTTCTTATTTTCCTGTCACCTACAATCTTAAAAATTTTAATTTAATGTCAATCTTCTATATTTCTGAATTCTATTTTTTTTTTTTTCATTGTCCTTTCTAATTATCTTTCACTCTCAGTAACCCCTTGCATCTTGCATAGGGTAGAATGATTAAAAAAAACAAAACAAAATCGATTTTTATGTTGGAACAAACTCATGGGACAGGCAGTGTCAGCACTGGGGTGTTAGGGAGCCACCCCTGAAACTGTGATACAGAGCCCCTTCTCTCTACTATATTTAAAAGTTACCCAACCGAAGGAAAAATGGCATGGGGGTATGGAGGGTCAGAACTTTTTAAAAATTAAATTATCAAAAATCAGGGAATTAACCAATTTAAATGAAAATTTCAGTACATATTCATTATTTAATCTTATAATGAATAGTTTTTTTTATTTTTCAAAAAATTTGAGAAAATGTTATTCTTTTTGTAATAACCAATATTTTTATAACTAAATATTACTAAAAAAAAAACAAAATGTTTAAGTTGCAAATTTTTACATTTCCATAAAGATTAATCTGACACATTTCCACTAAAAAAAAAAAGTTTTACAAAGATTCCAACAAAACACAAATAGGATTGTCTTAAAAATTAGTTTTAAAAACAATATTTCAGTTTTTGTGAAAATTTTTTCATGTGTTAAAATCTTTAAACATTCTTATTTTTTAAGTGATTATTTTCTCAGTTTTATCTTTCTAGAAATATGAAATGTAGGGACTAAAAAATTTATTTTAATTACTAGCCATGGAATTCTGGTTAGTATTATTATTAGTAAAAAAAAGCATGAAATGCAGTTGAGAGGTTCAGGGTAGTAAGAATGATCCTGTTGATTATTATAGCAGATGATTAACAATAGGTAAAAAAAAAAGTACAAAAAGCAAAAAAAAACTGTTGCTGAAACAAGCCCTTTTTGGGCTCCAACCTTTTTGGGGGTTTCTGCACAGTATGCACTGTACAGACCATGCAGATACACCATGTATATCATTAGCTGATGACAGACAATGTCATGTCAATTTAAAAATACATTAAAAAAAAAAAATTGGTGGATGGCCATAAAAGGATACTGGATAAAAAATGGCAGAGGCCACAACTGGGCCTCCCAAAATGAACCCCCACCCACCACCAGTCAAGGGTTTCAGGGCTAAGACATCTGGCTGTTAGGACAGATCTTGGTGTCCAGTGGCAAAATCAAGAATTTCTTGCAGGTTTACATATTATTAATACAAGTAAACAACTGCAATGAATTAGAAGAACTAACACACCAACGAGACAAAACAGGAACAGTTGGACATTGAATGTATGTTATTATGGCCCAGACTAATAGAAATATGAGACTAAATCTATTTATTATGTTATTATCTTGTTAATGCACTGACTAATAGAAATATGAGACTAAATCTATTTATTATGTCATTATCTTGTTAATGCACAGACTAATAGAAATATGAGACTAAATCTATTTATTATGTTATTATCTTGTTAATGCACAGACTAATAGAAATATGAGACTAAATCTATTTATTATGTCATTATCTTGTTAATGCACAGACTAATAGAAATATGAGACTAAATCTATTTATTATGTTATCTTGTTAATGCACAGACTAATAGAAATATGAGACTAAATCTATTTATTATGTCATTATCTTATTAATGCACTGACTAATAGAAATATGAGACTAAATCTCATACAAAACATTGTTTATTCAACTCTGGACTTCATCAATTACTGTCAGCAAGTGGATGTGCAATTTTGGGAGTTTTCTTCAAACGTAGATTCTACATTGTTGCAAGGATGTAAGAGACTCTCTCTTCCCTCTTAGGTTGGTGTTCATATATCTACCTGCCAATCCACTGATGGAAAGTGAGTGCAAAGTTTATTTTAGCATCATCTGAGGTGAGTCAGTTTTTAATAGCCTATGTTAAATGTAAATCAATGTGTAGTTGACCAAGGAGTGGAAACTAGACTGTAGTCGGTATGATCAGATTTATATACTTCATAAGAGTAATGACAAATGAAGAAGGTACAGAAGTTTGGTCAATGTCTTCAATTGATATCAACCTAAAGGTACACCTATAATTCCTTCAACAACGCCTCTGCTTGGTGAGTCACATGTCCAGAATACGCTCCTTTTGACTCCTGTTTGGAGAATTTGCCAGTGGCAAGAGGCTACATGGAGGCTCAAAAGGACACTTCAAGGATCAGTTGAAAACATCTCTGACACAGGCCAAAATTGACTCTGAGACCTGGAAAACCATTGCTGTAAAGAGCCCCATTTTGAGACTTTTGAGTCCAACTGTCAACAACTGTGATGTGCTGTCAGGAGGGCCCAACATTCTCAGCCATATCCACCACTTATACTCCTCTGTGATTCCTGCTCACAACTCTTCAGGAGTAGGCTGGGCCTTCACAGCCATCTCCGTCACTGCCACCACAGAGGAGAAAGGGAATAAGGAGAGAGGATGATGTTTCCAGTGTATGTATGTATGTATGTATGTATGTGATATATATAATATATATATCTCCAGACAATTAAAAACTGTCCACTAAAAGTGTATAAGAAAAATCTTGAAAATATTTTACCATGATCATTTCGAAAATGCAGATGTGCTATGTAACCTTTGTGCACCATCAGAGGGACAATATAAAAGAGGGAGGCCACAAATAACATGGCACAGAATTTTCAAGCATAATATTACAACCTTGAACTGCAATGGGAAAAACTAGAACAGGACTCATTTGATTGACATCAGTGCAGAATTGGTGTTTGATACAGAGATGTGCATGGGGAACCTAAATTAAACTAACATGGGGCTTTTGCACAGTCTGTAAAACATAGGTATGCATTCTTTTCAAAAGTGTTTAAGATATATTTTTTTTTTATAATGTTCACTTTGTACAAGGTCTAAAAGCCACTCAAATTTCTAAGAAAAACTGATTTTTCCAGATATAAATCTTACTATTTAGCCCATAGCTAGATTCATACCTTTCCCAAGGGTATTTGTGCATAAGTGAATGTAATGAATCGGAAGTAAATTTGAACTTGGTTCTCTGATTTCTCATTCTGAGCTGCTATCCATTACACCTTCTGCACATCCACAATTTAAAGCTAGAACATATTATGGTACTTCTAAAATCAAATCCCCTTAATTTCTTCCATATTCAAAATGTGATAAGTTTTTCCCAATGACCTACAGTTTATTGTTAACTGGGGCAACAAATGGCTTGTTAATTTTAATGCCTTGAAAATGAAACCTTTCTCTATCCATCAGCTGATGACTGATACTTACCTCTAGGCAAGTGATATTGCACTTTCTTCAGTTAATATTCTTGGCTGACATGGAGTGAAAAGATTATACTGAATTCATTGCTAGGTCTACTGCTAAGAAAGTTGGATCACTGTATCATGCTAAACAATTTATATCTCCTGAATATATCTTATATATTTATAAGTCATCCATGCTTTGAATATTGTTCCCACATGTGGTTCCATACTCCTGCTGTATATTTTAGAGATTCTTGATAAAAACCAAAAAATCAGCAATATTATTGGTACTGACCTAGCATCTTGGCATCACTGTCATAATGTAGGTTCGCTGTTTCTTTTCTATGAATACGTTCATGGTAATTGTTTGGATGAACTCTTTGCTATTGTACCTAGACTATGTGAATCTAAGTGAAGTGCTAGATTGGCAGCAAGGTCTCATCAATTCACTGTTGAATTGGTTTGCTGTAACTGTAAGTTCTATGTTAACTCTTTTTCTTGCACTTCTCACTTTTGGAACTCTCTTCCAGCTATACTTTTCATCCAACTTTGATTCTCAAAATTTTAAATGCAATGTCAATCATTATCTAATGTCTTCTTGATTCCCCTTCTTTTATAGTTCTTGCTCCTTAATAATGCGTCTTTTTTCTTATTCTTTCACACTCAATAATACCTTACATCTTAGTGGCTTTACTGCCTTGAATGGGGTGATATGATAAAAAAAATGAACTGTCTGAAAACCAAACAAGTTGATCAAAGCCTTGTGATCAAAAATTTGGTAGGCAAAACTATTCAGAGGCCATCAGTAGTTGTGCTACCACAAAGTCACAAGTCATTGTGACTGAGCATTTGCACATACTGGCCTTGTTCAAACTGTTTATCAAGGCAGATTCTGTATTCTTTTTAGAAACCATAACTATGCTCTGGTGGGCATAGCTGCAGTATAAATCATTGGTTAGTGACTGTTAGGCACAAATTTGCCTGAGTAGGCATTTACAAAAGGGATTAGCTAGCTACCCTAGCAGACATATTCAAATGAGCATCTGACCATTATTAAAGTAAACTAGGTAATCTGACCTGGTTCTAGAAACATGGATGCCAGCCAATTAGAGGTGAAGCTATAATTAATTTCCTAAAAGTTACAAGGGTGTTCCAATAACTTGGACTGATTTTAATGTGAATGAAGTTTAAGTATCTAATGATTTTTTCTTTTTTTTCCACATTTGGATGATATAATTTTTCACACATAATTGCCATGACTTAAATAACATGATTCAATAGAGAAATAAATTTTCACCAATAACACTGATTTATTTACTGCTGACTTTGATCCATCTTAATGAAACACCCTTTATTAAGAGTTTGAAAATGAAAGTTGTAATACTGAAATGTCTAAATTAAAATCAAACAGGGATGTGATTACTGAAATTCTGTTCATTTAGACATAACTGATTAATTAGATTAAGCAATAAAACCCAATTTACATTCTTTAAAACTGGTTTGAAAATTTGTTTTATATTGAATAGTTTTGTCATTCATCTGTTGGCTTAGCTGCTAAAAAAAATTATACTACAAATGTATCCTGCTACAGAAAAAACATTTCTAAATAACAAAGATTTGTTTTAAACCTCAAAAATCTATTCTTTTTTTATTGGCAATCTGAAGTGGAATTTTTTCCTTTTATGAAGTTGACTTATTTTAAAAAAAATATTTTTCTCTACTGACATTTTCTAGAAGCAGAATTAAGGAGAATATTATTTCCATAATGTAAGTTTACAAACAATAGAGGTTAGCCAATTTCTTTATAGATAATCTTTGTAAGAAAACTATGCATAATGGCAGAATTTTCAAGAAACCAATTCTGCTTTCTTTTATTAGGTTGGTGCAAAAATAATGACGTAATAATGTCGTTTTTTGACGTTACGTCAAAAAACGACATTATTACGTCATTATTTTTGCACCAACCTAATATATATTGTATATAATATTTGTTGGAAAAACTTGTGAAATAAGATTTTATCTTTTTTGAATGGAAAATTATAAACTTGATTTGGTTGGCACATGTATATTGAATATCTGCCTATATTTCTGAGATGAGGTATTGTAACTATTTACAGTATTTACATTGTTCAGACTGTTTTCTTCAACTTTCTTGCCATATTCACAATGTTTTGGTCGTTGTATGCTCTGGTGGTCTTCAGGTAATATGTTGGACTAAATAAAGGGTTTGATTTGAAATTCCAACATAAATCACCTGAAGAGGGCTGGAGTGTACAACAGCTGAAGCATTGTGAATATGACAATAAAGATGAGGACAAACCTCTGAATGATGGAAATAATGTAAACATATATATTGTTTTTTTTGTTTTTTTTTTTTTTTTTTTTTTGTCATTCTAGAACTTAAAATGATACTACTTACATTAACTGGCCATCTCATAACCCCCCCCCCCCAAAAAAAAAACAAAGTCTAATGAAGGCTAATCTACAAAAAGTGGTAGTAGGAAATGACTTACTGGCTGTTGAAGTTGAACTAGTTTGATTTTCTTTTTTTTTTTTTTTTTTTAACAGCATATCAACTCCTTATGGGTTATTTAATGCTGAAATTTAATTTTCCTGGGAGGTAGGAAGTAATAAAAATATGATAAATGTTATTCTGCTTTCACAATTGAATACATGGTAAATGATACACAGCTTTTGTGCATATACATGTTTGTGCGGATATAATTACTAGAGGTGGTGATATGTGTGTTTTATGTTGTAGTTTTGTTGAAGTTATATTTTGGAATAAAGTTTGATTTAAGAAATTCTCAGATACTATATTGATTAATATCATGCAAATTCTTTTATGCTGGTTGTTTTAATAGATTTGGGTGAAGTTACTACAATTTGTTATTATGCGTACATTGTTAGTAATTTATATAAAAATGTATTGCTGGTATTTTTATACTTTAATAGTATTTTGTTTGTTTGGGAGGTTTCACTATTTGCCCATAGCTGGGACCCTAACAGATCTTACTGGGTCAGGGTAGACCAGGGAACAACAGCAATTAAAAGATGGTTCCATGCACCTCAAAAATTCTGATTTCCAAATCAGAGGCCTTGCTGCCAGCTGTAGTTTGTCATATCCAGGACTGAACTAACTTGGATCTCCAACATCTATGCTATAATCAGATTATAACTGCTGCTGAGAGAGAAAAAAAAGAAGTATAGTTTCTGGTTATATATAATTTCAGGGGATTTGAAAGTGGCTCTGGGAATTATAAAGTATTTTCATTAGGCGATAATTTAGATGATACATTGTGTGATATTTTCTGCTATATCGGAACTTAGCACTAACTGCTGACTAAGAAGAGAGTCAGGAATTAAAAGCATTACTAAAGTTGACTGGTCTGCTCATAAAAAAAAAAAAAAATAGTGAAAATTTGGAATGGGGGAAGTAATTTTTGTAGATTAGCATTGATTAGATAATCCTCTACCCTTAACGTATGTCAGAATCAAAAAAATATTAAATTTTTTTTATCATTATAAGATGGTACTCTTCATAATATAAATACAGTCAAATTGATTCCTGACTTCTTAAAGAGATATCTGTACCTTATTTTTATTTACAAATGTTGAGTTTTAATTTGCGCTTATCTTATTGATAACTGTACTATTATGTTCTATTGGGTAAAAGGACAACATCAGCTGTACACAGTTATCAATAACATAAACCCAGTTTAAAACTTGACATTTGTAAATAAAAACAAAGCACAGATAACTCCTTACAAAATTGATTTGACATTATTTATATTATGAACAGAATCCCTACTTCTAAAATGATAAAAAAAAATTTCTTTTTATTTTATTTATTTATTTTTTGTGACTGTACAGATAATATAAGTAGCATCCCTAATTTTTTTTAAGCTTCATAATTGTATAGCATAACCAGCTATTTCCAGGAATTGACACTATACAATCTTTCTAAAACTGCCTTGAGTCAGGCTCTGCTTTAGGTTTTACTTCAAATACCATGCCCTCGTCAACAATCATGAGCCACCAGAGATTCCTTTTTTCTTAGTGAACTGCCATGATATCTTGGGAAAACCTAGTGGGTTGGTCTCCATCGATTTCTTCATGGTTATCAATTGAGAGTGATACTTCACCTAAACTAGCTGCCAGCCAAGGTTAAAGGGCCTAGTATACTCAGCTGTTAACCTTTAATTCAGGTTGAAGAGATGGATTCCTGTTTTTCCTAATGAAATCTGTATGAAAGTGAATGCAATAGATTATGCTAGAATTTGAAACTGACCCCTTCCCACACTTGTAATCATTACACTAATCACTCATCAATCAGGCTTAACAGATCATATATGCATGAAACATTAAGAAACTGACATATTTGTAAGCTAATACTTTGGATTTTTTTAAGTTGTTTTATTAAATCCAGTTTCTAGGGGGATTCCAATGGTGCTGCACTGTGTGTTGTTTCTAGCTTCCCATGGTCTATTGGCAAGTCTTCAGGCTCCAACACTGCACCACACTGAATGAACAGATTTGGTTTCTTTTCCTCACTTTATTTCAAAGTGGGGAAGTGACCCAGTAGTAATAGCATCATTTCTTGGAGGAAACCCTAGAGAGAA
>OZ010589.1:40382533-40397533 GCA_963932145.1 Acanthosepion lycidas
TTATTCCTGCACTAACAACATGTGTAATATTATTGACTCACATAACCAAATATTAAAAACATATCAGAAAACAAGCCTTCTTGTAATTGAAGGTATCTGTAATTCAAAAAATGTGCTTTACCAAGCTACCATCTTTCCAAAAGAAAATATTAATGATAAAAAAGTATATATCTGGATATCCACTGGGAATTGGAAACAGAGACTCTACAATCACTGGTATTCCTTCTCCAATACTTCTTTAAGACACAAATCTACTCTAAGCATTATAGGAAGCTTAAAGATAGAGGCATCACCCTGCAAATTAAATGGGATATCATTTGTCAGTCTCTAATGGTAATTGTGAGATTACAGGAAATATTTGACATTCATTGACCAGACAGTTTGCATTACCATTGGTTGAAATTTATAAAGATTTTTCTCTTAAAAGAGTTTTATCAGGAAAATAGATTTCTCAAGTCCACTAACTGGTTTTGTTCTTTTTACTAGTAATGAAAGTTTCCTTCCTAAACTTTAGCTTAAAGTAGTGGTGAAAGTCAACATTTTATTTATTTTTTTAATTATGTGCTATCCCTTTTAGTTGCTGCTGCTGTTAGAAGTCTTCATATATTGTGGTCTCTGTTATTTAGTAAACCTATTTGGGATTCTGTAATGCCAGTTCACAAGATCTGATGAAAGACAGTCCTCTTTGAGTGTTCTAGTTATGATGATAAACTACATCCAACAACAATCCCTCTAATCAGGTTTCGAGGAGTGTGAAACCACCTCTTAATTGCTGTTCTTCCCAGGTCTACCCTGACCCACGGTAGTAGCACCCGTTAGGGTCCCAGCTATGAGAAAAGTTACTAAACTGGAGTGAAAACACTATAGAAGTGTAAAAATAGGTTTTTATAATAAAAATACCAGTAATATATTTTTGAAGAAAAAATAATTATCAACAATACATTTGACTTGACAAAAACCATCTTCACAAAAATATGTCAATGAAACCTGATCTATAAATTGATTTCTATTCTACTCATATGAACATATCCTAAAACTCTTATTGGCATTAAATAACCCATTTAGGTGTTGATATGCCATAAAACAAAATAAACCAAACAGCCCTCTTTGAAACATGCTTCATTTGCATGAATATATTTATAATCATTGATCTGAGTAAACTGTTGTATATATTTATATAAAGTTTAGACATTTCTGAACAAGTTGGATGCTGCCATACATTACATTCAGATGAAAGTCTCAATCAGATGTAGCTATTTAAGAACATGACTAAAGTTCTTATGTTAATGTTTCAGTTTTGTAATACTTCTGATCACTGGTAAAAAGTGCATTAGCAAAAAAAAACAAAAAAAAAACAGACTCTTGTTATGGCCTGGGGTATGCTGGAACAACTCTTGTCTTTCATCAGACTGTTTCAAATTCCCTTAAGAACCTCAATATAAAAAACATTATGTACATTATAACTTCAAGAAAATCATTCAAATCTTTGATCTTTGAATAATGCAATCTGTATTAGTCTTTTACTGGGTGTAACAGCAAAGATATCTTACTGGAATTCTCCAAGGTTTTTATAACACTCTTGGACTCTACTTTGAGCAATAAAAATGTATAATTACTCTCCAAGCTTAACAGAAGAATCGTGATGAAATCGATCATAAATGAAAATGACATGTTCATCATTCATTAATTATACCTAAGGATTGAAGGATTGAAATAAAGTGTGTGTGTGTGTGTATATATATATATATATATATATATATATATATATATATATACTATTCCAGAATCATTTTCCAACTTATTCATGATGATCTTCGTCCTCTCTAATCTAACTTTCTGTCCTGGAGTAACAAGGTGCCTGATATGTTTCACGTACGATGTCATTTTCAAGTCTTTTTTCATTACTCTTTGGACCATCATAGCTGAAGCTCCTCTCACACACGCCAAACATCTTATGGATTGAGCTGGATCTTTTCTAATTTATCTCTTTAGCTCAAATGAGGAACCCTCTTGCTGTTGTAACCTCCTGATCCAGTTTTCCTTTAAACACTTCCCTCTTTTTTAAACTCATTCACTGTTCTCTTGATGGCTCTTGAATGAACTTTGAAGATGAAAGCCAGTGTATGAATGAGAAACCACTCTCCCATAAATAAAACATATTTTCTTGATGCCAGTTATTTCGTTATTCATCAGTAAGTCATGAGAAAGCTTTAATGAGGCATTCCAATTTCACATAATTTTGTTTTTAAAGATCACTTGAGCAGTATCAACTCCAAGATTGCTTCAGGCAGGGAATGTCTAAAATGGGTATAAATTAGAGGTCTTGGCTGACATCTTCATAGCCATCATTCTTCCTCTTTTTGGGGAATAACTATCACCATCTATAATGGATCTGATAAGCTTTTTTCTCTAGTGCTCTGATTGCTTGAATTTAGACATGATACTAGATTAGCAACTAGATCTCACTGTTTTACTATTGAGCTAGCTAGATGCAACCACCACTTTTAATCTAACAGTTTCTTTTCTCCTACTCCCCACCTGTGGAACTCCCTTCTGATTTCTTACTTCCCTGATAACTATAATCTTCAAAAATTAAAATGCAATGTCAGTCGCCATCTTCTGTCTTTTTGAAAACTGTTCCTTTCTTGTCATTTCCTCACTCAGTTATATGCCATGCATGATACATGCTTAGGCAATCATGTATCTTTTGATACATGACTGACAAGGCAGATTTTTCTCACAGTAGGTTACTATTTCTTTCTTCGGTAGACCAGTTGCCATCCAAGGCTATAGAACCTGGTCTCTTCTGCTGTTTATCCATAGCTGGGAGGAGATTCATACCTTTTCCAAGGGTATTAACATGTAAATGAATGTAATGGATTTGACTGGAATTTGAACTCAGCTCTCCAATTCCTCAATCCGAGCTGCTATCCATTACTCCACCATGCATCTTCCAATCCTTCCCATTCACACTAATTCTCTGTCACTCCCTGTGTTCTAGTGACATTAGTGCCTTGCTTGGATGAAACGATTAAAAAATAAAAGCTGAGATCATAGTCCACCACTCTATGGTTAATTGGGATCTCTGTAATCTTTTCTATGTGTGTTTCCAGGGCTATATCTGGTTTTGAATTTAAAGTACTCCTTTCTTGTACTGGTTGCTAACCATGTCTAGAAAGTTACATCTTTCAGCTATTTAACCCATAACTAGAGGATAGTGGGAGAAGAGATAGATTCATACCTTTCTAAAAGGTATTTCTGCAAAAGTGGATATAACAAACCCAACCAGAATTCAAACTCGCCTTGACAATTACTCAATCTGAGTCACTAACAGTTATACGTCCTGCACATCATCAGCTATTCACTGCAAAAGTCTTTAAAAATATAATTATCTTCCTAAACCTCTTTTAGACGGAATTTCTACAAGTATTTATGGAATGACCAATTTGGCATGATAAATGTAAAAATGTCTGCATTCATATTAATAAAAAAATTCTTAATACCATTAATTCCTACATCTTTGTTAGTTTAGTTTCACTTAATTACGATGACTTACAATTTTAGTTGTGGGGAGATGTTCAGCTAACAAAACTTAATTGGGAAGGTGTTGATATGGCTTTCTGCTTAGAAAAGATGTTGACTTGATTTGTTTTAAGTTATTCTATAAGCAATCTCTTTCAGCAAGATACTTCAGTTGAAATAATAAAAAAAATTTGGACATTTGCCAAATGTATTTGGAAAGCCATTCAGGCAACTATATTTCTTTAGAAAAAAAGAATTTTCAACAAGTTTGTTTGTCCAGAAAACAGGATATTTTGTATGTGAATTATTCAACATTTTATAACCAATTTGTTTTTTGTTTTTTTGTCGTGGTTTTGTTAAGAGTTTTCTTGATAATAAAATGACTTTTTTATGATTGGAAGTCTAGGGGCAGCTGTTAGTTTCAAACATCAAAAATATAAAATATTTACCAAAAAGAACTTTTATTAAAATTTGGGATCTGGTTTGAATAAATGCTTGAATATTATTTTGTCTTTGGTACTCAGTACCTTTGATTTTCTGAGCCATATTGCATGGGCTGTAGGGATTTATTAAGTGTTGCTAAAATGTGAAACAAGATTGCAACTATGGGGCATCCAGCAAGGAATGAATTCACTATTCAGTTGTAATTGCTTTGTCAAGATAAGTTTGTTGAACATTACACCATGATGAAGTGGCCACATTGCATAGATTGAATGACGGTTTTTAATGTAGGTTTTGTGAACTGCGTTCTACATGCCATAAAATCTGATAATTTGTAAATATTATTGGAACTAGACCAAAATCTGAGTAATAAAATTGGTGCAGTTGGAAAAGAACTGAAAGTAACGGATTCAAAAAAGGTGTTGTAAAAACAGCATTTACCTCCAATTGGTTAGAAATATATCAAAACATCCAATAACAAAAGACTCTGATACACAAGAAAAAGAAAGCAATCCTTGTGTCCCTGCAGGTGCAGTCATGTGTAAATTATAACCAAAATTAACAATGAAGGACAAAGGAAATGAAATGAGTCACATTTTATTGGCATGTTGCAAACCATGGGGATGCTGAGTTTTAATGACTTTGATAACATGGTAATCTTCCAAATTTTTATAATGCAACAGAGATTGGTATCTCCAGTGTAAGTGTGTCCAAGTCAGATTTTAAATCCACCTTTTTGTGGGGAAAAATGGTGGCAGATTGATTTACATGTAATAGTTTTATTAGATTGAAACTGTGCATTTTGAGAAGGGTTTGAAACTATTCCTAACTTCAGACATGAAACATATTTATCAGAAAAACAATAAACAGTTATGCACTACCTTCAGCAAATGAGGCTAACCAAATTTGAGTAAACTAACATCATGTGTGCCTTATATAGTTGTAGTGCAAGTCTCAACAACTTGGATGAAAGATTAGTGCTTCACTTCCAAAAAAATGTTTTCTTATTACTTTTTATTATATTTATTTGTCGGTACAAAGTTTTATTCATGCAGTAAAAAAAAAAAAAAATGGATATACTAAAAATTATAATCAGGCAGCAAAGAGTAAGAAGAAAGAAAAAATATAGCTACCGTAAAATGGTAAATAAAAAAAACCCAAAACTTCTCTTCACAACTTTATCAAGGAATAAGAAAGGTGGGCACAACAATTAAAATAGATGAAGTCCTAAATACAAGATATATAAATAAAAAAAATAAAAACTTTTCTTAGATGATGTGTTTCATCCGCTGAGGGAATTTATCAAGGCAAATTTGGCTTTATAGGTATACAGAAGGCGCTTATCTCCCTTTGGTGGAAATATGTCACATGGGTCCCATGACAGCCACTGAGTGACGTCAATCTATAGAGTGATGAAAGTGGCAGTCAAATTCAGTTTGTTTTACAGTAGCAAAACTGAATGGTTATTTTCTTTGATCCAGGCAGGGGATAAATCTGCCTCCCCAACAGCTTACAAGTCCATAGTGCCATTTCCCTTTGGAAATATATCTTTCTCAGGTATAGAAAGAAACTCCAGCTTGCAGTCCTCAATTTGGGAAAACCCAAGACTTGATGTTTCCTTTTTATGCAATCGTCTGGACATAGATGAATCTGGCCTGTTTGAATCTGAAATCCTAAACATGGCTTCTCCAGACACAGAATTATTACATATTTTATGTAAGATCCTTCCTTTTTGTCTTTCCTTAGACTCTGCTTTGCTGTATAGATATATGTGGTATATTATTCTTCACATGGGATACATACATGTATATATAGTTTTGTGTATGTCTTAGTAGCATAAAAGTCTCTCTGAGAACAAAGCATGTTTGCCATTCCTTTTCCTTTCAGCCATTCCATTCTGTCCATGAAATATGGTGTTATATCCCAGATATAATAATGCCAATAACAAGGCCCATAACAAACGAGAAAATAAATCTTTCTTCAATACCTTTTTCCCATTACAGCTTGATAAAGTCCCCCAGAGGACAAAAACGTGTTGGTTAAGAATAGTTTTTCCCTTTGTCTTTTAATTCATTTTATCTAGAAATAATTTACACCCCACTATATATATATATATATATATATATATATATATATATATGTAGTACAGGTAATAATATGTGTTGTATATAATCCAAATGGATTCTAGTAATATCAAATATTAAAACTGATCCACAAAAAGAACTTAATGTATTGATTATAACAGAGCATATAAATTACAAAACAAAATCCAAAATTACCTCATATGGGGATAGATCTATTTCAACCAAAGTGAAGAACGTTTTTTGCATTGGTTAAAATAGATCTTTCTCCATATGAGGTAATTTTGGATTTTGTTGAGTAAAGTTCATATCTATCTATATATATATATATATATATATATATATATATATATATGGGAAGCAATCCCTCTTTTATACAAGTTTTGTTAAAAATGACTGACAAGGAACTGCAGTTAAGTTTATTATTTAAATTTTCTTGTGTTCTTTTAATTTTTTTTTTTAATCAGCTTATCTGATGATGATATTAAAATTGTTTTTTTAATTCTTTGTGGCAGGTTTGTTTTTTTTTTTTTTTGTTTTTGTTAGAATATAGTTATAATTATTGAGAGGAGTGTGATCTTTTAGTCCTTCTACCTTGAGAAGATCTCTGAGGTTTGGATGGAGTTTTATTACTTTCTCAGCTTTCAGTTGGGATAATGACTGGTGTAGAATTTCAATTTAGGTCTTTGTGAGGAGGTCAAATTTATGCTGGAGATGGCAATTGGGTCCTTGATTTAGGAATTCCTTCTAGTCATCTTTTAATTTATAGCTGGTTAGGTTTATATATTTATCCCTCTTATTAAGAAGTAGAATATTTCTTTGGTTTAAGTTGGAAAGCATTTTAGTAATTATTTGTCTGTGTTTAAGCTGATCATCATTAATCTTTAGGGTGATATGCTACCTGTGGTTAGTTATATTAATCTTTAGGGTGATATGCTACCTGTGGTTAGTTATATTAATCTTTAGGGTGATATGCTACCTGTGGTTAGTTATATTCAAGTACAGTCGAGGTGTTTTCTTAGTATCTCATTATGTTTAGGGATTTTATTTTTTAAATTGCAAATAATGGTCAATATATAATGGAATAAAATGTAATTCTTTTTTTAAGAATAAAATTGTTAAACAAAAAGCTGAAATCATTTATGAATGAATCTAACAATATTTATAATATAACACATATATATATATATATATATAGTGTAGTAATACAATATGTTAATTGGTATGGAATTTCCAGGAGGAGAGCTCTATGTCAAGAGACAGAGCAAAATTATTATTAATTAAAGAATATCAAACACTTAAAATTTCATAGGTGATAATTTTTATTTCATGAGTGTTTTAAAAATACAGCTCTCAATCTTGAAGATTGAGAGCTGTATTTTTAAATACCTACAAACAAATAAAAAGTTTATTTGTTTCTAGGTCTCAAAGACTGAGAGCTGCTTTTTTAAAACTCTCATGAAATAAAAATTATTACCTATGGGATTTTAAGTGTTTGATATTCTTTAATTAATAACACACACACACACACACACATATATATATACAGTGTAACCCGGATATAAGAGACCCATATATAAGAGAAACCCTGATATAAGAGAGATTTTATCTGGTCCCAAATTAGAGCCATACTTACCTAAACAAAATAGACCAAACCTGGATATAAGAGACTTCTTCTGCGATCCCGACAACTCTCTTATATCCGGGTTACACTGTGTATATATATATATATATATATATATATATATATATATATATAATGATTATTCCTATTTAAAATCTCTCCAATATCCCATAACATTTCTTACCCTAAAATCTTTCTTTTCTTGATTTAATTTCTTCAGTTACAATTTTTTTTTCTTCTGCTTTCCCTGTGAAGTGATCTTTGGAAAAGGTCAACTTGTAGTAAACCCAAATGCTTGGCTCATTGTTCAATATATATGATTTATATTTTCTTGCCTGTCAATGGAGGTATTTGACATTTACTCTTTTTAGATCTAATCTTCTGATTTGTATGAAAAGGTTAGAAAGCATTGGAATTAGTGTAATCATCTTGAAGTGAGAAGTCTTTATATGGCTCATTCAAAAAACCTTGAGAGACACTCAGCAGTGAAATAAACATTTTCTGGTGCTTCAGTATCATTGTTGAATACTCTTTTATTAAATGAAATATTATTCACTCTTTTGCAAAAGTAATATTATGCAAAAACATTTGATAAACTACACACAAAGAACTTTTGGAACTGTGATATAACATTCTACTACTTGGAAAGAATATTAGAATAGTCCAGAACCTATACTGGTAGCAAACATATGGATAGAAAATGAATTCAGTAACTATACAAAAACGGAAAGAGTAAAAGACAAGGATACACCGTCTCGCCGGGCTTCTTTACACTATACAGGGAAACAATTCTGAGTGAATTAGGTATCCTACCAGGATTCATTATTGGTGGCCACAAACTTAAAAACATGACACAGAGTTGATAGTGAATATAGAAAGGAAACTTCAGGAACTTCTACAGGAGGTAGTGAAGGAAAGCAAGAAGAAAGGACTAAACGTCAGTTGCAAGAAGATAGAATGCATGGTTGTTTGCAAAAGAAATAGTACAATATGCAAATTACAAATTGAAGATATCAATATCTAAGTTTTAAGAGGATGCCAAGTGTAACACTAAAATCCAAAAGTGTATTTGGATAGTGAAAAGTGGCTTTCAAAAGCTAAGCAAAGTATTAACATAAAGATTTCCTTAGGAAAAGAGTATTAAATTGTTATACTCTATCAGTCCTCTTATATGATAGTGAATGTTGGACAATCTCCTCACAGATGAAGAAGAAACTTGAAGCAACAGAAATGTGGTTCTATAGAAGAATGCTGGGAATACCATAGACTGGACATATGAACAATGGAGGTTTTAGTGAACATGGGAACAAAAGGCACTTATGCTTAACATCAGAAAAAGAGTTGAAACTTTTAGGTTACATGATGAGGTGAGAAGGTTTAGAAAATATGACACTCACAGGCATATTGAAGGCAAGAAGGACAGATGAAATAGAGCATAACCTACTTAACAGGGTAGAACAGGGTTTAGGAGAGATAGCGAAAAACACAAAATTTACTCAGTTACAAAGGATAGGAAGTTGTGGAGAGCCATAATTGATAATTCACTTTGTAGGTATACAGAAGATCTCTGATCTACTTTAGATGCTCATTTGGCTGAAAACTTCATTTAGTGGCAGGGATTGTTGTCTGTATGTCGCCAGGATCTTCAGATTGGTTTTTCATATTTGGCTAAAAAAAACAAAAGTAATTTGTCAAGCTGTTTTTTTTTTATTAAAGCAGGTAGACTCTCACTGATTGGTACAATACAATCTTCCTGCTCCATTTTGCCTTCTACCAAAATTAGTTAAGCATAATATACCGGGTGTAACGGCAAAATTGTTCAAATTGTGCAACAGCAAAATTGTCCAGGTGTTAGATTAAGCTTTGAACTGTTGTATCTTAGAAATGATTAATGATATCTTACTGGAATTCTCCATTCTGTATTTAGATCTAAGTTAAATGATGATCCTTCTTGCTGTTGTGACATCCTGATCCAGTTTTCTTCTTTACTCTTCCTCTTTCTTAAACTTAATCACTGTTCTCTTGATGGTTCTTGAATGGACTTTGAAGCTGGAAACCAGAGTATGAATGTTGGTACCATTACTGAAGGCCTGAATGATCTTTTCCTCTCACCATTGCTCAGTTGAGAAGACATAGTGGGACTGACACAAAATGATTTTAACCAGATCTCTTTGTAGCTGAATAGCTCAAAGGGTTTTTCAGTGATTCTTACGACAAATAGTGTCAAAATGGTAAAACATCTTATTGGAAAACTTGGAAAAAAGAAACTCAGTTGGTTTAGTGTTCTTTTTTTTTAGATATTAAACATTTTGTGGGATGGACAATTATCCCATGCTGTAACATGATATGGACAATTTTGCTGTTACACACGGTATATCTATAAGAAAAACTTCATATTCGTTACTTTAGAAGTATAAGACAAAGTTTGGCTGCTGTCAATGGTGCCATCTGCATATCTTAACAATATGAGAAATGTAGATGACACTATTGATGGCAGGACACAGAAGGAAAACGGCAGGATCTCGTAGGCAATATAGTAAAGGATAGGAAAGGACTAACAATCAATTGTAAGAAAATGATGCATTGTTGTAAGCAAGAGAAAAAAGAAAAACACAAGATGCAAACTACAAATTGTTTATGTCAACATCTAGCATATACAGAAGTTTAAAGACGTAGAAAGTGTATTAACAGAAGATGGGAAATATGATGCTGAAATTCAAAGATGTCATCAACTCTCAAGTTGACATCTACACTGACAACACTACTATTTACTCCTGACTCAATAGTAAATCCGGTATTGTTGACAAAACTAATCTGGCCAAGGACCTTCAATCTGTGTTGATTGGGACAGGAAATGGCTTGTAAACTTTAATGCCTCTAAAATGAAACTGTTCTCGGTTACCCACCATAGAGAACCCTCCCTGCCTCCCATCAGGATAGCTGATACCCAACTCCAGGAGAGAGCCTCTCTGTGCCTCCTTGGTCTCATGCTGTCCACTGACCTGAAGTGGAACAACTACATTGAATCTATCGCTTCATTTAGCGCAAGGAAAGTTGGTTCTTTGTGTCGTGCCAGCTGGTTTTCTTGCCATCCTTCAAATCTACAAATGAATCATTCATCCTTGCATGGAATGCTGCTGCCATATATGGTCTAGTGCTCTTTCTGTTCATCTCGAGTTCTTCGACAAGATCCTGAGATGGATATGCAATGTGGTTGGCATCTCATCTCCAGTTGCTATCTCCCCAGACGTGCTGTGGCTTCCCTCTGTCTCTTCTACAAGTACTTTCATGGCAACTGCTCCGAAGAGCTACTTTCACTGCTTCCCAAACTACATGAATTTAAGCATGCTACTAGCTTGGCATCTCAATCCCACCATTTCACTGTCGAAACAGCTAAATGTAGTCATCTCTTCTACTCCAACAGCTTCTTATCTCGCACATCCCATCAGGGAAACTTCCTTCCTATCACTTGCTTCCCTGATAGCTATAATCTTGAAATATTCAAATGTAATGTCAACATTTTGACCTTAATCCCTGTCCTTCTCTTTATCTTTTTCTCAAACACTCCTCTTTACTCTTACTCTCACTCTCTGTAGCCCCTTGCATGCTTAGTGGCACTCCCACCTTGCTTGGGATTATTTGCTTTAAAAAAATAAAATAAGAAAAGATGCCTTCAAAAAGCTAAGCAAAGTAAACAGGAAAATCTAATTAGAAACAAAGAAAAGTGCTGAACTGTGAGTTAATATCAATCCTCTTATATGACATTGAATGCAGGACAATTTCATTACAGATGAAGAGGAGACTTAAGGCAAAAGAGATGCGGTTCTACAGAAGGATGCTGAGAATTCCATGGGCATAGTATGTAAGCAACAGGGAAGGTTTAAGGAAGCAAAAAGGACACTGATATTTAGAATTGGAAAGAGAGAGTTGAAATCTCTGAAATACATGAGGAGAGGAGAATTTGTTCATCACAGAACATATTGAAATGAGAGGAACAAAGTGGAATTGCAAGTAACTTACCTAACAAGCTATTGTGTAAATAGATGGCAAAATGGTGACTGGGAGTGATGTCAGAATGAATAATGTTACTAAGTGCTACAAGAGATAGAAAGTTGTGAGGAGCAATGAACATCCACATCTTGAAGGGACACAGAATATCAAAGAACAGTTCTTTTCTGTCAATAATATTTTTATTAAATCCCAACCATTGACAATCAATTTTTTTTCTCTGTTTTCAATGAGATTCTAGAGTACAATTCTAGAACAATTGTAATGCATTTGAATTCTACATATAGTAGCTTAATTTTGTTAATATACATAGCCACACAGTTATCATGAGTGAAAATCCTTTGTCTGACATGATAATAAATGACTGATATTCATAGCGGATTTGATGTATTTATGATTGAAATATTTGACTCGGAAGATTACAAGATGCTTATCTGTTGGTTCTCTGATGTCTGCCATAATAGGTTTATTGAAATTTGGCTTTTTTTTAAAAATCTATTATGAAGGATTGCTATAAAGTAAGGCAAAAACACAGCTGAGAAAATTCTAAATCCGAAGAGATGAAAAAAAAATGATCTGAAGCCAAAAATACATAATCAGAAGTTGGCTTCGACAAAGAAAGGTCAGCCAAGATTATAAGCATGGCACAAAGCTTTGAACCTTCTTTCTCTCAGATCATGGCTCTCCACAGCTTCCTACATCTTGTTACTTTCAGCAATATTTGATCCTTTATGGTCTCTTTCTTGTTTTAGTTCTAGTTTATCTGTCCATTTGCTCAAACTTGTCAAGTAGGTTTACTTGCAGTTTTCTTTTGCTTAGGTTTATGGGCACATGTTGAAACATTGGTTCCCATACGGCCACCAAAGTTATACAATGTTGAGCCTGGCAGTACCTAGATGGGTGACTGCTTGAGATTACCAGGTGCGAAAGTTTGGATGTGTGGATGGTGTAATGGATAATGGCTTGAAATTGTTAATCAGAAAGTCAAGTTCCAAGTCCAGTTGGGTTCACTACATTTGGGAAAGGTATGAATCCATCTCTTCTCACCCTCCAGGTATGGATTATTAGTAAGACATGTATCCCTAAACCATTATTATCTCCTCCCACCCAAAAAGATATAAATACAATCTATAAATATTTTCTGGCTTTAAATAACCTGCTAATGGTTAATCCATGGCACAAAAATCAGTTTCTCTTGTTTCTCTTGATTTCCTTTTACTTCCTGTGAATGTTAAATTCTTCTCATCTTCTTTTGTAACCATGTATCCAAAAAGTTTGTTTTATTTTTGTTTGTTGGCAACAGTTTCTTTTATAGTTCCTATTCTTAGAACTTCCTCATTTGTCACATACTCTGTCCATTGTATTCTCAATATTTGTTTGTAGACTCATATCTGTTGCTTCAAGTGTTTTCTTCATCTGTATAGAAATTAAGTTATGGCAATTGAATAGATATTCAGGAAGTTTTATCCCATTTTCAAAGAGCTAAAAACAGCTGGAAAATTAGTTAAGTTTTATTAATTAATGACATAAGTAATTACATTAACCTAATATAAAGGGAATTTTTCCATTCAGCAAAATTCTGTGAATTGTTGTTAAAAAGCTGAGAGATCTGAATTGGGAGCACAATGGGCAAAACATGAATATAGCATAAAAAATGAGGACATTAGTCCAAATGTAAACAATGATAATTCATCAATCCAGGCATAAAATTAATGATAATATGCCTGCTACAATATTTGTCTATATTTCTGAGGTATTGTATTGTAACTATTTACATAATTTTGACAGTTGTTTTCATCTTTATTGCCATATTCACAACATTTTGGCCATTGTATGCTCGAACCTTCTTCAAGTAACATACATTAGAATTTTTAAAAAATATTTCAGTCAACAGGGGTAGACTAGCACATGGGATTAAAACTAAAAAAATCTACTCCTATGGACTAAAAGGGTTTGGTTCAAAATTCCAGTGCATATCACCTGAGTAAGGTCAGTGTATAACAACCAAAAAGTCATGAATATGGCAATAAAGATGAGGGCAACAGTCGGAACAGTGTAAATAGTATAAATAATATGCCTATGTTTACTAATAGTTGAATGACAGTCTGAATAGTTGGGATGGAAACCAACTGAAAATAAATAATTACAAGCCAAAAATGTATAATGCTTGACAATGCTTAATCTAATAATAATAAAATTCAATTTTTATTTTTGTAAAATTTGAATTTTTTCCAAGGATCTATTTCAACAGTTGCCTTCCAGAATAAGATTTATTACTAAGATTAGTTGTTCTTTTTAAAGTTTCTAAACTATCTTTAGAGTCATTTCACCTTCATACACAGCCTAAATGTTCCTCATTTTCTCTGCTGTATTATTGTCTTGATTATTTGGTGTGGTGAACATGGCAGTACAGATTCAAAAGAAGACCTGAGTTATGTGCACACATTTCTCTTGAAGCTAGTCACATCTGGGTTTTCCTTGTCAGCAGCAGAACAGCTTGGCATGTGCAAAAATGGGCCTCTCTGCAACTTATCCAGGTCTTTGTCAACTGTCTCCTGTCAACAAAAGTGACAGGAAAACCAGCAGTTGGCATTTGGAAAGACTCTATCCTGTGAAGATGTTCCCTTTGTGCATTTTATTTTGGAAGTTGCATGCTGCGCACCATGCTGTGGTTTCTGAGGCAGGGGCATCACTAATTATTATTCAGTTTTATTTTGTTTCTTTCTGTCTTTTTCCATTCTCTGTGTGTTATCCCATAATTCTTAAGAGAACAATCAGTTAAGAGTTTCCCCAACCTCAACATTCTCTTGCTTTATTTTACAACATTGGAAGACATAACATTCATTAAGTTTTTTTTGTCTTCCATAAGGTTAATCTTGTTTTTGTTCTTTCATAGGGATATATGTTTTTTCCTTCTATAGGGTTAAATACTAATATAATTGATCAATGATGCAGAAAGCAGACGTGAAACTGAATCTTGGTCTTGTCTACTAATATTTGAGACGGGATATAATAAGATTCATGGGCACACAACTCTGTTTGTCTGTTTTTGTGAGGAATATCAATGAGGTCTTATTCAAATAAATGGATGCAATATGGATTAACACAGTCGTTCACAAATGTTTTTGCCTGTCCATGTGCACTCTTGAACAAACAAATCCCTGAAGAGAAAAATGGGCCACAAATGGGGATCAATATCTCAGTTTGGCTAAAAAGAAAAAGATTTATGGCTAGTTCTACATGGAATTGGTTCAACTTGTTTTACAAGATTATGCTTCACAGATATATGTCAAAAATGGAAGCAACTCCCGAAAACAGACTGGG
>OZ010589.1:40402533-40707533 GCA_963932145.1 Acanthosepion lycidas
TAGGAACATTTAAATTCTTTGTGAATTTGATATGCACTTTCTGCATTATTATCATGGTCATAATTTCAAAACTAGTGTGGCAAATTGTGAAACCAGCATGTCATGCTTCAGGGATGAAGGATAAAACCAAATCTTACCTCAAAAAAGAATTTGTATTGTGTTATCTGTTAAAAAAAGAATATCAGAATCAACTTTAGTAGGACTCAAAATATGGTAATTGTTTGCACTTCCCTACCATTCTTGACCAATCACAACCTTTCTTACCTGAATAAAAGAAAGCTACTTTGGACAACAGGAGAAACTCTTAGCTTTGTGGGAGAATTTCCTGAGGTTTTGAGATTTTCTCTGATCATCTCTTAGATGTGTCTGTCTGTGGACAGAGCACAGCTGAAAAAGTATTGAGAGGACAACCTTCATTGCACAAAAGACAGGGAATTAGTAGTAATACTAACACCAGTGCAACTGACAGTTATGGGGGCTGGGGAATTTTTTTTTTATCCAGGTCTGGTCAACCCACATTAAACTGACCTTTTGTCACATCCTGTTAGCATGGGGCAGTGGGTAAATACCAATTCTTGGCTCTTTGTGGGTGAAGAAGGTAGTTACAGTTCGTGGATTTTTTAACTTTTTATAGATGCCCTCATCATTTTCTGATATTGCACTTGTGAGAGCCTTTGAATTATGGCCACGAGCTCATAACTTTTGGATATGAACCTGTCCTCATCCATTTTGAAAAATACAAAGTATAATCAGGTCTGTTGTTCTTATACAAGAGGGAATGCTGAAAAGTTCTTGGCCTGACCAACTTCCTAGATTTTGACCCAAAGGCTTCTTGGTCAAGCTTGAAACTTTTTCCCTCCCTTGTATGAGATAGTTGCTGATTCTACCTTTTGAACTTACCACTAATAAACTATTTTTCAAAATTCAGACATTTGTTAGACACGCTAAAACCTTTTTCAGAAGTTTCTCTCTCACACACACATCTAATTGGTTCAATAAGGTCAAATTGGCAGCTGATCTAAAAAATTACCTACTTTCTGTTAAACTGCTTTTTATTAATTATCTGAGAGAACCTTTTCTGCCTTCTGTCAGCATGGCTGATGCTAGCCTCCCAGGAGAGTGACTGTCTGCACCTTCTTGGCCTAACATTTTCCCTGACATGAAGTGGTAAGATTATATCAAATTGATTGCAAGATTTGTAAGTAGGGAGGTTGGTTCACTCTATCATGCTAGATTTTTTATGCCAGAATCCATCTTACATGTCTACAAGTCTACCATTCATCCGTACTTAAGATTATTGCTGCCACATCAGGTCTGGTGCTTCTGCAGTATATTTAGAGATCTTTGATAAAATCCAAGAAGAATTTGCAATGTTATTGGTCCTGACCTGGCATCTCAACTTCAGTTACTTTCCCACATCCATAATGTAGCATTCCTGTGCCCTTTCCATAAATACTTTCATGGTAATTGTTCTGATGAACTTTCCTCTATGGTACCTAGACTTCTATAAATTTAAGCACAGGTCTAGATTGGCAGAAAGGTCTCATCATTTTACAGTGGAAATAATTAGATGTAACCATAAGTTCTATGCTAACAGTTTATTTTCTAGCACTTCTTGCTTGTGAAATTCTTTTCCAGATTGTTAGCTTTCATGTCGAATTTGATCTTTAAAAATTTAAATGTAATGTCAATCGTTATATTCTTAGATTATGTTCTTTTATTGTTTGCACTCCTTAATAATGTTTTTCTTATATTCTTTCACACTTAGTAACTCCTTATGGGTTGGTAGCTCTGTTGCTTTGCTTGCTTGCTGATTGATGACTACATTGAGCTACTTGTGTCCCAAATGAGCTCTCAGACTCCCACAACTGATATATGATACGCCAGGATGAGCAAATGATCGAACCTTGTAACTCACGGGGATATAGAAAAACAACTTTTTATTTTTTCAACAGTATGGCCGCTGTTTAATTTAATAAATTGTTCAGTTATTTTTTCCTGAATTTTCCAGAATCTGCAAAAGCATTAGGAGATAAAATTTAAAGTATTCTTAAAAGTATTGAGGTATTATTAAAAAAAAAAATTAATTTATTTTTCTGAAATTTGTCATTCCAATTTTAATTAAATCTGGATTATATTTTACTCTTGATGTCTAATCAGGATTTTAATTGAGTTAATTTTGTCCAGAGGAAAAGGATGTTGTATTTATGTTTATCTTATATATATGGTAATCAAAACATAATGTCCAATCACTGATTATTACTTAGAGATCAATAGGATTTAAGTATTTCTGAAAAATGTTTGTAAATAATCAATATTTGAGTAGCGAACAAGAACTGTTGCTAATATTTCAATCTTAGGAATAATATTAAAAATCACTTTGATTTTCATCTTTGGTAATTCTTTCTACACTTTGACTGAAACCATTGGAAATTCCATGGTGAGGTTTTGGGAAATTTAAACTCTGCTTAAAACAACTTTAAAAAGGAAATTTCTAATTTAAAATAATTTAAAAATACCTTCAACAAAATTGGAAATATATTTGTAGAATGTGATATTTTAGTTCGGCTATATTGTTAAAAAGGCTGTTACTTAAAGAACAAAGCAATTTCTAGCTTGGTTTAATGCCACACAAAACTACAACAGTGAAAACAGAATGTATGATTGTTAATAAGGACAACCCAGGATGTGAATTACAAATTGGAGATGTCAAAATCAAACAAGTCTCAACAGAAGACTGAAATCTGAAAGTGTATTGGAATTGTAAAAGAACCTTGGAAAAGTTAAGCAAAGTATGAAGAAATAGGAAAATTCTGTTTGAAATAAAGAAAAGTGTGGAACTGTTATATAATTTAAATTGGTAGTGAATGCTGAAAAATTTTCTCACAGATGAAGAGAGTTCTTGAAAACACATAGATGAGGTTTTTCAGACGGATGCTGAGAATACTATGGACAGAATATGTGTTAAAAATAGTTTAGCAGACTATTATTTTTAGTGGGTAAGTGTATCTCTGCTCTGACATCCTCAGGTTGACCTTAGGAATCAGATAGAAGACAAAATAAAGGAAGTTGATTTTGATTGGTTGAGTCAGCGTGGGAATGATAGATACAGGGAAAGATTTTTTGAAATCAAGTCTTAACTGTCAAACAATGTAGATGTGGTTACTTTTATGTCTGAAATGGCTTCCCAGTGGAGGGAGAGCAACCCCACTGGCTAGTTAGATGTATACGTTGACATTAATACTATAGTTAAGTTTAAAATTTGCTGTGTTGAAGTTCTTTCATCTGTCAACCAAAACAACTAACAATCACTATCCAGGAGAACATTAGTGAAAGAATGCAACTTTATTATTGATCAATCACCGTTGCCCAAGACCACCCCCACCAAGAGGCTATACAACCTTGTAGTAATTGGTGTAGTGACCAAGACATCCCAGCATGAGGGGGCTATGCAACATATGTAAACAACAAGAAAATTTTAAGGAAAATGGAAACAAAACTGACACTTCAACTTAGAACCAGCAAGAGAGCTGCAATTTGAAAAACATAACGAGGAAAGGAGGCTTGGAAAATTTGGTATGCACAGGATATATTGAAAACAAAAGGAACAGTGCGAAACGGCAAATAACCTACCAAAACAAATGTCTAAATGGAGAACAGAATGAGGAGTGGTAAGGATATTAAATAGACAAACATTGCTAAGAGCTACAAAGGATAGGAAGTTGTGGAGAGCCATGATCTACCACATCCTGAAGAGACACAGCATGAAGAATTGAGTCATATAGTGAGAATTAAATTCTCACTATATGAAGGCAATTCTTATTAAATCAGCTTCTAAATATTTTAATGTAATCATTGTTAATGGAAAATGTCAAACTGAAATCCAAATATGCATTGAACTAGTGAAAGATGCCTTCCAAAATCCAAGCAAAGTACTGAGAAACAGAAAAAAATCATTAGAAACAAAGAAAAGATTGGCAAATTATGTGATATCTATTTTCAGCATCAGTGAATGCTGTACAATCTTCACATGGATGAGCAGAAAACTGGAGGCAACTAAAATGTGGCTCTACAGAAGGATACTGAGAATTCCATGGATAGCATGATTGAGAAAGCAACATAGAAGTCAAAAAGAAAATGGCAACAAGAACACTTATACTGTGAATGAGGAAGAGATAGCTGAAATTTCTTGGATACATAATAAGGAAGTAGGGCTTGGAAAACTTACAGTGCATATTGAAGTCAAGAGATAGGTGGCTTGCTAATGAGCTTATATAAATGGATTCTGGAACAGAGGGTGGGGGCATTAGCAAAAGGGAGAAAACTGCTAAGGGCCACAAGAGATAGGAAGTTGGAGAGAGCCATGATTGCTCATGTTCTAAACAGATGGAACATATAGAAGTAATCATTGGAAAACATTAACTTGTTCCCCTTATCTGTTTTCATGTCTTCTGTCATTTTTCATGTATAGATTAATGTTTATTTCCTCTTGTGAAAGTTCTATGAAGTGCTGCTCGTAGAAAGGAAGTTTGTGGCCTCATTGTATGTTTGAGTCGGCCAGTTCTGCATTGCAGAGACAAGGAGAAACTTTAAAATAGAGAATAAGAGAATGGCTTCAAAAACATTGCTGAGAAGTAAGAAAGGAAGAGTAATCAGGAGGACAGTAGATAGTGATTGATATTGCATTTAAATTTTTGAAGATGAAAGTTAGCTGGAAAGCATGGAACCAGAAGGGAGTTCTACAAGCAAGAAGTATGAGAAAAACTGTTAGCATAGAACTTACGATTACATTTAGCCAGCTCAACAGTAAATTGATTAGACTTAAATTTGAAGAGTTTAGGCACTATAACAAAGAACTTATCTGATGAATTACCATGAAAGTATTTATAGAAAAGGCACAAAGAGGTAACCTTAAAGTGGTGGGAAAGTGACTGAAGCCAAGATGTCAGATCAGGGCCAACTGCTTCAGACTGCAAAAAACACTGTCAATCATGGAACACATGGTCCACCATAGATCATGGACACTGATGAGCAAAATCACTATTTATTCTAAAAGCTGTGGGCAGCCTAATAACTGTTATTTCAAGTGACTTCTTAAATGCCTACTGAATTTATTAATTATTGCTAGGCGATCATATTCTAAGAATTCCACTCATTCATTTTGCATTACAAGTGAACACCAGCTTGTAAAGCACATCAAGTAGCGTGTTCATTTTTCCCTCAGGTGAGTCAATAATTTGTGATACTATTATTTAAAAATATCCAATATAACTATGATTTGAAGAGGAGAGAAGACTTGGAGAATTTAGCAGTCACATTACATATTAAATTCAAGCAAAAAAACATCAAGTAAGCTACCTAATGAGCTTTTGTAAATGGATGGCAGAACAGGAAGTGTGAGGGGATTAAATGCAAACGCATGGCAAACATGTATCAGTACAGATATAAAAGAGGCCCTGAGTCAGGTGCAGATATGCTTATTAAAGCTAGTCACATCTATTAGCAGCAGAACAGCTTGGCATGTCCAGATATGGGCCTCTCTGAAACTTGTCCATATCTTGGTCTTTGTCAAATGTCTCCTGTCAATGAAAAAAATGGGAAATCTAGCAGTCAGCAGTTGGCAAGACTCACTTTGCTATTGTCAGAGATTCAGTATCTTGTGAAGATGTTCCTTTGGCACATTTTTTTCCAGCATTTGCATGTCGCTCATCATGCTGTGGTTTTTTGAGACTGTGGCCTCACTAGTCATTACTCAGTTTTATTTTTTATTATTTCTTTCCCATCTCTTTTCCTCCTCTTCTTGTTACCCTGTAATTTTTAAGAGAACCATCTGTTAAGTGTTTCCTCCAACCTCAATATGCCCTTGTCTTATTTTATAACACATTGCTTTGAACTATAAAGGATAGAAAGTTGCTGAAGGGATACACTGTATATTATGTTATCCTTTTTTGCTAATTTGTAGTAGTGTGCTATGATCAATGATGTAAACTAAATTTTAAATTTGACATTTGTAAATAGAAATAAAGTACAGGTAACTCATTAAGAAGTCAGAAATCAATATGATACAGTATTTATATTATGGACAGGATCCCCTCTTCTAAAATGATAAGAGTCTAATCAATATAAGTCTACAAAAATTGCTAAAATAATTCTGTATTTTTTATGTTCAGTCCAATTAACCTCAGTAGTGCCAAAGAAGCAAATTACTTCTCTCATCTGAGTGGAGATGAATGGTGTTCATTTTAGCTATGCAATCATTTCTTTTATCACTGCTTTTATCATTGATTGATTTAGATTTTCATGATTTTTATTTAAATCACACCCTGTCCAATGGCTACATTTTTATTATTATCATTATTATTTTTAATGAGATGCTTATAAAGAGAAAGAAAATATATTGGCCTTTTCTAATCTCTAAGGTCCACTATAGGCATTAGTGTATCCATGACATGCTAACATCTTAATAAGCCTGAAGGAAAGATTCCAAAATAAAAAAAATCATTTTATAAACAAAACATAAGTAATAACAGGCAGTATTTATATACAGGACACATATTGCTGCACACAGAGAAATTTAAGCACATATAAAAGGCAAGCAGTATGTTAAAAAGTGAAGTAAGTAATGTCTTACTTGTACAGCTGTGTGATATCTCTTAGGCTCCTCTATAGAAGGCATTGAATTCTCTTGTACTTTGTAGGATGCCAAGCAGCAACTGACTATTCTTCCCAATGGGCTGTCAAAGGCCTCTTAAGACAGCAGTAAAAGGGAGATAATTACCTTCTATATCCTTATAGGTGAAAAGAACTGATGGGGACTGAGTAATCAACCTTGCAAGCTTATGTAAATGGGAGGCATAGTAAATAGACATTGTTTGGAGCTATAAAGGATAAGAAGTTGTGGAGAGCCATATATGGGAGGAGAAAGACAAAAGTAATTGCCTTTTACCCTGACTCGGTTAAAATTTTTCTGTTTTCTTAATTGATTTTGTTTGTCTGATATTCAAACTATCATGCTTACCTATTTATAAATTTTATTTTATGTCCTGGTATTATGGATAGGTAAAGTGAAATTTATAAATAGAGAAGCATGATAGTTTGAATATCAGACAAATAAAGCAATGATCAATTAAGAAAACAGAAATATTTTCTTAGAAACAAAAAAAGAGTACTGAACTGTTATGTAATATCGGTCCTTCTATATGGCAGTGAATGCTGAACAATCTAATCACAAATGATGAAGAGACTTAAAGCAACAGATGTGGTTCTACAGAAAGATGCTGAGAACACTATTGACTGAATGTGAGCAATGGCAAAGTTTTAGTGAAAATGGAATCAAAAAAGACACTTATACTTAATGCCAGAAAGTTGAAATTTCTAGAGCACATAATGAGAAGAGAGGGCTTAGAAAATTTGACACTCACAGGACATATTGACGGCAAAAGGAACAGAGGAGACCTACCTAATGAGCTTGTGTAAATGGTTGACAGGATACAGTTTAGGAGAGAGAGTAAAGACAAACTTTACTAAGAGCCACAAAGGACAAGAAATTGTGAAGAGCCATGATCGCCTACATCCTGAACACATGTTGCATATAGGAGGACAAGCATGGAAGTCTGAAACTGTGCTTAATGCACTGGTTTTATAAATAATTGGGAAGATTGTGTAGCACAGAAATTAATACAAGATGCATTGAGCAATAACCTAAAAAGATTTCCCTAAGGAAGTCATTTTCCTTACCTTTTGAAAGACCTTTGTAATGCTATTTTCTGATCAAAATTTGAAGACCTTTTTTCTGCACTACAGAGAGAGATTTTCATTAATATGAAAAGACAAATATGGCAAATAATAAATTTAGATTTTTAGCGTTCAGGGTAGATTGGGTACAGCAAATTATTTTGAAAGGAAATGTCTATTTTTACAGATGAAAACAAAACAAGTATAACAAGCAATGTTATATAGTACAATAAACATTAAATAAAGCTGAAAAAAAATATAAGCTCATGTGCATGAAAATCATATGCCTATAAAAATGGAGTCGCATAAAAGTCAGAAATGTCTATTAAGACCTGCCAAAAATAACCCAGAAGGTTGATTTTAACATATTTTATTTTAATTCTTTAAATTATTTTTTTTTTAACAATGGAACATAAATTTTATAATTTTCAAGATAACAATATTAATAATATTACTGGTGCATATTCTGTACAGCCAGAATAGTAAGCATCTTCTGTACAGTAAGTAATTTTGCAATTTTGTACTTATATAAAAAAAACACTTACTACAACTGTTTCCTTAATCTTCTTTTAAATATTTCCTGAATTTTAAAATAAAAAATGACTTTCTTTCAGCAATGAGTTATTATTTCTGTGTTGCCAGAAGAATTTGTGATGCAAAAGAAAAGTGTGTATATACACAAACACCACTCTTTCTCACTCTCTTTCTTATATATAGTACAGGTAATTGATCCATTGGTATGTAATCTGGGTGGATCCTAGTAATATTAATTATTAAAACTGATCCACAGAGAGCTCGATGTATTTATTATAACAGAGCATATGCATTTTTTACAGCAAAAAACAAAAATTACCTCAAGATGGGATAGTCTATTTCAAGTCATTCTGTACACGGCTATAATAAGCCCATAAGTGTATGTCCTGGCAGACACTTGGGACTGATGATAGCCATGTACAGAATGCCTTGAAATAGACTATCCCATGTTGAGTTAATTTTTGTTTTTTGCTGTAAAATATATAGTTTCAAAGTATGCTATATTTATGGGTAAACGTCCTCAATGTCAGAGATAGTTTATGTAAGTATTATGTACCATACCTATAACACTAATGGTTATGTCCCAATCCTCATACTTACATTGGACACTATTGTAAGTGGGAGTAATATGCTGTCTTAGTCCACTACTAGCAGTGGTTTACCTACTTCACGCTGCTAGCGAGTATTGTATTTTGTTGATGTCATAAAGATTATCATTTCATTTCCAACCTCTATTTTGGTTATTCCTCATTTAGGAACCCTTTCTAGGTTACAACAGTAAATATAAAAGTGGACGCTGAGGTCGACACCAAGCAGTGACAGTCTCTTTTGTATTTGAATGCAATCTTCACATGATGTGTATTTTCTTATGGCCAAACTATTTATATATGCTGATAAATGGTGCATTATGAATGGTAAAGTCTATTGTATTATCTTAATGGTTATGTTTCAAATTATTCTAGGGGCTATTGAGTACAAATAATCGTGGATTCAAATTTGGTTTTTTGTAGTTATATATATATATATTGTTTGATTTGGATGAAATGATTAGAAAAAAAATTGCCAACTTTCCATGTTACCTTAAACAAAATTAGGAAGGAAATTTCCATTAGTGATAACATCTAGAAACCTATTTTCTTGAAAAAAATATTTCAAGAGAAAGAAATTATAATTTTCAGCTGACAGTAATTTTGTTTAGTTGATGAATGTCTAATGTTTTGTGTATGGAAACAGCTAATTATACCATTAATATTATTCTGATATCTTTCCTCAATAAATCAAGTTTTTTTAACTGTTCAAATAGATCCTTGTGTTGTGGATTATGTATGAAATGCTTATGTGTAATCTATGAAACAAAGATATATGTCCTCCTGCATTTTTATTGCATTCAGATTATAAAGATCATACATGATTTTTGTCCTATTTCCAGTCTAATTCTTTTGTGTACATCAGAATCTGGATAAGCTTAGCTATGTATCTCATTAAGCTGATTGTCCAATGGAGCTCGCATACATTTGAACCTGGTTTTTAAGTAATGCTATGAAGATGGGTTTTCCAGTATGTCGCTACTGTTGTATACTTCATTTATCATTTTCAAAATCTTGTTGATCCTAAACATATCTAAGGCTGATAACATCTCTATTCCAATACCATTCGAGTTCTCATTTGATCATTTTAATTAAAGTGTTGAGCCCAGTTAATAATTTGATCAGGGACTGTTTGGGAACACTAAGCCCTATAAGTAACCTCTTGTAATCAAAACTATGTTCCAGCTTTAAATAACCTGCAGAGTGTTAAGCTGTAAAAAAACAAAACAAAAAAAACAACAAAAACAAATCAATCTCATTTAGTTCTGTTGTTTTGTTCCTGTTCATCTTGGCCAATGTTGATCTTACTGCAGACTTTAATATTTCATGTCTGTCCATATTTTTCTTTACTGTAGGTTTCTCTCTCTATTATTGCAGAAGAGTTCTCCAATATATTTGTTACGTCTTTGGAGTGTTTCTTTTTCTTCCTCTTTTATGAGTGATTCCCTTTTGATTTTATACATCCTGTCAGGGAGCACATCTTATGGCTGTTCTTTCTTTTATTCTTACTTACCATATTTGTGATGCATATTCTTTCTATCTCTGCAAAGTCTTCATGGAGACATTCCTCTTTGGCACATGAGAGGAGAGAAATGATTCTGTCTTTGGTGAAAAGCTATAGCAAAATCAAAACTTTTAGTATATAAATACCAACTACTTTTTTTCACTTTCTAGTGCCCCCCCCCAAAAAAAAAAACCCCCAGCAAGCACCAGTAATAATTTTGACTGTTGAATCCATTAATGCTTTTACTGCCACACCTTATCCAAATCAAAATTTATTTTAAAGGAAGTTGTTTGAAAGAATAAGCAGAAGGATAAACGTCTGCGGTAATTGTCGGTGTTAGTTTTGCTGTATTGCGTAGTAAATGTGAAAGACAAGTAGAATTTCAAACATAGATCAGCATTTATGCAACCCAGTGTCATTCTTCCTTTCCTTCTCTCTGATATGAGAAAGCAAGCAAGCAAGGTGAACTCAGCAGGTAAATAAATGGTGTCTACGTGGGTGGATAATAGGTAAAGAGAAAAAAATAATGTGACTGGTATCCATGCCTAAGCCTGTAGATAAGGTGACTACATATATATGTTGTACATTTGTTGAGATTATGTGCCAGTACACATAGACTCACACAGAATATAATATCTGAAATATATACTTGTACCAATTTTCACATTGAGTTCTCAAAACACATCTGTATGCTGAATTGGACTGAATTATTAGTTGTCATTTTCAGACATGACTATTATTAAGTATGAGGAGACTTAAGACAGCAGATGTCCTACAGAAGGATGCTGAGAATACCACAGACAGAACATATTAATAACAAGGAAGTTTTAAGGAAAATAGAAACAAAATGGATGCTTATCTCTATCTATAAAAGGCAGGATGTGTGTGTGTGTGTGTGTAACAAATGCACAGCCGCAATTTTCGACGGATTTGCACCAAAATTTACATGCACATGCTCCAAGTTAGCGCAAAGGCCAAGACTGACTTTGCATTTCCCAACTCCCATCAATAGTGGAAATAATCAATTTTTTCATGCTTCAATGGCAGTTTTCATGTATTTTTGCGGCCATTTTCTATTCGCCAGTGAGAGCCTATAGCTGGCTGCCATGAATAGGCAGGAAGATTCTATTGGCCAGTATGAGAGCCAACAGCTGACTGACATGAATGTTAACTAGCATGCTAGTATGCAAAAAAAATTGATAGCAGCATTTGTCACAAGTGGGAAAAATTTAAATCTGCATGGCACTTTACTCCTATTGGCTCATTCGCTTGCTTAAACTCAACGTTGATTCTGACTCTGCAGAACTGGGTTGGGTGTGAAAAAGTATTTATTGTTAACATTCTTTTTTCATTCAGTTTTTCCAGTGATGAGTCCTTTTTTTAAAGCTGATCATTTTGTTTAGTTCTTTTTTTGTAACAGATTTAATGTTTAGTATAGAGCTTAGAAAAAATTTGCAGTGTGAGATAGGCAAGAAGTAAGGCATGTAGCAACATCAGCATGGCAAAGGGCAAAAATATTTTAAGTCAAGTGATAGCGATTGTTGTATGAGTCGTATGATTTTTGAATCAAGCACGGGCAATGCCGGGCCATGCTGCTAGTCCTTAGAATAAAAAAGAGACTATTGAAATTTTTATGATACATAGTGAGGAAAGAGGTCTTGAATAATTTAACACTCACAGGGTGTATTGAAGGGAAGAAGGTCAAAGAGAAATGGGAAATCACTGACTTAACAAGCTTGTGTAAATGATTGGCAGAACAGTGGGTGGGAGGGATAGTAAAAAGATAAAAAATACATTATCAGTCCTCCTATATGTCAGTAAATACTGGACAATTTCCTTGCAGATTAAGCAAAGACTTGAGACAACAGATTTGCTTTCACAGAAGGATGCTGAGAATACGATGGATAGAGCATATGAGCAACAAGAAAGTTTTAAGGAAAATGGAAACAAAAAAGAAGCTTATACTTAGAATCAGAAAGAGAGAGATAGCATATAACGGGGAAAGAGGGTTTGGATTATTTGACACACTTAAGATATATTAAGAGATGATAAGCAATAAAGAAAAAACAAAAAAATCAATACTGCAATTCTAGGATATATTAAAGGCAAAAAGGGCTGACAGAAACTGAGTAATTGACCTTACAAGCTTGTTTAAGTCAAGGGTGGAGTCATATTTAATAGACAAACATTGCTTGGAGCTATAAAGGATAAGAAATTGTGGAGAGCCATATACGAGAAGCAGTTTTATGGGAAGTGAAAGGCAGAAGGAATTTTCCTTGATAATGTTCTAAGCTGGCTTAAAAACTTCCTGCTTTTATTTTGAAAATGTTCAATTTGTTTGTGGAGGAGGTTACAATATTCCAACCATTCCTCCATCTACATTATATATAATACTAGCTTAAAATCTGTCCTATTGAATGGCATTTAAGCTAGCTCCTGTGGAGGGAGCTTGATTGGGCCTTCATCACAATAGGTAGGAAGGAGTAGATGTGATAGGCAACAATAAACGATAGAAAAACTCAAAATTGATCGCTGCATTTAAGTATTGCATTAATACTTAAGCTTACCCACTAAAAGTTCAATGATAATTCTTCTGCTGCCACTTAATTTAATTTGATGTACGTAGGTCCTTACTTTTTATTCATGGGTGACTTTTGCTGGATTTCACAATTAATTTTGATTATTCCCAAATTTATTTCCAAGTTATAAAAAAATTATCGTACTTTTTTGTACGATAAAGCAATTGCAGTAATGAAGACTTGGGAATCCAAAATTTCAGGATTGCAGGTCTGGATCTGGCTCAGAATGTTTTTAATTTTCTCATGGAGTCAGCCTGATTCCAAAATGGTATATGTTGGGCTGAAGACTCTAGGAGTAAAATTGAAAAGACATACAATTTTATTTTGAAACACTGTAATTTGAGAACAGTAATTTTTTTCATTTGAACATGAGCTATTGAAAGTTAGAGTTGTGCCCCTTTAATTTTTTTTTTATTATTAGTAAAAGCCAATATGGCAGAATCCAAAAACATTTGCAATAATGTAAACTTGGGAATCCAAAATTTCAGGATTGCGTGTCTGTGATGTTTTTAATCTGCTCACAGTCAGCCTGATTCCAAAATGGTATATGTTGGGCTATAGACTCTCGGAATAAAGTTGAAATAGTGTGACACAGTGACATTCGCATTTATTATATATATATATATATATATATATATATATATATATATATATATAATGGGTGCTGGTTGGTGGTAATAAAATTGTGCTCGATATAAAACAACACAGCTAAAGTTCACTACTACTGATAAATATATATTTTGTTCCTCACTGTTTTGTAAAATCATTGGACACAACTTTACAAACTTTCAGTCCATGCTTGACAACAAAAGCCCCATGCATGAAACTCCAAGTTGTACCAAATGGTGAGAAACAAAACATATATTTATTATTAGCAGTAAGGAATATATATTTATAAGAAAATGATGAAAAAGAGAAATAACCTCAATATACTACACATATGCACATATACATGCACAATGGAGAAAATCAACCTAACACCAATAAAAAACATAAATTATTTTTTAACAATAAATAACGAAAATCTTAAAATTGGCAGTCAACTGTTGAAGCCTCCTGACCAAACAATTACAAAAAGGCTCTCTCTCTCTCTCTCTCTCTTTCATATTATGAAATGGATTAAGTCCAACAATTATTTTCATGTATTTTCTATTTGTTATTTTTATAGATACAAATATTTAATTAAATGCTCTGTTTATAATAAACTGTATTAACAACATTTACTGGCCTGAAGTCTGAGAAATATTGTAGGAAATATGTCTCCTACAAAAGGTCATGGAAAATTTGTTGTTTAAAAACAGTTATTTGACTTTGCTAACCAGATGCTTCCACTGTAGCTAAATGGTATTGCATGTCAGGTCAAATGACGTGTCCGTGGAGGATACAGGTTCAATTTCTGTGTTGGAGGACACACATTTTCTATGATAATTTCTCAGACATTCAGACCAATAAATGTAGTTAATACTGTTTATAATAAACAGTATTTACTTCAACATTTGTATCTGTTATAATAATAACATATAAACAGAAAAAAATATATATATATAAGTGTCACATTTAATTGTATTAGGTTGGTGCAAAAATAATGACGTAATAATGTCGTTTTTTGACGTAATGTCAAAAACGACATTATTACGTCATTATTTTTGCACCAACCTAATACATTATTATCTGTAAAGTATTGCATTGTTGACTCTAGGTGGCATTACCTTTTTTTTATGACAATACCAATCTGTTTTAAACTGTCTACAAACCTAGGACATGAAATGATCAACTCTGTGAAAGGACAATGCACCAACAATAATGACATTAATATTTAATATGACTTGTATGTAAAATAGGATTAAGGACTTAAAATATCAGTTTCCTATATTCTGTAATTTTTGACAACAGGGGTAAACTAGAGTGTGTTTAATCTGTACAATTCTAAGCACATAATCATTTGTATTCTACAGACATATGTTGGAAAAGAAACTTCTATTCTTCATCAACAGTTCTGTAGAAATGGTTTTCTAGTTTAGAAATAGAGAACAAGATTTTTAAATGTGTGTTTTTTTTTTTCTTTCTTTTTCTTCTTCCTGCAAAGGTAGTATTCATTAGTCATTGGTGTGTTTCTCTTTCATGTTTCTAAGAATAAAATGCCTTTCTCTGGCCTATCTTAAGGATTATTTACAATCAAGAAAAGCTGCCAAGCCTTCTCACAGTGTCTTTTTCATCTCCTGGTTGTTGTTTTAATATCTTCCCAGCAATAATTATGGGTAAGAAGAACCAAATATTTTTAATTATGTGGAAATGACTATGACTTCAGTAGGTTACTTTTAAATTTTCATCCATTTCATTTTAAATTGAAATGAAATGATTTACATTTACTTCATGTCTATTCATTACAAAACATTATTGATATATTCTTAAGAAATTTTGTACATATGATTAATTCAAATGCTGCATCACTTAATTTTTGGACCTGTTTAATTAATAGATAATAAAGCAAAATAGATAAAATATTAAATCTGAATTTGTATAAAAATATCTTAAATTTGAATTTAAATAATTTTTGTCTGAACTTCTTAAATTTGAACAAAAATATTTTAAAATTATTTTTGAAAATTTGTTCTGAAATTAATTTTGATAGCTTAAATCAAAAATATCTCCATTTTCTTAGATGATTTAAAAATGTTTCAAAGATAAAGAAATTAAATAAACATAATTTTTTTTAGATTAGATAATTCTGATTTTAATTTACTTTTTAGTCAAATTTTTAAGAATTACTTAGTTTTATATTTTGTTAGAAAAAAAAAAACAAATTTTATTTTGCATTTTCTTATTCATTTTTATGATTTGATTTTTTTTTTTTTTTTTTTATGAATGATTAAAAATTTTTTGCGTCCCGCCTCGGTGACCTGCTTTGTTTTTGGTTGTATTATTTATTCATATTTATTATTTATTCATTTTTTATATTTATTATTCATTCATATTTAACAATTTTTCACTTTGTTGTTTACATAAATTGTGCAAAGCCATTTTTTGTTACTGTTGTTTATCTTTAAAACAAGAAAAAAATGAAATCTCAATAAATAAAAATTCAAACTTTAACTGAATGTTGAGTTTAATTACAAATTGAAAACTAATTTTGAAATGTAAATGAAGATATTATTATAAAATTGTATATCAAATATTTCAGTAAAATGAGAGAATATCTCCATGATGGAAATATGGCCCTTCCCAGTGATATAGTGATTTATTGAGCATAGCTTAGATGTGACACAAGGTTAATGTAGCAAGACAAGATGCTAACCATTTCATTAAAATAACATCACATCAATGTGCCTGTTTCTCATTTATATATAGATGCCATTGTGTGCAAGGCACTTTTTTTTAACTGTTCAGTTTAAAAAAGAGCAAGAAATCTATGTTTTGATTGGCTTGAATAATTTGGCATATAATAACAATAGTTAAATAATAGTGGTGTCAAAGGAAAAACTGCCCTTTTAACAGTTTTTTTTTTTTTTTTTTTTTTTTTTTTTGTGAGCATGAGGGTTAAACATCGCCAAATTTTTCTTTATGATTATTTTAATTTTCCGTCTGTATTTCTGATGCAGTGACAACTCATTTTAGCAAAGGAAAAAAAATGTTAGCAACAAATTTCTTTCCATCCCATATGAAAGAAACATTAACATTGATAAATGTTAACAAAAAACAGCTTTGAAAAAGTTATGTTAAAAAAAAAAAGAAAAATGTACCAAGCAGAAAAAAAAAAAATCATTCTATTTATTTATTTTAATTTTAAAGTTTGGTGGGGAAGGTAAATATTACCCACCTCAAAATATAGCCAAATAAAAATTAAGACTGAAAATATTTTATCATAGAAATCAAAGAAGTTGAAGAGTGAAAAGAAAAGTAAATAAAAATCACATTTATATAAGTAAAAGTTTACTATTTCAACAAAAATGTTTGTTGAAAAATTAAAATTTTGCTTCTGTTAAGCATGGTTTTATTTTTATTTTTTAACTACAAGAAAAGTCACATTGTCTTTAATGGTAACCTTAGCTGTTAGAAAACGGTCAGTATTCTTTGACTGAGTAACCAGTACTATTGTTGTTTGAAATTTATATATAAATCTTTCTCTTAAAATAATTTTTCAGGAAAATGTGTTTCTCAAGTCTTATAGCTGTTATTTCCTTTTCCAGTATTGATTGGTGTTTCCTTTCTAAACTTTTGTTTGAATTAGTGTAGAATATCAACATCTTGTTTATGTCATGTGATTTTCATTTTAGTTGTCGCTGTTGTTAGTAGTCATCAGGTGTTATAGTTTTTATCTGGTACTGTTTTTTGTTTGTGCTTCTGTAGCACCAGTCTGTAAGGTTCATGAAGATCCACAGGTCTCATTCACACAAAGCCATTTTTAATCATTGATCTTAGAAAGCAGTTAGATACAGCTGACAGTTTAGATATTTCTGAATGAGTTTGGCATCCATATAGAAGTCTTGATCTGATGAAGCTATTTAAGAACATGACTTAAGTTTTCAGGTTGGTGTTTTGGTTTTGTAGCAATTTGTGGCGTTGGGTAAAACTACCTCTGGTGCCACCTATTCTTTTGTCAATTTCCTTTTCTCTTGTACTAAATTTATTTTAACTGATCCATACACAAAGATATTTGAAGTGTTTGGTATTTACTAATTCCACATCCTGAATTTTTATCACAGGTTCAGGGTAGGTGCCATCACTATTTTCCAATTCCAGGTCATAGTTTCTGTTTTGGAAAATTTTATCTTTATTCCTATTTCTTGGAAGAATTGGTAGAGGATGTTGATTTTTTGTTCAAGATCTTTCTTATCCCAGTTGAATTTTAGAAAAATCTTATTTGGATTAATTCTTTCTGCTTAAATACTAAATATACCTTATATCAGGGTTGTCCAACCATTTTTTTTTCTAATGTGCCAAATTAAAAATTTCGGTATATTCACAAAAGTACTTTATGTAAATATGCTTTTAAAAAGTTCAAAAGATTGTAAATATCAAATTTTGATAACAAATATATATGATTAAAAAAATTCTGTATTAAAAAAAGAAATCCTGTAAAAAACAAAAAAAAAAAAATTATACATAGACAAAATAAAATAAATTCAATTTGATTTTTGACATTGTTTTCCTTTTATAATATTGTCAATATCTGCTTTTATGGTATTAATATTTATTCTAAGAATGTTAGTTAAATGAGAATCACTCAACTTATTTCTTTCAGCAGTTTTAATGTTTTTCGTGCATGAAAAGAATTCTTCACAGGAGTATGTACTGCCCCACATGCATAACAGTTTTCTAGACGAGTTAAATAATTTTTATTTAGCTCTGGCTCTTCCCCCATGCACAAGCCAGTGTATCTTGGCAAAGACCTTTGGTCCCTTCTCCTTCTAGTGCAATGGGGAAGTGACCCTACTAGCACAATCTGAGAATAATTTTCTTGGCATACATTACTAAAGTAAATGAAAATATGCCTAAAGATTTTAAGGTGCAGTGAGCCACATGAAAATATTTAGCGGGCCACAGTGGGTTGGATGTCTTTGTCTTGTATATTAAATGCAATTTATGGCAAAAATGGCAAAAGCACAGTGCTCAAAAAACAACAAACTGTCAATTACTTTTCTTTTCTCTTTTTTTTTTTTATTCATTTCATCCTAAGCAAGGCAATAAAGACACTAAGATGCAACAGGTTACTGAGTTTGAAAGAATCTGAGAAAAACATAGGACAATAAAAACAGGAATTAAGGAGAGAGAAGAATCGGATCGGCATTGCATTTAAATTTTTAATGATCAAAGTGGTTTGGAAATCAAGAAACTGGAAGAGTTCCACAAGCAAGAAGTTTGAGAAAACAAACTGTCAGCATAGAACTTATGGTTACATATAACCAACTCAACTGTAAAATGATGGGACCTAACTGCCAATTAAAATCACGGATAAATGTTAGGAGAATATAAAGTCTATTTTGTTTGTTTTTTTAATATATTATACGTGTTTGCTCTCTATTGTATTTTTAATATTTTACATTGAGCTTTGACACATATTGGCATCAATTTTTTTTATTGTGTGTTAGTCATATATATATATATATATATATAAAAGTGAACATAGAAGTCAACACTTAGAGGTGACAGTCTGTTTCATGCTAGATGCAATCGTCAGGCCGATGATTGCATCTAGCATGAAACACACTGTCGTCTCTAAGTGTTGACTTCTATGTTCACTTTTATATTTACACACGCTCTATCTCTGATATTGAGCACTTTATCCCATAAATATAACACATAATAAGACTATATATATATATATATATATATATATATAAATAAAATATGGGAAAATATGACCTAAATTTCTGTATATCAAAACAATGTTAGGCAAACGAATAACAAAGTGGAAAAAATGTTGTGTAATGTGTGTCAATCCTCTAGAAGGACTTCATCAGACTAAAGTAATGATTTTGCTGATGGAATTATATATGTGTAGGAAGTGTGAAAGAAGATATCGTTTATCATTTATAATTATGCATTGACAGAAAATGATGATGTTAGAATGCTGAAATTTCAGAATTTACTCTTACTGCATAATTATAACCAAAGGTTGTGTGTTTTTTTTAGTTTTTTATCTTTTAGACTATTTCCTAAAGTCTAATCTCTCCTCAAATTTTCCAAGCACTCGCTTTTCTGTAAAGTATCAGATTTTTGATGATTCCACTCGTAAATTTGGGAGGCAGTTTCCATAAAGCCAGAGTGCTTCCATTCAGTTTCTTACACAAGCAAAACCTTCATGCAGAATTAGAAAATTCACAAATGGCGGATGGGAGATTCAATATGGCATCCAAATATTTCAGCCATTTTTTTTTTCTGCTTCTTGAACGTCAGCACTTTGAAATCTATTGTGATAAAAATTGCAGAACCATTTCACTCCCATCAACTGTGCTCATTGTACCTGCAGGCTTTAATCTAACATTCTTTAGCAAGATCGGTTCTATAGAATTGCAAAGAATTCTCTATTTACCACAGAATACTTTTCAATTTGAAATATGCTTGTTCATCCTCCTGAAACTCTTTTATTGCAGAAAAGACAACCATATCAGCCAATTCTGTCCAAGAAATTGGTTCCTTGCTTTTAAAGTGTGGTTGGTTTAGATTCATTCTATCTAAATATACAAGATCATGTTAAAAATTATTTTTATATACAGAATTTCAAACAATGAGGGCATATTATAATTTTTAAACCTAGAAGATATATTTTTTTAATAAAAATCTCCTAAAAGAATATTAAATGGCATCTAATACAGCCATTGTGTAGTTTTAGCCGTTGGGCATTGTTATAATGGGTAATTGTTAAAACGTTTTATAAACCGGCAAAATTGCATTTTCTCAGGATAAAATACAATATTAAAAAGAAGACTGAAAATTTTCAATGTAAATCAATATTATCCTCCTGGGGGATTTTTGCAAAAAGGCTTAATTATGGCACAAGGCCACAAGTACAGGGCCAACCAGTAAAGATGAAACATTTTATTCAGTAATAGTAATTGTTAAATGTTGCATCATAATGAAGTGCCTTAAACAGGTGAGGGTTGATAATTGATGAATGCTGTTGTAGATTACTAGCTGGACACATAGAATTTTCATGGGTATTATTGATTATCTTATGCTTCTGCTCTGCTCATTTTACCACTACCTACTTATCTTTCATTGCTCGTTCATATTAGTTTTTTTATCTTTTACAAATAGGGATTAGTTGAAAATAAAGAATGTAAAATATTTTCTGATTTTTGTCTATCTCTTCAAGAACTTAAATGTATCACAATTTTTATGTCTTTACATCCTTTTCGTTTATTGCCATGAGGTTTGTGATAACCAGCTAGCAAACCTTTTTGCACCTATCTTTTTGTCCTCATCTCTCTGCCTCTCTCTCTCTCGCCCCCCCCACATATATATATATATATATATATATAATTATTTATTTAAAAATATGATTCCAACACGCTACATAAGAGGTCTCATGTTTCAAAACAAGAGCCGAAAACTTCAATATAATTATTTGAATTAAATTGAATTAAAGTAAGCTCTGTTCCATCTTCAAGCGAAATTTTTTTTGGAATCAAAAAATTAAAAATAGTGGAAGCCCTAAAAATAAAAAAAGGGAAAGCCAACACTCGGTAACATTAACTATAAACACAGCCATAACATGCTGACCATGTTTGAAAAATAAAAAATTCCAGTAACCTCAGATACATACATAAAAAAAACCCACACATTTAGTTAAAAATAAAAATCGTCCTTGATAGTGGTTAAAAGAATAGTCGAAACCGCTTGGATATGCATAACATTTGGACAGTTTTTAAACACTTTGTGTCCACTTGTACAAACTCAAGAAAAATAAAAAAAAACTTAATCGCAATACGGTGTCAGTCGTCTTTAATGAAACTTGTATAAAAGAGGGATTTCTGCACAAATACACTATATATATATATATATATATATATATATATATATATATAATAAAGGATTAATTTTTATAATTATTTAATATATTTTCTGTTTGTGTTATTTTTATAGAAACAATTTAAGTAAATGCTCTGTATTTAATTAAACAGTATTAATTACATTTACCAGCCTGAATGTTTGAGAAATTTCATAGAAAATATGCGTTCTCTGATAAAACAGAAAATATATTAAATAATTGTTGGATTTAATCCATTTCATTATATATTGTTATTGTTTATGTTAAGATACATTTCGTGGGCAGATATGATTGACTGAGAAAAATCGTTTAAAAAGAGTAATTTGGATTTTGCTAACCAGACACTTCTCTGTAGCTAAATGGTATAGCACATCAGATCAAATGATGGTTTTCATATAGGAATACAGGTTTTATAAAAATAATGCATAAACAGGAAATATATTTTATATTAGGGTTATGACTTTTTGTAAAATAATTAATTTCCTGTATTATAATTTAATGAACTTTTGTTCAAAAATAATGAAGAAAGGTTTAATTAAGTTTGTTTTTTTTTTTTTTTTTTATACCCCCACACAAAATTTCTAAAATCACAAATAAAAATAGTAGTACTATGATTTTATGGAGCCTTGTACAACTAGTTTTTGTTTATTTATAAGTTTGTATGTTATGCTATAGCTATAAACTGTTAAATACATTAAAAAATAGGTAAGTACTATATAATTACATAATTAGCAAATGGAAAAATAAAGCTTCTGAAATATTTTGATTTTGACCTTTATTACGTATGTGGTAAAATTGAATTTTCAGTTTTGTGGGGAGGGGAGCGACCTTTTTTCAAGAACTAAAACAAAGTAATGCCTTTTTCATTACTTTTGAAGAAAAGTTAATTGATTTATGACACAGGAAGATAGGGTTACAAAAAAAGTCATAACCATAATATAAGTGAACATTGAAGTCAGCACCCAGAGGCGACAGGCTGTTTCATGCGAGACACAATCGTCAGGCTTCCTGATGATTGTGTCTAGCATGAAACAGCCTGTTGCTTCTGAGTGTTGACTTTAATATTCACTTTTATATTTATATTTACACATGTTCTATCTCTGATATTGAGTACTTTATCCCATAAATATAGCACACCTTGAAACTATATTTCTTCATATATAAAATGTTCTCTATATATGTTACATTTTGTTTACATTTGCATTAAATTTGAGTAGCAATTTGATCTGTGTCTTTTTTATTTTTCTGGTTAGTGGTTTGATCTGTTTCAGTTGATTTAGATATTGACCACTGTCTATAACTGTATTGGTTGGTATCTGTCCTTGCATTGGTCTTTTCTTTTCTATTTCCTTTTCCTTTTCCTTTTTACTTGTATGTTTTTTGTTGGTTCCTTTGTCTATTGGTTCTTGACTTTCTTTTGTCACTTTAAGTGTATGTGTTTGGCAGCTTTTGTGTTTGCAAACACAGGTTTTAACAATACATTGGTTTGTTATATATATATATATATATAACAAATAAAAAAGTTAATGCTTATGCATGGGTGAAATTTGTTTTTCCTTTTCATAAACAGAGGTTTTAAAGTTTCAAGTTGATTAATAAGTTGTAGAAAGGATTTTATTATTTATATTCAGTTGTTAAAAAAACTCATTATGAAATTGAATTTCCACATAGATATAAAATAGTCCTCATTAATAATTTATTATATAGAGTACATTAAATAACACAACATAAATAATTGATGTCCTTTGGTAGATGTATAAATTGACTTAAATAGGGGAAACTTTAAAATGACCATTTATTTATTTATTTCTGTGTGTTTGTCTATATATATATATGTGTGTGTGTTTGCATATATATTTTATGGAAAAAACATTGACAAAATGTAAAAACTTTTCATATGACACATTTTGTCCAGTGAAGTCCTAGGGGACAAAACACAGTACATAAAATCTTTTTCCATTTTTGTAATAGTTTTTTCCCTAAAATTGTTCTTGATATGTAAAAATGTATTTATATTGTTTGGACTGTTGTCCTCATTTTTATTGTCATATTCACAATGTTTCAGCTGTTGTACACACCAGCCTTCTTCAGGTTATTTGAATTTCAAATTGAACCCTTTATTTCATCCACCAGGGTAGATTGTTCTAGTTCTACATGCCATGCCTCTTCTGAATGTGTCAGTTATCTCCTTTTAACTCAACTCTCCAAGATTTTGTTCACCACTGCAGTAGCCAGGTGGATGAATAAAGGGTTTACTTTGAAATTCCAATCACAAAGAGGGCTGGAGTGTACAATGGCTGAAACATTTTGAATATAGCAATAAAGATGAGGACAGCAGTCCAAACAATGTAAATTATTACAATACCTTGTCTCAGAAATATAGACATGTAAAAATTTATATATTGTTTTCCAATATATATATATATGTGTGTGTCTGTATATATATATATATATATATAATTTTATGTGCATGTATTTTTGTCTATGTAGGTGTGCATTTCTGATGGGTTTCTCCTTGTCTGAGAAAGATGATAATTTGGAAAAGTCGATCAGTAAAATTGATACAAAATTTCTGTTCATTATTCAGGCTATTGTCCTCATCTTTGTCGCCATATTTATTACGTTTCGGCCATTTTTCAGGTGGTTGGAATGTTGAACTGAACCCTTTATTTCACTCACTGGGGTAGACTGTTCTAGTTCCATTTGCCATGTTTAATGGATGTCAGTTATCTCCAGTTAATTTCCTTCTGAAAGTTCTCCACTGCCTTAACTGGATATTGAACTCACACTCTTTGGGTCCTGTCACTGGATCTAACCAATGCCTTTATCCACTGTGCCATGAGTCATTGAGGACATCTGGGTATGAATTTCTGGGTATTATAAACCTAATGTTTCAGCAACCATTTTTACCTGTGCTCATATTGCAATTTTTGCTGTTATCATTACATGTTTTTAACTAGAGCTCATATTGCAACTGTTGTTGTTATTATTGCTTTTCTCTGGCACTCCTTATTATTGGTTTCCATATTGTATTCATTTCTATGCTTGGTTGGTTCAGATGATTTTTGTGGCCTAGCATATGTGCTGATTCCTTAGGTTTACAAATTTTCCAACGGTATTCCTTGTCTATGATCTCAACCTGATCCTACAGAGGGTGGTGATCTCCCTTCCCTCTCCATATGTGGTCAGCCATGCCTGATTTTTCCACTTCTCCCCTTTATCCCATGCCGCTGCAGAAAGAAATATAAAGGGGAGACAGGTTGCCCCCTTAAGGTAAGGCTTCAAGAACACCAGAAAGCTGTAACACAAGGGGAAGTGGAAAAATCAGGCATGGCTGACCACATATGGAGAGAGAAGGGAGATCACCGCCCTCTTTGGGATCAGCTAAGACATTAGGTTTATAATACCAAGAAATTCATACACAGATGTACTCAAGGCGTTGGTTAGATCCAGTGACAGGACCCAAAGAATGTGAGTTCAATACCCAGTTAAGGCAGTGGAGAACTTTCAGAGGGGAATTAACAGGAGATAACTGATAACTGACATCCATTAAACATGGCAAGTGGAACTGGAACAGTCTACCCCAGTGAACGAAATAAAGGGTTCAGCTCGACATTCCAACCACCTGAAGAAGGCTGGAGTGTACAATGGCTAAACCGTTGTGATAAATATGGCAACAAAGATGAAGACAATAGTCTGAATAATGTAAATAATGTACATAATACCTCATCTCAGAAATATAGACAGAAAATATCTGTTTGTAATAATATTTGATTTAAAGAACATTTGCTGCCTAAATACACAGAATATATATTAAAAATAGTAGTACTATGACTTTATAGAGTCTTGTAGAACTAGTTTTTGTTTATTTATAAGTTTGTATGTTATGCTATAGCTATAAACTGTTAAATGCATTAAAAAATAGGTAAGTACTATCCAATTACATTATTAGCAAATGGAAAAATAAAGCTTCTGAAATATTTTGATTTTTACCCTTATTGTGTATATGGCAAAATCGAATTTTCAGTTTTGTGGGGAGGGGAGCGACCTTTTTTCAAGAACTAAAACAATATATATATATATATATATATATATATATATACATAACGTCATCCACAGACAGACTGTTTCACAGCTCATCAGTGTGGCTAGACATCCGGTTGCCTCTAGCTAGGATCGAAACCCGACTGAATTGGTGTCGGTCGGAGATTCTACCACTAAGCCGTCGGAGATTCTACCACTAAGCCGTCGGAGATTCTACCACTAAGCCGTCGACGCACGGCAGGGATGTAGGTGGATTTTTAGCGTATTTATTTTTAGAAACACGCCCAGTGACTGACAGTGACTCAATTCGCTATGTGAAGAGTCTAGCTATAATAGTCACTGTTTTACAAACCCATACCTACTCCCTAGAGAGCTCAACTGGAATTAATTTTTATTTCAGGAGCCAATATAACGTCATCCACAGACAGACTGTTTCGCTGTTTCACAGCTCATCAGTGTGGCTAGACATCCGGTTGCCTCTAGCTAGGATCGAAACCTGACTGAACTGGTGTCAGTCGGAGTATGTGTATGTCCATATACTGATTTTCATTTTCTTTCACTCTAACTTCTTATCTTTCATTCCACACACTTTTTCCACCATCTTCTCAGCCTCAAAACAGCTCTGATGATGAAAACATGAATTTATTTTCTTTGGTGCTCTCTTCCAAAGCCTGACATCTTCACAAAAATATCTTGTCATTGGCATACAAAGATGATTGTCAGTGGACATGTAAGTTCTTACAAAAACTACTCTCCATAAAAACCTGCTCACCCCCATTGCCAACCCTAACAATGCCCAATCAATATCGCTATAAAACTTTTTGTTATATATTAGTGGATGGGCCACACTGGCCTGACTTTGTAATCAATAGAAAAGGTTTTGACAATTATATTGTGTGAATTTGAAAAAAAAAAAAAAAAAAAAAAAGGCTTTTCTATGTGAATGAAGGCTAAACTGGAACAGTGGGCAGTAAGGTAACTTATGTTTTCAAAGAGTGTATGAATAGTAAAAACATTCTATATAAAATAATGTATATACTAGTAAAAGCATTTTATATAAAATATATATCAAGTAAAAGCATTGTATATATATATTGTACAAATAAGCATGTTAATTATTTATATATGTTCATAAAAATCTCTGAAAGATGATTGTGTGTATGTTTATGTGTGTCCAGATTGTTAAAATAATCTTCCAGTCAATTTCCTTTTTCCAAAGAAAATGTAGAGTGAGAGCTGAAGAAGAGACAGTTCTGTAAAATTGTAATAACCAAAACTTTCACCAGCTCTGTTACTGTGACTGAACTTGCCAATCTCATGGAGGCCTTATCAGTTATCAGTGGATCTGCAACAGATAAGTCATGATGAAGGCTATAATTATTATGAAACTTCATGTTTTTGTTTGTATTCCTTTTAGTTAGTATTTTATAAGAAATTTTGTCAGTTTCCATCAAAAGCTAACATCCATAATTTTAATGTAGTCTACCTCCCCAAATGTTGCAAATCCCAACCTCCTAGCACCTGGAAACATTATGAAACAATTTCCACTGTTGATGAGAACTTTAATAGTGGGGGGCTAAAATTAACTACCCCCAGGGATTTTTCTTATTTCCAACTTTCTCAATCTGGAAACAGACTAAAACAATACACATGGTTGACCATTTGTTCAGGGGGAAACATTTGAAATGTTTTTATTCTCAAACATCAAAATGCAGTTAAAATCTGACTGCAAACTGCTGACCATGTTCGCCAAGTTTATGAATATAGAATACAGCGCAGTACGTAATCTGTTCAGTGAAACAACGTTAAAGATTAACACTCACGAGTCAGACACTCTACTGAATCTGACTATATCGCCAATACCACCAGCAGCTGTTCCGTAGTTCTTCAGTCTTCGATATCAGAGGTTGGCAGTGAATATTCGAAAAAAAACATGGCCGCTTTTATACACGTTGCATTGAATATTCTGAGCCTTTTGATTGGTTAACCCTTCTATTGGTGAACTATAAAATGAGTCAGCTCATTTTGGCTGGCTCACTAGTACTAGCTACCGAAAAATTCCAACACAAACACCACTGATTGAGCTTCTTGTCAAAAAGTGAAACAAAATGCAAGTTAATCTATTTTTTCCTTTATAGGCTTCTGTACTTTACAATTATGAATGTTAGCTTTTGATAGGGAGTAAAAAAAAGAAAGAAAATGCAAATTTAATTTGACCGTTGCAGATGATTGTGTAAAGATTTTTACTTTTAATCATTTGTTTGTATTGTAAAATCCCTACATCATTAGATTTTTAATCAACACACAAGTTAGTTTATAAGAAAAAGTGACATAGATTTTGTCATTTTTTTAACAAGAAATGCTAGGAAGGATGCAACAGCCTGACAATCACTTAAATAACAGGAAATTAATTTTGTATGATAGGCCAAAGAAAACATGACTGCAGGTAACTTAACCAATATTTTTTTTAAATCTCATTTTTCAAATTTTTCAGTTATTTTTTTTTTTTATTTATCCAGATTTCTAGCTTAAAAAAGAATATACCAAGATTTTTATATTACAAGTTAAATTCATTTTTGGTAGCCATGAACAATTTAAAAAAAAATGGCTCTTCACATCTAAAAAAAAAAAAATAATTCTTAATAAACTAAATGTGTATAATTCTTTTATGTAACTGACCCAAAACATTTGCATGCCAGTACACACACACACACACACACATACAAGTGTAGTCATAAATAGTATTTAAATGTTTATCTTGTGTTTGGAGAGTCTGTATTATCATATACCAATATAATAATATCAAGCTCAAACAAATTGACAAGTTTAAGCTATACACTGAGCTCCAGATTGAAGTACATTCAGGCTACTATTATCCTAATTATCATTGGGGGTGGGGGTCTATACTACTGAATGTAAAGTCCTACATTGAGAAAATAGGAGTAAAGCCTAATATCCCGTCACTTCAGAAATATGCATTACTTGGCACTGCAAATATTCTGTGAAAAGTACTCTCTGTCTGACATTGTAAAGTTTAGAGAACACCCAAAATGCAAGATCTCTGATTTAAAGTGAAAAAAATGTGAAAAAGAAGGATGTATAATAATAATAATAATAATTTGCTGCACTCTAATATAGTGATCCATTGATTACATCTGCCAGATCACTTTAAAGTTGGTTGCCAATCAAGGCTACAAAGTCCAGTCTAGGAGAAGGATAACACTGAATTTAAAACAAGTTGAGCATGGGCCGGTAAGTCTATCCCATAAAAACCTGTTAGCTATTGAAAACACAGAAGCAACACAATGTGGTGGGGTGGTGGCCCTAGTGTGGTGGGGATGTGAACCTGTACTCTATAGGGGAGTTTAATGGCACTGAAGAGAAAGAAGATGAGGCGGAGGAGGATTATATTTTTAAAATGCTTTTATCAGAAATTTCTGTGGATCTTGAAGATTGTGTTAGTGTCAGTGTTTTGTAACAGAAGATACACTGTTTTTAGCAGTTTGAAGCTGAAAAAAAGGCCATGCAAATCTATTGTGCAAATGAAAGATCTGAGTTGATAAAGTCATGATAATATGCAATTTTCTAAGTAGGAATTGTTCCATTTTATTAATATGAGAATAAGGTGCCTTAGCAAGTCATTGTAGTTGAACATTAGCTTTCCTTTTGACACTAAAATCATGGGTAAAATTTCTGCTGAAACAAAGAAAATGATGATTCAACAAGACATAACCAGGTAGTAGGAATTTTAAGTAATTCAAAACATCCAAAAGACATTTGCTACTACTGGAAGTGTTTTAGTTAGACAAGAGAGATGAAAGAACAATTGCAAGAGTCACTATAGGCAATCTAAAATTAACAGTCAGACAAGTGAGGAGTGAATGCAGTCATAACAATGAGATTTCAGTTAAAAAAAAAAAATAATGTCATTTTGAGATTTTGGACGTTTCCAAAATCTCTATATGACATTGTTTTTTTTTCCTTTTGACAACATAGGTAAACTGGTATAAAATATATGCCCTGTATTTCTTAATATGAAAAATAACTTGCATTTATTAGCAAATGTTCAGCTTTTCAAATTGTTCATTTTAATGTGGGTACCTACTGTAGAGCTATATTATGTATGCTGATCTTGCAAGTTAGTAATAGTGAACTTTTTCTTTATTGGATTCTCAATCATAATTAGATAACCTTCTTTCATATTAAGGTCTTATAGAAATTCATATGCATTGGTTTATCTGAAAATGTGTGTGCATGTGTGAGAAAGAGAGAAATATGTATATGTGTATAAAAGTAATAAAGATTGGGAACTCATAAACAGTTTAGAATATTGTCTTGTCTTTCCAGCAGAGATGACATTAGTTGCTCTCAGCATTCAGATATTGTTACCTGGTTGGTTAATTCAAGAAAGTAAATGATTCAACTAATGACTCCTTTTGGATAAAAATGACTGGGTTCACAAATGATAGGGTGGGGGTGACAATCTGCAGTAAGAATGCAAGAGACATAGTTGGATAATGAATATATTTCTGATTGAAGTAAGATGCTGAGGAGTTATTGCCAACTCTACTTAGGCACACCTGACTAAACTTAGAATATTGCTGTCAGAGGAAATATATAGAGAGGCTGAGGAAGTGTGAAGAAGCATCATCAGCTTGGATGCTGCAGTTTAATATTGGAGAAATAACCAAACCTAGTGATAATGTGAAGTATTGCTGGGGTACCCTGGAAGAGTAGTAACATTACTAGATATATTTGTAAACTCACCTTTCTTACAAGGAAAGGGTTGTAAGATCTGAAAATTCACAGAATCCATGTGTGTAAGGATAGTTATTAGATGTGTTGTAGAATATGCCTACAGATTGGGGAAACAGTCTGCTAATTAGAATTGTACTGAATGAAACAATTGGATATTTCTGGATTTTTTATTTTTATAGCCATGTATGTACTTTTTTGGCAGTTTTTTTTTTTTTTTTTTTTTTTTTTGCTTGAAGTTAGCATGGGGAATTTTAACGAACAAAGAATTTGACTCAAATTGTGTTTTTGCTCAGTAGAACTGTTGCTGAAACCACAACTATGTTTATGCATCCTTTTAAATCACAAACTGTAAAAAATGCAAATCTATGAGGGACATGTGAATTTTAAGGTAGGTAACCTATCCATTGAAGGTTGACCATGCCTTGTTGTCCCTTCATACAGATGAAAATGTCGAAACAAAAATTTGACAAAGTTTAAAAAATGTATCTGAAAAAATGGTGTCTCTTGACACTGCTATTAATGTATACTTTCTCAGCAATTTTTAATGTTTTAAAATGTTTTTTCTTGGGAATTTTCAGCAAAATAATCTTTTTGTTGTCAGTTCTCACAACTTTTGTGAATAAATATTTTAATACTGTTTAACATTTTTGTCATCAATTCTCTTGAAAAGAAAATATAAATCCAGGTGCTTGTAGCTTATTTTAGTGAATTTATGTGGCAAGAACAAATCAAAAAATAATGCCTGGAAAATGTATTTTTTCAAAATTTATAATTGCAGTTACTTGTCATATACACTTTTTATCAATTTATGAATAAAAAAAATTGTTTTCATAGTCATTCTTTATAAAATGGTAAATAATAAATATTGTATTGTAGTTGGTTCACATATTTGTATAAATTTGTAAATATAAGATTATTTTTGTAAATAAACAATTTAACAAAATAGTGTTTAATTTTTTTGTGTTACTACTTAAGGAAAAAAAGAGATTGTATAAATCCAGTTTCATATGTCTGAGGTTTATTAAAATTCTAAAAAATATCTTTTTAAAATTATAAAAATTGCCAAAGGAGTAACAGTTATAGTGTTGTCAAGAAAAAAAATTGTTGTTTTGACACATTTTTTTTTTTTTTTTTTTTTTGCTGGTGTATTTGTTAAACTTTGTCAAAAATTTGATAATATAAGCAATTTTGGTTGATTATCGTGCTAACAGAAATCATTGACATGTCCTAGATTTTAAAGACTCTCTTAAAACTCTGCCAATGGAATCATAAGAGGATGAAGATTTCACCAGCTGGCACCATTAGAACAGATGATACCAAGATTATTGAATATCAAACTGTTTTGTTGCTTATGATTTTGTTACATTTTTTTGATCTTGTAATAAAAAAAAAAACTCTTTCAAGAATGAAGCAATAATTAAAGGAAAATACAGAAAACATATGAAGATTTTATGAAACAATTTTGTCATTAATATTTCTTAGATACATTAAGTTTAGGGTTGCTGGCACCCCAGGCAAGCTGAACTTTGACGCACTTACAAGAATAATTTAACAAATTTAAACTTAACCAATAGACAAAAACAATGATTATGCCCACCCACATTACCCACTCATACATTTTTCTGTTATGGTGTTTGATCACCAGATTATAACAGAAAGAAATCAAAATCTCAAAAATTTTAATCCACTCAAGAAATTTAATATTTTGATATTTTTTTTTATTTTTTATTTCATTTATTATTTTCATATTTTTTTCTTTTTGTTTGGAAGACCCCAAACATATGAAATGGCATCACAATAGTGCCCTCAGCCTTGATGGTACCCTGGGCAACTACCTGAGTTACCAGTACCTTGAGCTGGTCCTGGCAGAAATTTAACTATCTGGGTAGTTGCGCAACAGATGACAGAAAATGTGATCTAATTTGCACTGGAATAGTGAAAGAGGACTTTCAGAAGCTAAACAAAATACTAAGAGATAAGAAAATTCTATTAGAAACAAAGACAAGTACTATGCAATAGCTTTCCTCTTCTCAGGCATCAAATGCTGTAGGAGAATTTCCTTACAGATGAAAATGAAACTATGAAGTAATAGAGAAATGGTTCTACAGATGGATGATGAGTTCAGAAAACTTTTCTTTTGTTTTTAATGAGATTTTCCTGTTTCTTAATACTTTGATTAGATTCTGGAAGGCATTTTGATTACTTTTCCAGTATGCCTTTGAATTTCAGTGTCACATTTTTCACTTTTTTTAAAACAATTATTACATTTTTGACTTTAAAACAATTCTTCAATACACTATTTACATTCAGTCTATTGTCCACATGTAAATTGTGTAAATAATAACACCTTATCCCAATAAATAATGGTAACTCCTCATCATAGAAATTACTTCCTAGATATTTAAATTTTTGATTTTTTCTAATTTTGGGGTCTCCAATTTATAGTTTATGTATTCCTATGTGAGTAATGGATTTGGGGGATTACCCGTATAAAATGGCTTTACAAAGATTGGGTGGGAGAGCCAGTGATGTGTAGATGCTTGGTGGTCTCTGGGGCCAATTTCTTGATTGTATGCCTCTAAGATTCAAGTAGGGGAAGGGGCAACTTTAGGGTCTAGGACTGAGAAATGTGAGAAAGGAAGACATTTTAAATATATAGAAACAGATGAAATAAACTCAATTAAATATAAACTGTTTATATCACTCTTTCATTGGGTGGCTTCCTGACATGGATACCTGAGACCATTGCACCCTATGCCCTCCCTTCTTCATGCTACTGGGGGAGAGCTTTTATGTTTGTTGAAGCTCTGTTAGGGTTAGTGAGGCTGATATGAGGGAGACTTGCTTTTCTGTAGGAGAGGTCTGTCATCCTTCGAATCCATCAGTTTCCAGTTTTCCACTGTTCGGGGGTCAGATCCACAAGTGATAAGTCCCTTGTCAAAAAATCCAATCTTTAATCAAAGGGTTTTTGGAAGTCAATTCTTGCTAACACACTGTAGCTGAGTATTGTAACATAGCTTGGGGCCCTAATTTTTGAAGCTATATGTGGGTACATATATATAGGAGGCATGGTGGAGTAATGGATAGCGGCTTGGATTGAGGAATTGGAGAGCCGAGTTCGAATTCCAGTTGAATCCATTACATTCACTTACGTGCTAATACCCTTGGGAAAGGTGTGAATCCTCTTCTTCTCCCTCCAGCTATGGGTAAATAGCAGGGTAGACTGGGTTCTATAGCCTTGGATGGCAAATGGTCTACGAGAAGGACAACTCTGAATTCAAAACCTGCGGAGGGTCATTTGGGGACCTTGTGGCCCGTAGTGCACCAGGTGTCTGTTATCGGCCTTTCAAAAAGTGTGGATGGTCCTGCACAAAACCTTCACCACTATAATCAAATCTCATGTGCTTAGTTTAAATACTAACTAAATAAAATGGAGTATCTACTCAAATATGAGTATCCACTAAAAATAATGTTTCAGTAATAAAATCTGTCAGATTAATAAATAAAAAATCCATCCCTTTCTTTAGAAATTGCTTTGTTTATGTTAGACTTATCTGCTCAGTTTTGTATCCTAGTTCAAGAGTCAGAGAAAAAATAATCTGTTTAAAGGCACTATTCAACTTTACTTGACCATTGACACACTTTGTGGCTGAGAGGCATAAAGCATATTGGATCAAATGACAGTTTCATCTGAGGATGCTGGTTTAAAGCCTGCTGGAGAAAGAAAAATTTTTCTTTAATAAGATTTTTTAAATATTCAGACAAAATAAATAAATAAACTGTTTAATAAAATATGAGTATTTACTAAAAATAAAGCTTATATATATATATATATCTATATATATATATATATATATATATATATATATATATATATATATATATTAAAGAAAAACAGACCACTTTAAGGTTCCATTATAATAATTTATTTCACCAGAGCCCTTTTAAAGGATGCTGGATCATCAGATAGCACTTCCAAAAGATGAAACGAAAAATGAAATGAAAATTGATGGGTAGTGTAAGTTTTTGTAATTTAACAGAGTGTAATAAGGGGTGGTTAGAGAGACATGGTAGAGTTTAGGGAGGGTTTAATTTAATATTTCTCTCAATCATACTTAGTATTGGGGGAGTTGGAGTGACCAGACCATGACCTATTTAAACGGTTAACTTAACGGAAGTGATATATTGAAATGAGAGGGGAGAAGAGAGAAAGGAAAAAGAAAGAAGGGGGAAGTAAAGAGAAAGAGACTGTAAATGGGTTTTACATATGAACGAGAGGGGTGGTAAGTTTTAGAAATTTATGTAAAAAATAGATTTTAATGTTTGATAGTAATTTAGATGTCTAAAAAAATCCATGAAGAAATTAATTTGATGCTTGCTAGCAATTTAAATATATATATATATATATATATATATATATATATATATATGTGTGTGTGTGTTTCATTAAAGATGACAGACAAGATACTGTGATTAGGCATTTTATTTAATTTTTCTTGTGTTCGAATAAGTGTTTTCTTTTCTGGCCACAGAGTGTGTAGAAACTGTCCAAATGTTCTGTAATTCTGAGTGCTTGCTTTTTAATTGGGTGTATGTTTCTAGCGTTATAGGGATGTTTCATTTTCTGAATGAGCTGGAATGATTATATCAAGTCAATCCTAAGTCCTAACTGTCTGCTGCTAAATAAGTTGGTTGACTGTGTTATGCTAGACAATTTTTCTCACCCAATTCTATATTGCACATTTATAAGTCTGCCATTTGTCTGGGAATTGAATATTGTTACCATATTTGGTTTGTATTTTGTCAAGAATCTCTAGATATGTAGCAGAAGCAACAAATAAGAATCTGCTATATTATCAGTTCCCACATGGAATCTTGGCTTCAATCATTTTCCCATTACCTTTTCTATAAATATTTTCATGGTGCTTGCTTTGATAAGCTGTCCTCTTTAATACCTCAACTTCATGAATTTAAATGCAGTACTAGATTGGTAGTTAGGGCTCATCATTTTGCTGTTAAAATTACTAAATATAACCTACTAGCAGCATGGCCCAGCGTTGCCCGTGCTTGATTCAAAAATCGTATGACTCATACAGCAATCGCTATCACTTGACTTAAAATATTTTTGCCCTTCCTTGCCTTTAAAGGAGTGCCCTTTGTCGTGCTGATGTTGCAACATAACTAACTTCTTGTCAATCTCACACTGCGAATTTTTTCTAAGCTCTATACTAAACATTAAATCTGTTACGAAAAAAGAACTAAATCTGTTGCGAAAAAAGAACACAAAACTATCAGCTTTAAAAAAGGACTCGTAACTGGAAAAACCGAATGAAAAAAAGAATGTTAACAACAAATACTTTTTCACACCCAACCCAGTTCTGCGGAATCAGAATCAATGTTGAGTTTAAGCAAGCGAATGAGCCAATTGAAGTAAAGTGCCATGCAGATTTAAATTTTTCCCACTTGTGACAAATGTAGCTATCGATTTTTTCTTTTTTTTTTTTTTTTTTTTTTTTTTAGCATGCTAGTTAACATTCATGTCAGTCAGCTGTTGGCTCTTATGCTGGCCAATAGAATCTTCTTGCCTATTCATGGTAGCCAGCTATAGGCTCTCACTCTGGCCAGTAGAAAATCGCCGCAAACTACATGAAAACTGCCATAGAAGTATGAAAAAAAATCGATTATTTCCACTATAGATGGGAGTTGGGAAATGCAAAATCAGTCTTGGCCTTTCTGCTAACTTGGAGCATGTGCATGTAAATTTTGGTGCAAATCCGTTGAAAATTGCAGCCTTGCATTCGTTACACATGCACACACACACACACACACACATCCTGTCTTTTATAGATAGAGATAAGTTCTATAATAATAGTTATTTATTTAACACTTCTCTCTTGTGAAACTCTCTTCCAGCTTCCTCAGTTTCATTTACACTCAGTAACCCTTTGCATCTTAGTGACTTTATCACCTTGCTTGGGGATGAAATGATTAAAAATAGACTACTATTAATGATAACAGGGTCGTTTTATTCAACTCAAATTGTCCATAAACATTGTAGTATAATGAAATGTCCAGTCTGTGCTTAATGAACCATTTCTCTCTCTCCATTTATCTTGATTTTCAGTCATTTCTTTTTCCTTTTCTTTCCAAATAATGAACCAAGTCTCGATATTTATGCCCTACCACACAGACAGCAGATGCACAGTGTTATATATACATGCGTGTGTGTGTGTGTGTGTGTGTGTGTGTGTGTGTGTAAAATCAGGCTCATTCTATGAGTCATTCTCTGTGTGTGCAGCTGGGCAACATTTCTAAAAAAAATTTTCAACAAAGACCTTATTACTTTAAGAAAATAGTTTGTAAAAGGTTTTAGTGTGGGATAAATTTTAAAAAATTCACTTGATTATTTTTTTTCTCTTTATTTCATTTTATTTTTGGTAGCAGATGTTTTACTACTTTTATGACTCGTAATCAAATGTGGCTTGGAGCAGCACCATGAAATCTTGATAAGACATTATGACAAGTATTATGCATATCCACGGGAGAATTATGCCTGAGATGAATGTCATTTATGGACTTATGTTTTGAATTTAATGCATTAAGTTACAAAACCCAAAAGAAATTGGAATATTCTGCATTTGTAACCTTTGCAATTTTAGTTAAGACCTATCCAAATAGTATATCTCTGATGTAATTGGAATTTGAAATTGAGAGATTTTCCCATGATTCATAATTGATATAATCGAACATTGAAATGGAACTATATTCTCATGTTTCTAGCATCTTTGGACATTGGAATGGAAACATTTTATCTTGTCTATAGTGTATTCGGACATTGGAATGGAAACATTTTGTCTTTGTTTACAGCAGCCAAACACAGTTTGCTATATGTGATATATTATTCTCTGCATGGCACATGTGAATATATGTACATATAGTTTTGTGTATGTCTTAGAGATATAAACATCTATCTGAGAAGAAAGCACATTTGACATTTCTTTTCCTTTCAGCTATTCCATCTGTTTGGTTTGTTTTGTTTTATGGCATATCAACAACTCAATGGGTCATTTAATGCCAACAACTTTTTTTTTTCCTGGTAGTATTTTTGTTTTGTCAAAAATCTATAGCTGGTAATATTTTTTTCCTCAAAAACGTATAGCTGGTAATATTATTTTTTCAAAAACGTATAGCTGGTAATATTTTTTCAAAAACGTATAGCTGGTAATACAGTGTAACCCGGATATAAGAGATATTTTATCTGGTCCCAAATTAGAGCCTGTGTTAATGTAAACAAAATAGACCAAACCCAGATATAAGAGAAACCCGGATATAAGATACTTCTTTTCTGGACGCGATAAGTCTCTTATATCCGGGTTACACTGTATTATTTTTTCAAAAACGTATAGCTGGTAATATTATTTTTTCAAAAACGTATAGCTGGTAATATTATTTTTTCAAAAACATAAATTTTTTACAAACTATTTCTGGTATTAAAACCTATATTTACACTTTTATAATGCTTTTTACCTCAGTTTTGGGTTTAGCTGGGTCTCTAACAGGTAATACCACACCATGTCAGGATGGACCTGAGAACACCAGCAATTAAGAGGTGGTTCCACGCTCCTCAAAGCCTCCTGATCAGAGGCCTTGCTGTTGGATGTAGTTTATCATCATACCAGGATGCAGATGTAGTCACAGTTTCGAGGTTAACTATTTGCCCATAGTTGGGACCCTAACAGGTACTACCACTCCGAGTCAGGGTGGACCTGAGAACACCAGCAATTAAGAGGTGGTTCCATGCTTCTCAAAACCTTCTGATCAGAGGCCTTACTGTTGGACGTATTTTATCGTCTTAACCAGGACTCGAATTTAGTTTATCCTCATACCCGGAATGGTATTCCGTCTGTGAAATACAGTGCGCTATTATATCAGGGATATGATAATGCCCATAATGGGTGAAATACAAATAGAAGAATAAATCTTTCTTCCATAACTCTCTCTTATAGTGGTGACCTCAACATAATATTATTTACCTAACATGTGATATTATCACCCATTTAACTGTTGAACATGATATATTGTTATTTGTCTTCATTAAGGCATTGTGTATAAAAATCATCATCTTTCTAAAAATGTTTGACTTATTGAACCATGTCATCATAACTGCCTTCAAAAAAACAAAAAAAGATAAAGGAAAATTGATGTATAAACTATTTAGGAGCCATTTTGGAGCAATGGACAGCAGCTTGGTTTGAGGAATTGGAGAGTTCAAATTCCAGTCAAATCCATTACATTCACTTACATGCTAATACCCTTGGGAAAGGTATGAATCCTCTTCTTCTAAGCTATGGGTAAGTAGCAGGACAGACCAGGTTCTATAGCTTTGGATGGCAACTGGTCTACCGCAGAAAGAAATAGCAACCTACTGTGGGAAAAAGATCTGTCTCGTCAGTCATGTATCAAAAGATACATGATTGCCTAAGAGTGCATCACGCATGGCACACAAATGACTGACTCTAAAGTGTCATTATAATGAACATTTCAAAGTTGGCATCATTATACCACCACGTCATTATCTATAATCCTACGACAAAACTTTGTTGGCATCTCGATTTGTGATGGTAGTTTTCATCAACAACCACCATATCTCTGCTCCATCCAACTGGACAATTTTATTTCCTACTGCAATGCCTAAAAATTTTCATAGCTTGACAAGTTTGTATTTTTAAAAAAATCCATCTATTTTGAGATTTTTGAGATAATTTTTCAACTTGTCCTCTTTTAGATATATGTTGGAATAATCCAGGATCTTCAATTAACTTCACAGTTCATTGGTACCTACCAATCATTTTTGCAATTTGTAGTCTATTGACCTTTAATGAGTACTAAATTTATTAGAATCATATCTTTATTTTTCCCAACAGCCTTATGGTCCACTTTAAAGCTTAAAACTTGGCTATTAATTTGTGACATAAAAATTCAGTATATTTCACACAATTAACTGCTGTTTGTATCTGTGTAGATAGAGGTTGCCATCAACATGTAAACTCTTGAATTTTAATGAGTATTTATTTTACATATCACTAAAACATTTATTGGCTAATACTGTGTGTGTGTGTGCATTGTCTTCTGTTAGTGAAATCTGATTTCAGAATCTACTTGAATATATGTGATGACGTGTCCAAATTTCAAATCAAGCTTTATTAACAAAAGTTTTAATTGAATTTGAATTCCAATCTCTATCCCATAAGAGTTACAATATTTAGTATATGTAACAAAATTGAACAAAATAAATCAAACCTAACCTCACAAAACTGATGTAGCTTCCCCCCTCCCCCCTCCCCCCTGGTTCACCATCTACCCCAAAATGAGAGGTCTATTCCCCAACATTCCAGAGGTGGAACTCCATCTTCTTGATGCCAAACCTGACCCCTTATCTCTGCCTGAAACTGGTATTGATCTATCTATCCTCGTTCAGGCACTCTCAATCCCAGGTTACTCAGCCCTAATAGTAAAATATTACTATCGAATCACCACAGACTCGGTGCCAATATTAAGGATGGGTTCCCATGGGGCACATAAATGAGAATCATTATCTCCCATATATGTGATTATATGTGGCACTTGTCCATAATATCACGCTTATTTTCACTCTGTAGCATCCTCAGGATGAAGGAACTGTAATGTTCAACTGAATATCTGAAACAATTGATAAGTATGATAAGCTGAGTATTCCTCAGCTAGCTTTCATATTTGTGATGACTTCACTATTTGCCACAAGGAGTAGTTGGTCCACTCAAATAAGATAGATACTGTAGAAATTTCTCTGTCATTGAAGAGCCTGCCTGTGTTCCTGATGCAACAGGACATCAGGAGAACTTCCTTGACATCTTAAAAATACATCATTGAGATTTAACCCCACCACCCTCTTTACTTTTTTATTAGTCAGTGTCAAAGTTGATGCCAAACCAAAGGCATCCCCTGAGGTGCCATTCTATAGAATGATATTTTGCGACATGAAAACAAAATGGGACAGCTTCAAGTCTTATGTGACAGAAGCTCCTCTCTTAACTTTCTTCAAAACATACTGCCTCCAAAACTGATCCCCCCCTCATCTCAGAGTGGATCCTTTCTGGAATGGAGAGTTTTATACCCACAGAAAATTCCAGCAAAAACTGAACAGCCAGTCTTTGTTCACCCCTGAATGTCCTGCAGCCATAGCTCACCATACCCAGTACTACAATATCTATCACTGGGAACAATGTAGAACTGAACACAATAATTGCAAAAGAGTTCTAGAAAATGTAAAATGTAGCTCTGCACAAGCAGTTCAGACAAAGGTTAAAAGCAAACAACCTGGATTCCAGGAGTTCTGAAAGATCTCCAACCAAATTCTGAATAGAGAGAAAGCATTGGTACCTACTACTATAAAAGGTCCTGAGGCCATCTCATCCTCGTTAGATAAGGCAAAACTTTCTGCCAAGATCTTTGACTCTAACTCAATGTTAAATGACAAAGGCCATCCCATTCTTGACTACTCCTATATTACTGAGCACAATCTCATTAATTTTTTTTATTACAGCCTGTGAAGTCTCAAGACTTGGCCCAAAAAAGGCTACCGGTCCAGATAAAATGCCAGTGATTGTCCTTAAGAAAATTAACTGAGTTATTCCCGAGCTTAGAGAAATTATTTAACCACTGTTTGAAGGAGAAATATTTACCAAATCTGTGGAAGGGGTCAAGTGTATGCCCTGTTTTCACGAATGTGGGTGAGTGCTCATCCCATCTCAGCATAAACCCATCAGCCTTGTCAGTCTTATGAGCAAACTTCTGAAGCTAGAATATGGTTGTTGAAAACCTCTTGAGTAAAAAGCAGTATGGATTTCAATTGGCTCAGTCCACTGCTGATATTCTATCATTACACACAGAATCAATGTAGTACTAGACAACAAATACATCTGAAGATATTTCAAAGGCCTGTGACAAGATTTGGTATAGAGGGTTACTGCACAACCTCTTTAGATAGTGAATCACTAGAAGTCTTCTCAATTATCAAGTGCTTAATGGGTAGGACCCTGAAGGTAGTTGTTAACAGCCTGCACACTGAGGTTCAAGCAGTCAATACAAGCATACCCCAGGGATTGCTTCTCAGTTCAACCCTATTTTTACTTTACTCTAATGATCTGCCAATACTCTGATCATTTGTGAATATTTATGTTGATACAAGGCTATTTGGGTGACCCTCCAAAACTCTAGATGAGGAGAGCTTGGCAGCTGATCTCTCTTCTGACCTAGCTTTAACAGGTCAGTGAGGGTAAAAACTGGCTGATCATATTCACTGTTTTGAAATCAAACAAGTGACATTCTATTATCACCGAGCAGGACCCTGAATTTTCACCTATCGCGATGAATGGTTGTTTTCTAGGGGAAACACCATGCCTTGAGCACCTGTTGAGACTTCAATCCAGACCTCAAATGGAACTCCTTCATGTGATCTATTGCTAAAGATACTGGATAAATGGTCGGTTCCCTGTACTGTTCTAGTAAGTATCTGACACCACATGCTATCCTCTACCATTACAAGAGCCAGATCAGGCCGAAAATGGAATACTGCTGCCATATACTGGCAGGAGCTCCCTTGTCTTTACTTTCTAGTCTCAATAGAGACCAAAAGCATCTCTGTGTCCTTGTGGGTGATGAATTATTTTCCACCCTACAATCTTTTCCAAAACAGATGAAATGTTGCAAGTCTTGCTGTTTTATTTCTTTTTCTATGGAAAATATTCCGACCAACAACATTCCTTAGTTCCACCAGTTCTAACATTCATGGCTAAGACCTGCCATACTACACATATTGTAGAAAACCCTCCACATTCCTTTCATATTCCATTGGTGAGATCTAATTTCACTTGATTAGTTTCTTCCCATGAATCTGCTGCTTTCCTGACCATTACAATCTTAAACTGTTCAAGTCTAGGGTTAACTGTTTTCTTTCCCACATATCTGCTTTGAGTGGTTCTTCATCCTTGTACTGGGTGAACATCTTTGTAAAAAAAAAAAAAAAAAAAAAAAAATATAATAACTCATTGTTATAGCATAAAACTTTGTATTGGGGGGGGGATTTCAGCCTTTCCTTCTGCCAGCCTCTTTTTTTTTTTTTTTTTTTTTTTTTTTAAAGTGTTTCACCCCAAGCATGGTGGGAAGCCACTAGGACGCAAGGGATTACAGAAAATTTGGAGCAAGATCAGATAGGAGTGATAGAAGAAAGGATGAGGAGAAGGATAGTGGATAGATCAAGGCAACTGGATATGTCGATTGGCATTACATTTGAATAGTTGGAGATTATAGCTCTCACGGAAACTGGAATAGGGAAGGGAGTTCCACAGGTGAGAGGTGCGAGACATGAAGCTATTAAAGTAACTGCTACATTTAGGAGTTTGTAGAGAGGTGAGAGCGGGATGCCAGCCTCATAGGTCGCTTGAACTCATGAAGTCTGGGAACCAGCGAATGCAGCTCACTGGAGCAATTGCCATGAAAGTATTTGTAAAACAGACAGAGAGAGGTGACGGCATGTCTGTGAGAGGGTGACTGTAGACGAGATGCCAGATCAGGGCCAATTATATTGCATATCCACCTCTGAATCTTATCAAGAACCCTGAGGCAAACAGAAGGGGCTCCAGATCATATGTGGCAGCAATACTCCATGCAAGGGCGAATTGTTGATTTGTAGATCTGGAGGATCAATTCCGGGGAGAAAAATTTCCTGGTGCGGCACAGGGAGCCAACTTTCCTCGTGGTGGACGAAGCAACTGACTCAATGTATTTGTTCCATCTCAGGTCAGCTGTCAACGTGAGACTGAGCAGCCGCAGAGAGTTGCTCTCGAGAAGTTGAGCGTCAGACATTCTAATGGGGGGTAGGCAGGGAAGGATCTCTGTGGTAGCTAAACCATCAGTGGAATCAAATGAAGTCATGTTTCATGTTAGTTCAATTTAGAATGAAGATCTCTTATTTATGAGCAAATATTGTGTCATGCCAAAAAAACATTAAAACATCCTGGGTGAGGCAAAAAAGATTAAGGACTTACCACTAATGCTTTTTATATATTAATAATTGAAACATTTGTGTGATGTTTTGTCCTATCCTGTAAGCATTGGAAATGACAGATTGCAGTTTGGAGAAATTAACTGAATTATTTTATTTTTTTATTTTTTTTAACTACAGCTTCCCTAACGGCAAAGCTTGAGAGCCACTCAAAGTAGAGGCTTCTTGAATGAGTGTGTAATATGAACGTAAAAGATGTTAATGAAGATAGATAACGATTGACTTGACTAGAGAAGGTTAAGCATGTAGATGTTGGGAAAGCATCCACGTGGGAGCCTGTTCCACAAAGCTTTTTTTCTCCAAGAAATATTACTATCTTAGTGAATTATTTAGATTAGTATCTTCATTTTTGTTGTTTTGATAACATTTCTGAACATGTATTCCAGTCATCTTGAAATGCTTGTAAAATATGTAATATAAAGAAATGCCACTGTACAAACAAAATAATGCACACTATATATATATATATATATATATATATATATATATACATTAGGAAAAAAAACTTTAAAAATCCATATTTGGTAATAAGTTTATTTCAATGAATATGGGTATATTCCTCTCATCAGACCGACTACATTTTCTGAAAAAAAATAATTTTCTCTGTATCATACATTGAGCTCTCCTATGGACTAAAAGTCATCTTTGGAATAATCCCTACCAATTACAATTTGGTATTTCATATATATATATATATATATATATGTTTTTCTAGTGATTTAGTGAGTGGAAACACTAATGCCCATGCCTTTTTTCTTTTTAAATTAAGTGTTTGTTTCCATTTTCTCTAAAATTTTGTTGTTGCTAACCATGGAATGAAAATGTGAGCAGTGACAGTTTTATAAGAAATGGAATCAAAAAGGGTATTTATGAAGGGTGGGCTGGAAAATTCCAAGGCTGACTATGTTGGAGTCCTTTTAGATGATGAAATGTGTTATATGGAATTTTTTCCACTTTTTCATGCAATCACCTATCTATTCTGTAAATCTGCTTTTGATCCATTATCCAATGGAACAATCCTATGTCTAGAACTTGAACCTAATCCACCTGCTGTTGATGCCTTGCATGCTTGATTGCATTCACCAAGGTTTCTTTTTTCTTACTACTGGAGTCTTTCTATTTATATTATTAAAGACTGCCATATTGTATTTATGTATTTTTTGTAATTGTACTACTGTTCATTTCCTTTGATTGCAATCTGCAAGTTTTTCCTTTTTTTTTTTTTTTTTTTTTTTTTAACATTTTACTTTTCCTAATATGTCTTTTTTTAATTATTTCACCCCATACAAAGTGATAATGCCACTAAGATTCAAGAGGTTACTGGAATTAAAAGAGAAGGAGAAGACTTTAGTAAAGAGGAAAGGGAAATAAAAGAACAAGTTTCAAGCAGATAGAAGATGGTGATTGATGTTGCATTTAAATTTTTTAAGATTGTAAGTGACAGGGAAGCAAGAAATTGGAAGGTAGTTCCTAAAGTGTGAGTAAAAAAAATATTAGAATAGAACATAAGGTTTCATCTAACATTAAAGTGAAAAAAAACCTATATGCCAATTTCATAGTATGCTTAAATTCATGTGGGTGAGGTATCAAGGAAGAGAGCTCATTACAACTGTCATGAAAATTTAAAGGCATATCATCTCATGAATGAGAAAGTGATTGAAGTTTGAGATGCCAGGTCAGGACCAATAACATTGCATACTTTTCTTTGAACTTTGTCAAGAGCATTGAGCTGTATAGCTGGAGCACCAAACCAGCTCTGACAGAAAATTCAATGCACAAACAAATGAATTCTGATGAGAAGAATCATCTGGCATGACACAGTGAACGAAATTTCCTAGCAGCATACTTAGCAACTGATTTAATATAATCACTCTCCCTCATGTCAGTAGAAAACATGAAACCAAGAAGTCACAATGAGGTTAGCATCAGCCATGATGGTGGAGAGCAAAAATTGTTTTTTATAATGATGAAAGGATAGCAGTTTCGTTTTAGAGGTGTTAAAACTTACAAGCCATTTCTTGCCCCAGTTAACAACTGATTGTAGACCATTTTTGAAAGCAGCTGTTTTACTTTGTCTGACCTGGTGACTTATAAGACAGAAGTAAATAGTTGCATCATCAGCATAAATACATCTTTAATTGCAACTTGATGGGAGGATCTAAATACATCCTTCTCTTAACTTGGAAAAAGGATTCAATAATTTGTATTGATACTTTCTCTATAATACTGCTGCTAAAAGAATTGTGCTAGCATATATATATATATATATATATATATATATATATGGGAATGTATAATTTAATATAATTTAAAGTAAATGATTAAAATGTATTATGCTAATTTAGTTATATCTACTGTTAACTGGGGTAAGGAATGGCATGTTAATTTTAATGCTTCCAAAATGAAAATGCTCTTTATCAATTATATGAGAGACTCCTATCAGCATGGCTGATGCTAGCCTCCAGGCAAGTGACTCACTGCACCTTCTTGAAATAATGTTTTCCACTGACATAAAAGTAGTTTGTTGAATCAATTGTAAGGTCTGCTGCTAAGAAAGTTTGTTCACTGTGGTGAAAGACAATTTTTCTTGCTAGAATCCATCTTGCATATTTATAAGTCTACCATTCATTCTCATTTTGAATATTGCTGCCACATCTGGTCTGGTACTTCTGCTCTATATTTAGAGATTCTTTATAAAATACAAAAATGCAATGTCATTGGCCCTCGACTGGCATTTTTGCTTTAGTCACTTTCCCACTCCCATAACATAGTTTCTTCATGCCTTTTCTATAAATATTTTCATGATAATTGTTCTGATGAATTTTCCTCTATGCTACTTTGACTTTATGAATTGAAGTGCAGTACTAGATTGGCAGCAGGGTCTCATCATGTTACAGAAGAAATGATTAGATGTAACTAAGTTCTATGCTAATTCTTTCTTCTCCCGCATTTCTTGATTGTGGATTTTTCTTCCGGCTTCTGACTTTCCAGTCAACTTTGATCTTAAAAAAAAAAAAAATGAATAAAAAAAGAAAAAATGAAAACTAACTAACCATTCTCCTATAACTACTTCTTAAAGACATGTTGAAACATTGGTTCTTATATGATCACCAAAGTTAAGCAATGTTGAGTTAATAACTGGTCAATACCTAGATGGGTAACTGCTTCAGAATACCATGTTCTGTAAGCTTGGTTGTCTGAGTGGTATAATGAATAATAGTTTAGAATTAGAATCTGGAGAGCCAAGTTCCAATTTCAGTCAGGTTTGCTATATTCACTTATGTGTAAATACCCTTGGGAAAGGGATGAATCCATTTCTTCCCCTCTAGCTATAGTAATTTGTAGAAATTATCAGTAAATCATTATTATCACCCCGCTGAAATTTTTAAAATTTAAACACATTTTCTAGCTTTAAATAAGCTGAAGAGTTGATAAACCATAAAAAAAGACAATAGCAGTAACCCAGAACTCTCTTTCCTGTTCAGGCAGTAGCAGTATAGTTGCTGCCATATTGGCAACAAAACAGGATCCTTTTTAATTGGAAAAAATTGTTATTATGAGAAATATAAATATGTATATTGTTTGGCATTCTTTTAATAAGTGCGTGTCATATCAAATTAACATTTTTCCCTGTCTTTTCTTGGCCTCTTAATGTTCTGCAGTGAATATACGACTGTCATTTGTATAACGACATCATTTGTCAGTGTCATTTATTCCTTTGTAACTTAGCTTATTTGAATTCTTGTTATTCAGGATAGAATTATAAAAATGCCGTCTGCATTTATTAAACATTTTCTCTTCTGCTTCCCTTCAAGGATTGATTACATCCCACGTACAAAGCAATAAGAAATCTGAAATCTCTTTTGACAGCATACATTACTATCCAAAAAGAGAACCAAATACATCTTCACTGATGCTTATATATACACACATATCTACAGTTTCAGACTATAGACTTACTTACCTATACTTATGAATATATATATATATATATATATATAAGTGAACATAGAAGTCAACACACAGTTTCATGCTAGACACAATCATCAGGCCGCCCAACGATTGCGTCTAGCATGAAACAGCCTGTTGCCTCTGAGTGTTGACTTCTATGTTCACTTTTATATTTATATTTACATACACTCTATCTATGGCATTGAGCACTTTATCCCATAAATATAGCACACCTTAAAACTATATTTCTTCATATATATATATATATATATATATATATATTTACATATCAAGTGACTTTTGAAGTACTAAATTTGAAGCTAATTTGGCTACAGTAAATGCATATATAGTTTGGTCAATAGCATAGGCAGGGCCAGCAGTATATACACTAATTTCATATTTTATGTATGATGTGACCTCCTTGAAATTAGCTTCAAAGTTAGGTCTTCAAAAGTCACATGATATGCAAGTATACATACATACATACACACATATATATATATATATATATATATATATATATATATAAAACTAATAAATATACATTTTTCCACACTGGTAGCACGACTTGGAGTTTCATGCAAAATGCAATCTTCGGGAACTGAATTGAGACTGACTGTTACATAATCTTAATTTAATAAATATATCTGCTTAATTCAATGTTGGTGCAGTTCATATATTATATGGGAATTACTGTTTTTTGGTTTTTTTTTATTTTGTATTTAAAATAAATGGGATTTATATTTTATATTTGAAATTAGCAGGGATTAATGTTTTTTAAAAAGTTTTGTAATTAAAATAAAGGAAAAAAAAATGTATATTTATTAATATGTACTTAATAGCTCTTTTATATTATATTTTATTAGCACCAGCACTCCATGTACAAGAGATATATATATATATATATATATATATATATATATCAGATGGCCTGAGTATTCAAGCATGAAAGAAAGAGACAGTCTCCACTCAGTGTCTTTTATATTTATATATTCTCTATTGCTGATAATGAGCACTTTTACTCATAAATATAGCATACCATAAAACTATATTTTTATAAACACACACACACACACATATATATATATATATATATATATATATATATATATATATATATATATTAGGTTGGTGCAAAAATAATGTCGTTTTCTCATATGTTACTATGAGAAAACGACATTCTTTTTGCACCAACATAATATATATATATATATATATATATATATATATAGAGAGAGAGAGAGAGAGACACAGACATATATATATGTCTGTGTGTGTAAAAATTCAGATATAAATCAAAAATATATCTGTAAAAAGACAATATTAATAAAGACAAATGGAAAATGGGTGGACTTTATCAAGGCAAATATAAAGATTTTATTTTGCCCCCTGTATTTATATATAAGTATATATATTTTGTGTATATATATATATATATATATATATATATATAATAAAGAACAAATAGGAAACGTATATCAGTCTAACATGTTTCACTCTTGATAATGCTTTATCAGAAATTGGGAGAAAACAAACAAAAGAGAAAAACACTGGTATTTTCAATCCTGTTTGGGTCATTTATCATTGGTCAGAAACATGTCACATGTATTAAAACCAAAGATAAATCTTGGTGTATGCAGATTTGTGAAGCTCCTGTATGTCTTAGTGGACATCAGATAGCAATGTGTATTTCTAATTGTGTATATGTGTATGTTTAGTGGGAGTCCTATCTTCATCTTTGTGCAGTCAACCCATGCAGCGGGTCACAAGGTTCTAATTTATGGCTGACCTCTTTAAGAATGTATTCTTTGTATTAGATTCTTTAAGATTGGATTCAAAGAAAAGTGGCAATGTCATGTTTTAGGTATATGTTTTTAGTTTTTAATAATGTTAAGTTTTCAATGTATTTTCTCCTCAAAGAATTTTTTTTTTTTTTAATTAGGGTAGCATTAGTGAAATCAAAGTTATGTCCAGCATTGTTTCAATGCAAAACAAGAGAGTTAGATCATTTGTCCCTTTGCAAATCTCTCTTGTGTTCATAGAAGTGGGCTTTTAGATCATGTGATGTTGCCTTCACAAAGATTTTTGCATTGTAAATAATTTATTTGATAAATCCTGGCATTTGAATTGGTGTTTGGTTTACTCTTGTTACTAGTTACATTTTTGATTGTCTTGGAGGTGGTAGTAATGATCCTAGTATTAGGGATGAATAATTTGTTTGTGAGTTTAGTAGAAAAAGTGTTAGAAGGCCGGATTATGAATTTTTGTTAGAAGTGTTATTGGGGGGTGTCTGTTTTTCTGGCTTTGTGGATTTTGCAAGCTCATTTTTTAGTGTTACGATTAAAATGATGTGGGGAGTGGAGAAGTTTGAAAGTTTTCTCAATATATATCTTTTTTCATTTAGGTATTCTTGGCTAGATATCCTAAAGACTCTGAAGTAAAATCCTATGATGAATCCAGATTTTATTTTTTGGTTGTGGTGGGAATAGAAGTTGATTAGATTGTTTTTGTTTGTAGGTTTTATTATATACTTTAAAAACTAATTTTTCATTGTTGCATATTAATAACCTGTCAAGGAATGTTAGAGAATTACTTATTTCAAGTTTGTTTGTGAATTCAGTTGTAAGTTCAACGATATTGAGTTTCATTATTATGTCTAATAGACTTGTATCTTGAGGATATAATAAGATGCCATCTCTGTATCTTGGGTAAGTGGAGCTGTTTGGTATGATGTGTGTAAATGGACCCGATTCTAAGTAGCCTTTTTTAGGCTGATTCTAGAAAAAGGCAAGTGAGAACACCACTGATAGGTGACCCCATAGGTAAGCCAAATTTATGCTTATAGAGAATATTGTTGAAAAAGAAGAAGCAGTAGTTAATGATTGGTTTGCATATTTTTATAATTTTGTGGATGGGTAGAGGAAGCTTTTCTGTGGACTTGTTGAGGAATTTCATGATGGGTATGTTGGCATAAGGATTTGATATCTTGGTTCACCAGAACCATGTTTTCCATATTTACGTTTTGTATTCTCTAGATTAAGTCACCAGAATGTTTGATGTTGTAACTTAGGGAAGGTTACTGAGTAGAATAATCACATGATCATTGGTAATGAACAATAATACTTAGGACAAGAACAATATATATAAGATCCACCAGTAGTGTGTAGAAGTAGTAGTCAACTGTTAGAAGTGGGTCAAGTGAATTCCACAATGAATTGCCAACTGCAGACCAACATACAGTATTTATGTGAATGGGGACATACCCATTATCGTTCGTAGGTATGCTACAACATTTGATATGTGTTGATGGTTCCTAGGAACAGAGTTAGAGCTTTTGCAATGGCCTAGCTAATTTGTGGAGTGTTCTGTTTGATACCAGACACAATGGATCTGATGAGTATTTCGGGTTTGTGTTTTGGATCAGCTGTATAATGTGGTGGATTGGTACACTATTAATCAAGTCCAGGATTTATTTTTATTTTTCAATAGTGTATTACCTGTTTTGATGAACCCTTGTGTGTCTGTGTTTACTGTTTGTTTATTTTTTATTTTTTTGCAGTTGTTTTTGTTATTTCGGAGGGATTCTAATTTTTCAATGTAGACGTTTGTGTCTATTATATCTATTCTGCCTCCCTTGTACGATGGGGTTATGATATACAAAACCTTTTTCAAATTTAGTGTAGTGGAAAAAAAAGTTTTGTACAAGGTATATTAGCAGCCAACCTCACAAACACTGATGAAACTATGTGACCCAGGAGATATATATGGGAACTAAAAAAACTGATCCATGAACAAAGACGTCATCATAACCCCGTCCCCCAAAGGAGGCAGAATAGTTATAATGGACACCGTCTACATTGAAAAATTAGAATACCACCTGAATAACGACAACTCCTGCAGAAGGTTGTATAATATAGTTGCACCATAGAAAGTTACACGATTTCTTTATATTGACCGCAGACACTGCTTAGGAAATAAATTATCTAGTAAAATGTTAAACAAAATTATAAACTAACTAACCTCAAAGTGAGTGACTCGTTCTATCTCAGGAGAGAAACTCGTTTCACTTTCTCGGACAAACGTTTTCTACTACCATGAATTGGAAAGATTATATTGAATCAATTGCTAGGTCTGCTGCTAGGAATGTTAGTTAACTGTGTGATGTTTAAACAATATTTCTGACCAGAATCTATCTTATATAAGTCTAGCATTCATCCTTGTATTGAATATTGCTGCCACATCTGGTCTGGTGCTTCTACTATTTATTTAGAGATTCCTGATAAAATCTAAAGAATAATTTGTGCTGTTAGCGTTCCTGACCTAGTATCTCAGCTTCAGTCACTTTCCCACTGATGTAATGTAGCTTCCCTGTGCCTTCTCTATATATAGTATTATGGTAAATGTTCTCATGAATTTTACTGTTACCTAGATTTTATGAATTTAAGCGCAGTACTAGATTGGCAGAAAGGTCTCATCATGTTACAGAAGAAATTGCTAGATGTAACCATAAGTTCTATGCTAACAGTTTCTTTTATCACACTTGTGAAAACTCTTCCAGCATCTTGCAGCTTAGTCGACTTTGATTTTCTGTCTTAAGTCCTTTTTTTTTTTTTTTCCTCTGTCATTACTATAATTTTTCTTATATTCTCTAACATGTAGTAATCCCTTATGTCTTAGTGGCTTGCCTGTGGGGAAATGTTTTAAAAAAACAAAAAAAAACAAAGTTAAACAAAGCTTGATTTTCATGACATTTAAATTTCATAACTTTTGGAGATGATGCATATTTCTTTGCTGTAAATATGAAGATTAAGAGTTCTTTAAATATCTATTTTCTAATATAACTAAGTCTGTTAATGCTGCTACTCATCTCCTTGGGTGTTGTCTTTTTTCCACTTTGGCATAGACAAAAATAGAGGCCATTGCAGAAACCCAAGTTTTTGTGTTTATATCAAGGGATATTTGTTTCAACTTGTAAAATCTGTTATCAAATCTAGAAAAAGATCCAGCATGAATGCTAAATATTCTTGCAACAGTAATGGTTTGGTTTAGTTTGTTTTGTTTAATGGCATATCAACCTCAATGGGTTATTTAATGCCAACAAAATTTTTATTGCTTGTAATATTTTGTTTTGTCAAAAAACTATTTCTGGTAATAATTTCTTTCCTTCAAAAATTTATTGCTGATAATTGTTTACAAAGTATTTTTGGCATTATCAGGGTGGACCTGGGAACACCAGCAATTAAGAGGTGGTTCCATGCTCCTCAAAACCTCCTGATCAGAGCCCTTGCTGTTGGACGTAGTTTATCGTCGTACCCAGGACATGCAACAGTAACGGCATGTATTCCTAAAAACAAGAATTAAAAATTCTCCTGGTTTTCAAATATTGAATGTTATATATATTGGCTTCTGCTATAGAAAGTGAGTGAATGCTGCCACCATCTTTTTTCTCTTGAGATTTGTTTTCTTTCTGAAATGAAGAAGAGTGTTTCTTACACAAAGAAAGAACAGTATATTCTTCAAAAACATTATCAAGAATATTCATTGTAATCTATTCAGACTTGAAGAACCAAAATAAACAAGACAAAGAAAAACCCAAACAAAACAATTTTTTGAAGCTTCCTGCACCTGGTTCTGATCTTCTGGGAAATCATAAAAGTAAGACACTTGTTTTATGGCCACATACAAAGGAAATGGTGCAACTGTTTACAGGTGAAGGTCACTCGTTGCTTGAATATATTTTCTGAGCTGATTCTTTGCGGAAACAAATAAGTAGAGAGGGATGCTTTTTAGAGTTTTTTGTCACAATATCTTGGGTTGATGTAGTGATTCATTCATTCAAGACAAAAACAAACAAGTTCTTGATATATGGCAAATAACATATAGAACTGAATTGTCAGTTCTGCATGTATGCATTCCTCTGGGGTGGGGAACAATATATTAAAGACACTCTGTCATTGTGTTGCTGACAAAAGTAAGGATTTCATAAATACAAGGAGGTACTGAAAAGTTCTCAGCCTAAACTAATTACAAATATTTGACCAAACATCAGTTTTTTTTTCTGCCCCCAAACTCACTCACATGGGTATTTGGAAAACTTTTATTTTTAAATCTTTTTTATTCTGTTATCAATTCATTAGTGAAACCTATCAAAATATAAGTTTTATAAATTGTCAGATTCTTACTTAAACTTTACCCAGAACACACACACACACACATATATATATATATATATATATATATATATATATCTTGATGTGCTTTTACTGACTGAGCCACAGAGGAGCGTTTCGGTTAGCAAGGTTGATGTTACTGTTTTTAAACCACAATTCTCCATGATTTTCTCACATGCATTCATATCTGCTTGATGCATATCCAAATGTAAACAAATGACATCTCACATTATGAAATGGACAAAGTTTGACAATTATTTTAAGACATGTTTTTATGTTTATAATATATATATATATATATTAGCCCATAAATATAACATACTTCTTTTTATTTATTTTTTTTTGGTGGGCAGAAACGGTTTTGAACTATTCTCGGGGCTATTGAGTGGCAATAATTGTGGATCTGAATGCAGTTTTTTGATTATTTATAGTTTTGTTAGTTAACTTTTTTTTTTATTTATTATTGATTATTTTATTGTTGGTTGTTATTAGTAGGTTTCCTTGTGCTTATCTTGAGTCAAGCAAAAACACAATGCACATCGCCTAACGATTGCTTTTAGAATGAAACACTGTAACATCTGGGTGTTGATTTTAATGTCCACTTTAAATTTACATATGTTCTATCCCTGATAGTGAGCACTTGAACCCATAAATATAGCATACCTTAAAACTATATATATATATATATATATAATATATATATTATTTTAAATAAAAACAGACCAATTTAAGGTTCCATGTAATAAATTATTTCACCACAGCCCTTTTAAAGGACTGCGGATCAGACTTTACTTCCAAACAAACTTTTGTTTGGAAGTAAAGTCTGATGATCTGCAATCCTAAAATTTTAAATAAAAACAGATCACTTTAATGTTCCATGTAATAAATTATTTGTTTGGAAGTCTGATCCACAGTCCTTTAAAAGGGCTGTGGTGAAATAATTTATTACATGGAACCTTAAAGTGGTCTGTTTTTATTTAAATTATTTGCTCTGGATTTACATTGAGCCCTCTGGATTTTATCCTCCTTAGGTTTACATATACAGATTACCTACTTTTTCATAAATTATATATATATATATATATATATATATATATATATATATATATATCGGCAGCAAGTATTCAACCAAATGAGTTTGATTTAAAAAAAGCTGACAGCGTCTGTCTGTTTAATTTTTTATTGTATTTCTCTAATTTTTGAATAAGACATTGAGTATTGAGCTTGAAGTTGTGGACAAACTGTCCGAACTTCATATTCAAGTACATTTGTGCTTTTCAAAAGACAAAAAAATACTAACTACCACACAGACACCACATGGGTTCTTGGTAATGACTGTAATAGTCCAAAGTACTTGAACAAAACAATAACACAATATAAACTTTGGACTGTTTATCAACAATTTTGAGCAGAATACTCAACATCTTATTGAAAAATTGAAAAAATATAATAAAAAATGAAACAGGTCTTGTCAATTTTTTTTAATATAACTTATTTGGATATATATATATATATATATATATATATATATATATAAATTGGATAGCATTTAAGATAACTCCTGTGAAATGCTCTTGATTGGGTCCTCACTGTAATAGGTAGGGAGGAGTAGATGCGATAGGCAATAATAAACTACAGAAGAACTCAAAACTGATCACTGCATTTAAGTATTGCATTAATATTTAAGATTACTTTTTAAAAGTTCAACATTAATTTTTCTGTGGCAGAAGAATTAATGTTGAACTTTTTAATTTAAAGACAATTTGATGTACGCAGGTCCTTCTGTTATGTACAAACAATTATTTTTATTTCATGTGTGACTTTTGCTGGATCTCACAATTAATTTCAATTATTCTCAAATTTATTTCCAAGTTATAAAAATTATCGAACATAAAAATTTGTCACAAAAAATCACATACAAAAGATCACCAAAAACAATGACAGTAATGAAAACTTGGGAATCCAGAATTTCAGGATTGCTGGTCCAGATCTGTTCCAGAATGTTTTTAATTTGCTCACAGAATCAACCTGATTCCCAAATGGCATAATATGTTGAACTATGACCTCTAGAAGTAAAGTTGAAAAAGTGTGACACAGCACTGTTTTTATATATATATATATATATATATATATATATATATATATATATATATATATATAAAGAAATATAGTCTTAAGGTGTGCTATATTTATGGAATAAAGTGCTCAATATCAGAGATAGAGCATGTGTAAATATAAAAGTGAACATAGAAGTCAACACTTAGAGGTGACAGTCTGTTTCATGCTATATGCAATCGTCAGGCCACATGTGCTGTTATTTTTCTCGGCTATTTATATATATATACGGGTTAGTGGTGCATTGTGGGTATTCTGTTATGGCAGTTATTTCACCGGAAGTCGTTTGTTTATCTATTTAGGTCAAATTATATTGCTTGTTTTTATTTTTTTTATTTTTGTTTCTTATTTTATTTATTTATTTATTATTAACGTAGTAAAAATTTGTTTATATCACTTATTTAACAGTTTTGTTTTGGTTTGGGAATTTAATTAAAGCTATTTGTTCAGTGTTGGGGTTGATTGTTGTAGTATATATATATATATATATATATATATATATATATATATATATATATATAAACAGTACTTAGGTTTTACTGCTTTTTGAGACAAAAAGTTTCATGTGGATGTAAATGTGTCAATTATACATTCACGCAATTGTTGTGATTGAGTGACTGCATCATTGACCACATTTACATCCACATGAAACTTTTAATTAACATGTAACATTAGAAAAAGATGATAAAAATCTTACACACATACACACACACACACACACACATATATATATATATATATATATATATGAGAAAATCTGCAATCAGTTGCTGAAACCTGATGAGTGGCCAGAACTATTACTAAATGATTTGTCTATGAAACTCCATAATTGAGGTGCTGGAGACAGTATCAATCAGCTGAGTGACAAATTTTATTTGTATTACTCATATATATAATTTATTTATTTATTTTTTTTTTTTTTCAATATTTTAATATCATTTTGATTTATAATTATAGTTTAATCCAGTTAGGTCATCAGGTGACTAATGTGTCAAAAAGGAGTTCTTTGGTACTACTTTAGTACTGATAGCCTAGCTATTGGTACTAAAAAGATGCAGTGTGATATTTGGAGCATATTTTTGGAGAAAAATTCCAGCATCTCATTTGGCAAATATAAAAATGCTCCACAACAGAATTTCTCATCATTAAACTTAGTTTCTGCCACTTTCTTTGAAATCCTTCTTTTCTCACTTTACACCCATTGGCTCATAAAATTATTAAAAAAAAAGTATATATTTTCAGTATATAGATGAAGAGTTATCATGATTTTGATTGAAACATCTATGGTCTATGTTTCTGAGATAAGGTATTGTAATCACCTGAAGAAGCCTGGAGCATACAATGACCGAAACATTGTGAATATGGCAAAAAAGATGAGGACAACAGTCCAAACAATGTAAATAGTTTAGATAAACTTTTATGCTTTGAAAATTTAGATTTTAAAATCTTTGCTTGGACACTAAGCACAACTTCCTCAACCAGTAGGGTTGGCCCAATAAACTAGTGTTACAAGTACAGATAATAACGGTGGAAATAGGAAAACTTATATAAAGCAATAATGTGGCATGTTTAAAAAGAAAGAAAAAACAGGTTAGTGGTGTCTTTTTTTTATACTTTTGGAAATTTACATAAGAAAAGATCAATTGCCTATTGTAAGTGGTTTTGTTAAACTCAAGAAATTCCTACCACAGCTCAATCAGTAAAAATCAATTCTTGTTTGTTTAGAAAAGAAAATGGTTGTTGCTTTGATGTCTTCACTGGCATTTGGGTCAGAAGCTTGGGCAGAGAATGGAAAAGTTGGTTCAAAGAGAGAGAGAGAGAATAAAGGAGAATGAAAAAGATGAAAGTAAAGTAACAAAAATGAATTTTGCTGCAAAGGCAAAGAGTTTTAAATGGAAATCACTCGGTTGTGCAAGAGAGGGCATTAGAGAAAGATCATAATGGTAAAAAGAAATCCATTTCTCTTAAACTCTGAGAGAAATGATATAAATTAGGAAGGTCTTCCATAGTTGTTACTTTTAATTTATGATAATTTATGTTATACAGTGTAACCCGGATATAAGAGAGTTGTCGGGACCGGCGAAGTTGTCTCTTATATCCGGGTTTGGTCTATTTTGTTTACATTAACACAGGCTCTAATTTGGGACCAGATAAAATCTCTCTTATATCCGGGTTTCTCGTATATCCAGGTTACACAGTATATAGACATGTAACAACCAAAGGCACATATAATAATACAGTGTAACCCGGATATAAGATAAACCCGGATATAAGAGAGATTTTATCTGGTCCCAAATTAGAGCCATACTTACCTAAACAAAATAGACGAAACACGGATATAAAAGAGAAACCCGGATATAAGAGACTTCTTCTCCAGCCCCGACAACTCTCTTATATCCGGGTTACACTGTACAAATAAACTTATAATAATGTATTTAAAGAAAAATTACACATTTTTCTATTTTTAAATCATGTCACCCCATACAAGTCATGGTTTTTAGTAAGTCTGTAACCTCTATAACTACTTTTGCTGGCAGTTTCTCTATAATGTAGCAGTAACCTGCTCTCAATGAAATGATCTTTTTGGCATTAAAAATGTCCAACATTTATAGAAGCCATGACTTTACATTGTTTGGGTTATAAGTGGATACATTTAAAGTCATTAATGACACTTCAGAGAGATTTGCATTGTGTTCCATTTTAGTGTTAATTTTCTTTAAAATGCTAAGTTTGTTTTACATAGTATGAATATGACATGTGTTTTGGAGAGGGTGAAAACAGGGATAAAGAGAGGGAATGTTATTCTGGTATCATGTCATCCCATAAGTTCTGTCTGAATTTTAACTTTTTGTTAAAATGAACAAAATTTAAAGAGTATTTTATAATGTCTAATGGAGCTGAACATTATTTTTATGTTCAGATGCATTTAAACTGATCAAATTTTATTTCAGAGAACAATAAAATTAAACATAGAAGTACCCAATAATCATTTGAGGCACATAATGCTTTATGAGTTCAAGAAAGGAAACTCAGCAGCCGAAGCGGCTAGAAACATTCTCTCAGTTTATGGAGAGGAATGTGCGAATGAAAGAACTTGCAGAAAGTGGTTTGCAAAATTCAGAGGTGGAGATTTCACCCTTCAAGATGAAGATCGAACTGGATGTCCAGTTGAGTAGATGAAAAGCTTCTTGAAGCAGCCCTTGAAGAAAATCCTGCTGAGGAATTGGCAGTGGTTCTCAGTTCAAACCATGCAACTGTTCATCGTCATCTTCAACAACTTGGAAAAGTTCCTAAACTTGGAAAATGGGTGCCTTATGAATTGTCCAAGAACAACCGCAAATCCTGAGTTGACATCTGCTCTTCTCTCCATTCTCGCCAAACTGTTTCAACTTTTTTGGATAGATTTGTGACTGGCGATGAAAAATGGATCTTTTATCGAAATGTTAAGCATCGTAGAAAGTGGCTTGGTAAAGGGGAAGGACCCCAGCCACAGCCGAGAAGGGAACTTCATGGGCAAAAGGTTCTTCTTTCAATCTTGTGGGATCGCCAAGGAATAATCCACTTTGAATTCTTACCACCTAATGCAACAATTAATGCTCAAATATACTGTCAGTAATTAGAGCGTTTGAACCAAGCTTTGAGGAAAAAAAAAAGACCTGCTCTAGTGAATCGAAAAGGGGTGATGTTTCATCAGAACAATGCGTAACCCCACACAGCAAGAATCACATCACAAAGGATCGAAGAACTTGGTTGGGAGAAAATTCCTCATCCACCTTATTCTACCAATCTTGCTCCTTCAGACTACCATTTGTTTCGTAGCTTACAGAATCATTTGGAAGAAACAGCTTTTGTAACACAGGAAGAGGTTAAAACTGACATTTGTGAGTTCTTCGAATCAAAGCCAAAAGAATTTTACAGTAATGGAATTAGTAAGCTTGTTAATAAATGGAAGGAAGTCATAGATAATCAAGGAAAATACATCGTTGATTGAATCTGTAATTAAATGTAACATTTGGTCACTTGTTTTCTTTATTCAAAATTCGGACAGAACCTATGGGATGACCTGATAGTAGTATAATGCCTGTTGGATTTTAACGGGTAGGGATTAGCATGTTGGTCAGCAGCTGTGAGGCAAAAAGAGGATGTGGAGAGGTAAGAGTTTCAGGGGTTGGTAAAGGGTATAAGTAGCCAGCTTTAATTTTGGCTGTTGCAAAGTCATGAAACACAATATAGTTTTTTTTTTTTTTTTATCAGTTCTCTATAGTCACCATTGTAAAACTGTTAATGTTATTTCAGAAGGGCATTTTGCATTTTACATCAGGTTGTCACCACTTGTAGTAGAGTTATAACTGAGTAAATAATTATAAACCACCTAACAATTATATATACAAAAATAATTATAAAAATGAGAAACAGCAAGATGTGTAAACATAAAATGAGCATTATTTATTATCTGGTTGTTATTTGGTGTTGGAGATACGAAAGATTGTAATACTGAGTAAAATTGTGAGATTGAGGTCAAATGTAAATCAAATATGGATCTGAATCCAAGTGAATGGTAAGATAAAGAATAAGTGCATAGAATCATTTTTGTAAGGTTTTTATTTAAAATAACAGGACAAAAAAAATCATATAAAATAGGCAAACATTAGATGCAAGGCAAATTAACAGTAATATGGCAAAAAGTTCACAAAGTAAGAATTGGTGTTGACACAAAAAAGCACATTCGGACAAGCGAATGTAGCATTCTAACTTCAAGATAAGATGAACCAGAAGTGAGTCAGATGAAACTAAGAACTACTTTCTTGTCTAAGAAAAAATCCCAGCTTGCATTTGTGTGCTTCTTCCTGTAAAATGGGCGAGGAATTTTTGCAGACATTCCCATACAGATTGGAATCAATATCTTTGGTAAAATACCATCTTTGCTGCTGCTGCTGCTGTGTGTGTGTGTGCATATATATCTCCGAATGTAATTAATTAGAACGAAAATAATATATAAATTTTAACATTCACAGCATTAATTCAAGAGGGCTCAATACCGATAGTAGAGCAATAATTATTTATTATAATTTTTTCATATAGACAAAAACAATTTACTCACTACAAAGATGCAACTTTGTTTTAGTGCATTTAGTTGCACCTCGACTGGTGAGAACCAAAATGGTTATGAACAATTCTGTTTAACAGGCCGCACATGGAACCTCACTTCCTTTTTTCTATTTTTTGAAAAAAAAAAAGGTAAATTTCTTATAAAGAGGGGTGGCGTATAAGAGTAAGGAAAAGATAGGAAAGGCAAAAGGGTGGCAGTGCAAACAATAGTGTTTGTTGATATCAGTTTTGGTGAAGGATTGTTGAGGTGTTAAAGTGATGGCTTGAGTTGAAAAATTTTTTAAAATGACAGCAACGGTCAAGGGTTTAGGCACAGCATTTCCAAGTCTCCTAAGAGGGAGGGGTGGGGGAGGAAAGTTAGGAATAGGAGAAAGAGAAAGTAAGACAATGAAAGAGGAAGGATGGATAAGTTCAAACAATCGGGTCAAGCCATTGTTTTAATATCTTTATATATATATATATATATATATATATATATATATAAGTGAACATTGAAGTCAACACTTAGAGGCGACAGCCTGTTGCCTCTAAGTGTTGACTTTGATGTTCACTTTTATATTTACACATGCTCTATCTCTGATATTGAGCACTTTATCCCATAAATATAGCATAACTTAAGACTATATTTCTTCATATATATATATATATATATATATATATATATATATGGACATATTTCTGACCATGGGACCTGGGTTTGAATTTCACTGTGGTCAGTAGTTGAGGTTAGTAAGGTAACTTCTTGATATTATCAGTCTGAAGAGGTGATCCAAGCATGCAGCACCTCTGGAAAGTGCTTGAAAACCTTACCATGGGTTGACCCAAGCATTGTGAGTAAAATTGGGTAGAAGGAATTATTTGTCAATGGCTGTGCTAGTACAAAGTCCCAAGTCATTATGATCAAGGGTTTGAGTGTACTGGCATTGTTCAAACTGCTGATCATGACAGATTATAGGTGCTTTTTCCCAGAAATTGTAATTAAGGTCCACTCAGCATAGTTGCAGTATAAATCACAAGTGGACTCTGTGGGTGTTAACAAGTACAAATATGTCTGCAGGTGTCAATGACAGGGATTGGCTAGCTGTTTAGCAGACAGGTATGCATGGAAAATGACAGTAACCAGCCATTATATAACCTGTGTGTCTGTATATACATTGTATTTTACTGGTGCGATATGATTTCAGAATTCAATCCAACTCAAGATAATTGAAAGTCAGTTTTTATGAACAAAATTTTGCATTTTCAACTGATAATGAATTATATTATTAAAACTTTTTTTTTATTTATATTTAATCTGCCAAATCCCCCCACCCTGTGAATAATTAAGTAACCTGCTGGAGAGGATTGCCTATTGTCCATTAGTGCTGTAGAAGTTAGTCACAAACTAATTTTCAGTTCAGGAAAACCTTTTATACTGAGAAGATTGGTCAACACAATCTTCCTTTCATTTTTAGGCTTGTGATGTGCTAGTCTTTTTATTAAATATCAATAATTTATAATATTATCTCTGCATATAAATGAACAGTGCAACTTTTCCTTTGTTTCTTTATCCATAACTGCCCTCGTGCAAAAGCAACCAATAAGAGAAGATATGGATAATGTGAACACTTCATTGACTGCTGTGTTTGTGTATTTGCCATTGATACTGGTGCTGCTAATATCACTAGGGCTATTGCTGATGATGGTGATAACAATACTGACACAGAAAATCATTATCAGTATCTTTTGATTTCTTTTTCATGAATAATACTGATGCTTTTCTCATACTGAACACCAAAATTTATTGATTACACATTCCTTTGGTTCTTTGTTTTAAAATTATTCAAACACATAATCTGCATAATTCATATATTAGTTTTATATTGACTTTAGATGAATTATTTTCAACCGTACTCATTAATGAATTAGTAAAGAGCGTAGAGTGTTATATGTTTATTTTTTATCAATGTTATTTGTATTATTTTCTTTTAGTGGATTTTGTAAACTTTTCTCTTTGCTTTATATATAAAATACCTTAAGACTTATTCCATATACAAATTGTTTTCAATGTGTTTTTCTTCGTCATTTAAATTTTGAGAGCTACAAATCCTAAGTACAGGGTGTAATTAATAAATTGTCGTCTAGATGACGCAAAAATGAAAATAAGACCGGCATCTCATTTTAACAGATATAATTACCAAAATTACACAAAAATATCTTTAGATACTAAAGAGTAAATTTATACAATAAAATTGACATTGGCTTCAACCATGGCCTCCAGATGACTTCAGAATCTCCTGCAACTCTCCTGGATGGTCTCCTTGTTTCAGTTGGCGAATGCTGCCATAATCCTTGCCTTCATTTCATCTTTAGTTTTCACAAGGAGTTTTGTAGGCCTCTTGCTCAACTGTGCCCCACATATAATAATCAAGGGGTTACTGTCTGGGGTGTTAGGTGGCCAGATGTAATAGTTGATGTGGTCGCAGAAATTGTCTGACAGCCATGACTGGGTTCTCCTGCTTGTGTGACATGGTGCAGAGTCCTGTTGCCAGACATAGAGTAGCACTGACTCCTCAATGCACTTGATGTAGGCCTGTGTTGAATCTGAGCCCTGTCAAAAGGTGAAATGACCCATCACTACTGATCACTCCAAACACCATGATGTTGACTGGATATTTAGTTTTCATCACTCTTGGTACATCTTTTGGGGACACAGCATCCTCTGCACTGTCCTCAGATTGAACCCCAAACACTTTGAAATGTTTGTATTGGAGTTTCTGGTGTTAATGCTACGCAGTACACCATGCTCGTTCCAAATTTCTGGCAGAGTGAATTGTGTCATGGTGTTCTTTATCGCGCAGATGGTGCCCAACTGACCCTACTATACAGTGCAGTCAACAAAATCAAAAATAAACAACGCACTGAAATTTAATTTTCTTGGGAGCTTGAGTAATTTTTTTGTTTTTAAAAAAAATCTGACTAGCAATTTATTTTTTAAATCTATATTTTCATTTTTTTACCTCAGTTTTGGGGTTTACTGTTTTGCCATAGCTGGGGGCTCTAACATGATTTTGGTTATAGAAGCGGTTACCCTGTCAGAAGAGGGCATACAAGTTTGATTCCTAATGGAGGCACAATCTTTATTTAGTAGAACTTCCCAATCTAGGATGGTTGTTATTAATTTAACTGTTTAAGAAAACACAAAAAACAGTCATAGTAAGTCAAATATAAGTAACCACAAAAAACTGTTTATAGTAACATATATACATGTATCAGTCAGTTATATGCCATGCATGATACACTCTTAGGCGATCATGTATTTTTTTATACATGACTGACGAGGCAGATTTTTTTCCCACAGTAGGTTGCCATTTCTTTTTGTAGTAGACTAGTTGCCATCCAAGGCAAAAAGAACCTGGTCTGTCCTACTATTTACCCATAGTTGGGGGGAGAAGATGATTCATACCCTTTCCCAAAGGTATTAGCATGTAAGTGAATGTTATGGATTCAACTGGAATTCAAACTCAGCTCTTCGATTTCTCAGTCTGAGCCATTATCCATTACTCTACTGTGCCTCCAACATACATACATACATACATACATACATATATATATATATATATATATATATATATATATATATATATGGAAGAATGTTGTCTGTACACAGAATATTTCCATCAGATTATTTATTGGATTGTTTGTATATTCTCCAAGAGAGGAATCTGATTCCAAACAGTTTAGAACCACTGTCAGAGCCTCATCTATAAGAACTCTGGTAACCAGGCTCACTACATCCAAGCTTACGCACCAACTACTATAGATGGTAGACCCTCAGACCATTTCCATAAAGTTTTCTAAGTTCGTAACATATAATGAGGAATATGAGTGGATTGACTATATCCAATAGGAAAATGCTGATCCCTTGATGACAGGTCTCAATGGAAAACCAACCTTTTGAATCTTGGGGATATTATAAATATGTGGTAGCTTGGTGTAACATTAAGTCAGCTGTCTTTACTTATTCAGTGGGAACTAGTCTTAGTTTTTATTAAGGATCTGTGGCAGTTTCTCAGTTTTTAGGCTTGGATTCCTTTTCACCTTGTAAGAGCTGCTATCCCCAATTTGGCTTGCTAATTTCTTGCATTAATCCAACTTTCATATCACCACTATTGTGTTGCCTTTATTATTTGATAGTCTGAGGATACTAGTGTCACTCTATAAGATCTTGATTGCTAACCTTTTCATTTGATGTTTGATTTGGGCAACTTGGCATTTTCTTGTGCTTGGCTCACTTTTAATCTTAGTTCATCTGCTTGGGCCTTCAGGACCTTCAAGGTAACCTCCTCAATTGGAGATATTATGTGTAATTAAGGGACATGCCTGATGGCTGTGGTGAAGTTCAGACCTTTGTTTAGCACCAATTCCTCAGGGGCACAACTGCTGATACTGATGATTGTTCTTACTGAACCATGCTCAAATTTTGTTCATTCATCCATGTGAGTTTCCATATTTGGCAAGCCATGACCCTTTGAAATTCTTGACTTCATAACTTATCGACATCTTGTTTGATTCTATGTTTGTCTGATTTGAGCATTATTTTACTAAGTAATGTCCTGGTTTGTTTGGATATTTAATGTTTCAGCTGATCTTTCTTCCAGTGGTTGCAAAGAATCCTTTCTCTCACAAGGGTGTGTCCTGCTTTTTCCAATACCATTTGTGCTCTCCTGATATCTTGACAGACAAGCCTGGTAGAACTAGCTTTACTTTTCTACATCTGTATAGGAATGTCAAGTGTTTTGACATCTGTGCCAATTTTTGATGGAATTTTGCCAGCTGCTTCTATTGATGTATTACATTGGATCCATATTGATTCAATAATTTGTTTGAATTACTGCGATGAGGAGTTATCATTATCATTATTTACATGTGGACTATTGTCCTCATTTTTATTGTTGTTGTCACCTGAGCTTTGACCCTTTTGAAATTCTTGACTACACAACTTATCAAGGTTTTGTTGGATTCTATGTTTGTCTGATTTGAAAAACTATTTAACTAAGTAATATCCTGGTTTGTTTGGATATTTCCTGTTTCAGCTGATGTTTTCTCCGGTGGTTGTGGATAAACATTTCCCTCACAAGGGTGTGTCTTTCTCTTTCCAAATCCCTCTAGGTTCTCTTAGAACTGACTGATGTCTTGATTAATAAGCCCGGTAGATCTAGCTTTAGGTTTCAGCATCTGTGCCAATTTTCAATGGAGTTTTTCTGACCATTTTCACTGCTGGATCGCCTTGGGTCTGTAGCAATTTGATCATTTCTGTTTGAATTTCTGGGATGAGAAGTTATCATTATTTACATGCAGGCTATTGGCCTTTTATTTGTTGTTGTTGTTATATATGAAAATTCTTCATCCAAGACAGGAACTCTTTTCTTTGTTTCTAACACATTTCCTGTATCTTAAATTTAGATGACACAAGGTCACACAAATGGGGGACTGATTATTGAATTCTCTTCACTAGTGAATCTACAATGAGGCACATATATTGGGTACCTGTTTACTAAGTATTTACAGTAGGGGGAAACAAATATTCGTACACATACAAATTTTTAATTTATCGTATTTCCAACTAATGAATAAACCTTGGCATTTATATAATTATATATTTATATAATTAACTGTACGCTGATGCATAATAATTAAATATGCATAGAAAACAGGAAAAAATTTGATTTAAAAGAAATAAATCCCACTTATCCATTTTAATGGGTGAAAAAAGTATTCATACAATACAAAAAAGAATACATAATCTTCATTTAATACTTTGTAGAATAGCCATTATTCACTTCTACAGCAACCAACCTCTTGTAGTTCTTAATGATTTGTAAATTTTAGTTGAGATTTCATTCCATTCTTCTTTGCATATGGTCTTTAGATCTGGGATGTTTGTTGAAACTCTCGATTGGATTTGAATATTCAAATGATGTCACAGATTCTCGATTGAGTTTAAATCTGGGAATTGACATGTCCATTTCAGGATATTTACATTATTTTCAGCAAGTTGTAGATTTTGTAATGTCTTACGATCTTTATCTTGTTGGAAGATCCAATCAGGAGGAAGTTCAAAATCATTAAATTTGCTTCCAAAATATTTTGATATGCTGCACCATTCATTCTACCATCTATTACTGATATGTTGTCAGTACCTTTAGCAGAAAAACACCCACAAACCATGATGTTGCCACTACCAAATTGACTGTTGAAACTGTGTTCTTTTAGTTTGAAGGCATCACCATCATTTGTCCATACATGATTTCTAGGATTACGTCCAAACAACTCAATTTTAGTTTTATACTCTTTTTCCTAAATATGATTTTTCCTTATCCTTATGTTCACGAACAAATTTCAACCTGGCAGCTCTGTGTCTTTTCAATAGCAGTGGAGTTTCCCGAGGAGAGCGTGACTTTAGATTGTTCCTAGAAATTTCATTGCTTATTAGCCATTTAGTGACACATATTCCTAATGAAAGCAAATCATCCTGCAACTCTTGATAAGTAGCCATTGGATTTTGTTTAATTTGACGCATTAAATTACTCAAAGATTTTGAAGAAATCTTCCGTGGAGCACCTGTTATTCTTTGGTTTTTAACAGTTTTGAGTTTTTTTATACCTTGCAATGAATGAACTAATCGTCGTAAATGGAATATTCAGGTTGTCTGAAATTTTTTTATAAACTTTCACCATCTTTCCAGAGCTTAACAATCGGTTCTTTTTGCGAATTTGTCAATTCTTCACCTCTTGCCATAATAACCTTCTTGCATGAATTTCAATTACAGAATGTTCTGTTTGTATATTTTGGGCCAAAAATAACTACTGACAACATTACTGGAAAACTCTAGAATATTCCACATGAATAATCTAGAGTATTAAAACAATTTAAGTTTTAAATTCTGAAATTTGCATTGTACGAATACTTTTTCACCCATTAAAATAGATAAATGGGATTTATTTTTATTAAATTAATTTTTTTTTCTGTTTTCTATGCATATTTAGTTATTATACATCTGTGTACAGATAATTATATGAAAAATATGTTTATTCATTATTTGGAAATACAATAAATTAAAAATTTGTATGTGTACGAATATTTGTTTCTCCCCACTGTATATACAACAGCAAAAACATGTTGAAGTTTATGAATGCTAATAAATATTCATCAGCTCAGCTGAAAAGTCAGACAAGCTTTGGAAAACACAATTCAATGTCTAATAAATGAAAGTGAGCAAGTGGTTATTTACATTATTTATATTGTTTGGACTGTTGTCCTCATCTTCGTTGCCATATTCGTTGCCATATTTGCAATGTTTCGGCTGTTGTACACTTTGGACGAAACATCATGAATATGGCAGCAAAGATGAGGACAACAGTCCAAACAATGTAAATAATTACAATACCTCATCTCAGAAATATAGACAGATCCTGAAGAAGTTCGAAGTGTGCAACGGCCGAAATGTCGTGAATATGGCAATAAAGATGAAGGCAACAGTCCAAACAATGTAAATAATTACAATACTTCATCTCAAAAATATAGACAGATATTGAGTAAGTGATTTCTTTTTAATTTTTTATGCAAATTAGTATTTAAATTATTTTTACTTTGGGATTAATTTAAATTATAAATTTTAAATAATATGAGGTTATGGATTTAACCATTTTCTTCTAATTTTTTAACATTTTTGTAGTCATGTATCTTTGCTCGGGAAAGGAGTAATTCTTTCAGGAATGGAGATATTGCAAAAAAAATCCAGGGCACAGATTTATATTTTGCTAAGATTCGATAATGGCATTCTAGAGAAATTTTCTTCTAAGTAAGTTAATTTCTTTTTTAATAAGCGTGGCATTCTTTAGATCAAGGTTGTGGTGGAATTTATTTCTATTTATAACTAATGCATTTGATAAATTATTGTGTAAAAGATCCCTTTTGTGTTCATAGATACATTTTTTTTAAAATTCCAGCAAGTTTTCCCAATATAGTGTGAGGAATAGTTTTGGCAATTTATTTTATATATACCTGCTTCAGAATTATTATCATTGTGGATATTTTGGGCTCTGATCATATCCATGATAGTTTTGGATGTGGTTGTAATTATTTTGATGTTGTTTAGATTGGATAGATTGTTTTGGATAGTCAATGTTATGGAGTTAGTAGGTAGTAATATGTATTATGTATTTGTTTTTCTCTAGTTTATTGTTATTAATAATGTTGTTATCTTTGAATCTACATCTCCCTTGGCAGGAAGTTAGATTTCTGCCAGAGAGATCATAGTTTTTGTTTGTAAGATTTCTCAAAAAATCCAGATTGGTAGACAAAAATAAAATCTCTTTTTGCAGTTGTATATTCTGTAATTAATTAATGTTAATTCTCTTAAAATTGTGGATGAAATAATAAGGATATTGGAGGTTTTTAAAACTCTTTTCTATGTATATTTCTTCTTTGGTAAGTACTGGGGGCTGCAGATTCTCAGTGCTCTTAAATAGAATCCTATAATTATTACTGATTTGATCTTGTTACAATGGTGGGAATAAAGAAGAAAACATGTTACAGATAGCATGGGTGAGTGTTCAGAATACCACATTGATTATACTAGAAAATTGGCTAATGAATGTTATGATGTGTGTGTTTGAGTATTTAGTCTGGTACAAGGCTATTCACTGCAGTAATATGGGTTGACAGCTTTCTACTTATTGTTCCATGATAAGACTTCTCCCCTTTGTTTACTCAATTTAAAATGATATAAAGTTACAAGTATGGACAAAACTATACATTAGTAATCCTTGAGACTGACTTGTTAACTATTACACCAAGGCAAAGGACCCAAAAGTCCAATATCTATTGGATGCCTTACCACAGAGTAAGCTAAGTGTGGCATAAAGTGTGAATGGTTTATGAGACAAGCTTTCTATGATGACAGACGTCCAGCAATAAAAGCATTTGTATCAGGAGATAGTATTGATTGAAAGGATTCTGGAAAGCTGCCAAAATTTGTAATGTTAAAATCTAACGCTTTCCACATGATCTGTTTACTCACTGGGAACATTTCAACCATTCAGTTTTTCTTTCTTTTTTTTTCTCTCCTTTAAACTATGAATGAAAGAGCTACATAATAACTGTGTACTCTCATATACACTTGTATATGATCAATGTATGTCAGAGTGGAAACCATTGCTTGAAAGTACACACACTGACAGATGTGTGTAATTTCATTAATAAAATGATAACGCTTATCTGTGTTTCAAATCGGAACAAACGCAACAACTGATATGCTGCTAATCCATATTGAATGTGTTCTTTCATTTATTTAGAGTTTCAACTTAGGAAAAACAATTTTCTCTGTCTACTTTGTAAGTTTATACCTGGAACTCCCATTTATTTTTACTATTGTTCACACCCAACACAAGGCCCAAGGTTACTGAATGAAAGCATAAAAGGATGGGGAAAGAGGTGCATATTATTAGAATATCTAAGGCAGTTTGAAGAGTTCAAGACTATAGTGATCAGGGAAGCATCCTCTTGGGAGTTTGTTCCATAATGCAGTAGTTTTGGGAAAGAAGCTGTCTGAGTTGTACTTCCTCCTTATCAATGAAATATAAAAGAAATGAGGGTGAGTTAACTGAGTGCATATGGTCTGGCAGGTCCTAGCAGTGAATGTCTGGTCTGTTTGAACCAAAGACTATAGTTGCCTAAACATTTGCCATGAAAAAAAAAAAATTATTTTTTTTATCCACCCACTAAAAAGCAACTTTGGCTATGCCACTTCCTGCTGAATTTTGAGTCATCCATTTTCTTTTTCTATTGTGGAGAACCTGAATGCTGCCAGTGCATGGAGCATTGTTTGGTCTCCAAATCATAGTTGCATAACCATGTTTCATTAAAAGTGACAAGGCATTCCGAATAAATTATCACTAGATTGCTTAAAGTGTGGCCAAATCAAGTTGAAAGATTCCTCTTCATATTGTTCCTGGTTGGCATTCAAACATTTTGTCACTTATGTGGCAGACAGCTTCTGCATATCAAATTTCTCATGAATTATGACTAAATGCATTCTCTGGACATCTCTAGTGTCTAAGCAATTCTTTTAGCTGAGATTCATCAGTCAGCCAAAATTAAGTCAGGAACATGGTCAACAATTCCAAGAGTTGATATTGTTAAATGCTTACTATACAGTGTTGGCTCTGATATCAAAATATATTGACACACTGATATCAGTGTGTCAACTTCCATACTGGGAGTTGACACACTGCCTTTTTTTATAATTACGTAAAAGGGACATTTGTTACTATGTTTACTTCATACACTCAAATATTTCCCTTGGATTTTCTTCTGAAAAGAGCAGGACATTCATGACAGCTCTGTGTAATGGGAGAGAGCTATAGTAGAAAGATTTATTCTCTCATTTGTATGTCTCCTGTTATGGATATTATTATAATATATCACATATCTATACAGCAAAGCAGAATGTAAGGAGAAACAAAAAGAAAGGGTTTTGCATATAATATGGAGACACTCCTGTACCTGGAGAAGCCAAGTTTAGGACTCCAGATTCAAATAGACTGGATTCATTTATGTCCCAGGTGAAGACGTATTCTATAAATAGGAGACAGTGAGTCTTGCATTTTTCAAAATTGGGGTCTTTGTATATCTGGGAAAGATATAATCTCAAAGGAAAACAGAATCATGGGCATGTGAACAACACTCTGGTTAAGCTGCTGTAAATTAATTGAATTTGACTGCTGCTTTTGTCACGTGACCCACATGACTTATCTCCAGCAAAGGGAGATAATCACCTTCTGTATCCCTACATCTGTGTTCAATATTTCAAAGTTTTACACTTTCTGTTTCATATGGTTCAGTTGGTCAGTGATCTGAAACAAATTCAAAAAAGTAAATGAAAGATTCTTGGAAATTGGTACTTTACAATATAAAAAAAATACACTTTCCAGTAAGAAAATAATGTCAAACTATTATTAAGTTAGGCCCAAAACATTTCAGTATCCTCTTGTAGATCAAAGTTTTAATGTTTGATCTTCATTGGCAGATTGCTGAGGTTTCTTGCTAAATCATAGATGGAACCATTCTTCTAATATTTCCTGACAATCATTTACTGATTTCTGATTTCTATACTAAAATTTTAAGCAATTCATTTGTATTATTATAGTTATATTCTCTTGAATTATTATTATTACATGACACATAATCAACCATTATTAATTTTTTAATAGTTTTTTCATTGCAACTATTTTAACCAACAGTCCATTGTACTGATTCAAAATTGTAGACTGGTAGTAAAGAAAAACTCCAGGTGGGACTCAATTTCATATTCCTTTTACTATGGAAAGCCTACCTAGGTATGATGAACAGAACTTTTAATATTGAACTTTTAGGAAGGGAGTTAAGCCCCAAATTTTTCAATGTATCATAGATCAAAGCTTTAATATTCAATCAGATTGATAAGGCTTAGTGCTAAATAGATCAATTGTGTTAGTACTGCTTGTTAATTCCTAACCATTGACAATATATTTATATTGTAACAGATAATAAGAGTAGATAGATTCACCTATCATTGGTCTTTTGGACAGGAGTAGAGGTTTCTCTTGTTTCCAGTTTTGGATTGGGTTTCCAGTTACTGCTAAATTCTTTTTCATTCCTTTTAACTCCCAGCTTAATGGCATTATCACCTTGCTTGGAGTGAACTGATTAAAAAAAATATTATCTTGAATTTTATTATTTAATAGATAATCAATTTTTAACCACTATTAATGCTTGAGTAATCTTTCTTTTTTTTCATTTTTAGTTCCTTTTCATTTCAACTATTTTGAACAACTGTCAATAAAATTGAGTAAATGTAATAGAATAATAATAAAGAATAGACTGTAAGAGAGCTTGAAATTATCTCCCTTTACTGTACATAGCCTGTGCATAGGTTTAAAAAATCGAAAAGAACTTTTAAAGTTGTCAAGAAATTTTTTACAGTGAGTTTCACCCTGTAAAAGGCCCAGGAGTCATTTGAGGTAGAGGGTTACAGAGTAAGTGGCGCAGTTTAAGCAGACATATGAGAAAGATAATGGTTAACCTTAGACATGAACAGATTAAGATTGTAATGATTGGGAAAACATTCTCTTGGGAGTCAGTCCCACAGAACAATTGTTAGCAAGAAGAAGCTGTTGGAGTGGAACTTGCTTCTCATCAATGGAATATGGAAGGAATGATTGTGGTTCACTACAATGCCTGTAGCCATGAAGGTAGTTCATCATGGAAGTATTGATAGAGCAGTGAGAAGCTTGGGACATTTTGTCTGGGAGAGAGGGGCTGCAGGGTGTAAAATGTCACCTACAAGGATGCAGAGTTTAAATGTTTGAAGTCATCCTCTCTGATTATTTAATTGGTCAAGCTAGCTCAGATATTCATGAGTCTATCACACCATCCATTATGCTCCTGCATCAAGGTCATTAGGATGGCATTCTGTGCATTACATAACTGGTCAATATATGTTGTTGCATCAGGGCTAGATGCCCAGAGCAGTAAGTCACTCACAAGTTCTTGTTTTGCTTGCCAGCAGCATCCTGCAAAGCACATCCATGTTCATATAAGATTGTAGAATTATTAAGGATGTGTCCATAGAGCTTTGATTTGAAGAGTAAAAACTGATTCTTTTCCAACAGCATTTGTCCGAATTTGAACACAGCCAGCTTGACTAGAATTTTAACTCTGTATTTGAAATTTCTGCGCTGATAACTACTACGCCATCCACCCCATATATATGTAGGCAAAGGTTCAAATGACTTATTTTCTAACTTCCAAGATTGGCAGATACACCGATTTATATAGATTAACTATTGTTACTGTATTTTTATTTTATTAATACTGAAATATGTTCACATTTAATCTTGTTAACATGCAGTAATTTACTGGACTACGTGTTTTGTTACGTGTTTGTTATACAGTGCAACCCGGATATAAGAGAGATTTTCTCTGGTCCCAAATTAGAGCCATGCTTACCTAAACAAAATAGACAAACCCGGATATAAGAGACTTCTTCTCCGGTCCCGATAACTCTCTTATATCCGGGTTACACTGTATATAGATATTGTCTCTGTGATATGTTAAGTATAACTCTCAGCATCCAAGTGTAGGTTCCATCACGCTTAAACTCACGGTCTCTCTTAACTCCTTCTCAGGATATATCATATATTTTTTAGGTACACTAGTAGTGTTAGTAGTCACTCTCTTAAGTCCCATACACTCCAGCCATGTGGTATGGTGCCACTGCTTTAATATATTGCTGTAGTTTCCACAGGAAGGTGATTTTTCATGGGATGGGGTTGCTAGCACCAGGCTGAACCAATTTTGAATTCTATATTTATCTTCTCCTAGACTGTTTACCAACTATGTTTAAGAACCTACTCTAATCTTCTACTAGGGTTTGTATGTACTATCTCCCAACCCCATGAGTGGGTTTCAGTGCTTTGTGACCCTTTGCTTTTTAATATCTACATTTATCTACATTAAATATTACATATTAAACTGAGCACAACTGACTATTAAAGGATGAAAAATTTTTACAGATTTTGATGTCATTCTGGGGTCTTTTTTTTCTTCTTCCAAATCCATGAATTTATTTTGTTCATACTAAGACTCAAAAAAAACATCATATAAAATCTGCTATTTTTTATCTATAATTTTGAATGTGTTAAGATTATTCAGCTTTTTGACAATAAAAATCTCAAGTTGATGTTATATAAATCAACAATGTTTTGCAGCAATTTTTAAGATTGAATGATCTATTATATCCCTTATTTGTATTTAGATACATTGTATTTATTTTCAATTTTTCTAGTTTAATTGTTCACCAATATTGCATATGATCCATTATTATACATAATTAGGCTACAATAAAATTTGTATTTTATATGAATACTACCTTATGAAAATTGAGATGTAGTAGAGTGGGTGCCCATATCACAGGTTTGGAGGACTTTATATCAAAAATTTTGGGGCCCCATAGACCCTTGCACCAAACTCTGCCTACTATCCTACTAATTAACCCATATCTGATGAAAAAGATAGATTCATACCTTTCCCAAGAGTATTTTTGCAAAATTAAATGTAACAAACTTGGCTGTAATTTGAACTTGCCTTCACAATTTCTCGTTCTAAGATGCTAACCATTACACTATTCATGCATTCATGTGTTGGTAGTAGTAGTAGTAGTAGTAGTAGTAATATTATCTTGATTCTATTTTTGTTAAATGAACCGTGGTCAGCTATTATTAACCAGGATGTTTTTTTTTTTTTTATTGTGGTTCAATTAATGGAGCACCTAAATAAAAAAATAAAATAAAAAAGGTGTGTGGTTGCATTTTGGCAATAGCTCGTTCTTTCTTTCAACATCTTGTTTATTCACTATCAAAGACTGTCTAAGTAAGCTGTGGCATAAAGCAATTTAAATAAAGATGAAATAAATACATCTCATCCAGTGAAGGTCATTTGTTGGACATAGGCCTTCTCCATATTCATGGGGTGGAATAAGCTATTACCTTATCGTGCTGAAACAATGTGTGTTGGTAGCTACCAGATGTGACACACTTGGGTGATCATATCTCTTTTATTCATATATAGAGAATATTTGCACATAAATGAATGGAACTAAACCAAATTGAACAAGGCTCTCAGATTCTGAGCCATCATCCATTACACCACTTTCACATTATTCATTTAAGCTTACGGCATCTGGTATTCCTAATTGGTCACCCATCTAAGCTCAATGTTGCTTAACTTCAGTAATCTCATGGGAACTGGTGTTTCAATATGATATGACTGTAAGAAATACTAGTCAAAAATAAATAATTATATAAGAGTGCTATTTTGTTTAATTCCTGACCACTGAAAATCATTAGTTTTATGCAAAGTAAATGCTGAAGAAAAGAAAATTTCAAACTTTTGTTCTGACCAAATTTTTGTGATATTGGCGAACACTTATTGCCACTTTTGTGATGCCAACAAATACTTGTTGTCACTTTTGTAATGCTTGTTGTAGTAGAGACTTTATACTCACAGATACAACTATATTACGCTGTTGAACAATACTGGTGTTAGATGCCTTCAAATAACACTTGCACTAATAGTACTTGCTCAATAATACTTGCTCAAACAGTAATCTGTATAGTGATCTAAATAGAGGAATAGTATAGTAAATAAAGTAGAGAATAGTGTTTTGTATAGTAATAGGGGATGGAGTTGAAATAGCGATCCGTATAGTATAGAGAATAGACTAGAAATGGAGATCCAAATAGTAATAGAAGATAGAATAGAAATGGCGATCTTTTAGATGTCACGTGATTTCCTATATATGTGTTTCCTCTATGGTCATGTGGTTTACTTAATTCAATAATGGGATCACCTGTGTTTGTTCACTGGTGATCTATGTTCAAACTCAAGTGTCAACAGTGACACTTTATTTCTATATGACAAAAATAAACAGGGAAATTGTCAGTGTAGGTCTAAAGATGAACAGAAATAAAACCAAAAGCGATGTTCAATTGTAACACTTAAAAATAATTACAAGAATAGATAGGGGAAGAAAGGCAGAAGTATGGAAAGCATTTAATGAAAACAGAATGTAGCTTAATGAAAAACACTTTGCCAATATGTTTAAAACATAAAATGTAAAATGAATATATAATACCATCTTTATGTTGTCCAGGTGTTAAACATGAAAATTAACAAACTTAGGAATACACAAAAATCAATGGAAAAAGTAACGCTTCAAATGAAGAGATGAATGAATCATATATGTGGCTAGATGACAAAAAATGGTAGTGAGTAGGACACAACAAAAAGAAAAGATAACAGATGGAGTTAAAGGTTGCTTTTTTATTGGAGCCAAATTGGTAGCAAATGAAGAGAGGAAAATATGAGACAGGAAAGTGGATGAGAAAGGGTTTTACTGGTATGATATAGCAGAGTGTAGTTTAGTTAAAGTTGTCATGGAAGGAGTTGGAAAGGTCTCAGTCCTACAGGGGACTAACAATAGTTCTGATAGTTTTTGTTGTTGATGATGTAGGCCTGACACATGCACAACTTTCAAGTAAAACAATAAGTTTTCATTTCTGTATTCAGCTTAACTTTCCATAAATAGTTCTAGGAACTTTTGAATATATATATATATATATATATATATATATATTAAGAAATGGATAAAGTCCGACAATTTATATATATATATAGAATGTATTTTATTAATCTGACGGATGTATATCATTTTAAACATTATTTTTAGTGGATACTCATTTGAGTAGACACTCTGTTTATTAAACAGTTTATTTATTTATTTTCACCTACTGGCTTGGTATTCAAAAAATCTTATTAGAGAAAAATTTGTGTCCTTTGCCAGTAATGGAACCTGTATAACTGAGGGCAGAGGGAGCCCCTGTTTAGCCCGTCATGCCTTACCACTTGGCCAATAAGGAACTGATGGTCAGGCAAAGCCAATTTCATGCTTTCAAATGTGATATTTCACCTGTCATAGAACTCCCAAAGACTTTTTTCATATCTGATCATTTACTATCCAAATGTAAACAAAGAGAATTTTTAGAAAAGATTTTATTAATGCAATAGATTTGTATACGAGTATGACTAAAAATAATGTTTAAAGTGATACACACACACACACACATAGATATATATATATTTATATATATGAACATACACACACACACACACACACACACACACATATACATACACACACATATATATATATATATATATATATATCTACTATCTATATTTCTCTTGTCTGTCTGTGTGTCTGTTGTGGGTGTTGTTACCTCGCCCAGGCCACATTTCTCACCCGATTTCGATACGGTTTTCACCACAAGTTTGCAAATGGCTGCCGTAAGGACATGATGGAGGCCGATTTTTGAGTTTGGACTCAGGTTCCAAAAAAATCGATAATCTATATTTCTCATGTTGTCTGTCATGGGCGTTTTTACCTCGCCCAGGCCGGATTTCTCACCAATTTCGATGCGGTTTTCACCACAAGTTTGCAAATGGCTGCCATAAGGACATGACAGAGGCTGATTTTTGAGTTTGGACTCAGGTTCTGAAAAAATCGATAATCGAAAAAATCTGCTTAGAGAAGGAATGATCACATTTCAACCAAATTTGACACCCTCTTAGAGTCTATCATTAGAAATGTTATCCAGAAGTTTTATGGCCACTGACCCCTAAACAGCGCTGAAAATCGATATAACCCAAAAACCGATACGCTCAGATTGCGCCTGAACTGCATGTCGGGTTTTAACGAAAACCGACCAGATTTATGAGGAGGCCATTGGGAGTCACCATGTGAAGTTTCAACTCTGAGTGCCCCACAAACCAGAGAGCAAATCGACAATCGGTCAACTCTTAAAAATGTTTTTTCCAGTTGGGTATTTCCTAAATGCAGATTAATTTAAGGTGATGCTATACCAAGAAGAAACAGGTCAGTGTGTGCAGTGGAGCGGAAAAAAACATTTGACCTCAAATTCTGGAATAGGTGCAGGGCCATTGAAATTCAGCTTTTTTATCCCTGCTACCAGTTCTGACTTTGAGCCACAAATGACATATTTGACTTTTTCAACACTATTGCTTTAATCGTAGTAACATCAGCACAGCAAAGGGCACTCCTTTAAAGGGAAGGAAGGGCAAAAATATTTTAAGTCAAGTGATAGCGATTGCTCTATGAGTCGTACAATTTTTTAATCAAGCACGGGCAATGCAGGGCCATGCTGCTAGTATATATATATATATATATATATATATATGACACACAGAGGATTTATCCAAAATACTTTTACAAATTTTGGGGGTTGGTTTCTCACAACAAAACAAGGACAAATGTTTATATAAACATATGACCACAAATCCTTCGTTTTTGAGTTAAGTTTGAAGAAAGTTACAGTAGATGGTGCTATATTGCATATAGACTAGGTTACATTTGTCATTTGTGTATATTTATAGTTAGTCTTAATGTGTGCAGTAGTGAGTTAACTGAAAAATGTTCCATTTAACAATGGCAGGATATTCATAAGATGTGCAGGTAGGTATGATTTTCACATATGGCCACATGAATGGTAAGGATATGACAAGTGCATGCATGTGGAGGACATTTTGAATATTTCTTATAAGTTGCTGTGTTGAGGTAAATATGGACATTTTATCTTGCTTTGGTGGCAGAATCTGCTCACAAAGTTTATAAAAAGTATTTTTGAATTGTATATTTAACAGTGTCTACCTTAAACTTCAAACTTAATAACTAAAAAACAAAGGATTGCGAACATATGTTTATATGTACTTTTGTCCTTGTTTTAGTGTGAGGAACCCACCCACAAAGTTTCTAAAACTATTTTTGATACACCCTGTACACACACACACACACACACACACATACATACATACATACATATATATATACAGTGTAACCCGGATATAAGAGAGATTTTCTCTGGTTCAAAATTAGAGCCTGTTTTAATGTATATATAATAGACCAAACCCGGATATAAGAGACTTCTTCTCCTGCCCCGACAACTCTCTTATATCCGGGTTACACTATATATATATATATATATATATACCTTTACTTTTTATGCAGTTTAATGAATCACATTCAATTGGCTTTAACTTTCTAGTGAAGTAAATGTTATTAAGAAAAAAACCAACAGGAATAATAAAGCTTTTTAGGGAAAAAATTTCTTCAAAATGTATAACATTTTTTATTTTGTGATTGACAAAGTTTTCTGGTCGACAAAAGATTCTGATCTTATCCTTTTTGACATATGTAGCCGACTTTCTTTGACTGATCAGAATAACAAATTCTCTGATCAGACATTTTAAGAATCTGCAGATTCTGCAGAGGTCTTCAATGGTATCAATTATTTTTAGACAAACAGTTTGTTAAAAGTAATGGCTTAAATTTAATATTTTCATATTCTGATCTTCAAATCCATAGAGAGAAAAAAAAAATGACGTTTATAAAATCAACTTTTCATTTGTATTCCACTTACATAAGTAAAATAGTAAAGTATTCTTTGTCGTGGTTAACTTTCACTGGACAGACCAAATGAAATATGAGAAAACTGATATGAATTTGCATTTCTATTAATGATTATTTTTCTTTCATTTTTAGGTTTGATGATTTTTCTAACATGTAATATTTTCATCTCCTATCTCTATTCCATAATAGTTGTTACTTAGCAATCATGCAGCAATTATTATGAAGCAAAGGTAGTATTAATTATTCATTTTAATTATTATGTTATGTTTATTATTATTATTTAATTATTCATGTTTCTCCCCATTACAAATGTTCACCTTCAACAAGAATTATTTTATTTTGACTATTTAGAAATGTTTATATTCTAAATCTATAACAATTCTATATCACAACATATTTTTTTTTCTTTTCAGCAAATCTTCTTTTGAATGAACCAATTTTATTTTGAATGGCACCGTATTTTCTACATTTTTCTACAAACTGAAATAAAGTGACCTCTGACCATGAGAATTATTCCACAATGAAATCTATAACATACACATTATGAGGTCTGATCAAAAAGCATCATGACTGTGGCTATGGTAACCATGCTAAAGTACACAAAGTGAAGCTGCTTGGCACAGATTACCTGTAAGCTCTGTTACACATACACACTATGTTATAGCATACTCACTCACTGTTTATAGCCGTGCTTAAGAGGAAAGTGTGTAGAGTGTGGTCATCTCACCATACCACAGATGTTCTGTCAGTGACCATGACTTGTGCAGCAGTTTTTGGCCAAGAACAACATTCCACATGTCAAACAACCACCATATTCCCCAGGTCTCATCCATTGTGACTTTTTCCTCTAAAAAATCAAATTCCACTTGAGAGGATTTCAAGATGTTGAGGGAATCCAAGAGAATGTGACAAAGCAGCGGCACTCTATCCCAAAAAAGGAGTTCCAGGAATGCTTCCATCATTGGAAACAATGTGGCTTCAGAAAGTGGACTACTTTAAAGGAGATTAAGTGCCAAATTGATATATGTTGTAGTTTTCTTTTTATAGCACCAGTCCCAATACTTTTTGATCAGGCCTTGCATGTGCAGAATATAGTGTACTCTGTTGTATCATATATTACACAGTCTGACTATATATTTATCTTCCTTTCTTAGTAACGAAATGATTTATTATTATTATAGTAACAGGAGGTATCACTCAATGCAACTAAGGGAACATATGTTGTATTAATAGGAAATCCATTTAGTAAACAATGAAAATGTACTTTCCATTTTAGGAGAAAAAAAAAGACATCTGTTTGGAACTTATTCAGTCACCTTGAATATCTTGAAAACTGTGCACACTTCATGGAAGTTAGTAACTAATCAGAGGGGACCTCACTGAACATGCATGGACAGACACTGCTGACTGTGTAACCCTACTGCAGAGTGTGATGCCACTAAATGATCTTTTTCTATTGTGTTACTATCGCATGTACAATGACAAGGCAAATAGATTCTTTACATCACAAACAGGGTTTGTTTTTTTTCCGAAACATCATCCTTGTCTGTTACCTAGACTACAGTCTAGATGTTCTCGTGTCGGTTTACATAGATTAGAGAGGAGCTTACTGCGTATACATAGACAGGCACTCTCCAGAGAGGTTACACAGTCAGCAAGTCCAACTTTCTGCAATTTCTAGTTTTTTCATTAAATTAAAATTTGTATTAGAAATGTTGTAGAGAACATTAAGAAGGACACAACAATACAACTGGTGGGATCCTCCTAAAAACACTTCACACAAATGTTTAGAAAAAAATTGAAGGGATTCCAAGTTTGGGTTCTAAAGGGAGTATTTTGAAAGGGAACTAAGGTATGATTACATAAATTTTGATATTAAATGACTGGATCCTTTCCAAACAGACTTTGCATATTGACATTAACCAATTGCTTTGTTTCTTTTGTTGTTGTATATATCTTTAAAGTTTCTTCTGTTCAAACTTTCCAGGAATGTGTCGGTTCCTAGAAGGGAGGAGAGATGAGTTGAAACGTTGCTTGTCCGTCAGCGACATGACGGACCCTGAAAAAGGTGAAGTTTTATTTTGAAGCAACTCTTATAGCATGTGGGCTTATCGCAGAACATGTACCAGTGACATATCATGGCTGTTTCTTTCTTTATCTTGTTCCTTCACCTTTTTAGTTCTCGATATCTCAGCATGCTTCACTTGGGTCACTCATTCATAGCTTATTTTATCTCTTTTCTTTGACGGCAGATTTTCATTCTATGCTTGTTTCATTCACTTATTTATTTTTTTAAGATTTTTGAGATTCAAGAGGAAAATATTGGAGATTAAAATTTTCAGTTAAAATAGTCAAAATATTTTGTGGTACTGAACTTTAATTACCTGAAGAAAATGTGCTCATGGTCAAATCATGTTGAAAGCAATGGTTATTGTCAGATTACCTAAGTTAAGCAATATGAAACCTGACTAATATTTAAATGGGTGACAGTTTAAGAATAAGTAAATATTGGCCTTTCATAAGACAAAGCAAAGCTTAGGAAATAAACTGAATAAAAATCTGTTGAATATTTCATTTTTATAAAAGAACTAGGAAACGATGGTTATTATTGCAGATATTTTTTAATTACTGTGTATATTTCCTCATATAAGACAATCTTAAAAATTACCTACAAAAATAGGGGGTTGTCTAATACAACAGTTACAAAAAGTAAAACTTAAATCCTGTGGCGTATTGGTACAGGTAAGTAAGCTAGTATGCTTGCACCATAGATCGCAATAGGTTAACTGCTGCCTTGGTAGTGAAACTACCAATGTCAATATTTCTAGTTTAAATGGTTCACATTATAATGCTGTTCTACAGATATAAAATTATTTTTACTTCTTGATTTTACATTAAAAATCCAGAAAGTATTTTTGGACAAAAATTATAAAGAAGACAAAAACTCTGTACTGAAGAAAATGACATACCTTGAAGGCCAAAATGCTTTTGTGTCACATGCTGCTTTTGAAGGAGAAAAGAAATGAAGAAAAATGCTTCATCACTATATGAGGTCAGCAGGCTCATGTAAATTAGCTTCTGTTAACCAATCATGGGTCAAGTTTCACTCAGTGGAATGGATTGCACAGAAAAATATGCTAATCCATTCCTGTCTATATTTCTGAGATGAGATATTATGTACACTATTTATATTGTTTGGGCTCTCATCCTCATCTTTGTTGCCATATTTATCATAACATTTCAGCTGTTGTACACTTTGGCCTTCTTCAGGTGGTTGGAATGTTGAACTGAACCCTTTATTTCGCTTGCTGGGGTAGACTGTTCTAGTTCCACATGCCATGACTAATGGATACCAGTTATCAGTTATCTCCTGTTTATTCCCCTCTCCAAGTTCTCCACTGCCTTAACCAGGTAATGAACTCACACTCTTTGGGTTCTGTCACTGGATCTAACACCTTTATTCACTATGCCATGTGTCCTCAAGAATGTGTGCTGGGAATCCCAAGAGGCTAACTTTTTGACTATGCTGAGGTCAAGATAGGACATTCCATGTAATCTAACGCCTTTATCCACTGAGCACCCTGCCTCAGTGTGGTAGCACCTATTTGGGTCCCAGCTATGGGCAAATAGTGAACCCCCCCAAATTGGCACAAAACACTATGAAAGTATAAAAATACTTTTTTATAGTGAACATTTTCGGCAATAGTAAAAAAAAAATTACCAAAGCTCCCAAGAAAATTAAATTGTGGTTTTAAATGACCCATAAGTCATTAAACAAACCAGATCAAACCAGTTTACCCCAAACACACAAACTCAGACTTTACAATCCATCCTCATTCCAGATGTCTTTAATTTCACTGCTTACCCATTGATCTGGATAATTGTTATAGTTATTAACACACAAACCATTGTACTGACACTTTGGCATTGCTAATAGCTTAATGCTATCCCCAAAATTACTGGTCATGAAAAAAGTAGCCATCACAGTAAAGGATGTGATAATCCTTTGTTTGCACTGTCTTCTCCGATGATGGCATACAACATGTTATGGTAACAATATTCTTTGATTGAGGTTATGTTTTCCTGATTGAGCAGCTGTAACACTGAAGTTGTTTGGTAGGAAAAACAAACACTTAATAGTCTCAACTAGCAATTGTAATTGGTTGCCTTTCATAATGTGTAACTAAGCACTTCAAATACTTCAGTGTACAGATCAGTTCTGACAAATCTAGTATAGGGAACTGAATATGGAATAGACTGTGCTCAGGGCAGTTTCACATAAAAGCCACAAGTTACTACAAAACTAAAACATTAACTGACATAAAAACTCATGTCATGTTCTTAAACTGTTTTATCAATTTTAAACTCTTCTAAACACTCAGCTGTATACACATGACACGGAAATAGTATTAGAATAGCAAGAGAATAGCAACATTTTATCTGAAGGAGGGGTTGTCAGGTAGAAAATAATTCATCACCCACAAGGCCACATAGAGACCTTTGAACTCTATCGAGACAAGTAAGTGAGGACTGGGCAGCTCTGCCCTTTGATTAGGTATATTTATATAATCAATAAATCTTTATAAGCCTACCATTCACCAATGTATTGAATATTGCAGCTATATCTGCTCTGGTGCTTCTGTTATGTATCAAAATATTATTAACAAAATCCAAAGAATCTGCAATTTTATTGATCTTGACCTGGAATCTTAATATCAGTCACTTTCCCACAACCATATTATAGCTTCCCTGAGTCTTTTCTGTAAATATTTTCATAACTGTTTTGATGAGTTTTCCTCTTTGATACATCAGCAATAAGAATTTAAGCGCAGTACTAGATTGGAAGTTAGGTCTTGTCATTTTACAGTTGAAATTGCTAGATGTAACTGTAAGTTCTATGTTAAAAATTTCTTCTCTTGCACTTCTTGCTTGTGAACTCTCTTCTGGCTTCTTGCTTTCAAGTCAATTTTGATCTTCAAAAATTTAAACGCAATGTCAGTCATCATCATCTGTCTCCTTAAATCCATTTTTTTTTTTATTGTTCTCTCTTTAATAACAGACTTACGGTCATATCATGTCGAAACATTGGTTCTTATATGATCACTGAAATTAAGCAATATCAACCCTGGTCAGTACCTAGATGGGTGACTGCTTGGGAATACCAGGTGCTGTAAGCTTGGATGTGCAGACAGTGTAATGAATAAAGGCTTGAAATTAGAAATCAAGGGCTGAGTTCAATTCCAGTTGGGTTTGTTATATTCACTTATATCCAAATAACCTTGAAAAAGGCATGATTCTACCTCTTTCCCACATCTATGGGTTAACAAGAAGGATTTGTATCAATAAATCATCTGGTTCATACTCCTCTCCAATCTTTTGAACAGGAGTAGAGGTTTATCTCTTGTTTCCTGTTCAGGATTGGATTTCCTGTTCCTTCTAATGTTTTCTCATTCTCTTTTACTCTCAGTATCCCCTTGTCTTAGTGGCATTATTGCCTTGCTTGGGGTGAATTGATTAAAAAATTGTAGAGAGAGTGGCTCTGGTTAAATGAAAGAACTGTGTCAACAAACAGAATTGACAATAAGCAATAACAAGAGAAAAAAATAAAAAGAACAGAGCAATAAAATAATATAAAGTAAGCAAATAATATATGAAAGGTAAATTAACTGCAATAAGGAGAAGCAACAGTAATATGGCAAAAAGTTTACAAACTAAGAATTGAGTTGACACACAAGAGCAAGTTTGGACAAGTGAATGTAGCATTCTGATGTCAAGACAGACTGGGACTGAGTCATATAAAACTGAAAACTGGCCTTTTTTTTGGTTAGAAAGAAATCCCAGCATGCATTTGTGTGCTGCTGCTTATTAACTGTGGAGGTGGGGGGGAAGTGTTTTGTAGTCATTTGTAATAAGGATTGAAACCAACAAAAATTTTCCAAAAGATTCTTATGATCTAAAAATATTTTATGGCTTTAAATAACCGGCAAAAGTTAAGCCATAAAATACAAATCAATCAGTCAAACTTAATGATTTTACTCAAATTCTTTCACTCTCAGTAATCTCTTGCATCTTAGGGGCTTTATCATCTTACTTGGGATTGATGAAATGATTACAAAAAAAAACTTACTGATACCAATTGTACATTTATTGATTTTTACCTGTTGCTTTTTCCTTTTGATACTATTGAGAATTTTTTTTGTTGTGATGTCTGTGTGTCATGAATAGTTTTGTTGACTGGATTAATTATATAATCTTGTTGGTGACTGTTATGACATTTTAGGATAATAAAACAAAAGTATTTTTTGACCTGACAGTGCACAAACGTAAAAATGAAATGCAATGAAGTACTGCACAAGATATTTCGATTATTATATCAGTTAGAATGCTTGTCTTGATTTTTCTTTCTTTTTCTAGAATCTGTGGAAAACTTTGCTGAAAAACTCCCACTCGTTCTTTCTCCTTCACTGATTCTATTTCTTTACTTCAGTTTTTCCCTTCACCTTTTTATTTTTTGTTTAATTTTTCTTATAATTTTATTTTATAATTTAAAAAAAAAAAACCTACAGCATTTGAGAATTTTCTGCACAATTATCTTCATATCACTCACATTATAAAAAAAAAAAAAAATCACAGCTTCATTTTTGTCTTTAATATCAAATATTAGAAAGCACTTACCAGTTATTTTTTTTGAGTATTTGATTTTCATGAAAAATTTTCACTTTCAGTATCAAGAAATGTGCCATTGAAGTTCATGCACTGGCAAAAAAAAAAAAAAAAATGGACCTGTAAATTCAGCTGACACATTCGTTTATATTTTTATATTGTTTTTGTTTGAATATTATTTTCATTTTAAACCACAATTTAATCATTTATAATCATATTTTTCATTCTGGGGTGACCAGGGGACTAGTGTGTTAAACATGAGTTTTTAGGTTTTGAACTAATACCAGTAATTCAACAATCAAAGAGTGATGTTTGGATTTTTCTTTTAAATGGTTATCTCTCTCTCTTTCTCTAGATATATAAAAATTGTGTGTATCTAGGCAGCATTTTTTCATTCATACATGTTTCATTAAATAATATAAACAAGATTGGATTAAAAAATATGTATCAATATTGTCATTTTCTTTCTTTGTTTAATGATAATGTTATTAAGCTTATCAAACGATGTGAAAAGAATTTACATAAAATAAATAGACAACACTTGTCTATATAATTTAATGAAACATGTATGAATATATATATATATATATATATATATACATATATATATAGTAAAGGCAATAAATCTGTTAGTATATAATCCAAGTGGATCCAAGTAATATAAAATATTAAAACTCATCCACAAAAAGAGCTCAATGTATTTATTATTACAGAGCAAATAAATAGTCAGTTTGGTTCCATGCATGATACACACACAGTTGATCATGTATCTTTCAATAAGTTTTATAAATATAGCTTATTCATAAAATATATTTTACTTTTAAGTATAATTTATCTTTGGAAGAGTCTTTTTAAGTAGAAACTTGTATTTTTTTAAACTTAACCTTATCTATATGATATTATTAAAAAAAAAACCCCCTTTTCGTTCCTCTCTTAGTTTCAAATTAACACTTCATTCTTTATATAACCCTAATTTAATGTCATAAGTTTAATATCCAAGTTTAATTTTATAGAACCTCTTCCCTTTAGGGCTAATTACATTCCACCCTCTCCTGACTACTGACTCATGCCTTTTGTCTGACTGAAACATTGAAATGGATAAATTCTGTATCAATTTTTTGAATGCTATCACAGTTAAATTTCTAATTCCGACACACACTCATTCTGTATACCAGGGTTGAATAAGAGTGACAAAGTTTTCATTGGTTGAAATAGGTCTATACCCCATATGAGGTAATTTTGGATTTTATTGTTTACTGCTATATATATATATAGGCATCTGTAACATATATATATATATATATATATATATATATATATATATATATATATATATGTAAGCAAATATGTGGATATAGATCCGACAGTATGAAGAAAAATATGAAAAAACAAAAATCCGAATATGCAACATTAAAACAGCATACTTGCATATTCGGATTTTTGTTTTTCCATATTTTTCTTCATAATATATAGATATGTATATAATATTATGGGTGTGTGACAGATTTGTCTGGGAGGTGATTTCTTGATTATATTGGCCCGGTGATATGATGCCAGCATGCAGAACCTTTTGGAAAGTGCCTGGAAACCATGCCATGGCTTAACCCAGGCCTTGTAAGCAAAATTGAGTAGACTGAACTGTTCGGAGATTGTCAATGGTTGTACTAGAACAGTCATAAGTCATTGTGACCACTGGTTTAATCATGTTAGATTATGTACTCTCTCCCAGACTAAACTAAGGTCTGCTCAACATAGTTGCAGTATTTCCCACAGCAGACTCTATGGGTTGATCAGGCATCTGTAATATGGATCTGTTAGCCATCCAGGAAGATGGGTGTGTCTGGAAACAAGTAGCTAGCCATTATGTATCAAACAGTGTACAGTGAGTGCTGGTGGTAATAAGCCCCAGCCTACAACAATATATAATTACCTTCCCACACCAATACAAATTACTAAATAAATGATCAGAACTTCTCAAGATGCAGATACAAAAACAAATTTTTACTATGTTACATAAAAATCGAAAACTAAAAGTGAATACCTTGAGAAATACTATCATGAAAAAAGAAAATATCTACACTATATGCAAAGCAGATAATGTAATGAAGTTTAGATAAAGCCAATAGTTTAAACTAAACAGTTAAGATAACTCCCCACCTGCCAAAAAACTGAAATAAACAAAAATTCTAAATAAACAAATTAAGTAAATAATAAACAAATTAAGAATCTATGAATGCACATATAGACACAAGTAAATGTAATAATAATAATCAAAAACAAAAAATTAGGTAATTAATGGGTGAGTTGTGGGACAAAGATTTATTCATAGATTGTATTTCCCCCATTATGAGCATTATTATATTCATGATATAATAACATCTTAATACATGGATGCAACAGAACATCTGGAAGAAAACGAATGCCAAACATACTTTGTTTTCAGAGAGTTTTATACTGCTAAGTCATATACACAATTATGAACACACAGGAAACTATATCATATGTCTACAACAGCATGCTATGACCATTCAGCCACAGAATTTCTGGTTACGCAAAGCTTGAATTACTGCTTCTAAACACACCTTCATCGATCTTTATTGATCTATATCTGCTCTGAATTCGTAACCTAACTTAAACAATGACAACATATAGGAAATGAATTAAATTCAACAAATATTTAATATATTTTCTGTTCATATGTTATCTTTTATAGGCTTAATGTTTGTTCCGTATAGAATGCAGGTTTGATTTCTGCCAGAGAACACATATTTTTTACAAAATTTCTTGAACATTCAGGTTGGTAAATGTAATTAATACTGTTTAATTAAAGAACAGAGTATTTACTCAAATAAGTGTATCTATAAAAAATAATGTATAAACAGAAAATTATATATATATATATATATATATATATATATTAGAGGCAATGGTGTTTGTTGCATTTTAAATTTTAAGAGTGTGCTTGATATTTATTTGTCCTGTGCCAGATTCAGCTTAACAATTAGCAATGCCGATATGCTCTGTGCATGCTTGTAAAATCTTTTGAGTGTCTGTATCCAAATAGGTAAGCTTGTAACAAGGATAAAAAAAAAAACTAACTCTTAAGCTCTGTGCACATTGTTTGACAATTTTTAGATTTGTTAACCTTTCTTAATTTTTTCCAAATATAAAAATGTTTTTAAGAATTAAAAAAAATGTTAAGGAAATCAGAATAATAAATTATTATAAATCCTTATTTGCATTTTGTCTAAATTTCTGGGGTGGCGGAGTTATCATTATTTACACTATTCACATGTGGATTATTGTCCTCAATGTTATTATCACAATGTTTCCACCATTGTGTCCACTGGCCTTCATCAGGTGTATGTTGACCCAAGTAACCTACAGGGAATTCTGAATTGAACCCTCTATTCAATCTACAGGGGTATATTGATCTCGTTCCACTACTGATGTCTAGGGATAGTTCTTATTTGTAATACTGCTCAGTTATTGCTCAACCTGTTTTCATTGAATACAAGTACATACTACCTAACTAAGGGATTGAATTACCAAATTCATGAACCAATGCTTTAATCCTCTAAGCTAAAGTCGTTCTTTAATCTCTGCAGTTCTTATGAAAAGTGAGAGAAAGAATATTTTGTATACTGTCAAATTATGCTTTGTGACCCATATGGTAATATTAACCATTTTCCTACAAGAAAACATTGAGAATTCATTAACTGAACAGCCAGAGCTGATTTCAGTTGAAATTTATAAAATCTTTCTCTTAATACACTGTTTTAGGAAAATAATTTTTTCAAACCCAGTAGCTGTTATCCCTCTCTCCACTATTGATTGGGGTTTCCTACCTAACCTTTTATTTGAAATAGTGTGGAATGTTAATATCGTAATTATGTCATTATTTTCTCTTCAAGTTACATGTGCTATTCATTTTAACTTTTGCTGCTGTTGGAAGTCCTCAAGTGATGTGGTTTCTGTTATTTGGTACAGTTCTTTGTGAATCTGTAGCATCAGTCCACAAGGTTCAAAGTGGTGATGACCTTTGCCAAGATCCTCAGGTTTCACTCATTCAAAACCTTTTTCCACCATTGATCTTAGGAAGTGGTTGTATACAGCTGCAAGTTTAGATATTTTGGAATTGGTTTGGTGCCACGCATGACATCCATATAAAAGTTTTGGTCTGACAAGACTATTTAAGAACATCACCTGAGATGTTGATCAGTCTGTGTTGTATCATTGAGGTGAATAATACACAGAGAAGAATGAGTGCTTAATATATTTATTCAGCACCAGTATCCAGTGCAAACGGATACATGCAAAAAACACAAACCAATAAGTTACAAAACAATTAACAAGACAACTTACGAGGAATAGATGAGGGTCAAATGCTGTATAGCCAAAAGAAGTAAGATCAGTCCAAATATTAATCAGCTTAGTATCAACTTATTAATCAACTGTTGAAGTCCTTAATTGTAGACTATTTAAGGCTATGAGCAAGGCCATCTGGTAGAGGGCTGAAGAGGTGCTAGCTACTCTACAACATCTGATAAATGATTAATTTATATTTAGAGGGCAATTATAATAACTGCCACTGTAATATTGGGGCATGTACAAGAATTTCTGGCACCCTGATTCATTTTGTTTTTCTTTTCTAAAATCAACAGACTGTACTGAATTCGTTAATGACAAAATTGGCAAGTTTTGTAAACATCTATTAATTTCTGTTAGTAAAAGCTTCATATCTGATTTGTATTATTCCTCAATTTCTTTACATCAATAAGGTTTTGAATTCTGTTTAGCATTAAAACATTAACTCTTCCAGAAAAAAAAAATCATTTTTTGCTGACTTTTTTTTTTTCCAGTGTGGTAGAGTTGGGTCAATTTCTGAACTCTCTTGGAAAAGTTTCAGTGGTTAAACAAGTTTAGAAAGCTCTGGATTAGTTTGATTTTGGTGTAATTAATTACATATTCTTTCTTTAATTACTAACAAATTTTCTCACTGAATTATGGTTTTGTTTTTTTTGTTTTTTTTAAATTGGCTTGAAAAAATAAAAACAAAGATGTCTGGAAAGTTTAGTAATCATTTCTAAATAACTTTCAGCTCATTTCCCGTTACCAAAAATTTATCAAGATTCAAATCACTGAATTCAAATTTATTGAAGTTATTAAGGATTTTTGTAAAAAAAAAAAAAAATTTTATTCTACAATTAATAAAGGTTATGATTTATATGAATAATTTTTTTTTCTTTTCAGAATCATTAACTCACTCTATTTGAGAAAATTATTAAATGTTAATATGAGCAAGATGCAAGATTAGATATTTGAATTACATACAAAATATTGAAACATTCAGTAAATGCCAAAGTTATCTTCTATCAAAGTACTCTTAGAAGTCTCTTTAAACTTTACTCCACTTTTTATTGACAGTATATGTATGCACATTAAGAATTCTTTGTGGAAAAATGATAATTTTTATTTAAGACACTTTGCTCTTCATTTTTGATTGACTGATTTGTTTTTTACGGTTTATCAACACTTTGCAGATTATTTAAAGCCAGAAAATATTTTTAGATTGAAAGAATATTTTGGAAGATTATAATAATTTAGTGACACAATTCTTACTAATTAACACACTGCTGGGGAGAGGAAAAGGTGGATTCATACCTTTCCTAAGGTATTTGCATTTAAGTGAACATAACAAACCCAACAGGAATTAGAACTCAGCTCTCCAATTAACAATTCCCAAGTGGTCACCCATCTAAATATTGACTAGGCTTAATGTTGTTTAACTTTGTTGATTGTACGAGAACTGGTGTTTTAATGTGGTGTGGGCATAAACTCTGTAAAAGGAAGAAGTAGAAAATGAAATTTATAAGGATAAAAAAGAATTGACAATGATTGATCCTTGACTTGGAGACATTAAGATTGAACCCAAATGGAATTGGAACACTGTTCTACGGTTAACAATTCTGAGTCATTATCACCTGCTTAAATCACCTGGTATTCCCAAGCAGTCACCCATCTAGATACTGACCAAGATTCACTTTGCTTAATTTTGGTGATTATACAGGAACTAAAGTTTCAGTGCTATATGGCCATGAGCTTCACTTTTTGTGATTTGAAGCAACAGCAATGTGTATCTACAGAAGGATGTTAAGAATACCATAGATGAAACATATAAACAAAGAGGAAGTTTTAAGGAAAATGGCATTGAAATGGATACTTATACTTGCCATCAGAAAGAGAAAGCAGAAATTTCTGAGACATCTAGAAGGTTTGGAGAATTTAACATACTTAGGGCATATTGAAGGCAAGAACGACAAAAGAAAATGAGTAACTTGATGAATTTATGTAAATATATAGTGAAACAAGGTCTGGTCAAGGGATAAATGTTGCTTAAACCTACAGAGGACAGGAGGCTGTGGAGAGCCACGATCCTCCCACGTCAAGGAAATTTATTCTTAAAATCTGAAAGCTGTAACATGAGGGGAAGTAGAAAAATCAGACGTGGCTGACCACATATGGAGAGAGAAGGGAGATCACCGCCCTATGTGGGATCATGTTGAGATCATAGACAGGGAACACCATTGGAAAATTCGTAAACTTAAGGAATCAGCACATATGCTAGGCCACAAAAATCTCCTGAGCTGACCAAGCATAGAAATGAATACAATATGGGAACCAGTAATAAGGAGTACCAGAGAAAAGCAATGATAACAACAAAGTTGCAATGTGAGCTCTGGTAAAAATGGTTGCTGAAGACATTAGATTTATAATACCCAGAAATTCATACCCAGATGTCCTCAAGGACACATGGCACAGTGGATAAAGGCATTGGTTAGATCCAGTGACAGAACCCAAAGAGTGAGTTCAATACCTGGAGAGGGGAATTAACAGGAGATAACTGATAACTAGTATCCATTAGTCATGGCACATGGAACTAGAACAGTCTACCCCAGTGAGTGAAATAAAGGGTTCAGTTTGAAATTCCAACCACCTGAAGAAGGCCGGAGCATACAAAAATATGGCAACAAAGATGAGGACAATAGTCTGAATAATGAGCTAAAAAGAAATTGAAATTTGACTAACACTATGGGGATTCTGGAAATTGTATTTCCAGGAATAAAAAAAACAGCTGAAAATAAATAATTGGATTCTGGAATTTCCAGGAATAAAAAATTCCTTTTTTTTTATTTTTTATTTTTTTTTTTTCAAAGTAAGTGTAAAGTAATTACTCTACATTCTACAGGCCAAACATTTCTGAATGAATTTCTGGGTTGAGGAGTTATTATTTACACTATTTATATTCAGTCTATTGTCTTCAACTTTGTTTTTATCACAACATTTCAGCCATTATACCCTCTATCCTTCCTCTGGTGTATATCAATCTGGGTAACCTACTGGAAATTCTGAATTGAACACTTTATTTAATAATTTTTGATGGAGTTCTTCCAGCCACCCCTATTTGGTGTATCACATTGGGTCCATACTGGTTTGATAATTTCTGTTTTAATTTCTAAGATGAGGAATTATGTGCTGATAATAACAACAAAGATGAAAAAAATAGTCTGAATATAAATAGTGTAAATAATTCATAAGAATTCAAGTATGGATTAAATAGTCTCATCAACCTGCAATTGGACAGACGTATGTGTGGTTACACACCTGAACACATGATCAATAATGATTGAAGGATCCCTCCAACTGGATTAAGAGGATTTGGATTTGGTGATTAAATTTGAATATGTACAATATGACATTTAACATTGGGAAACAGTTTACTTGGAATTTTTTAAAAGTAAAAAAATGGTAAGAGTTTATGGTATTAGTGGTTTAGATATTTGAATTTCCTTCTAGCTCCAGTGGTCAGTGTTCAAACCTTGATAAAAGCTAGTATAATTTTCAAAGAAAGGAAGTCAGTCCCCACCCACATTCCTTTGTACAAAATATTAAATACAATGAACCAAGTTAAGATTTAGTAGATATAGTTTGGTGGGATATGATTTTAGTTGGATGAATTATTGAACTGGAAAAAAAAGTTGGCTTTTTCAGTGAGAAAAAATAGAAGTTGTCTATGCAATTAGATCTCAAAGCTTTTCATTATCTGAGAGGAAAATATGTCTGAATTCAGTTTTTGGTAAAAAAAAATGTTCGGAATTGCTTTCTTATAATTTCTTAAATAAATCATTAAAATCTTTGTGCAGGTGTTGCTTAGATATTTAATCAAATATTGACTGCTTTTTCTTACTGTGTTTTTTTTTTCCTTCTGATTGAAAACTGTTTTAATCATAGCCAATCATCTGCTTTAGCAAGAAGACTGAACTTGATAGGTGGCGTCATATAATCTGTTATTATGTCGGGGACATGAAACTAAGATCTTTAGACATTAACTTTACTGGTTGAAAAATTATCCTTCTAACATTGCTTACAAATTATATTTTCTAAAATAGAATACATATTACTTTTTGTTAATTGTTCCAAAGAGCATTTTGGCATGTTCCCTAGACCAATCTACTAGTGATGAGGGTTGGGGGGATGCTATGCTGATGACATAGGCATTCATAGTTGGGATAAAAATGATTTTGAACCAATAATTAGCATCCAAGAAATGGGATTCATGATAAACCTTTCCAAAACAGAAACTATGGCTTGGGATTGGAATGAAAGTAGTGATGGTACATATCCTGAATCTGTCATAAAAATTCAGGATGTTGGATTAGTAAATACCTTGGCATATGGATTAGCTATAACAAACTGATTATAAAAAAATGAATATAGAAAAGGCTGCGCCAGATATAATTTCACCGAATACCCTAAATCTGTCATAAAAAATTGAATATAGAAAAGGCTCCACCAGATATAATTTCACCCTAAATCTGTCATAAAAATTCAGAATGTGGGATTAGTAAATACCTTGGCATATGGATTAGCTATAACAAACTGATTATAATTTCACCCAATACCCTAAATCTGTCATAAAAAATTGAATATAGAAAAGATATAATTTTACCCAATACCATAAATCTGTCATAAAAATTCAGAATGTGGGATTAGTAAATACCTTGGCATATGGATTAGCTATAACAAACTGATTATAAAAAATTGAATAAAGAAAAGGGTGCATAAAACCCAAACAAACAAACAAAAAAAAAATAAAACTTTGCCGTTGCTCAAATGTTCAGTCCATTCTTAGCATCCTTCTGTAGAACAATATTTTTGTTGCCTCAAGTCTTTTCTTCATCTGTGAGGAGATTGTCCAGTGTTCACTGCCATAGAGGAGGACTGATATTACATAACAGTTAAGTAGTCTTTTCTTTGTTTCTAGTGAAATTAACCTATTTCAAAATATTTTTAGTTTTTGGAAGGCATTATTGCTATTCCATTGTGCCTTCAAATTTCTATTCACATATAAAAAGAACTTTTATACATATTTTTACATTACTGTCTAAACTATCAGCAATATATGACTATTTTCTTAGATTGATAGTTAAGAACAGCTTCAAGTCAATTAATCCTGTACGTTTTAATGAAGACAATTCTTCATCAGATCTCACAGACTGGTGCTATAGAATCACAAAGTACTTTACTAAATAATGAAAACCACATCACTTAAAAACTTCCAATGGCGGCAACAACTAAAATGGATAGCATATGTAGGAAGAAGGGAAAATAATGACAAAATCGAGATGTTGAGATTTTACATGACTTTAAACAAAAGGTTGGGAAGGAAACCTCCATCAATAAGAGAAAGAAGAATAACAGTTAATGAACTTCAGAAAACTATTTTCCTGACAAAACTGTTTTAAGAGAAAGATTTTATAAATTTCAGTTGACATTAATACTGTTCAGTTAATGATTGCTAAATGTTTCCTTATAAGGAAACAGATAATCTCACCATTACTCTTCTTTCGCCTTTTATATGCATCTTCTCAGTTTCTCCCTTATCCCTTCTTTGTTGCCTGTACATGTTTTTTTTATTTAAATGTTAGCTTGTTTTCGTCTTCCTGAAATAAGTTTATTCATACTGAAAACACCCAAGGATGGCTGAAGGAAGGATTAGCCAAAACATTATTTTAACAACATTTTCACTTACACCAAATTACATTGAAACAACGGTTCTTGTATGACCACTTAAGTTAACCAATGCCAAAGTCTGGTCAGTATCTAGATGGATGACTCCTTGGGAATACCAGGTTTGGATATGAGTGGGATGGTGTAATGGATTGTTGCAGGAGACGAAATGCTTTCATGTCTTTCCCAATGGTATAAATGAATGAAATTGGAACTTGACTGGAATTGGAACTCTGCTCTCGGATCCCCAATTCCATGCCATTATCCATTTTAGATTGTAAGACGTGTATCAAAAAATCTTTATTATCTCCTAAAAAATTCTTACAATCTAAAAATATTTTCTGGCTTTAAATAACCTGAAAAGTGTTGATAAGCCATAAAAAATCAGACAATCAACCAATTTAATAAGTCAAATATTTAGTCTGCAAAGTCTGTTGATAATTGTGAATTTCATTAAACATCAAACAAAACAAAAAATAAAAGGATTAAAAAAAAAAGTAGGCTTCCTTCACCCAAAGAACATTGTTCATATAATTTTTTCACTGATTATTTAAAAAACAAAAAACTTTATTTTATTTACACTATTTACAAGTACACTATTATCCTTATCTTTGTTGTTATCACAATGCTTTGGCAGTTGTGCCCTCTGGCCTTCATCAGGTGTATGTTGATCCAGGTAACCTACAGGGAATTCTGAACTGAACACTTTATTTAATATATGGATGTAGTCTGTTCCTGTTCCACTTCCCATGTCTGTACAGAGTTATCACCTAAATTACACAAAAATGAAAATAACACTGACATCTCATTTTAAGATATATTTACCAAAATTACACAAAAATATCTTGAAATACTATAGAGTAAATTTTTCAATAAAATTTCCATCGGTTTCAACCACGGCCTCCAGACAACTTTGGAATCTCCTGCAACTTTTCTGGATGGTCTCCTTGTTTAAGGCGGTGAATGCTGCCATGATCCTCACCTTCCGTTCACCTTTGGTGTTACAAGGAGTTTTGTTGATCTCTCGCTCAGCTGTGTCTCACGTATAATAATCAAGGGGGTTGCAGTCTGAGGAGTTAGATGACCAGATTTAAGGGGTGATGTGGTTGCAGAAATTGTTTGACAGCCATGACTGAGTTCTTCTGCTTGTGTGGCATGATGCAGAATCCTGTTGCCAGACATAGGGTCTTCCAGCAGCTACACTCTTGACCCAGGGCAGCACTACCTTCTCAAGGTAAGCAATCCATATTGAGTCTGAGACCTTCACCAACAAATTTAGTAGTTCTTTTCTTATCAGATAAGAGTGAGTTTTCCAACCTGCAGTACCATTAGATAATAATCACCATTAGACTCATCCAACTCTTTGCAAATCCTCTGTACAGTTCTCAGATTGACATGCAAATACTATGAAATGTTTGTATTGGAGCTCTGGTGCAAATGCCAAACAGTACAACATGCTGTTTCCAAATTTCTAGTGAGTGAATTGCATTATGGTGCTCTTTTTCTGACAGCACCAACTGACCCTACTATACTGTGCAGTTGATAAAATCAAAAACAAAGAATGCACATATTCAAAATGAAAAATATAAAATGGTGGCAATTTACCCTTTTCACCCTGTGTATACGGATATCTCATTCTTAATTTTAGTATTGCTCACCCTGTTTCTACTCAGTCTAAGTACACCCTGCCCGGCCCATGGATTGAACTCACAATTATGTCACCAAATTCAGGAACCAATGCTTTAATACTGTCTTATAGGTCCTACATGATAACAACAAAGATGAGGGCAATAATCTGTTTATAAATAGTGTAAATAATGATGACTCCTCGTCCCAGAAATTCAGACAGAAAGAACTTTTTTTTCTGTTTTCGTTCTTCCAGCTTCTTGATTTCTTGTCATCTCCCGTCTTCAAAAGTTTAAATGCAACATTGTCGTCTTCTGTCTTCCGGAATCATCTTTTCTCCCCACTAACAGTTTCTTAATTATGTAATTCCTTGAATCTTAGTGGCTTTATCATCTTACTCATGGTGAAATGATTAACAAAAAAATAATCTTATTTTATGTGCCATATCCCTTCAGGATGTTAGGTACTCATGGTTCTCCACAATTTCCTATCTTTTGCAGCTCTACATAATATTTGTCTCATTACTATCCTTCCCAGTCTCTGTTCTGATATTCATTTACACAAATTTCTTATGTGTGTTGTTCAGTGTCTGTGAGTATTAAATTTTCTAAGCCTTTTTTTCTCATTATGTATCCTAGAACTTTCAACTTCCTTTCTGGTTCTTATTACAAGTATCCTTTTTATTTCTATTTAAAAATTTCTCATTGTTCACGTGTTCTGTCCATTCATAGCATCCATCTGTAGAACCATAACTTTGTTGGCTCAAGTCTCCTCTTCATCTGTGAGATTTTCCAGCATTCACAGTCATATAGGAGAATTTAAAATATATGGAAGACACAGAAACAAGAGTAAATCTAATTGGATAATGTTAATCAACAGTCAAACACACATGTTGTTGAGTCAGCAAATTAAACTTTTCTGATTCTAAGTGTGTCCTTTATGCTGCCATATAACTTAAAACTTCCTCGTTACTCACATGCTATGTCCATGTTATTCTTAGCATCCTGCTGTAGAGCCATCTCTCTGTTGCCTCATCTGTGAGGAGGTTGTCCAGCATTCACAGGAGAATTTAAAATATATGGAAGACAAAAACACAAAATTAAATCTAATTGGATGAGGTTAATCAACAGTTAAACATATTGTTGAGTCAGCAAATTAAACTTTTCTAATTTTAAGTGTGTCCTTTATGTTGCCATGTAACTTAAAACTTCCTCGTTACTTACATGCTGTCCAGCATCCTTCTGTAGAAACACAACTCTGTTGGCTCAAGTCTCCTCTTTATCTGTAAGGAAATTGTCTAGCATTCATTATTATACAGATGAATCGATATAACCAAATTTTCCTGTTTCTTAATACTCTGTTTAGCTTTTGGAAATCATCTTTCACTATTAAAATGTGCCTTGAGATTTCTGTTCACATTTGGACTCTTGTTCTCATCTTTGTTATTATTGTCACAACATTTCAGTCATTGTGCTCACTGGTATTCATCAGGACTTTAACATGTCCTAGTTGATTAAAGTGTTAGTTTGTGAATTTGGTGACAAAGTAATTGCGAGTTCAATCTCTGGAATGGGTAGTATAAACTTAGACTCAGTGGAATAAGTGAACATCACTAAATAAGAACAAAACAAGATTTTCCTAAATATGGACAGCAGAATGTCAACAATCTATCCTTGTATATTAAATAAATGGTTCAGCTGAAAATTCCCTGAAAGTTACCTGGATCAACAAGCACCTAATGAAGGCCTAAGGACAGAAATGCTGAAATGTGACAATAAAAACAAACATGAGAACAATAGTCAGAATGTAAATAATTACTTCTTGTTCCAGAAATTCAAGCAGAAAATTTGGCTTTCTCTGTCTCATTTTACAGATAGTTAAATTTTTTAACATACTTGAGAGCTTGATGTCTCCAATTCTTAGCTTGCATCTTGTGATGTTCCTCTTGCTGACAACCAAACCCTAAATTCTGTCTTCTTACAATTGATAATTATTTCTTTCTTCTCACTTTCCATCACTACTTTGTCTCAGAGTTCTTGCAGTACTTTTTCTCTGGCATCAACACTGTATCATATGTAGTTAAGACTGTGCCCATCAATAATAAGTCCTGGTAGAACTTCTAGCTCTTTTGGGATTACCTCATAGTATAGGTTAGATAAATCTGGTGAGAAAAATGCATCCTTGTTTTATGTCCCTTCCTAATTTTGCTAATTTCTTGCTGAAATCCTTTTCCATGGGCTACACAGAAAATTTGGTAAGGTAAAATAAAAAGATCTATTTGATTTGTTTATGTTGGGTCTGTTATAATTTTTTTCATATTCTTTTTTCACTACAAAGAAATATTTAAAATATATGTACCGGGCGTATCAGCAAAATTGTCGAATTGTTAGATTAAGCTTTGCAATGTTGTATCTTAGAAATGATTAAAGATATCTTACTGGAATTCCTCAAAGTTTTTATAACACTATTGAACCCTACTTTGAGTAATAAGAATGTATTTAGTTCTAAGTTGAAATGATGATCCCTCTTCTGTTGTGACTTTCTGATCCGTTTTTTCTCTCTACTGTTCCTGCTTTTTTAAACTTATTCACCGTTCTCTTCATGATTCTTAAATGGACTTTGAAGTTTTAAGCCAGAATATAAATGTTAGTACCATTACTGAAGGCCTGAATGATCATTTTATTTCACCATTGCTCAGTTAGGAAGATATAGTGGGGCTGACACTAAATGATTTTAATCTCTTCCCTTTCTAGCTGAATAACTCAAAGGGTTTTTCAGTGATTCTTACAACAAATGGCATCAAGAAGGCTAAATGTCTTATCTGAAAGTCTGGAAAAAAGAAACTCAATTAGTAATGTAATGGAATAATCTGTCAACCCCATGAGTGACTACACTATAGGTAGTAACTACCTATAAGTATCTGTAAGTCAACGGACTACAGAGTCTAACTGGGATCTGTTCCAGCTAAACAGTTGAATTCTCTGCCTTCGGGCAGAGAGGAACCCAGATGAGGCTCCGCTGAAGGGCAGTGTCTCGTTCGGGGAGGTAGACTGCCCCGAACCCATTTATACCGGTTCAAAAGGGAATATTTTTGGCTGAGCCTATGGGCGTGGAGAACTCACATTAAACTGGCCTTGTGCAACATAAAACCTTTGTGGCAGTGTAGCTGAACATTCTAGCTGGGATCTATTGAGTACGACTTACGCGAGAACTACCGACCTTCCAATAGTAGCACTCACTACTGAATTGACTTGCGATGACCTTGTGCATAACTGTTACCTTTATTCTTATTTTACTGGTTTTTACAAAAAACCTTTACTTATTTTATCCACTGTGTTTTTCAAGTATATATTCCTATTAGCACAGAATATAACAATTACTTTAGTGTTGTTGTTTTTTTTTTGTTTTTTTTTTTTAAGATATTAAACATTTTGTGACATGGACAATTATCCCATGCTGTTACACCCAGTATATATTCTCCACCCACCAACTCAATGTAAGTTCAGTTTAAGGTCAAATATTCTGGTTTTGAGAATTATGTAAAGTTACCAAATATCACATTGAAACACCAGTTCCTGTATGATCACCAAAATAATGTCAACCCTGGTCAGTAGACTGCTTGGGAATACCAGATGCTGTAAGCTTAAATATGCAGGTGGTGTAATAGATAATAACTTGGAATTGTTAATTGGAGAGCTGAGTTCCAATTCCTGTTGAGTTCATTATATTTACTTACTCTTGAGAAAGGTATGAGTTGACCTGTTTTCCCCACAGCTATGGGTTAGTTAAAGACTTGTATCATCACTAAATCATTATTATTTTTTAAAAAAATTCTTAATTAAATTTTGGCTTTAAATAACTTGCAATGAGTTGACAAGCTGTAAAAAATGAATGAATGAATAAATCTAAGTCACTCAGTTATCGAGCGATCCTGCATTTCTTCAAATGAACGAGGAAGCCAAGTAACAAAATTAAGCCATTAATTATCCAGTCATGCCTGTAGTCTTATTATTGTTAACTACTTTACATAATCGACTGTCTGAAACATAAACCAGCTCTCTAGTATATCAATAAATTGGTAATTGTCTCTTGATTTCTAATGGTGTGGGAATTGGAAGAGTAGAGGATTGGAGGGAGGCTTGTGGAATTTTACTTTTATGTTTGGACTTCTTTAAAGGGAAATGAAAAAAAGAATCAATTTACACATATCAAGCATATTGTTAAAATGCTTGGCAATCTTCCTTGTAGAGAGATACTCCAGAAGAAAACTGTTGACCACAGGACCTTGCTAGGAACATTCCATGTAAAACTTTGGTTCAAAAGGTGGAGTCAGTAATTAATTAATGCATATGTCTATTTTAAAATGCCTCTGAAGATTATTCCTTGTCTCCTGCAAGACATGGCAGCCCTGTAAAAATTATAAAAAAGTCCTTGATGATGATTATATCGGATTTAGAATGTAATACTTTTCCAGCGAAGATCCTTCAGCATCTTGATCTTGTCAGTTAGCTCATTCAAAAGTCTTGTTGAACCAATGGTACCTTTTAAAATAGAGATATTTACTCGGTTCATGAACCTAAGCTCAAGATCTGTGAGAGGAATGTACAGGGACTGGTTGAATTATGAGTATCAACATGTGAGGCTGAGATTTTATTATCAATTCAACTTTGGCATAATCCAGTAAACTTTGAGTTTTGAAAAAAAAAATGTATTTATTTTAAATTCAAATTATCTTATGATCTTGTAGTAAAAACTAAAATGAACTGTCTCAAATTCACACAGCTGCATGTCCAAACAGTTGCCAATCTACTCTCCTGTGATGAGTTCTTCCACTTACCACTTGTTGACTGCCATTGGCGTTATATGGCGTTATATGCATTCAAAGATATAATAATCCATAGACAGCAAATCTGAGCTATCCAGGATTTGTTTCATCCAGCTATGAATTAAACAGCAGGGTAGACAGAGCTCTCTTGCTTTGGGTGGTAACCAGTTTAGGATAAGGAAAGCTGCTCTCACTGCCTTGTGTGCATCTTCAGTGCAAAAAACACAAAAGAATAAATCCTGCACAAATTAGAATTGGTTTCTTGAAGACAGATGAATGTTAAAGTGGTAACTCCTACGGCAACACCATTGCAAAATTGCATTAGTTTATCCTTTCCTTTTACAGTTTACCGGTAACTCTGAGAGGTGGATCTTGATGTATAGGCAGCCCAAGATTTCCATAGTCTTCATGCAGACCCTACCATTGTCTCCAAAATGCAAACTCAAAATGCTTTTTGCCTTTTAGTCAAAATAGAAATTTTTATCACTATTAGAAGTCAGTGTTCAAGATCTGTAAAGATTCTGAATGCTGATTTTCAAGTCAAGCAAGTAGATCAGCTCTCATGCCTTGAAAAACTGGCACAACACAGTCTTCCTAATCTAATGTTGTTGCCTTGTTGAGATACTTGCATAATTTCCCCTGGAGTCAGATGTGAAGGTTTCATGACTTCAAAGTATGCTCTTCCAACAATCTCCCTCCCATATTGATCTTTATTGAGCTGTTTACATTGGACGGGCAAGATTACTGCAATGGAAAATAAAAATAGTTATGTTTAACTGAAAATCTCCGCAGAATACAAATCAAAGTATAAAATATTACGCAAAGGAAGATAAATAAGGCTATTTCTATTAGTAAATAGCTGACTTCTTGTTGTCTATAGAAGCTAGCTAAAATCCCTGTTGCAGACACCTGCTCAGACACATTTGTTTTTTCAACACCCACATTGGTTTATACTGCAACAAAGCTGAATCAACCTTAGTTACAGTTTCTAGGTGATGAACTGTTTTGAACAATGCTGGTATGCTCAAACTTTCCATAATTATTCAAATAAAGTCATTTTCTGCCTTAAAAGTGGCAACCACCTTAACATTTAGATCACAGTTTGGGAATGATGGGCAATGGACTATGTTGATACTTTTTAATAGTATATTTTTAAAATCTGACAAATATTTTAGCATTAGAAGTTGGCATTTGTTAGTCTTGAGAGACTATGGAGTCTAAGAGGGTGGCTGGACAATTTTTGTTGCAAAGGTCTGCTCAGGTGCACTTGTCTTTCTTCCACACCAGCAGAGCCCACTTGTGGCTTATACTGTACCTTTGCTTAGGTGACTTTAGTTACAGTTTCTGGGTGCAAGCAAGTGCATAATTTGGCGTGATCAACAGTTGAATAAAGTCATTATGTTTGAACTCTCAATTGCAATGACTCATGAATTCATGTTAGCACAACCATTGATGGTTACCAAACATTTCCCTTGCACAACTCATAGTATGGTTTTTCAGGCACTTCTCAATAGTGATGAAGGCTGGTTACTCTCCAGCCTGTTATCAAGAATTATAGAGCATGGTGAGATTTGAACTTGGGTCTCATGGTTTTGAATATTAATATCCTAACCACTAAGCTATGCATATATATATATATATATATATATATATATATATATATATATATATATATATATATATATAATATATAAAATTTCCAAGCATAATCAATCAATCAATGAGAGGTGGGAATAAATATTGATTTGTTTGTGCAAGTTTTCTAATTGTTAAAAACATCAATGCTCCAATAAAGTCAAATTAAAAACTATAAAAAACTTCTTTTTAAAGTGCTCATAAATCTCAATTTTCTAAAGACTTCAGCTACATTTAAAAAATTGTCGCCATAACTTATTTCCCCTTGATTATACAAATGTTGACTCACTGAATATTAAGAATTGCCACAGGTTAACCAACTTAAATGCTGGTCTCTGATTGGTTAAGATCTCTCACCAATAAAATAACTAAAGAGAAGGCTACACAGGTCACACCCATTTTGGAACACATATTGATTGGCTGAAATTCTGAATTCTGTATTTTATCCTTTTTCTTTCTCTCAACTACCAGACATATTTAGACTATTAATGTAGAAAACAATGAGATCAGGCATTGGTGTGATGACAGTCAATGGACAGTAACAAGATTTTGTGTATTTATATGGGAATGAAATGCAGTGGGTATGAAATTAAAACTGTTTTTTCTTTCATTCTCTATCCATAAGAATTTGTCTTGTTATGATGGCAATATAAAATGTACTGGGTGTGTGATGATTAGCATGAATAAAATTTTTAATTTCTTTAATGAATTCTGATATATATAAAGAGCTAGTTATGAATAGCACAATTCTGCCAGTTATGATTGCATTAATTCCTGACCACTGACAATACCTTTCTTTCTGATTTTTAATGGAATAGATTTGGATGTTATTTCATGGGGCTCCATTTTTAAGCGTTATAATGATGACTTTCAAGCTAATCAAAGATGTGCACAGAGAAACAAGATTAAGTGCACACAGTGTTTTATGGTGACAAGTTAAAAATAATTTAGAAAGCAAATTTAATCATTCCAAGAGGCAATAATTAAGGCAAAAATATTAAACCTTTTTTCATATAATATTCACTGCAATTGTTGATCAATTTCTTTAATAAATCCTACCTGTGATATAATGATTATGTGTGTACATCTGTATATTTTATATATATATATATATATATATATATATATATATATATATATATATATATATATGAATTAGGAACAAATACAGATCTAACATGTTTCACTTTTATTAAAGCTTCATCAGAGAATGTGATATGGAGAAAGAAAGAAATTCTGGGATTTTTATTTTTGTGTTTGGTTTTCATTAGTTAACCAGACTTCATGTGCATTTGACTTGTTAAGCAGCATTAGTATAAGTTATGGTCATCTCTCCTTGAGTTCAGAATGCCATAAATTATACTAAGGCTGCTTAACAAGTCAAATGCATGTGAAGCCTGCTTAACCAATGAAAATCAATGCAAAAATAAAAAATACCAGAATATCTTATTTTTTTCTCCGTATCTCATTCTCTGATGAAACTTTAATAAAATTGAAACATATTAGATTGATAAACATTTCCTATTTTTTCTTTATCCTATTATATATTATGGAGGCACAGTGGAGTAATGGATAGCAGTTTGGTATGAGAAATCAGGGAGCTGAGTTTGAATTCCAGCTGAGTTTGTTACATTCACTTATTTGCAAATACCCTTGGGAAGATATTAATCCATCTCTTCTCTTCTCAGCTATGGATAAGTAACAGGACAGACTGGGACCTATAACGTTGGGTGGTGGTCTAGGAGAAAGAAAACTCTGAATTCAAAACCTGAGGAGGGTCATTTACGGCCTTATGGTACACTATGGCCACCAGTTCTCTGTATTCGGCTCTTCCAAAACTGTGGTCAGTTCTGCACAACCCTTCACCACTACAATGAAATCATATGTGCGAGTTTTCTCACTGTTCAGTTCTAAGAACTGAGTTGCTGTTGCCTGATACGTTGAAAATGATGAGGGAGTCCATTACTAGCATATATTTTCAGCACACATTTACCATAGAATGATAAATGTAGCTTTACTGCACTACCTGCTATTCACAAATGTATGAAACCTAGACTTTGTCCCAGAAGAAACAAAAACTATATCATACTTATTATAAAACCCAGGTTGTGTGTGTGTGTGTGTCTGCACGTTTATATATTGGATCGGATTTAATACATTTTTCAACCAATTTCGACAAAACTTCACAGGACTACATAAAATTACCTTGCAGTGGTTCGAACAGCACCAAAAATTGTTAAAACACAGTTGTTTTTGCAGGAAATCAATTTGAAAAAACGATTAAGAGACATCGCTATTGCGAGAATGAAAAGGAAACAACTCATATCGAGTTATACTTATTATAAAACCCAGGTTGTTTGTGTGTGTGTTTGTTTATATATGGGATTGGATTTCCTACATTTTTCAACCAATTTCAACAAAACTTCACTTTTTTTTTTGGCAGGTAGTGTTTCTTATTGTTTTGCACACTTTTTCATTATTTTTACATTCAGAATGCTTTAAAAATTCTATTTATAAGACAATTGTTTATAATAAAATTCTATTCAATTGGTAGACTCATAACAATTGAAAACAATGTTTTTCTTTGAGTTTGGGTTTGACCAATTTGTAAAAAAAACAAAAAAACTAATTAAGACATGCGTGTCCGTCAACCTTAAACAATAATCTTTGTCAATTTTATTTTTCAGTCTTTATGATGGTCGATACTTGATCTATCTCTTACTGTTACATCCCCGGGCAACGCCGGGCTCTACTGCTAGTATATATATATATATATATATATATATATATATATATATATATATATATATAGGTTGGTGCAAAAATAATGACGGTTTTTGACGTATTTTTTAACGTCAAAAACCGACATTATATATATAATCTTATGCAGTGTTACATTAGAACATGCACATATCCACTACGAAATTGTACATTTTTGTTTCAAAGTTAAAAAAGGGAAAATATTTTTGGGACATCTCATCAGGTGAGGAATCACGCTGTTATTATTTTGACTTTGAAATAAAAATGTACAATGTTGTAGTGGATATATGCATGTTCTAATGTAAGACTGCAGAAGATAAATAAATATTTATGACTCTACTTTGTGTATTGAGCACTGTTTTTAAATTAATGTTTTGAACACTGTAATCTTACAGTTCATTCTCCTACATTTTGATATATATATATATATTTATGAATAAAAATGACAATAGGAAAACTGGTAATTGCTGACGCGTTTCATCCAATGTGGGCTTTATCAAAGCAAAATACGAAAATGAAATTAAATGAACAAAGTAACTAATAAAAACAAAAACAGAATGTACCTAGCAACTGGAATGTAGAGAAATGCTATTTTCATATTTTTAAGTGAAAAATAACGTCAGTAATTGTCACGTGTGGAGAATATTGTCATTATATCTGTGTTGATGTATTCAACCATTTTCTTTTGATTTTATGAATCTGTTGTGTATATTTGTTTGTAAGAGCATTAATTTTGTTAAGAAAGGTGAAATAGGGAAAAAACCTGGGCGTAGATTAATATTTGGGTAATTTACTATGGCGGCACTCTCCAGAATTTTCCTTCTGAGTGAGTTATTTTGTTTTTTTATGAGTGTAGCATTTTTAAAATCAAAATTATGGTTGAATTTATTTCTATGTATGACTAGTGCATTAGCTAAGTTGTTTTTTGTGAGGTCTCTTTTGTCATTTTTATTCATAAATATTGTCTCTCTACTGGTTAATTCGGAGAAATTTTCATATATATATATATATATATATAAAGAAATATAGTTTTATGGTTTGCTATATTTATGGGATAAAGTGTTCAATATCATAGGGCATATATATATATATATATATATATATATATATATATATATATACACACACACACACACACAGTCAACGACGAAATTATCTATACAGCCATCAATTTTGGATATTTTTATCCATTTCTCAGAATCTAATGCGAGTTTTTTTTTATATGTTAATAAGCACAAAAAAAAAGGAATATAAAACTCAATTTTCAGAACAATAGGTTAAATACAACAAATTTTACAGGTGAATTATGCAAAATAGGAAAAGACAAAATTATTCGTACAGTATGAAAAATAGAAAAAAATTGAACTGTTTTCACAATAGCAAGGCCTCTCATCTTTATAACTTGCTGCAATCATTTTCTAAAGTTTTTGATGAGATTTGAACAAGTCCTTTCTGGTATTTTCTTCCATTCTTCAATGGCTACACGTTCTAATTACTGAAGGTTGTTTGGTGACTGAACATTTATTCAAACGTTCAATTCTTGCCATAGATTTTTAATAGGATTCAAGTCGGGACTCATTGAAGGCCATAGCAGAACTGTAATCTTCTTTTTCTGAAACCACGCAGTCACTGATTTAGACGTATGTTTGGGATCATTATCTTGCTGGAAAGCAAATCACTGAACTAGATGAAGATTTTATGTTAATAGTTGTAGATTTTCATCCAGAATTTTGATATAGTCTGCAGATGTCATTATTCCTCTTATTGCAATTAATTGCCCAGTTCCCCTTGAAAAAAAACTCAAAACATCATTAAGCCACCTCCATGTTTTAATGTTGCCATTCTGTTCTTTGGGAGGAAAGCCTCACCTTTCTTGCACCAAATCTTCTGTACATTGTTATGTTTAAAAAGCTAAATTTTTATTTCATCACTCTATACTACTTGTTCCCAAAAGCAATTTTTTTTGTCCAAGAACGTTTTGGCAAAATTAAACTGAGCAACAATGTGATGTTGGTTTGTGAAGAGGGGTTCATCATGGTTGGTTTCCATACAACCCATTTCTATTTAAACAACAATTTATTTTGTGAGTATTTACACTTATACCCCTTGTATCCAAATAATTGGCGATGTTTTTCAAAACAACTCTTGGGTTTATATTAACCTTGTGACAGTTCTTGGTGACAATTTGGGTTTTCTTCTACACCCAGGTAAATTCTTTGTCATGCCAAACTGTTTAAACTTCTTTATAATGGACTGTACCATAGATCTAAGGATAGCTAACTGGTTTGGAATAGTGCTGCATTTATTTCCTGACTTGTGGAAGTTAATAATTCTCTGTCTCAAGTCAATACTAAGCTCCTTTGTCTTCCCTATCATGTTGTTAATGTAAGAATAACAATGGTGACACTCTGTGCACCACATGATGTTTGCTGAAATTATCACAAATATTCTACTAAATAAATAGTCTAGAGGGCTTCACCAATAAAATAATTATATACATGACTTGTACTTACATGAATCAATCAATTTAAAATGATATTTTCTACTGTATGAATAATTTTCTCTTTTCCTATTTTACATAATTTGTTTGCCAGATTTGTTCTGAAAACTGAGTTTTATATTCATTTTCTTGAGCTTATTAACATATAAAAAACTTGGCTTCATATGGGCATGAAATTCTGAGAAATTGATAAAAATATTCAACATTGATGGTTTTACAAATAATAGTAAATGTGTGAAAAAGTATCAACATCCTGGACACTGTCCTTTGATATAACACTTCTAAAATATGGAAAGTGTCAACAACCTCCAGCCTGGTATTTTTCGCAAGTATTGCTGACTCTTTATAGGGCACATCAAGTAGAAGGGGGGAAACGTCACTTTCGTTTTCCTCAGACTATTCCTCAATTCGACAGCATCACAAACGGCAGAGAAGTGATCCATTATGAGTTGCAAATCTCCCTCAGAGTGTGTTACAAAGTCTGCTTCAACAGCATATCGCAAATCTTGCATTGGCACTTGTCATCTGTGGGACAAAAGAAATAAAATAAAGAGAAGTAAGGGGAATGATGAAAGACAAACTAAGTTTTATAATAAACAAAAAAAAAGGGGTTTATCCTAATTTTAGTGATTATGGTGAGGGGCTAAAAAGGCAAAAATATACAGGCTTACTGATGAAAAGTTAGTTTTTTTTTTTTAAGTATTTCTAACTTCAGTCGTGAATTGCTGGATTTTTGTGGTATAATTTAAATGCCAGGTTGGCGAATGGCAGTAAATGGACTGCTCTGTAGCAGATTCCTACAACAACTGATTTTGCCAGTAAGTTTGAATAATTTTGGTACCAACCAATGAATACCTGGATGAAGACATTCACTTTTTAAGGTCATCCAACTACATCAAAGAATTTTTTGAAGTGTTTTATCTAAATGACCCAGAACTCAGAAGTTTTGTTCATGAAAATAGATTCTCTTAACACACTCAAGGTTCTTGGATTTGGTGTTAAAACTTTTGAGACCTGAACACTCCTTCCTGATATGTTCTAAGTCTCTAGGAGACCTCCTGCCTCAATGTGAGGAAAAGTAGGAAAGTAGCCTGAGAAAAGTGAAGGCATAAGAATATTACCATACTTTGCCCAATTGTCCACTGCAATCTCATCTGAAAATAAGCCTTGATATCAGTAGGTACCTCTTTCACTCAGTTGACGACACACCTAAAATCCTTGTGTCCCCAAATAAGAATATTAACACTAAAATCTCAGTTCAAGATATGTAAGTATATATTAATATAAATAGCAATTTGCAAATACAATATTTCAAGAACATTATTTACTCACTTTTGTTTATTAGACACTTCCTGTCCTCCATAGTTTGCCTGACATTAGTATACAACTACTTCATAAGATCAATGGTGAAGAGAGGTTTTGAGTGAGTAAAGCCTGAGTGTCTTGGCAAAGATCATCCTTCTTTGAACATTGTGAACTGGTGCAACAGAGTCCCAAAGAAAGAACTGTACCAAATAACAGAAACCACATCATTTGAGTACTACTAAGAGCAGCAACAACTGATAGAACATGCAACTCAAAGGGAAAATGATGAAATTATCAAGATGTTAACATTTCACACGACATGAAATTGTTGCTTTGGAAGGAAATCCCCATCAGTACTGAAAAGAAAAATAACAGCTACTGGACTTGAGAAATCTGTTTTCCCTAAAAAAGTGTTAAATTTCAACTGTGAGCACTACTGGCTGTTCAGTCAAGGAATGTCAAATGTTTCCTTATAGGGAAACAATTAATATTCCCATTACCATTATAGAAATTATGTTATCGCTAATTTCAACTTAGTTTTTATTTATTTAATTTTTTTATGCATTCCACTTTATTTATTTACTAATTTAATAAGAACAGGTGATTATGGTGAGGGGCTAAAAAGAAACAGACTGATTGTATATTAATTGTGAGTGATTCTGTTACAGATTTGAATCAACCTGCAACAAAGAAAAAGGCAAAAAAGATGTTTAAATAGAAAAATATAAAATATTTTTATTTTTCTGTTTTTTACAACTAAATTTTTCTTAGCATATGTGAATGCTAAAGTTTTTACAGTCTTAGTTTGTAATTGATTAAGATTAAAAGAAATGTGATTTCTTTATGTGTATGTGTGAGAAAAAACAGGCAAGGGAGAAAGTGTAAGTGTTAGGTAACTTAGTGAGGGATACAGGTGAATGAGTAAGGGAATTTCTTTTAAGGCAAGTGCATTGTGAACTGTTGCAGTATGTATCTCCTTATTGGCTTGTCTGGTCTAGAAACTTTGCATAAATATGCTTCAAAAGGATCAAGAAGCATGTTGGTGGGAATGCACCCTTTTGGTTGAAAAATGTTAAATATTTATTTACAAAGCATTAATTTATTAACTGGAAGGATGCATGAGTCATCCGAGACAAAAAGCATTTTTTTTTCATTTGGTATTTGACTGTTATGCTGTTTATTTCCATCTTCACTTCATGATTAATAGATCATAGCATCTTTGTCCGAGTAAATTACATTCATTTATATTTCATTAAAATAGCATTTTCCAGGTCAAAATTATGATCAGGAAGATTCTGATGGTATGCCATTGTATTGGCATTGGTGTTTAATTTCAAGTCAGTTTTATGTTCGTATATTCACTTCTTTAAATTTTGAGATGATTTCTCGATGTATTTTTTTTTTTTTTTTTTTTTAGAGCATTGTTTATTTGTTTATATTCTGTTTAGCGAACCTTATATAAATAAAGATTAAACCAACTGAGTTGAAATTAGATACAATCCAATTTCTATAATGATACAGAACTGCTACTTTGTTGAATAAACTCCTACATAGATGCCTTCCAGAAACTCTTCAATCTCCATTGGCTCAGTGATTCTCTGCTTAAGTTCCTCTAGACTTGTAGAATGAGGGGGAATATAGACCACTTGAACAGCTTCCCACAAACCACTGCTCTGTGGAACCGACTCCCAAGAGGATGTTTCCCTGATCACTACAATCCTAACCTGTTCAAGTTTAGGGTTAACTATTATCTTCCTCTTCTATTCACACAAATTGCCTCTTAACATAGCCCACTACCTTGAATGGCTCCCAGACCTTGTACAGGGTGAACCTTACTTAAAAAAACAAATATATCTATTGAGCACTTTACTGATAAAAAATTCTGTTCATGCTGATATATGTTAAATTATATAATTTCATCTATATTGGTATTGTGGTATAATTATTATTTTGAATAAAATATATTATTTTTTTTAATGGAGTATGCATTTGAACAGATTTATTATCTTTTCCCATTATTTCACTGTAAGCAAGGCAATAAAGTCATTAAGATGCAAGGGGTTACTGAGAGTGAAAGAAGCTGAGAAGACATTATTGTGTAGAAAGGACAATAAAAGAACAGGTTTCAAAATGACAGATGATGATTGATGTTGCATTTAAGCTTTTGAAGATCATAATTGACAGAAAAGCAAGGAGATGATAGTTTCACAAGTAGAAGTGTGAATGCAGAAACTATTAGAATAGAAGTTATGATTACATCTAACATTTTTAATAATAAAATGAAGAGACCTAACTGTCAATTTAGTACTACAAGTGAAAAACTCATCAGAACAATTGCCAGGAAAATATTTATAGAGAAGTTACATGGATGCTATGTCACGCCTGTGAGAAAGTGACTGAAGCCGAGATTCTCGGTCAGGATTAATAACATTGCAGATGTTTTTGATTTTGTCAAGAGACATGAGAATGTAAATATTTCTTTGAGAATTACTATTAACCAAAGGATAATTTATATTTACAGTTTAAAAATAGTTTAATCCATACCTGATCAAACTATTTTTTTTTCTTTTAGCAGATAAGAAATAAAAAAAAAAATCATAAACTTCCAAACATAGCCAGATGTGGTTGGTGCAAAATCTATATTTGTTTTTTGTATGAATGATTCATGAATATATAAATTATAATTGCACCTTTTAATTGAAATTAAATAATATATATATATATATATATATATATCAGAAGAAGTAATGGATTTTTGATTTATTAATTTAACAGAGATTTATCACTTTAAATGTTATTTTTAGTGGATACCCATATTTATTAAACAGTATGTTTGTTTATTAGGTTGGTGCAAAAATAATGACGTTTTCTCACATGTGAGAAAACGTCATTATTTTTGCACCAACCTAATATTTTCGTCTACTGGCTGAATATTTAAGAAATCTCATTAAAGTAAAATATGTGCTCTCTAACCTAACAATGATATGACATTAAATACCCTAACAAAAATTATCTCTTGATGCTAATTAGAGTGATCATCCTTAAAACTATTAGGTTGGTGCAAAAATAATGACGTAATAATGTCGATTTTTGACGTATTTGTTAACGTCAAAAAATGACATTATTACGTCATTATTTTTGCACCAACCTAATAATATACAGTTGAAAAAGGCATCAGTTAAAATGCAGTTTCAAAAAGAACAACAATAAAGGTATGAACTCAGCAAATAGGTAGAATAATGCTTGCATTTGTATAGGGGGGGGAATAAAAAAAATCAATATTCAAATTTTTTTTTTCTCTTCTTTGTGTGCTTTTATCCTCAAATTTACGAGAGTCGTGACTAACAAAATTCTCATTATTTTATTTTTTTTTCCTCTGTCTGTGAACTGACTCATTTCATCTACCATTTGAATCTTCAAGTTGCAAGAATTTTTATCTTTCAAAGAAGAATTGCTTGGTCCAAAATCTGCCCTGGAGTCAGATCCAGACATTTTAAAAGGTTTTAATGAGAAGTAAACATTTGCCTGCTACATAAACATGATGGGTATGTCTAATATTAATGAGTATAGATTGTCTGTCATTGTGAAGCTATTAATGTAGAAAATGAGCAGACAGAGCCAGGAGGTATTGTCAGAACAGCGGAATAAGATGGATTCACAAGACTGTAGTTTATGCTGTGATTGTTATGTGGGTGGGAAAACATGAATTTTTCCCATGTTCTTCAGAAGCGGCCGAGTCATTAGCAGTTAATTTTATCAATTATCGTTACTTCTTATTTGTTACTCTATTTAACATGCTAATTTAATTGATGATAATATTAAAAATCATTAGACTACAGTGGATTTATGCTGCATGAAAATATTTTTGCTATGTCGTTTGATATAATTTTATTTTATTTTTTTTTTTTAATCATTTCACTCTAAGTAAGGTGATAATACCATTAAGATGCAAGGGGGTTACTGGGAGTGGAAGAGAACAAGAAAACTTTATTGAGGAGAAAAGACGATAAAAAAACAGGATTCAAGAAAACAGAATATGGCAGTTGATATTGCATTTAAATTTTTGAAGATCGTAGGTGGCATGGAAGCAAGAAATTCAAAGAGAGTTCCACAGGTGTGAAGTGTGAGAAAAGAAACTATTAGAATAAAACTTATGGTTACATCTAGCTATTTCAACAGTATGATGACTAGACCCTTTGCAAAAGAGCATAACACAAGACCCTTTCTAACCTGATAATAGAATTCCATATCCACATGTGTCAGATACCGTATTCAGTATTCTGTCTTGGAAGTCGTCAAAGGAGCCTCAACACGACAGTAAGAAACCATAAGTATAATCATAGTATTCTTTATAAACTAATATAGACTTGAATATATTTATTAGAGAGCCTGTCTTGTGGCTAAAGTAGTTGTGCATTTCCTACTACTACCAATAGATTTCTAGTAACCCCCCCACAAAAAAAAAATAACAGAATTTTGAATGTTGTGCTTTAATTATTTACATTCAGACTATTGTTCTCATTACAATGTTTCGGCCACTACACCCTCTTGCCTTCATCAGATTCATTTTGATCAGGGAATATCTAACTATAACCATTATTTAATCTATAGGAGTAGATTGTTTTTATTCCACTGTCTATGTCATGGGATATCTAGTCTTGTTGTTATTTACTACTCAAGAGAAGATAGGTTTGCTTACCACCCGGTTCACACTACACCCTGGTCTTATAAACAGGAGTAAAGGTTTATCCCAGGTTCCCTGTTTAGGATTGGGTTTTGATATAATGGGATATGTGTACACCTGTGTTCCCCCTCACTGGAATATGATTGGCTGGTGTCCATCATAAATACCAATGGACGTGTAGGTACGACAGAAAAAAGAGCCTTAGTCTGAGAGCTAAGTCGATAACGATGCCCATTGGACTATGCCACTGATCTACACTTCTTACCTGTGACTACGACGTGTATCAGTTGATTACTGTAACCATATTCTACTTGGTTATAGTAGCCAAAACCACTTAGCTACCTTGTTCAAATATATCCCTTTCCGGAACATATCAGGTTTCCAGTTCTTTCTAAAGTCTACTTCAACTCTATAATTCTAACGTCTCTCCCTAAACTCCAAAATTCTTTTACTTATTTTTTCTTTCAATTTGAGTAGACCGGTTCACTTATCATCCAGTTCACACCTTTCTCCAGTCTTTTGAACAGGAGTAGAGGTTTATCTATTGTTTCTTGTTTAGGATTGGGCTTCCGGTTCTTTCTAAAGTCTTATTCTCTTTCACTCCCAGTAGCCCCTTGTGTCTTAGTGGCATTGCCATTTTACTTGGGGTGAATTGATTAGAAAAAAAAAAGAAAAGTTATTGTTTCCTCTGAGTCTGGGTCTGCCCTGCCCAGCCCAAGGATTGAGCTCACAATTACCATGTCACCAAATTCATGAAACAACGCATTAATCTACTAAGCTATTATTCCCAAACACTGTGAGGATACTTTGTCATCCCAGAAATTCAAACAGGAATTTTAAGGTTGACAGGTTTTCCTCATTAAGAAAAGTTCTGTAACAAGTATTTTCTATTTCTTTTCATTTGACTCAATTCAACTAAGTTTAGAATATAAACATACAATGTTTATAAACATTTACTACTTGAAACTTTCCTTTTTCTATTGCTATATATTTTCTTAATCAAAACATATTGATTTGGCTACTTCTTCAGTAATAATATAATCCACAATTTGTGCATGTCTGTCCAGTGACATCCCCCAAAGAAAGCCGAGATGATTCATGGTTTAATGATTTCTTAGTCTGGATCCAACTAGTCTAGCAAGAAATTCATCCTACCTAGTTCGACTGGATGTCGTAGATACCATGGATGCAAAACAGAGGGGACAAACTTAACCATGCGACTATTAGCTGTACACACCATCTGGCGCTATAGTGGCAAAATGCCAAGAAAGGAACTGTTGATTTGTTTTATTACTAATCTTAGTGCAAAAATCAACATATATGATTGCCGTTATATGTAAAAGCCGGATATTGTTCCTTAGTATTTGCCCTGACATTTTATATACAGGTATGTTTTGAAAAACATATATACCTGCATTTTATCTACTTTTACACTTCTTTTTTTTTTTTTTAATATAACTTATTGAAATTCAACAAGAATAATTTGGATCAGTTTTTTACAATCTTTCTGGATTATCCAGGTACATGGATACACATAGAATTTTATACACTGTATATACTTGAATATAGCGTAAGTTTTTATGATCATTTTTTACACAAAAAATATGGGGTCTCATTATACACAGGTTGGTGCGAAAATAATGTCGTTTTCTCACATAGTAACATATGTGAGAAAACGACATTATTTTTGCACCAACCTAATAATTTTGTTGAATAGGTTGAAAGTCAGGTAAAATTTTTCTGGAGAGGTTAAAATTTATGAATTTTTGGTTACTGTAACCGAACTTGCAGGCCTACATTCTCATGGTATATTTGGCTAAACTTAACGGAAAAGGTAACCTCCTTTAGCCTATACTTTATCTTTCAACTGTGGCCACCTGTTAATCTTTTCTCTGTTTGCACAGTATCTAAATCTTTGTATCTGTCTATATTTCTGAGATGGGGTACTATGTACAAAGACCCAAAGAGTTATGAGTTAAATACCTGGTTAAGGCAGTGGAGAACTTGGAGAGGTGAATTAACAGGAGATAACTGATAACTGACATCCACTAGACGTGGCATGTGGAACTAGAACAATCTACACCAGGGAGCGAAATAAAGGGTTCAGTCCGACAATCCAACCACCTGAAGAAGGCTGGAGCGTACAACAGCTGAAATGTGATAAATATGGAAACGAGGATAAGGACACTCGTCCGAATAATGTAGTGTCTAAATCTTTGTATCAAATATTTTTTGGTAAGTGTTTTTTCACCATTTTGGGATAGCTTTGTACAAAAAAAAAACAAAAAAAAGAATGAAGACCATTTATTTGCCATAAAATATATCCAGGATGATGCCCAGTACTGCGATAACGTAGACCCACTAGTGTTGTACAGAAGCTGGGCTCGCATTCTATATGAGCTATATGAAGAAATCAGGTTTTAACAAAGACTCAGGTGTTACACTATACATGAAGTAGGCTTATATACAGATATATACACTATGTAACTGTAGCTATGAGTACTCACTTCCCTCATTGAAAAATACACCTACAGTTTTAACTGAACACTGGTCGCCATGAAAAAAAAGTCCACACTTTATAGTGATGTAATCCTTTTATTTAGGAAATACGCCTTGAAAATTAGAAACAAATGAATAAACAAAATACATTTCAAAGAAATATACACACAAAAAAATAAGGAAAACACTTTCCAAACAAAAATAAAAATTTGGAAGAAATTCCTAAGAAATGATAAAGGGACTTTGGGGTTAAAATGAATCAGTTGATTTACGAACCTCAAGAAGATTAATGAAGGATGACAATGAAGAGGAAACACCTGGGTAATCTTAACAAGACAAGATAAGGAATTTATTCATGAATTTATATGCTTGAAGGTGTTTCAGTAGCTCATTTCAGGAAAATAAATCAGGAATTTTTAAAGTCCATAATTTTAACAAGGAAATGTTCATACAATAGATCTGACACAAAATAATATTCAAAAATGTTTAAGACAAAAAGGTAAGAGAGTTCATTGCTCCCCGAAGGGATATATGGTTTGCATAGATTCAAAAGTAAATAAAGAGAGATATTTTTGAAATACTTAGCTTTCTTGGATTTTTGAGAGAAAATTCTTTGATGTGCTGCATGCTTGGTTAAACGCTGATAATATAATTGGCGAGTAATTTGATGCGATGAACAGAAACAAAACCTTTCAAATGACTTCAGACACTCTTCTTCTCTTATTAATTTAATTTTTCTCCTCGTTAAGATGAATTTTGCATAGACTCACTACTTTCTTTTCTTTCTTCTTTTAAGCTCAATGGCTAATTTCTGTGAAGACTAGGTTTTCTTTGATGCAGAAGCAATTTCACATTGGCTCGCAAATTTATTTCCATCTTCTCAGCTCACTGGTCAATCTCTGTGAAAGGAAGGTTTTCATTGGTCCAAAGAAAACTTCACATAGGCTCAGGAATTCCTTTCTGTTTTTTTTACTCAGTTCTCTGAATTTTAATGGAATGGGTAAAGGGAATTATTATTTTGCGCTCACTTAGAGGGGAATTTTGGACACAGTAGTAGGGAACAGATAATTACTGTATTGCCTCATAGACCAGCATATTGCTGGTCTACGAGGCTAAAATAAAGAACGCATGCTAGTTTTGTTATCCCTAAAAGGTCATCTGGTAGCAGACTTGCAGAAATTATAGTTAAGCACATGTATGTGTGATAAATATCTATTTTAATATTTTTACAGAATATTTAAAATTATCCTCATAATTTTAAAACTATTGCTGCTGGTATGGTACTGCTATTAAGTAGCAAGGGCCTTTAAGCCCTGCTAACACATATACCAGGTCCTTTGGGTACCGTTACAAGTAACATGTATTCTCTGCTGAAAATAAAAAAAGAACAAACTTGAGCTGTCTCCTTAGCAGATTTATATAGAAATTACCAGGACGTATAAATTTTGGTCTGGCCAATTCTGGGTGTCTCGGGTGTTTATATAAACTGCTACATTTGAGTGCCATGCAGCAGACACTTGGTCCATTTGTAATAATTTTCTAACTGTTTGTACTGACCATTGATGTTTTGGTGACTTGCACAAATCTTTCTACTTCCATGTATATTTTATGTGCAAAGTTTTTCTACATCACCAGAAAAATCCACGACATTGAGACTGGCTAATGGCCTGTCTGTGTCTTGTGGATTTTTCTGATGATGGACAAAGAATTTTATGTTATGTTAATCTTGATACATAATTTATTCATCTCTTTGTAGCAGACTCTTCTAATGAAGAAACAGAATTCTCTTAATTTTCAAAGTTATTTCTCATTTTTAGTTTGAAAATAAAAGTTAAACGTGGTTCTTAAGTGGGGGTCTATATGGACACTGCAGTCCATGAGACAATACTGGGTTCCATTTTAAAATAGTTTATTATGAGTTATTTTTACTAGTGTATATAAATGTTCCATATGATTTAGTTGTTAAATACAAGTTTATTTTCATTAAATTACTTTTACTTCAAAATAAAGCATGTGCATATTTCTACATACAATTTGTAACCTTATTAATTATTGGGTTACCTCCTCCTAATTTTCAAAACTTCTCCTAGAGGATGCTTTCTGGACTATAAATACTTGACAATATTTTCTTCTCACTCTTTTCTCTCCTTATCTGCTTATTCATCAATATGTTCCCTTTGAGAAACGCATGAACAATACATACACTCACATGTATGTACGTACATTCACTCACTACACACACTTTAGATCAAAATGGTTTTCACATTCATTTGACGCACACATCTTTGTTTTTGTCACTTGTAACCCTTTATTGTTAATACATTATCATTTGGTTCTATATATATATATATTATATATATATATATATATATATATGTGTGTGTGTGTGCAAGTATAAGATTGGTGTATACAGAATAAATTCCAATAACCAAAAAATACTATTCTTAAAAGAGTGCTCAATACAGAGTAGAGCAAATATAATTATTTATTCAAGAATTATTATAACATAAATATGTTATAAGATCACTACAAAAATAGCCATTTTGTCTCAATACTTCTGATTGTGTATGTATTGTCTTTTGCAAGATTTCACCCTCCCCTGCTCATATCATCACTTCAAATGTATCTAAGTTGTAACAGAGCTCAGACCAACATTAGATTTTAACATTTATTCCAACTTAATTTTTGGCCTTTCAATGAAAACAAAATAAATAACAAAACATATGTATTTTTTTGTCAGTTTCTGTAAAAGATTTTATAATTTTTTAACCTTAATACAGATTAAATTTAAAATTGGTAATTTTTAATTTTAGAGTAAAATTTAATATTAATTAGTTAGAATGAATTTTATTTTAGTCTAACCCTAACATTAAAGTGTTAAATAATTATTATAACCTTAGTCCGTTGTCAAGTTTTTTGAATTCTCATATACTTGTATTTTGATTGGTCATTCCACAGCTTATGTAACAGTGTTTCCTCTAGCGAGGGATGTTTGATTGATTTGAACCTTTTAAAACCCTTTATTCTACATTCAACAACATCACTTGATAAGACACCAGAAGTGTTGAAACTAAATGGCTATTTTTGTAGTGATTTTATAACATTTTTTATGTTATAGTTTTTGAATAAATGATTATATATCTATATGTATATTGGTTCTTGTCATTTCTTACATTTTTTTACGTGGACTCACATCATGAGTCTGCCATCCTTGTTGTGGGTATTTCAGGAGACAGCGTGTTATTCCGAGTTTCAAACACCAATATTACTAATGCCCAAAATAAATTGGGAAATGCATTCACTGGCCTGCAACATACTAAAAAATAAAATGAGTTTTTTTTTTATTATTGAATGGTTATGGGCATCCCCCCACAAAAAAAAATAAAGTGTAAAAATTGTCCATGCATACAAAAAGTTTGAGAACCACTGTTCTAGATAAATAAACTTTTGAAATATGACACCGTATATATTTGAGTATAGTGTGAGTGTTTATGATCAGATTTTATGCAAAAAAAATATATCACTATACACAGGTAATTTTTTTGAAGAGTTTAAAAATCAGGAATTTTAAGTGACTGGTTGTACAGTAGACAGGTAATTTTTTTTCTGGAGAGGTTAAAATTGATGAAAAAATATTCGGGGTCACACTATACATGAAGATGGCTTATACACGAGTATATAGGATGAAAAGAGGGAGTCACTTTCTAGAAGACTAATGAAAAGAAACAAAACAAAATCTTGTAAATGACACCAAACAATATTTTTTTTTAAATCTCTTTAAGCAGTAAAGTTTATAAGTTACTAGCAGTAGAGCCCGGCATTGCCTGGGGATGTAACAGTAAGAGATAGATCAAGTATCGACCATCATAAAAACTGAAAAATAAATTTGACAAAGATTATTGTTTAATGTTGACGGACATGCATGTCTTAATTAGTTTTTTTTTTTTTTTTTTTTTTTTTTATGAATTGGTCAAACCCAAACTCAAACAAAAACATTGTTTTCAATCGTTGAGTCTACCGATTGAATAGAATTTTATTATAAACAATTGTCTTGTAAATGAAATTTTTAAAGCATTCTGAATGTAAAAATAAAGAAAAAAAGTGTGCAAAACAATAAGAAACACTACCTGCCAAAAAAAAGTGAAGTTTTGTTGAAATCGGTTGAAAAATGTAGGAAATCCAATCCCATATATAAACGAAGACACACACACACACAAACAACCTGGGTTTTATAATAAGTATAAATCGATATGAGTTGTCCCCCTTTCATTCTTGCGATAGGTGATGCCTCTTAATCGTGTTTTCCAATTGATTTTGTGCAAAAACAATTGTGTTTTTCCTATTTTTTTGTGCTGTCAGAACCACCGCAAGGTAATTTTACGTAGTCCTGTGCAGTTTTGTTGAAATCGGTTGAAAAATGTAGGAAATCTGATCCAATATATAAACGAACACACAATCTGTGTTTTATAATAAGTATGATTCTTTACTCCCCCACCACAGATTATACATGTAGCTTTTTCCAGTATTTAATTTGGAAATACTTTAAAATCATTTTAAATTTCACAATATATTTGTTGAACAAAGAAAAAAAAATCATATGGTGTTGACTTCTGCAAACAGAACAGCTGAATTTCTGCTGCCACCTAATTAAAATTCATGCAAGAAATTCATGAAGCCAGCTTATACACAAGTATCTACAGTAATTATTTGTATATATTTAAAATTAGTTTCATTTACAGCATGGAAACAAGGCAATGGATCAGTTATCAATTTTAATTGGAGAGTGTCTTAAAAGCATACCATGGACTTGTGAGTGAAATCAAGGAAACTATTTGGGAGCCATCAATGGTTGTGCTAGTATGAACTCACAAGTCATTGTTACCGAGCGTTTGACTGGGGTGGCTTTGTTCAGACTGTTGTACTTGCCAGGTAATGCGCTCTCTCGCAGAAACTGATCAGCATAATTGCAGTATAAACCATAGTTGGTCTCTGTGGGTATCGAATAAACACAAATGTACCTGAGCTGGCATCAGCTAGCTGCCTTAGTAGATGGGCATCCTCGGATACATTATTATTATTGTATACACTACAGTTCAAAAGTTTGAAACCACCCCCAGAATTAGCATGGACACTTGACAGAAGACTGTAAAAAAAAAAAAAAAAAAAAATGAAAAAAAACTCTTAGAGTTATTGGAAAAAAGAATGGAATCAATTTCCAAACTTATACTTTGAGAAACTTTTGCAATGAATGCCAAAAATTTGTGCTGCAGTAATCAAAGATAAAGGAGGATATTTTGATGAGAGCAAAATTTAATCATAAAATGATTCTTATATTTTTGTCATAATAAAATGTCTAATAAAAAAAACATCTCACTTTTTCTTTTTTTTTTTAACCATGTAGAATAATTTTCTCTTATTTAAAGTACAAAACAACTACATTTAGGGCCAGTTTAAAAAATTACAAGGGGTACCCTCAAACTTTTGAGCTGTAGTGTATGTACATGCACATGGCAATCTTGCCACTTGCATGAAACTTAGAGTTGCAGCAAACAGTGAGGAACAAATCTATATTTATTCTTAGTATAAATATTAGCTCTGTGTGGCAGACGTGATGAGACAGAACCTGGAACGAGCACAACTGGTTGCAACTTGTCTTGTCTCCGCTAAAAGACGGCCCGTATTTGCTTAGCATGTAAAGCTACTGCAGTTGAAATGAGGGAGAAAAAAGTACCTACCGCTTCGCCGTAATCCGTCCTTGGCCAGATAACATAAAAGAATGAGGGGGGACTTGCATTGCATTTTTTTACAATAAAGATGCAATGCATCATGGGACAGGGACGCAATGAATTATGGGATCGCATGAAGGCATTATGGGTATATGGACAAATATAAATGCAACCAATTTTTCCCAGTGCAGGGTGCTTGGAGTGACGTTCACAGTTGGCGGCTAGAAAAAATCTGTTAGTACGATTTTTGAGACAGAGCTCAAGAAGGAACGACTCGAGGTTGGAATACCAGCTGGGAGAGCTTGAATTTACTCGCTGGTTGCTGTTTTCTTTTTTTTTATTCTCTACACTCTGTTATTTTACTTTGAGCACTCTTATTATCACCAGCACTCACTGTGCACTATTTTCTATATATATATATATATATATATATATTTTATATCTACCTGCTTCAGAATTATTATTGTGTCAGGTATTTTTGGTTCTGATCATATCCATAATTAGTTTTGGATGTGGTTGTAATCATTTTGATATTATTAAGATTGGATAAATTGTTTTGGATAGTAACGGTTAAGGAGTTAGTAGGTAGTATGAAATAATGAGGATATTGGTTGTTTTTTTAAAGTATTTTCTATACAACTGCAGAAAGATAACATTATTAGCTACAATAATAATTCACACTGTCTTCAAGATTAGTGATTCTAGGGTTAGGGTTAAAAAAAAGTCTATTAAAGAAAGGTGCAGAAACAGTGCTAGCATTGTCCTGTTTCTTTTTTCCATGACTTTTCCTCTTCCTTTTTTTTTTTTACTGTCTCTTTTCCTGAATTCTTCTAATGTTGGGTGACAACCACTATACAAAAAGGAAAACTATAAAGGGCAAACTGTCGCAAAGGCAATGAGAAAATTACTTCCCTATTTTTTCTAAGTCATAACAATGCACAGAAGAGGAATCTGTGGAGAGCCATGATTTGCCTAAATCCTGAAAGAACCTGATATTTTAAAAACAAATTCATTTGCTGAAATATAAATTTTTTGTTACAATTTATATAAATTTTTATAGTTCTTTGTACCCACTGTTCATAGAATCTTATAAATTGATATTTTAGAAAACGATTCACTGCAAACTATTTTTGCCTTATTTGTGTCTAATTACAGAAATTATCCTCTCTTCAAGTAAATTTTGCTATTTAAATTTGCAATTTTCTGCCTCTAACCTGCAATATTTTATATTTCAATTTTTAAACATCATTGTTAAATTTTTCTTTTTTTTCCAGTGTGGGATTTATGATAGCAATATTTGTTTATCCTATTTTCAAACATGACAATATCTTTGCAAATATTTAAAAAAAGTAGTTATTACTGGCAAATGTGAGTCATGCCTGATCTGCTCTGTCCTGGAGACAAATGGGTTCTCTACAAGTGTTCACTTCTTTTGTAGCTCAGACAAGACAAGTATTTGTTCTCAGTGAATTATCTTTACAATTCCAGTAGAGATTACTTCTTTTTTTTTTTTTTTTTTAACACATCCAATTTCTAACCTGGCCTGATAACAGAATAGATGGAATCAATGGTTTCTCTGAGATAACATACTGTCTTTCGTAATGCCTGCTTTGTAGCTGAGATAGTTGGGCATATCATGACAATGGTCAAAGTTCATTGATTTTGAAATACATATTTTCAAAGTAGGTTCATCCTCCCAATTTAAAGATTGGGAGGATGAACCTTAATCTTCTTAAATGGTTTTCACTATATGTAAAATGATACAATTGGTAAATATTTCTCACAATTTTTAACCTTCATGCCAACCGCCCCACCACACCAAAAAAGATGGTGCATCAAAAGTACGGTTTTCCCTTGACACCGCTATTATTTTAACTACTTTCACTCCTTGTTAATGTTTATTGTTTTTTATTGGAATTTTAATAAAACATAAACATATGAATGTGAATTTATACGTTTCTTTTGTTCCTGAGAATTGACAACAAAAATAATAAACACTATTTAGTAGATTCTTTATTTACACAATTTATTTATTAGATTGTTTATCAGAATGCTTGGCAAAACATTGACTAATTGCCAATTGATTCAAACTTTATAAAATGGCAAATAATAAAGATTTCATTATAGTTGTTTATCATATTTTAGTAATTTAGTAAATATTTATAAATTTATTAATAAAATATTGTTTTCATATTGATTTCTTTATAAATTAGTAGATGATAAATATTGTATAAATATTAGTTTTAATACAATTGTATTAACTTCTAGAATGTTCTAAATATAAAATTATTCTTGTAAATAAGCAATCTAATAAATAGTTTTTAATATTTTTGTTTTAAATTCTCAAGAACAAAAAAATGTATACATTCAATTTCATCAATTCTAATAATCACTTTTTAAAACGATATGGCATGGTGTGGCTTCCCTCTGTCTTTTCTACAAATATTTTCATGGCAACTGCTCTGACAAACTTTCCCCCCACCCCTGGTAACTCAAAATTTAAATACAACATCAATCGCCATCTTCTGTCTTGTTGAATGCCATTCATCTTTTGTTCTTTCATCGATCCTCCTTATAATCAGATCAGGTGGCTCAGCTTCACTCACTTTCCCACTGCTGAAAAATTGCCTCTCTGTGCCTTTTCTTTAAATACTTTTATGGTAATTGTCTGGATAAGCTCCCCCCCCCCCACATACAATGAATTGTACATATGGGGACTAGTTAGTAATTTCATAGAGACAATGAGGTATTATGGTGGTTGTAGTAAGAAAGGTACATAAGAATGTGTTGTTTTGGTGTAAGGAATATTGTTTGTATGATTGTGTCAGTGTTTGTGGCTAGCTAAGTTATCATTAAAACAGAGGAAGACTGTCTTTTCTCCAGTCCCCCCTACGGCCTTGTGCCACATTTCTGTGTATATATCAGAATAAATATTGCTCTTTGCTATGGTACCAAGACTTTTTGAATTTAAGCGCAGTACTAGACTGGTATTGAGATCTCATCAATTTACAGTTGAGCTGGCTAGATGTAGTAGTAAGTTCTATGCTAACAGTTTATTTTCTCATACTTCTCGCTTGTGGAACTCCCGTTCAGCTCTGTTTTCTAGCCAGTTTTAAACTGCAAAAATATCTACTGTCCTCCTGATTACTCTTTCCTCTTCCTGCTCAGTATTAATGTTTTTGTTCCTAATTCTTCCACACCCTGTAACCCTTTGTGTCTTAGTGACTTTACTGCCTTGCATGGGGTGATACTGATAAAAAAAAGACTTCCCCTATTTACATTGTATATTACAGTATTATGAGGTTATGCACTGGTAGACACAGGTGTCATTTTTGTTTTATTAAAGTTCCCTCAATACAAGGCTCAAGAGCCACTCAAAGAAGAGAGTTACTGAATGAGGTATGTGATATGAATGTAAGAGGAAGAAGTAGAAAATGAAGATTGCAAAGGTATGGCAGATAGATAACAACAATAAACTTGTAGTTAAGATTGTAGTGTAGCATCCATGTGTGAATTTATTTCACAGAGTAGTGATTCTTGGAAAGAAGTTTTCAGAAAAAGTAATATGTACAGAATAGAGATAATTCAACACTGTGGATGTAGCTAGGTAGGTCTTTGCCTGTAAAGATCTGAGCTGCTGACACTGAAGAATGCTTCTCATCTGAACATTTGCCATAGAAGTAGTGATAGACTTGTAACATTGTGCCTGTGGGGAAGGGGTTGTAAGGCGGAAAATATGTCTTCCTCTAGAAAGATGCACAAATATTTTTGAACTTTGTCAAGGCTAGAAAGTAAAGATTGAGTAGCTCCAGCTCAGATATGGCATCAATAGACTATTTTTAGTTTGATCTGACTGTTGTAGCAATAAAGCAAGGCAGAAGGTTTCAGGTACTTTCTAAAGCAGGACAAGGATCCTGACCATTTTCTAGGTAAATATTGACAGGTAAATTTTAGCTTAAGAGATACCACAACTTTTTATATAAAACCCAGGGGCTATATTTTATCTTATTTTGGTGTCTGTGTGTGTGGGGGGCAATGGGATTATATATAGGTGTGATGGATAAATTGTTGTCTAAATTATGCAAAAATGAAAATAATAGTGACCACTCATTTTAACAGATATATTTACCAAAATTACAGAAAAATATCTTAAAATACTAAAGAGTAAATTTATTTAATAAAATTGCCATTGGCTTCAACCAAGGCCTCCAGACGACTTTGGAATTTCCTGCAACTCTTCTGGATGGTCTCCTTGTTTAAATTCTTAAATGCTGCCATAATCCTTGCCTTCAGTTCGTCTTTGGTGTTACAAGGAGTTTTGTTGGTCTCTCACTTAAATTGCACCCCACACATAATAATCAAGGGGGTTGCAGTTTGGGTAGTTAGGTGGCTAGATTTAATGAGTGATGTATCAGAAATTGTCTGATAGCTATGACTGAGTATGTGGCATGGTGCTGAATTCTGTTGCCAGACATAGGGTCTTCCAGCAGCCAGGGCAGCACTACCTCATCAAGGCTTTTGCTGTAGGCCTCTGTGTTCAGTGTAAGGCTGTCACCAACAAAATCAGAAATTCTTTTCTTATCAGAATGAGTTTTCCAAGCTGCTGTACCTTCATAATCACACTTAGACTCATCCAACTCTTTCTGAATGCTCTGCACTCTCCTCAGATTGACACCCAAACACTCTGAAATGTTTATATTCGAGCTAAACAGTATAGCTTGCTGTTTTCAATTTTCTAGTGGAGTGAATTGCATCATGGTGCTCTTTTTCTCACAGATGATGCCCAACTGACCCTCTATACTGTGCAGTTGACAAAATCAAAAACAATGCACACATGCAAAATTAAAAATATAAAATGGCAACAATTTACCCCTTGCATCCTGTATATATCAGTTTGTATTGAGCCTGCTATTGAATCTTTTACATAACTAGAAAGCAAAATAAATTCTACTGAAAAGGTTGTGAAAATTCGGATAGCTAAAGTCTGGGCTGCTTTGAATAAAATGGATGTAATCTGGAATTCTGATCTACCCAACAACCTCAAACAGAGATTCTTTCATGATAGAGGCGGTTTTAATGTATGGTGCCATTGCTTGGACATTAACGAAAACCCTAGAGTCTACATTTGATGGAACCTACACTCGGATGCTGAGAGCTATACTTAACATCTCTTGGAGACAACATCAAACTAAATCATAACTCTATGAACCCATTCCTGATATTTCTACAATCTTATGTGAATGAAGAATGCACTTTGCAGGACACGGCTGGTGTGCAAAACAAGAACCTGTGAGTGATCTACTACTCTGGACACCTAGCCATAGCTCAAGATGGGTTGGTCACTCAGTAACCACTTACATTGACCAACTATGTTATGACACAGGATGTAACCCTAATCCCATTCTGCCCTTGATGCAGGATCAGGAGGTTGGCATTATAGACTCTTGTGTGTCTGAGCTGGCTTGACTGAATAAAATAAAATGTATATCATTGTGGTGAACAGTCCTGTAGAAGCAAGTGAGCCAGAGTGGCTTGCATCTGGTGCAAAGGAAAATACCTCAACGTGCAGAATGTGACATTGGCAGTTTTGCTCCTTGAAAATGGCATTACTCTCCTGTCTAGCCATTCCAGCTGTATGTGTGGTAACAAGAGTTTTTGTACAGTTTGATCAATATCAAGTCGTGTGCTTATTGGTCGAACTGGAGGCGGCTATTTACCTGGGTAACTGAGAATAAAAGCAAAGAATGCTGATTGGTTGGTTGGCCATAGTGTTGGCCTGATAAAAAAGGGCTGAAGCAGTGAGAACAGGGGAAAGAAACAGGATTATGTTTTGAAGCGTGTGGAAAGTAAGAACAGCAGATTGAACCAGTGTTATCCTGAATTGTAAGTCCAAGTAATAGAGACTCATTTAAGCTACAATCATCAAATATGCTATGTTGTGGGTTAGGCATTTACACTTTATGCCAGTCATAGTAAATACTAGTAATATAAAACTTGAATAAATCACTATCATCATAGTAATAGTAATTACTATCATCATCATAGTACTACTAATATTGCGAATTCTATAACTAGCTCAGAAGTACAATTCTATAAGGGGATAGGAATAGCAGTAAAACTGAGAACTGTGTTAAAGATTCCAATGCAGTCATTAAAAAAAAAGGGTCTTTTGAAAAGCCATGAAACCATCTTTTTTCCATTCAGCTACAATTTAAGTGGTAGAGTAGACTCAATTTTTTAGCCTAGGGTGGCAACCAATCTAAGAGAAAGACTGCTCTGCATTCAAAAACATAGAGAAAGCAAGGGGGAAGCCATTCCATTGTCTTTCTCAAGAACTTTTAGCAATTCTCAGATAATAAAGAAAAGGAAAGTGAGGAGAGCCACGAATTCTATGTCCTTAAAAAAGGAAATGGCTTTAAATGAGCAGAAGTCAAAAATACTACTGAAAATGAAAAGATCAACTTACATTTTATAAGACTGAGCATCTTATCTAGACAAGAAGATGAGACATAATCTGAGTTACTAAAAATAAGAGAACAATCCACATTCATAAGATGCAATGTGTATCCACATACATATATTTCTTGTTTGTAACAAGTGCACAGATACTACAAGTCAGTACCTAGATGGGTAACTGCTTAGGATTACCAGGAGCTGTAAGGTTAGAGGTGTTGGTGGTGCAATAGATAACAGCTTGGAATTGGAAATTGAAGAGCCAAGTTCCAATTTCAATTGGGTTCGTTATATTTGCTTACACACAAATACTCTTTGGAAATGTATGAATTCATCTCTTCTACCTCCAGCTATGGGTTAATCAGTAAGACTTGAATCAGCAAATCATTGTTCTCTCAAAAAATTCTTACAATGTAAAAATATTTTCTGGCTTTAAATAACCTGCAAAAAATTAAACTGTAAAAAACAAATCAATCAATATTAACAAAATAAAATAAATACTACACTCTCAACCTATGGAGATGGCAGAGAGTGAATCTTTGAACTTTGGCAGAAGTGCTAATTTTGATATTTTTTATGGGTACTATGCTAGTATTTCTAATAATAAGACATAACTGTACAATCTGACTTGAATGAAAACCAAAAGGAAACCCTGATCTTTTTCTGAACCTGTTAAAACTTGTGTCAAAGGTCATCATTCTGGCCATATGCTGCAGAGTTCAGAATAAGTCGAAAAGCTATATTAACTAAGAAAAAGCATTATTTAAACAAATAAGAAATTTGAAATTATTAAATAATTAGAATAAGGAAAAGAGACATTACTTTAATTTAAAATTAAAATTAGAAGAATTACAAAAACTAAAATTAAGTTAATATCAGGTCATCCCATAAGTTCTGTCTGAATTTTGAATAAAAAAAACAAGTGACCAAATGTTACATTTAATTACAGATTCAATCAACAATGTATTTTCCCTGATTATCTATGACTTCCTTCCATCTATTAACAAGCTTACTAATTCCATTACTGTAAAATTCTTTTGGCTTTGATTCGAAGAACTCACAAATGTCAGTTTTAACCTCTTCCTGTGTTACAAAAGCTGTTTCTTCCAAATGATTCTGTAAGCTATGAAACAAATGGTAGTCTGAAGGAGCAAGATCGGGAGAATAAGGTGAATGAGGAATTTTCTCCCAACCAAGTTCTTTGATCTTTTGTGACGTGATTCTTGCTGTGTGTGGTCACGCATTGTCCTGATGAAACATCACCCCTTTTCGATTCACTAGAGCAGGTCTTTTTTTCCTCAAAGCTTGGTTCAGACGCTCTAATTGCTGACAGTATATTTGAGCATTAATTGTTGCATTAGGTGGTAAGAATTCAAAGTGGATTATTCCTTGGTGATCCCACCAGATTGAAAGAAGAACCTTTTGCCCATGAAGTTCCCTTCTTGGCTGTGGTTGGGTCCTTCCGCTTTACCAAACCACTGTCTACAATGCTTAACATTTCAGTAAAAGGTCCATTTTTCATCGCCAGTCACATGTCTATCAAAAAAAAGGTGAAACAAGTTGGCAAGAATGGAGAGAAGAGCAGATGTCAACTCTGGATTTGAGGTTGTTTTCAGACAATTCATGAGGCACCCATTTTCCAAGTTATTGAAGATGACGATGAACAGTTGTATGGTTTGAACTGAAAACCACTGCTTATTGCTCAACTGATAAAGCAGGATTTTCTTTAAGGGCTGCTTCAAGAAGCTTTTCATCAAACTCAACTGGGCATCTGGTTTGATCTTCATCTTCAAGAGTGAAATCTCCACCTCTGAATTTTGCAAACCATCTTCTGCAAGTTCTTTCATTCACACATTCCTCTCCATAAACTGAGTGAATGTTTCTAGCTGCTTCGGCTGCTGATTTTCTTTTCTTGAAAACCAGAGAATAAATAATGCTCGTTTTATGTTTACACATCTTGCTGTTTCTCATTTTTATAATTATTTTTGTATATATAATTGTTAGGTGGTTTATAATTATTTACTCAGTTATAACTCTACTACAAGTGGGGTGCCATGATTTTGGCTATAGAAGGGGTTACCCTGTCAGAAGAGGGCATACAAGTTTGATTCCTAATGGAGGCACAATCTTTATTTAGTAGAACTTCTCAATCTAGGATGGTTGTTATTAATTTAACTGTTTAAGAAAACACAAAAAACAGTCATAGTAAGTCAAATATAAGTAACCACAAAAAACTGTGCCTCAAATGATTCTTGGGTACTTCCATGTCAGTAGGGTTTTAATCAAATAAAATTTAATTTTATTGTTCTCTGAAATAAAATTTGATCAGTTTAAATGCAACTAAACATAAAAATAATGTTCAGCTCCATTAGACATAAAATACTCTTTAAATTTTGTTCATTTTAACAAAAAGTTCAAATTCGGACAGAACTCATGGGATGACCTGATATTTCAAATTTAAAAATAATTTAAAATCATGTCAGGATGATTTGTAAACTAGGTTGTCAAGGAAAAAATAATGCTCTGAATTTCAGAAATAAATTTTCACCAAATCTTGTCAGCTGCTTGGGAAAACTGTCTCTCTGCTGTTTTATATAGTAGGTTGGTGCAGAAATAATGTCGTTTTCTCACATATGTTAATATGTGAGAAAACGACGTTATTTTTGCACCAACCTAATAGACGCATTAATTTCATTTTCATTGGAAAGTGCCCAACCCATGATACTATGAGAAAGTTACTTTTGACCATCTCACTATTAGCTTTATATAAAATTAATATTTTCTTAGGGAAATGGTTTGGGATCTTATTTCAAATATCCAATTTGAGATTGTTTTCTTAAGACTTGACAGTACAATAAACAAAACACTTGACTGCTGTAACATAGCGTCTATGGGCCTTTTCTATAAATATTTTCATGGTAATTGTTCTGATGGACTTTGCTCTATGGTACTTAGTATTTAAGCGACATAATAGATTGGCAACAAGGTTTCATCCTTTAACTGCTAAATTTTCTCAATGTAACCATAAATTCTATGCTAACAGTTTCTTTCCTTGCACTTTCAACTTGTGGAATTCTCTTTTGACTTGCTTTCCAGTCAACTTTGATTTCCAAAAATTTAAACTTCCTATTATTGTTCCCCCTCCTTAATAACATTTTTCATTTTCTTATATTCTTTTGTATTCAGTAAACACTTAGTGGTTTTATTGCTTTGCTTGGAGTGAAATGATTTAAAAAAACAACAACAATAAAAATAACTCCAAAATAACACTTATATTATCAGCAGAAGTCACACATCAGTATAGTAAACTATTTGATCTATATACTTTCATAATAGATATATTCAAATCTTCATATGTATATGTTTATACTATTTACATTATTTGGACTATTGTCCTCATCTTTGTCGCCATATTTCTTACAACGTTTCAGCTGTTGTATGCTCCAGCCTTCTTCAGGTGGTTGGAATGTTCAACTGAACCCTTTATTTCATGTTTAATGGATGTCAGTTATCAGTTATCTCCTGTTAATTGCACTCCCCAAGTTCTCCACTGCCTTAACCGGGTATTGAACTCACACTCTTTGGGTCTGTCACTGGATCTAGCCAACACCTTTATCCATTGTGCCATGTGTCCTTGAGGCATGTGGAACTAGAACAGTCCACTCCAGTGAGTAAAATAAAGGGTTCAGAGAGGAATTATACAGAAGCTTAAGAAATCTATTCTCTTGACATAATCCACAGAACCAATCTTTTCACTACAGACAAGAAAGAAAAGAGATCTGCAGAAAGCATCACAATCACCCGATTTCAAAAACTTCAAGATATCATAAAGTAGAATCTATTATTTTGCATGAAATAAAATTTACTTTTCTCTGACATAATTGTCAAAATAATCAGGAATTCTTATAAAAGGAAATGTAAAGACATTTTTTCAAAGTTATATTTGTGCACTGAATTTACAAAATAATGATGCAAAAATATTAAACTTTTAAATAAAAACCTTTTTTTTGTTGATGCATCTCATTATATTGTTTAATCAATTTCATTTACTCTCTTGATGCAATTCTTTTTATCACTTTTTTGTCATTAATTTGCCTAAAATTGTTCTGATATATAAAAATTCATATATTCTTTCATATATATATATATATATGTGTGTGTGTGCATATATTTGATACACTTCATAATAACACACTTTTCAGCACATATATCCATCTTCTACTGACAGTTTAGCCAGTAAGAAGTAACTGTATACAAAGTTATTTCTGATATCAAATTTTAGCATTTGTATTTTGTTTTACATTTTATGTTGAGCACTTTTTACTACAATAGCACTTTTTTGTGCAATTATGTTATTATATATATAATATTATTGTTATATTATATAATATTGCAATTATTATATTATTATTTTATATCATTATACATTTGATTAATAAAAAGAATGACAAGAGGAAAAGGTTTTTTAACAACATATTTTGTTCATATATATATCTTTCATTAAGTACGGCAGACAAGGAAGATTTAATTAATTTTTTATTTAGTTTTTCTAGCACCTTTACATTTTTCCATTTTATAGGAGTAAGGAAGTACAGAAAAGGCCTGGAAGGAATGATTCTATTCAGAACAACACAAAACATGAAGAAAAACTAACAACACCAAAAACAAAACCCCCTTGAAAATAGCTAAAGAAGTGGCCGAAAGCACTTGGGCCAATGAAAATTATAGGAAATTTCCGTACTCCTTTATTTCTACAAAATTGAAAAACATAAGTATGCTGGAAAAGCTAAATAAAAAATTAATTAAATCTTCCTTGTCTGCCATATTTAATGAAATATGTTTAAAAGAAAGCTTGCTGCCCAAATAACTTGGACCAAATTTAAATGTGAATTAAGTTTAAGCATCTAAAGTTTCAAGGGTGCAATTGGAAAAATAGTTTGTAAATTCAAGTGAACTCCATTCATCTGAAAACATTGCTGCAGTGCATGAGAATGTGGCCAAAAATCCAGACACCTCTATTCTTCATTGCACACAGGAATTGAACCTCTTCACGACAACATTACATCATTTCCAATTGCACTTTTGGTTGGTCGATTATGTTGACCAAAAATTGTGAAGTACGCAAAAATGCATTTTTGTTTGAGCATCCATCTTCATAATAGGCTTCGATAACTTTAACATGTTTAATTGTTAATCTTTTCATGGTTGAAATTGTCAAAGACTTAAGTTGTTAAATCTGAAAAATAAAGAAAAAAAAATCATTAGATGCTTAAACTTAATTCACATTTAAAATTGGTTCAAGTTATTGGAACACCCTTATATATATATATATATGTGCACATCACACATATTTTGTGGGGTCATTTTCTTGGCTCAAATAAAATTTGTTTGCTTGAATTTGTTTTACATTTTATATTGAGCTCTTTTAAAAACTAACAATTATCATAGTATCATATTTATTATATTATAATATATAATAATGCAATTATTATATCATATATATCATATAATATTATTATATTATTTAATAATACAATTATTATATATATTATACTATATCACTTAAAGGAATGACAAGAGAAAAACATTTTTACAACACCTTATATATATATATATATATATATATATATATATATATATATATGCACATGACACACTGCTTTTTGTTGACAAACTTTCTTGGCTCAACTCATTTGTTTGCTCCAATTTACATTAATTTAAACAGAGAAAATGATGCATATATTTTTATTTGAAATTGGCTTTATTTCTGCTTGTTTCTTTGATCATTTTCATTAACTCCCAAACGGCTAACGCTCGATCCCTAAAGCCCTTTGCTTGGCCAATTGTGATGGCTCCAGTGAGTGTGCTGCATGTCTCAATTGCTTTGTTTGTTTTTTCAGGTTTCATCTCCGAGCACTGGCACTGACCCTGCTTCTTCCAGAGCACAATTCTTGCACTAAGCTTGTAGCCTGCCCACCATCATTGCTTCTCAGCACCAACCCCTTCACAACACAGATTAAAAAAAAAAAAAACATTATAAAGAATTGCAATCATCTGGCCTCAAAGACCTGAACAGGGAAATAAACAATGGAATTATTTTTGCTGGTAGATTTTTTTTTGTAAAATAAAATTAATCTTTCTTTGCTTCTATTCAATAGAAAACTAGGCGAAATGAAAATCCACAGTGAAGAAAAAAAAAAAATAGTCTATCGAGTAATTGTTACACTTGCATATGTTCCTTTTCATTATTGCCAAAAACTGTTAGAAGTTATTTTGATATGTCTAAAGGAAAACTTGTTTCGTTTAAATCTGACTGTCATCATTTTTAAATAATATATTAGGTTGGTGCAAAAATAATGTCGGTTTTTGACGTATTTTTTAACGCACCAACCTAATAGCATCTAAAATTGGAATGTTCCAAATTTCACTGGCTGTTTTTTGCTATATTTTAGCAGATAATATCAACCATAATTGAAAATTTAAGCACATCAATAAGCAATAAGAAGGAAAAGAAGAGGACAAAAAAAAAATAATATAAAGCAAGCAAACAATATATGCAAAGCAAATTAACAGTAATAAGTCAAAGTAACGGTAATATAGCAAAAAGTTCACAACCTAAGAATTGTGGTTGACATACAATAATAAATTTCAGATAAACGAACATAGCACTTCAAGACAAGATATGAAACCAAGAACTGGCCTATTGGCTCAGAAGAAATCCCAGCATGCATTTGTGTGCTTCTGTCTATAAATTAGGGAGAGAAATATGTTTTGCATTCATTTCTGCATTGTATAATTTTTCATCTTGTCATGGGGTCATTTTTTATTATTTTGCAAATAAAAATCATTTATACTTTTTATCTCCCGCCACATATGCTTTTAAATATGGGGAATTAGTTTAGGATCTCATGTGTTATTTTGGTGATTGTGGTATGGATGTATTTTTTGTATATTCGTGGAAGGATTTATTATAATGTATTCTTGTGTTGGTGAATGTGACTACTTAAGATTAGACTAGTGATGACCCCATTCCCCTTTTTGGACTTGTGCCACATTTATATTTTTTTATATACAATAAATTTTCTGTGAAATTTAACCGTTATCATCCTCGTTACAGTTACACACTATATTAAATGTTGAAATAGGATACAGTGTAACCCGGATAAGAGAGTTGTCGGGACCGGAGAAGAAGTCTCTTATATCCGGGTTTGGTCTATTATATATACATTAACACAGGCTCTAATTTGGGACCAGAGGAAATCTCTTATATCCGGGTTTCTCTTATATCTGGGTTACACTGTATATTACAAAAGATTATTTACATTATTCGGACTATTGTCGCCATATTTATCACAATGTTTCGGCTATTGTATGCTCCAGCCTTCTTCAAGTGGTTGGAATGTCGAACTGAACCCTTTATTTCACTCACTGGGGTAGACTGTTCTAGTTCCACGTTTGATGGATGTCAGTTATCAGTTAATCTCCTGTTAATTTCCCTCTGAAAGTTCTCCACTGCCTTAGCCGGGTATTGAACTCACACTCTTTGGGTCCTGTCACTGGATCTAACCAATGCCTTTATCCACTGTGCCATGTGTCCTTGAGGACATTTGGTATAAATTTCTGGATATTATATTAAGGATATTATGTCTTCAGCAACCATTTTTACCAGTGATCATATTGCAATTTTGCTCTTATCATTGCATGTTTTTATCAGAGCTCATATTGCAACTTCGTTGTCATCATTGCTTTTCCCTGGCACTCCTTATTACTGGTTCCCATATTGTATTTATTTCTATGCTTGGTCGGCTCAGGAGATTTTTGTGGCCTAGCATATGTGCTGATTCCTTAAGAATGGTGTTCCTTGTCTATGATCTCAACCTTATCTTACAGAGGGCAGTGATCTCCCTTCTCTCTCCATATGTGGTCAGCCATGCCTGATTTTTCTACTTCCCCTCACGTTACAGCTTTCTGGTGTTCTTGAAGCCTTACCTTGAGGGGGCGGCCTGTCTCTCCTTTATATTCCTTTCCGCAGCTGCATGGGATGATTGCTGAAGACATTAGGTTTATAATACCCAGAAATTCATACCCAGATGTCCTCAAGGACACATGGCACAGTGGATAAAGGTGTTAGTTCGACATTCCAACCCCCTGAAGAAGGCCAGAGCGTACATTGTGATAAATATGATGACAAAGATGAGGACAATAGTCCAAATAATGTACATAATACCTCATCTCAGAAATATAGACAGAGTACAAATGATATTTGGAACCACTATAGCTCCTTATTTTGTTTATTTGGGAGACAACCTCTTAATTCAAAATAATTCATGGATAGAAATAACTCTGTCAGATGGATTAACATATCACAGGAATAGATAGATTGTCTAGTTCATACCCCACACCCTGGTCTTTTGAATGGGAGCAGAAGTTTATTCATATTGTTTCCTGTTTAGGATTGGATTTCCAATTCCTCTCAAGTCTACTTCAACTCTATACTTCTAATGTCATTGGCAAAACTCTGAAATTTTATTTACTATTTACTTTTCTTCAATAAGAGTAGATATTTTTGCCTATCATCCATGTTGTATCAAAGAAGGTTACAAACAAAGATAGTACTCGAGTGAAAGGAACAGCAACACTGGTGTAGATGAAAGAAAGAGAGGTTTATTGTAAAAGAGAATACACTACTGAAAGACAGGAAATTGATTAGCAGGCTAGTAATTCCCAAAGCAAGTCACCAGGTATATCCTGTGCACACTATATATATCTACTGATATAGTCAGTCCAAAATAGGCGATAGGGAGTGTGGGACATTCCATTACAACAATCCGGTTCACAAGCGTCCTTGATATTTTGAACTGGAGTAGTGGTTCATCCCTTTGTTTTCCTGTTTAGGATTGGGTTCCTGTTTCTTCTAAAGTATTTTCATTCTTTTCACTCCCACTAGCTCTTAGTGGCATAATTGCCTTGTTTGAATTGATTAAAAAATCACATTTAAGTTGTACATACTGGTATTGATAAATTCAACCATTATACCATTAGGTTTTGTTTATTTTAATAAATATCCACTACATTCAAAGCAACCATCTCTAATGATTATATAAAAGGTCATCACAATTGAAAAAAAAGGTAAAGGAAAAGAATTTTTTATACAGGTGAGAACAAAATGTCCAAATTTGGTCTTCAAAGTAGGCATAAGGTAAACTAAATTTATTTAATCTTTAGCAAAAGTATTAATTCACTTTCTGCATGTTTTCAAAGTCCCTTATCTACAGCAGCTTCGTTATCAATTTTAATCAAGTTCATTTTCACTTTTGCCATATCAGGATGTAACAACAACCTCAAAATTCAAACACATGCATTAACACAGTAGTTCCCAAACCTTTTTTTTTTCTCTGGGTCACATTTTCAGAATGAAAATTTACTTACGCCTCACTAAATTTGATGTGATCAAAGTTACATTTAAAAATGAAAAACAGAGAGAGATTTTTAAGGGGAGATAACTTCGGATTCAAAGTCAGAAAATTATCATTGATAACACTCTCCTCCAATTTGTGGACACTAGTTACTATATTCTTAATATTTGTTTTAATTCAAAAATATCAATAATCTTATACTGGGACTCATGCATGCAATTACAAGTAATCCATAATAATATTTTAATTTTTGAAATCATATTTATTTTTGGCATATTAATTTTTGAAACTGTTTCTAAATCTTTAATTGTCTTTCAATCAATCTGCTATCTCCTTCCACTGCATCTATAAGGTGTGCTGCACCATTTGGGAACCACTGCATTAATTGGAACAACTCCTTGCTCATCAAATGAAATCACCTGCAGAGTGCTAATCGTGTTAAATACACACATTCACACACACACTCACACACTGATTTACAGTCGTCAAGTTTATTATCTAGATATGTTTCAGATTTCACTCTAAAGGATTAACTTACTTTGTAGTTTGAAAAAATAGAATTTATCAAAAGTACAATGTTTTTTGAAGAATACAATTTCCTTCAAAAAGAGGCTATTTTGCTTGCCACAGTAAAATAGACAAAACGTGTCTTTAAACTTATTTTACTGGCCTCTGTAAAATAGACCTCCAAGTTATTCTGCCGGTAGATATTTTTATTATTATGAAGACAGGTTATGTCAAAAAGAACAACACACAGATTTAACACAGAAGTTTATTTATTTTCCCCATTAACTGTGGAAACAATTTAAATTTTTTTCACCATCAATTGTTTAAAAAGAAGTTAAAATCATTTAATCATCATCAATTATTAAAAGAAATATTTTATGCACTTCAAGCATAACAGTTTCTGCAAATTCCAAACTTTCTTTTGGGCATGGTTCTCTTGCCAATACACTTCAAGTGCATTCACTGAAGACAACAGTCATAAACCACAGAATCCACATTGTTCAAGTCCTGCCTATACAACTCCCTCAACCACTGCGTTAATGATCTCAAACATAATTTTACTGGGATTGGCAAAATAGCCTATTCATTTTTTAAAACCTGCCATGCTATAGTTAGGCAGTTCATTCCTATCCTGTATTTAGATGAGAAAATTTCTCAGTAGCCATGAAACTTATTAAAGAACAAAATAGCCTTAACAACAAATCATGGATGTCAGATTAGTTACTTTTGAAAACCAAGCATTAATAAATTTTGCAATTTGTTACTTTTAGTGATACCTTTAAAATAAAATTGCACTTATGAGATAAAACTAAAAGTCTGTTGAAAACTGGATTTTTAAATGGGGTCCAATTTACTGCTCATAACTCAATTTGTCAAACCTGCCACAAATTCAGTTGCAAAGATATTTTATCAATCATTTCTATCATGTTTTAGGAAATTTATAAGATTATTTTCATATCATTTTACAGTTGAATTGGTTAGATGTAACCTTCAGTTCTTTGTTGTTTCTTTTCTTGCACTTCTCACTTGTGGAACTCTCTTTTGGCTTCTTGCTTTCCAACCAACTTTGATCTTCAAAAATTTAGATGCATTGTCAATCGTTATCATCTGTCTTCTTAATTCCTGTCTTTTATTGTCCTCTTTCTTTATTATTGTTTATTTTTCTTGTATTCTCTCTCACTCCGTAACACCTTGCATCTTTGTGGCTTTATTGCCTTGCTTAGAGTGAAAGGATTAAAAAAAATCAAGATCTTTTAGCCAATTCTATGTTAGATATCACTCTTGTTAATTTTTAAGGACTTTTTTTTTTAACAGAGAGCTTTATTTTATTCATTTCATTCACTTTTTTTAATTTTACAAATATACAAAAGTAAAGATACAGATAATAATATATATGATACAAGGAATAAAGATAATACTTCATTGTGGAGACTTCAAACAACACTTATTGAAAAAAGATTTTCTTGATATTCTCAGTCTCTTTTGAGACATTAATTTTATTTTTATGTTCATTTCTCATTTTTTAAGTTTTAAAAGCTTTTCTTCTTTCCAAAAATAACATGAAATCAAAAAAATGTCTATGTATGAAATTATTATAAACTTGGCCAACCAGTAAGAAAGATTTCAATGGAAGAAGAAACTGATTTTGAAAAGCATTTTTGTGTAGAAAATGTTTTTGTTAATCAGTTCACTTGAAGCAATGGCGATAATGACATGAAGACGCAAGGGGTTACTAGAAGTGAAAGAAAATCAGAAAACTTTAGAAGGAACTGGTAACCCAATCCCAAACAGGAAATAAGGGATAAACCTCTATTCAAAAGACTGAAGAAAAAGTGTAACAATAAGTGAACCTATCTACCACTATTGTAAATTGTTATTAGTTATTAGTCGTTTAAGTTGTGTTCTTTTTTGGGAATTTAGGTAACTGCTTTAACTTGTGCCATTATGATTGACTGCTTTTACCTATGTTGTGTCATTTCGATTGACTTTTTACTTGCATTTTTGGTAACCACTTTCACTGGTATTGGGCTATTTTGGGTGACAGCTTTAACTTTTGTTAGGCTATTTTGGGTGACAGCTTTAACTTTTGTTAGGCTATTTTGGGTGACAGCTTTCAGCTTTACTGTACCATTTTGGGTGACTGGATATAACTGTAATTTCTGTGTCTGTCTATATTTCTGAGATGAGGTATTATGTGCATTATTTACATTATTCAGACTATTGTCCTCATCTTTGTCGCCATATTTATTACAACGTTTCGGCCGTTGTACGCTCCGGCCTTCTTCAGGTGGTTGGAATGTCGAACTGAACCCTTTATTTCGCTCACTGGGGTAGACTGTTCTAGTTCCACGTGCCATGTTTGATGGATGTCAGTTATCAGTTAATCTCCTGTTAATTTCCCTCTGAAAGTTCTCCACTGCCTTAACCGGGTATTGAACTCACACTCGTTGGGTCCTGTCACTAGATCTAACTAATGCCTTTGGAGAACTTTCCATGTGAGCAACGACAAAGTTTTAGAGAAAATGGAAACAAAAAGGACACTTATACTTAGCATCAGAAAGAGAGAGTTGAAATTTATAGGGCACATAATGAGGAAAGGGGGATTGGAAAATTTGATACTCACAGGAGAGATTAACCTCCCTTATATGCATGTGTAAATAAACGATAGAACAGGGTTTAAGAGACATAGGAAAAAAATGCTAAAAGCTACAAAAGACAGGAAATTGTCTTTTGTATAAATACTTTCATGGTAATTGTTCAGATGAGCTCTTTGCTATGATCCTAGACTTTTTAAATTTAAGTGCAGTACTTTACTGGTGTTGAGATCTCATCAATTTACAGTTGAGCTGGCTAGACGTAACAGTAAATTCTATGCTAACAGTTTCTTCTATGGCACCTCTCACTTGTGGAATTCCTTTCCAGTTTCATGATTTCCAGCAAACTCTAATCTGCAAAAATTTAAATGCAATTGTCCTTCTGATTACTCTTTCCTCTTCCCATTCATCATTAATGTTTCTGTTCCTAATTCTTCCACATTCTGTAACCTTTAATGTCTTAGTGGATTTACTGCTTTGCATTGGGTGATACTGATTTAAAAAAAAAAAATAAAAGGTTAAAATTTACACTTAACATAGTAAGCCACTGACTCTCAGCTATGACACCATCTCCATAAATGACACATATTTTTTTAGCTGTTTGTACAGCGTTTTTCCTTTCAGGAAATAAAAGAGCATCAAATGATGAAGAATGCTCTTCATTTGTCTACATTTTCACATTTAGCATAAAAACATTTAGAATTCACAATCAATGCACAAATCATATAGAATGATAAATTGAAATATCACCTTTCAGAATATGTATTAAATTTGTCTTAAATTTCAGTTGTGGGTGAAACAAAACCACAATTCAGAGAATTAAGATCTGGGATTGTACAGAAGAAAAAAAAAAAAAGCTTTATTTGTTTGTTCATTCCATTTTTATTTGCTAAATTTCTATTATTTTTCAATTATTTTTTTGTTTCTCTCTCTCTAACTGTACATTTAAAAAGAACCATAATTTCTTTTATTATTTTTGTTATCAAATGCTGTCATTTGGCTGCTACTTTAGAAACAAATTCAAAGAACGCTTCTTTGAAAACATTAATATCTACAAATTTCCTTTACAATCTTACAAGCCTTTCAATTCTAACAATGAGTTCATTAATTAAAATGATTAAGAATACAAGTTGTTTGATGTTCCAAGACAAAGGATGTTGGCAATATTTAAATAGACTACTAAATGGTCCACCCATAAAAAATAGGGAAAAATACTTTTGGAAATAATTATTAGCCTCAAATGTTTGTGCATGTGCATCAAAAAAAAAAAAAAATACCATAGAAAAAAATGTTTTTTAAAAAAAATTAAAAAGTCTTAAAAAAAAGGAGAGCTAAAAAAATGTTAAAATGTAAAAAAAATAATAAAAAATGTTAAAATATTAAAAAAAACATGTTAAAATAAAAAAAAAAAAAAGGAAAAAAATGCAGATATCAATAATGTTACTACACTTTCAAACTTAAGATTTGTAAATAACAGATAAATCTAATAACGCCTGTATAAGTCAGGGACTGATTTTACACTATATCAATATTATGAACAAGACCGCCTACTTCTAAAATGATAAAATCAATATTTTTCTGTTCTGAGAAATGTTGTGGTCTAAGATCTAAAGAATGCTATTGTGTAAAAATCCTTCCCTATTTTTTTTACAAATGGACCAGTCTATTTAAGTAGAACCAGAATTTCCATTATTCCACACATCTCATTTTTAGTATATTCCCATTTAGCATTACCAAATTGGGTTTAATTTTATAAGGCATTTGTATATGTATCTCCTTATCAGGCATCTGTGTGTGCATATTTGTGCATCTTTACCTGTAAGAAAGTGTATCTATTTGTAAAGCATTGATGTGTGTGTATATGTGCATCTCTATTTCTAAGGTGTGTCTACTTGTAAAACATTCATGTCTGTGGCTCTATTTGTAAAACATTTGTCTGTATGTCTACTTTTAAGGCATTTGTGTCTGCCCCTATTTGTAAGGAGGTGTATCTACTTGTATAGTATTCTTGTGTATGTGTGCATCTTTGTAAGGCATTTGTTTGTATGCATGTCTGCTTGTAAAGTATTAGTGTATATATATATATCTCTATAAGACATTTCTATACATTAACTTTTAATGCATTTCTGCATGTATACGCATGACTGTAGGATATGTGTCTACTTTTAAGGTATTTGTGTGTCTGCCTCTATTTGTAAGGATGTGTATCTACTTGTACAGTATTTTTGTCTGCTTGTAAAGTATTAGTGTATATGTGCATCTCTTTAAGACATTTATATATGTTTACTTTTAATGCATTTTTGTATGTATATGCATGTCTATAAGAATATGTGTATCTACTTGTAAGGTATTTGTGTGTGGGTATATATATATTTCTATTAGTAAGGTATTAATCTCTATGTGTGTTTACTTGTAAGGTATTCATGTGTGTTTGTCTATGCATAATGCATTGGTCTGTGTGTATATTCACTTCTAAGACATTAGATATGCGTGTCTTCTTGAAAAAGGTATTTGTGTTTATAAATGTGAGTGTGTCTACTAGTAGGATATTTGTATGTGTATATACTTGTAAGGCAGTTGTATGCATGTAAGGCATTTATGTATTGCATTGATGTTCACTTGTTTGGCATTTGTACATTTGTGTCATTATAATTGCTTAGAAGTAATTCTTGACATGCTTTGAATATTGTTGCCATGTTTGGTCTGGTCTGGTGCTCCTGTTATATATTTATATATTCTCCATAAAATCCAAAGAAGAATCTGCAATATTACTGATCTTGACCTGGCATCTCGGCTTCACTCATTTTCGCACCACTGAAATATAGCTTCCCTGTGCCTTTTCTATAAATCCTTTCATGATAATTGTTCTGATGAACCATCCTCTATGGTACCTAGACTTTATGAATTTAACTATAGTACTAAATTGGCAGCAAAGTTTCATTATTTTACAGTTGAAATGGCTTGATGTAACTGCAAGTTCTATGCTAACATTTTTTTCTCACACTTCTCGCTTGTGGAACTCTCCTTTGGTTTTTTGCTTCCCAGTCAACTTTGATCTTCAAAAATTTAAATGCAACGTTAATTGTTATCTTCTGTCATCTTAATTCCTGTACTTTTATTCTTCTCTATTGTTTTTTTACCTCCTATTCTGTAAGCACTTGTGACTTAGTAGATATATTACCTTGCTTGGGGTGAAATGATCCAAAAAAAGTATGTCTACTTTTAATGCATTTCTGTGTGTATATGTATATTTGTAGGTATCTGTGTCTACTTGTAAGGCATATGTGTGTGTTTCTATTTGTAAGGCATTAATCTGTATGTGTATTTACTTGTAAGCCATTCATATGTGTGTTTGTTTATGTATAATGCATTAATCTGTGTGTATATCCACTTGTGTCTACTTGAAAAGGGTATTTCTGTGTATAAATGTGAGTGTGTCTACTAACTCAGTAACCCTTTGTGTCTTAGTGACTTTATTGCCTTGCTTGGGGGGGGATATGATTAAATTAAAAATGTGTATAGATGGTCACTTGTTCAATATTTGTATGTTTGTGTCATTATAATTGCTTGGAAGTGAATTTTGAGTTAGCCTAACTCTACAAAGTGTGTCATTTTGTACAGTGATAAGGAATTCTTTTTTTTTTTCTCTCCATTATTAGCTTCGTAAATCTCCCAAAATGTGTATTATGCCAAAAATAGTTCAATTTATACTTGACGGCATTTTTTCCCCGCATCGACTGACATATCAAGAGATATAGGTAAAGTTCTTGAATCCCCTTCAGTAAGTTCGTTCATATGAAACACTTATTTTATCTTTCGCCTTAACAATTAATTTCTCCCAACCCGTGAAGTGCAGCATTGCGCCTTCAACAAGCAACTGGTCTGTTTTTAAATTCCGCTTTTTATGGGTGATCACTGTGGTTGGATGAGGAAAAAGTAGTCATTCTAGATTTATTCATGTTCTTACAAATTGAGACAGGATGGCTGTGAAATGGGGAAAACAAAGAGTGTCAAATATGGCTCCCCCTTTGTACTGTTCACCTGAGTGAGCTGGCTTGCAGGCAAAACAGTTCCTCTTTTATGGAGCTTGAACTCCTTCCTCAATTCAGAAAAGTTATAAGTTACAGCTCCTAAGCCACACTAGTGCCAAACTGAGATTTTTTTGGTTGAAACTAATTGGAGATGGATGAGAATGATAGGAAAGTGATTTGAGCTGTCATGCCCAATTAAAGGATTATTCTTCGGCTCTGAAGTTGTTTAATTGGCTTTTTTATCATTTTGCTTATCGGCTGCTGTCAAACCTCCTTAGGGCTCTACTCAAATCTGCAGGAATGGGTAATTTTTCATACTGTATCTCTCTCCATTATTTAGCATCATTTTGCTTTGAGAAATCTTTCTGACAGTTTTCAAAACCTGTCAATTATTCTTCTTGTGACTTAATTCTTGACTTTTTTCTTTCCTGTTACATCTTCATTTTTTTTCTTCCAAAAACAAATATTTTTCCTGATAAACCTTCTTTTCATCATCCAAATAATTAAATATTGCTACTTAATCCATAGCTGGGAGGAGAAGAGATAAATTCTTGCCTTTTAAAAGGGCATTAGTGCAAAGTGAATTCAATAGAAGCAGACAGACCTTCAGTTTTTCACACTTCTCTTTCTTCTTCTATGTACTATGTCTCTAAAAGATGTGCCAATTCCAGTACAATCAACAAAGTTAAGCAACGTTGAGTCTGGTCAGTATATACAAGGGTGACCGTTTGAGAATACTAGGTGTTGTAAGCTTGGATGGTGTAATGATAATGGCTTAGAATTGTTAACTGGATAGCCAAGTTCCAATTCCAGTTATATTACGCAGAAATATCCTTGGGAAAAGTATGAATCCACCTCTTCTCCCTCCAGCTATTGGTTAATTAGTAAAACTGGTATCACTAAATCATTATTATCTCCCATCCAAAAAATTCTTACAATCTAAAAATATTTTATGGCTTTATATAAACTGTAAAAAAATCAATCAATCAATCTAAAGGACGTCAGCAATCATGGCTCTCCCCTACTTTATTTTATAAGTTTGTCTTTTCACCATCCCTCCCAATCATTGCTCAACCATCCATTTACACAAATTTGTTAGGTACATTACTTACTGTTTCCCTTTGTCTCTTCAATATGTCCTGTGAGTATTAATTTCTTGATCTGGGTAGCCTACATGATAATAGACTAGTGGATAAAAGCATTGCTTTGTGAATTTGGTGACATAATAGTTACGAGTTCAATAAATGCACTCAAGAACTGACACAGATATCCCTAGACGTGGTCAGTGGAATCAAAACGGTCTACCCTCATGGATTATTTAAAGGGTTCGGTTCAGAATTCCCTGTAAATTACCCAGATCAGTATACACCTGAGGAAGGCCGAAATGTTGTGATAACAACAACAAAGATGAGGATAATAGTCCAAATATAAATAGTGTTAAGTTTAACATTTTCATTGTGAGTTCTTTTGAAAAAAAAAAAAAAAAAAGTATAAATCTAGATGCTTGTTACTTATTTTAGTGAATTGATGTGGCAAATGCAAATGAAAGAAATGCTCGAAAAATGCATTTTTTAAAAATTTATAATTAGTTACTAATTGTTATGTGTGTAATGACAAAAGTACGCAGGTGCAGGTTTTAAGAAAGCCTTATTCAACTAAAAATGCAAGGTTCGCGTGTAGTGTCCTTTTAAGCAGTAATAGCTCTCTCAAAAAGGAGAGTGACAAAACAAGGGGAGACCACTCTTGATTATTCATAACAATACATTTATTTAAATTTTCTTGTTCTCATGTTCATAGACATTTTTATAAATTTATGAAAAAAAAATTGTTTTCATAGTTATTCCTTTATATGTTAAATAATAGACATTGTATTGTAGTTCGTTCACATATTTGTATAAACTTGTATAAAATTATTCTTTTGAAGTGATTCTTTATCCAACATTATTTCTTATCTCTATAGACGTTAATTTAGTATTGAACAAAACAAGATCTAGATTTAAAATGCAAATGCTAAACACTCATTGATTTTGTTAGAAATTAAAAAGACTCGAATTTACAAACTTTGCTTAACACACATGCAAAAGCGAATCCAAAACGAAACTCGTGAAATTTCACACCTTGATGCGAAATATTTTTCGGCCATTAGAAAACTAGGAAACATTTAAAAGCAAAATTCAAATAATCTTCACTTCTCAGAAACAAAGATTCTTTGTCGACCAATAGAAAGGCCCGAATCATACCCGGGAGTGAATTCCCAAATGACCTTTTCAAGCCCCACAAACAAAATAAAAGACAGGCAAGTCCGCCTGTCACCAGAGAGAGAAGGAGACGAGCATATTAACACGTCCCTTGACAAACGTCAAGCGATCGTTATTATTATCTTTACCTTTCTCCCTCACCTCTTTTATACTTGATAAACGAACAGAACATTTTAAGACCGAGCGATTACTTCAAAGACATTCCTACCCTACATCATACGCTCATACATACATACACACATACGTTACTGCTTACGTAAGCATAAAATCATTCTTGCAAGGACTACTACGAACATTTTGACGACCTTGTATCAATCAAAATGCATTTTTATTTGTAGAGACTTTAATTGATTTATATGAATATAAATTTGTTGTTTCACTTTACAATTTGATTTTCTTGTTTTATACCCCTCTTATGGTGGGCTATCTAACTAACAAAACCAAATCAAACTAATCTGTTTCAACACTCATACACTTCACTATAACTGATAACCAACTATATTTTTACTGGGTACACGTGTTTGAAGTACGCTTCTGGTATGAAACTGATGCTAGCAGATATAGATTCATAGAAGTCCTTAAATAGTATATTAAATACTTTCCTTAAATAGTGTAGTCTTGTATGTGAATTAGATAGTTCGACTGGCGTCGGCTGTGGCTGCACTATCATCTGTTGACTTGACAACGTCTATTCCAGAGATTACTCTCTACTTCATAACAATATGGCGTCGCCGATAGGTTCTCTAGCCGCGTTGGATGAATGGGAGAACGTAGAAACGTGGATTAGATATTTCGCAGCGTTGGCTTAGGGTTAAGAAATTGAAAGACAATAAAGCCTCCAGAGGGGCAGAGAAATGAAATTACGGATTTATTTTTGGCTTTGTCAGGATGTGAAGTCATAAAGAAAATATCCATTATGGTGTAGCCTAAAATACTGGAAAACTTAACATATGAGTAAATTTCAACCATTATAAAAAGAAACATGCAACCAAAAAACAAAGCTGGTTATTGCAGAGAAAACAAATTTTCTGGAAATTAGACAGAAACCCAAATGAATCCGTAATGCAATATTTTCATAGATTGAAAGAAGCATCAAGATATTGCAAATTTGAAAAACTGGGTTCTAGAGAAATGCCAATAGAAGACGAATTGATCTTTCTAAGATTAATTGAAGGCATGTATGACGTTACATACAAACATAAGATCCTAGAACGACTACAAGCGAATCATATGAATTTAGGAGCGAGTGTAGAATTCTTGCAACAATTAGAATTAATTAATGAATTTAATAATTCTAAACATAGTGTGGAAGCATACAACACAACTGAAATCCTAATTAAGTGCAAATATTGCGACAAAGAACATGAAAGAAACAAAAACAAATGTCCAGCCCTAGGAAAATTGCGTTTAAACTGTAAAAGAAGACCATTTCTAATCTGCATGCAGATACAAAAAGAGAATAGAAAGGTTAGAAAATATAAACCCTCGTACTGAAAATACAGAAGTAAATTCGATAAGAACGCCAGCAAAAAGTAGAGAGGCGGCATTAAAACTGAATGACATGACTTTCCCATGCATGTCATCTTGATTACAAGGAATGTCTGGGAAAAATGAGTAAAAACCCAAATTAAGAAAAAGTAATCTTAATTTAAAACAATTTGATGGATCTGTCATCAAAATTCTAGGCTCCTTTGAAGAAACTTTCGAGGCAAAAAGAATTTTGAGATTATTCCGATCACTGTTGTAGAATGCACAAAAAAAAAAAAAAAAATCATGGACGCGGGAATAGACATTTTAAAAGTGGATACAGCGAAATTAATTAAATAAACTGTATGACGCCAGAAGAACCTGACCTAGGACTATTAAACGGATATTAAGCGAGTATTCGTCTAAAAGAAAATAATCACACGATTTATTTTGAATCTCAAAAAATACATATTCACATTCTACCCATGGTAATTGAAAAACTAAAGAAAATGATAGAACAAGATATATTGGAAAAAGTTACCCAAGGTGGTAGCAGTTGGGCTTTACTAATTGTTGCAATACAAAAGCCCAATGGCGATTTGAGGATATGTGGGGTGAGTAGGTGTGAATCATCAGATATGCTTTGATTCATTCCCTTTACCTAACAGAGAAACGGCAGGACATGAATTAGCATGAATTAAACACTTTGCCAAGAATGACTCGAAAAAGAAGTCACTACAATTAATACCCTTCAAGCTATAGTTTTCAAAAGGCAATTGAAAAAGTTCTGTCGGAGGGGGCAAAAAAATATAATCATATATCACTAAAGAGGAATCTAAAAAAAACTGAAGAAGTTTTAAACAAATTAAAAAAATGCTGGAATGACGATAAATAGCGATAAATGTGAGTTAAATTGTGCCAAAATATCTTATTTGGCATACCAAATATCTAAAGAAGGAATTTCACCAGAGAATAAACTGATAAATAAAATATCAGAAGTATCTACACCAATAATAATAATAATAATAATAATAATAATAATAAACGAATTGGAATCCTTTTTGGGATTGACCAATTCTTTTAGAAAATACCTACCGAGATACAGTGACCTAATAGAAACATTTGCAGAATTACGGAAAAAGAATAGAGAATTTAAATGAACTCAAAAGTAAAATTTTGAAAGCTTAAAAAAACACTCATAAGAAAACCGATTGCAAAAATCTTTGATCCAAAAAAGAAGTGAAAATGTTGTAGCCACAATTTTATCTCAAGAAGGTCATCCAATAATGTACCTGTCGAGAAAAATAACGTCAGCTGAAGCTTACTACTCAAATATTAAGAAAGAAGCATTAGCAATGGTATAGAGCACAGAAAGAGCTCGAAATTTTTTGCTAAAGTCCAATCACAAACCTTTAGAGTTTATATTTAACCCCAAAAACTAATTACCAAAAGTCACATCTTGTAGAATTTTAAGATGGGCTATAAACATATGGCCTTTGATTTTGACATCATATACGTAAAGGAGAACACTATCCCATATGTGGATGCGCTATCAAGACTAAATTTCGACAGTAAAAATTAGAAACCTTTGAAAATTTAGAAGATAAAATACTGCATTAAGTTGAAACGGATATATTACCCCTAAATCGCCTCAGAAGGAAACCATGAAAAAACCAGTGTTAAGTAGAATTTCAGTCAGAATAAAAAGAAACACATGAAGCAATTGTTCAATGGCAGAAAAACCCTACAAAGAATCAAGGCATAAGTTAACTGTAGAGAAAGGATAATATGCAATGGGCGAAGTTTAGGAAATGAAGAACTAAAAGGTGTACATGATGATGTAGATTATGGTATAACAGCCACACAGATGAGATTAAAATTGCAAGCGTGGTGGCCAGGATAATTCTCGAGATGTAAAAGATTATATAAAAAGATGTCCAGAATGTACTAAAATAATAAAAAAACTTTCAGCAAAACAAAATTCACACGTGGCCTAAAGAAAAAAAAAACACGTCATGGATCATGCCCATATTAAAGACATGGGGCAATTTTTAATTTTAGTGGACTCATTTTCAGGATGGCCTGGAGTAATTAAGGCTACAGATAGAAAAGCCACCACAGTAAAAAAAAATTATTAATAACAATATTTTCAAGGCGCCTAAAACTTTGGTTTCAAATAACATGCTAGAATTTTGCGAGGAAATTCTGTACTTATGGCTAAAACGTATGCCACACACAATCAAATGGAATCGCAGAAAGAATGGCGCAGACTGTGAAAATAGGACTAAAAGCATTTTCCCCATCAAATGATAATATAGAGAGTTACCAAGATTATTGTTAAGCTATAGGACAATTCCACATGATAGCAGTCTACAAAGTCCTTCCACATTAATGCGTAGATAGATATATAACATAACAATGACATTTTCAACAAATGAAAGTGTATGGTATACAAAAAGACAAAGAATCTAATTGAGAAAGGGTGAACTTTGTATTAGGTTGGTGCAAAAATAATGTCGGTTTTTGACGTATTTTTTAACGTCAAAAATCGACATTATTTTTGCACCAACCTAATAATACAGAAAGGACGCAACGCAGCAATACTAACGAAAAATAGACAAAATGCCTATGCTGCTTAATTCAAAAGCAGAATGGAACCCAAGGATATAGAAAAATGGACGAAGAATCTTAAGATGAAGAACATGAAGTGGGTGGGGACTAATGAATCCAGTAATTAACAATCTGTAGATGATAATGACCAGAAATCTGACAAGGTGTCGAAAGAGGAAAATGAACTCTGACCTAGATCCCCTATAAGAAAAAAATCAAGATACTCACCAAGAAAGACAGTTTAGATTCCCCAAAAATTACAAGTCAAAGATCAGCGTAGTTCATAAGGTCATTTCGGTTGAGGGAGATGTAGTATTGTATGTAAATAAAATACTGCTATATAAAAGCAGAACGCCACGGTGAATGCCAGTCGAGCCTCCATCTGTTGATCTGGCATTGGCAACGTCTGTTCCAGAGATTACACTTCATAACAAATAATTCCAACCTTGCCCTGTTAGGTTGGTCTCCATGATCACACTGGTAGAGGCACACTTTGGCTCAAAAGTACTTGCCCTAATGGAAAAAAGGGATGAATGTTCGATCCTGTCAGAGGCATAAATTTTCTCAGTTTAGGCTGGTTGTTATTAATTTCACTGTTTAATAAACAGAAATAAAACAGATTGTCAACTCAAATACATGTGCATATTAAAAATAATGTTTCTTGCAAATGAACAATTTAATAAAATAAATCGTTTTTTTTTGCTGTCAATTCTCGAGAATAAAAAAAAAGAAAAAGAGAATGTATAAAAATCCAGTTTCATATGTTTGGGTTTTATTAAAATTCTAAGAATAACTTTTTAAAAGATTAGAAATTGCCAAGGGAGTACAGTACACAGTCATTGTCAAGAGAAAAACCGTCCTTTTCAGCCGCGTTTTTTTTTTTTTTTTTTTTTTTTTTTTTTTTTGATGGTAAGTGTTAAATTTTGACCAAAATAGAATTTAATCACAAAGTTAAATTGATAAATTTATAATAGGTTTTATTAAAAGTTTCATTATATTTTAGATCTACTCAATATAAAAAAATGTGGGATTATATCTTTTTAAATTTTAATCAAAGGTTTTTTTTTTCTCACTATAAAAAAATATTTTGTGAAACTTTCATTATTTTTTTTTTCTTGGTAAAGATGCATTTAGAGTGAACAGTGAGAGGAAAATAAAAACGAAATTAAAACGCATTATTCCCAAAACAATAAAAAATCTACAATAAGTTTCACTGAATTTTTTCTTTGCATTATCTTGTATTGATTTTGAATATTTCCAAAAATTCGTTTCCATCTACTTCATTCTCCTTATTTTAGAACAAGAGTTATTTCCCTTCCATTATCATGATATTCGCAAATACTTGTATTAAAAAAAAATATTTCCAAAAGTAGAAATCGTGACTGTTTATTTGTTGCTATCAGAAGAAATTAATTAAAAGAGTAATTTTTTAAAAAAATTCTTAAACCCATGTGATAAGATTAAGAACAATAAATATGAGGACAATAGTCCGCGTATAATTGATAATGTAAATAATGGTTGGTAACTCTTCTCTTCTTCCTACAAAGCCATTATTATTTTTACTCCGATGTGATTACTGGTGTGTTGTGAAGTGCATAAGGCGAAAATAATGACAGACATGAAATGAATATATATCTAAAAAAAAAAAAAAGTAAATCTTCATAAATTAAAAAAAAAAAAAATTGTGTGATAAAATCTTTCTATAATTAGCATTTCATGAATTTCTGCAGTGTTCTATGAACTTACAAATATTAAAAATAAAAATTTACAGCTTTATGAAATAAGTCAAATTTTACGAGTGTAATTTAATGGGTGAACATTACAGTAATAATGGCACAAGTGAAAAACAGTTTCTTTAAAAAGCTTAAAATTAAACAGCTACACTGGTGTTTAATTTTCAAGCTATTTAAAATTAAATTTCTAATAATCAGATGACAGTTGTTGTTTGTTTATTATTTACTTCTGGTTCAGTTATCTGGGAACCGTCAAGTACACACTATTGATCAGAATGGCTCTATTACAACCCCTTCATGGAAATATAAGTAATAAAGGAAAAGAGAAGATTTGCTTCCAAGGATACATGTATATACAAAACAAAATCAGATGGAGATTTTTTCCTATTTTTCCACTTGTGCCATTTTTATCTGTGCCATTATTATCTAAAGCCGATTTAAAGATATACTTTGAAAAAAAAAGTAGATTTTTTATAACACTGGAAAAGCAAAATACGAATTTATAGGAATCATATGTGCCAGTATTTATAATAGTGGATGTTCAATTTATGACTTACATTTAAAGTAGAACTGATTTTGTGTCCATCTTTATTCCATGGCTTGTAATAAAGTCACAGAAATTTTGTTTAGGAAAAAAAAGCCATAGAAAAAAAAAACTTACAAATTATTTTTGCCCATGACATGTTTGGCATACATGAACTTATTGTCGTAGATTTTTGAAACACGATTAAGTAATAAGTACTGTCAATAATTTCCATGACTTGATCAATTGTTGACTTCCAATTGTGGATCCACAACAGCAGTGAGATCCGCTATTCACGCCATCAGGATTAAGGGATAGGGATAAATAAAAATTCTATTAAAGATAGACACAAAAAACAGCATTAATATTGTGCTGGGACATTTTTTTTCTTTGAATTCCTTTGAATTCAAATATGCATAATCATGTACAGAAGCCTTTTCTGTATTCCTCTTTTTTCTGTTACACCTTGCAGGGAAATTTGTCCTGGCTCTCCTGCATTAAAGGGTTGAGGTTAAAAAATTGCAAGAAAACGCGAGTAAAAAAACAACAGGATTAGAGCGGACAAACTCTCTTTTTTAGGCGCGGATGAATAAAGAAAAAACTCCTGCTTGGTTTGTTAGTAATAATAAAAGAAGAAAATGTTTATTTACATATACAGATTAAAAAATTAGGGTGAAAGGATAAAGAAACTTTGGAGAGAAAGAAAGGGAAGAGAAAATGTTCATAACAGAAAAAAGGCTTGCTCAAAATATTTCTCTGAGCATCTAAAAAGTTCTTTAAGCGAATAGAATTTTGTTAAGGTTTAGAAACACTCACAGTTCTTGTAGAGTGGGAAAATTGTTGGCAGATATAGGAAACTTGCAGTTGAGTGAGTTCGTAGGTCGACAACAGAAGTCCAGTGGGCGCGACAGAAGGAGTGGTGGAGGGATGCAGCTTTCAAATGGTTTTTAGTAGTGGGTTGACGTTCTGTCTTTCTAGCTCAGCAGGAATTTCTTCTTTGATTGAAAGTGGTTCTGAAGTTGACTGGTGCTTTCTATCGCCGACCTTACAGACGGTGGACCGAACTCTCACTGCCAAATAGACAAAGAATCTCTAAATTTATGGAGATTTGGGAGGCTCAGAAGAATTGGGGACTTTTCCCTCCAAAATCGTTATACAAATTTCCTGGCCCCTCCATTGGTCAGAAAACAAATTCTTATCTGATAAGAATCAAGGCTTTGGGAGCCAGTTTTGCAAGAAATGAAAACAGGTTGGAGTGAACAAGCTGTAAGGTTTCCCCCAGACTTTATGGCATCATGGAAAGAATAATGCTGGTGGAATTCCTTTTTATATTTTCTGGCTCTCTTGTTCGTCAGAAAATATATTCTTATCTCTAATAAGAATCAAGGCTTTGGGAGCTGGTTTTGAAAGTAAAAAGAGAGGTTGGAGTGAGGAGATAAAAAATAGCGAGAATGTGAACTTGTAAAATATTGTTTTCAAATTAAATTCCAACAACCTCTCTCTAGAGCTTTCATACATTTCCCTCTCCCCCTTGTTTCTCACTCCCACACATACACTTTCCCTGAAATATTTTTTTTTAAACCTGGAGATATATTTTCTGTTTTCTTTTTGAATTTGTAGGTCTGATGAATTGGATCGTAATTACAATTTCAATGTAATAAATTATAACCATGGAATATTAGTGTTTGAGCCTTTTTTATTTTATATATATATATATATATATATATATATATATATATATATATATATATATATTGTGTATATTTTGGCAGCATGTTTTCATTGAGACAAGTTTCATTGAATAATTTAGACAAGTTTTGTCTACTTATTTTCAATTTTCAAAAGCTTGGCTGTGAATATGAAAGGATCCAACTAAAAATAAGTAGACAAAACTTGTCTAAATCATTCAATGAAACATATATATATATATATATATATATCTGTGTGTGTGGATGGATGGATTCTGTCATTGAAAACAATGGATGAAAGTTTTTTTTCTTAATCATTTCACCCCAGGCAAAGCAATAAAGCTACTAAGATGCAAGGAGTTACCTAGTGTGAAAGAACATTATTAATGGGAGAGGCCAATAAAAGAATAGTAATTAAGAAAACAGAAGATAACAATTGAGACTTCATTTAAATTTTTAAATATCAAAGTTCACTGAAAAGCAAGAAGCAATTACCATGAAAGTATTTATAGAAAAGGGGCAGGGAACCTATGTTACACTGATGGCAAAGTAACTGAAGCTAAGATGCCAGGTCAGGAGCAATAATATTGCAGATTCTTCTTTGGATTTAATCAAGAATCTCTAAATACATAACAGTGGCACCCAACCAGATATGGAAGAAATATGCAATGCCTGGATGAATGGTAGACTTATAAATGCATAAGATAGATTCTTGCAAGAAAAATTGTCTTGTATGACACAGTGAACCAACTTTTCTAACAGTAGACCTAGCAACTAATTCAATATAATCTTTCCATTTCATGTCAATGAAAGACGTTATCCCAAGAAGTCATTCTTCTTGAGCTTAATGTCAGCTATGCTGATGGGAGGGAAAAATGTTTCTTTCAGACAGTTCAAAGAGTTCAACTTTGTTTTGGAGGCATTAAAATTAAAAAGCCATTTCTTGCCCATGTTAACAATAGATTTTCGGTCATTTTTGAGATCAGCTACCAATTTGATCTTATTGAACAGATCAGACTTAACATTATGATAGGAGCAGATAGTCATCAACAGATATATCAAGTTGAATACTGATAACATCAGGAAGGTTGTTGATGAAAATTAGGAACAAAGTAGGTCCAAGAATAGAGCACTGTAGGACACCCACATCATTTTAAAATCACCTAAACAAGTGGCCATTCAAGAAAACTTTCATTTCATGATTAGATAAAAAAGACTGAATCAAATGAAAAATTGTCCAGAAAATCTGTAACTTGTGATGAAGACCATGCAGAGAACATTTAAAAAGAGAAACAGAATTTGTCATTAGTAGTGGAGCTATATTTTTAGAGTCTTGATACTTCAACAGATATGGAGGTCTCTTTGCAACCAGCAGCAATAGAATTGGGAATACAACTGCTAAAATGTAGGCTATGAATAGATTCTGGCGAGCTTATTGAGACCATACAGATGGGAATTCATGTCCTGCAAGCTTCTCCCAAAAATTTTGAATTTTGACCAGTTGCAGGGGAATTTTGAGGCCATATGACATGAGTATTAGAGCCTATTCTATTTACATTGTCGGTATTTTTCTTTTGACTAGGCATTGCGGTACTGATTGATTATTTTTGACCAACATGGATGTCTTTAGACTTTTCTTTTTTTTTACTGAATTTTTTTCCCTGATATCGGTTTGTTCAAATATATTTTTATTTACAAATTGTATTAGCCAGCTTTTTTTTTCACACTGCCAGAGTATAGGTATTAAAATAATGCGTTATGTATATATATATATATATATATATATATATATATATATATATATTCAAGCATGTTTGGTTAAATAATTTAGACGTTTATTTATTTTAGTTTTATCTTTTCAAGTTCACTAATTAATTTCTTGGTGGCTGTAGAAAATTGATTAAGAAAAATTTGTAAATTTTCTTTCTCATCACTGTGCCAACATTTGGTAATTTAAATGTAACCTTGTTAGAAGGCAGATTGAGATAGTGGAAAACAACAAAAAAATTCTTAATAAAAAAGCACAAGAGATCCAAGGAAAGATAGAAAACAAAAAATGAAAAATCATGAAAGAAGTTTTTAAAATTTTTCTTAATCAATTTTCTACAGCTACCAAGAAATTAATTTGTGGACTTGAAAGGATTAAAACTAAAATAAATAGATATAATATATCTAAATTATTTAACCAAACATGCTTGAATGAAAATATGTGGCCTAAATCTACATACATATATATATATGTGTGTGTGTGTTGTTTTTTTTTTTCTCGTAAAAAAAAGTATTCTGTTTTTGAAAGTAGAATAGTCATTCACTTGTCAATAATTTACCATTGCATAAGGAAACACATTTGTAGTGTTGAAACATAATTACCATTGTGTAGCGATTTTTAACATGTTTTTGTTTTAATATCCTAAAATAAGTAATATATATATATATATATATAGAGAGAGAGAGAGAGAGAGAGAGTACATATGTAATTACACATGTACATACATACACACAAATATTTTTATGCAAACATACTGTATATGCACTGTATGTATTAACTCACACTTACTAGAAAGAAATTCATTGTTAATAACTTATTCTCTAATTTCCCTCACTTAATGATCCAATTGCCCCATTGAGAACCACATGTATAGATCTATTATATATAATACACTGTCTCTTCTTTTCCAAGTTGCACAGAATTGGCTTGAGCATTCTGGAGAATTCAAACAAATTGTGTGTCTACCATATTCACTTGAGATTGGTCCAATCGAGAGTTTATGCAACTTAGTATTGTACTGATAAATCATCAGTTACCTCCCTTTAAGATCTTGGAGGTATAAAAAGCACCCTGTAATATCTGTCAGTAGATGAGTAGTCAGAGTAAAGTGCAATAAAGCTTTGGTATAAGTTTATTCACTGGTTCTGTTTTTACTACAAGTATATAGATCAATTATATATATACACTGTCTTTTGTTATCTGAATTGGCCAGAATTGGCTTGAGGAGCATTCTGGAGACTTCCAAACGAATGGTGTTGCCATCATATTCCGCTGACATGAGTAAGGATTTATTGGATATGGTGGAGAGCTGAATTTGACATATAAGATCCTGTAACTATAAATATCATGTAGACACTTATCAAGATGGAATGATTCATCATCTCTCCTGAGATTCCCAAAACACTTGTGGAATCAATACCATGTCAAATTGTTGCACTTTGCTGTGCTAGAGTGCTTATACAGAATACTAGGCACTTATCCCATGACTTTTGACATATCGGCAGGATGTCGACTGATACACAATGTTGGGGAGTATTAATAAGTCTGCAACATGACATGACCAGGTGCATTAAAGGATGCAGAAGAGAAGACGGTGAATTTTTATTTGGATTTACACTCAGGATGTTTCAAAAGTTTATATCACATTCTAAGAACTCTTATATCCTGAACTACAAATGGTAGCATGATTGAACTGGCACCATTTAAAAAATAAAAGTGTCAAGTTTTCTCCAGTTAATTTAATTTTAATTTAATTAATTAAACTTAATTTTTGAACGCCATTCTGTCTGACAGAGAGGTCAGACATTCTGGACAGACTGATTGTGTGTTCCAGTGATGGCCACCTAATTCTCCAGAGCTCATGTCATGTGACTTCATCCTCTGGGAGTATGTGAAAGGCCTTGTGTACATACCTCTGCTTCCTAGAGAGATGGATGATCTGAAGATGCAAATAACTGAAGCCTTGGCAACCATTGACAATGCTATGCTTGATCGTGTTTGGCAAGAATTGGATTATCATTTGGATGTCTCCCAGTGTTCACATTGAACACCTGTAAAAACCTGTATAGGAACATGGAAATATTAGTTTTCAGGTAATATAAATTGTGTTTAGATATTCTCAATTGTTATTAAGATATACAGTGTTGCAATATGACACAGACTTTTGAAATACCCTGTATATTAATGTATTAAATGACAAAGAAGGAGATCATGTTGAAAATAAACATACTTTCAGCATTAAGGTTTTTTGGTTGTTCCTAATAAAAAAATTTTCCTGTCTTAATACTTTGCTTAGTCTCTGGAAGGCATCTTTTGCTATTCTGATGTGTCTTCAGATCTCTATGACATACATTCTGTCTTCTTACAGTTAATGATTTATCTTTTCTTCTCACTTTCCTCATTTCTAAAAAAATGCTAGGATGAAGGTTTTTCCTGAATGTAACTGATACTATTAAAATTCCTGAAGATGATGAAAAGAGGTGCTTGAAATATAATGAATTTTCTTTATAAATTTGAATAGGATGTGTGGCAACTAATACACAAAGCTTAACAAATATAATCAAAATTAAGCCAACAGACCTTGTCAGTTGATTTCAGTAAAGCATGGTTGAATATCTTGGCATCCATTTGCCAATTCAGTGAATCTGCCTGCAAGTTTGATTCATTATTCCCCCCTCTCTTTGGATCATTGGTGTGACTTTTGATTTCACAAGTTATAGTGACTTCCTTATTAAAAATTCTTGCAGCAACACAGCAACAAGCTAGATTACAAGGCATGGCTATATTTGTCATCACTTTCTATATAATTTAAAATAAAGAAGCTGGTTTGCTTTTCTCCATGTAATATGTCAAGATGATCACTGCTTAGATAATCTGAAATTATTATGAGGATTTTGATGACCAATTAGATAATCTGATTTATGCTGAGGATTTCATTGGCTGATTAGATAATCCACATTTATAATTTGAATGTCAATGACTGATCAGATAATCTGCATTTATAATATTAATTTTAATGGCTGATTAGATAATCAGCATTTATAATTCGGATTTCAATGACTGATTAGATAATCATTGTTTTTAATTTAGATAATCAGCATTTATAATGTGGATTTCAATGTCTGATTAGATAGTCAGCATTTATAATGTGAATTTCAATGACTGATTAGATAATCTGGAATTATAAGGATTTCAGTGACTGATTAGATAATCCAGTTTATGATTGCCAACTGACAAATTGATGATAGACAATTTGGAAAACTCTGAAATATTGGCAAACCTAGTTGTGGATCCAACCCTATAACAAAGTGAAAAAGGATCCAACCCTAAAAACTAAGAGGAGGCTGTCAGAGACCCTAAATAAGAACAAGGATGACTTGTACTGAATAAATATAGACAGTTGAATCAATGTTTCACCAGGCTGCCACATATGTATGGTTACTTAAGATTTAAAAAGTTAGTATTCACTTGAAACCTACAGTCAGCTGACACCTGCTGAGCAGATTCCAAGTGGATATAGTCAACTCACTATCAGAGAAGTCCTTGTTCTCTGTTAGAAACTCAGGAAACTGTGAAATTGATCCGAGATTCTTGGATGATAAGATTGAATGTGATGAAACTTTTCACCTGAGTTCCTACAGATGACGCCTTCACAGTGGTTCAAAACTGATTGGAATCAGACCTCTCTCTGGGGGAACATACTAACATTCTAATAGATAATCTAATGAAAATGTTGATGTTCTGTGTACAGACAACATTCTTCCAACTAGAGTCTGACATATACCAACAGGGGGAAGGTTTGACTATGGGTTCACTGTTCTCACCAGTGATGGCAAACATATGTTTCCATCATGCCTCTGCATGTAAATAAAATAAACTCAGGCCATCATTTCAGACAAAAAGGGATTGAGTAAAATGTTTTGCTGTCATGTCTTAGGTAAACAAATTTATAAGAAAAGGAATATCTGTCTATATCTCTGAGATGAGATATTATGATTACTTACATTATTTGCATTATTTGGACTGTTATCCTCATTTTCGTTGCCATATTCACAACATTTTGGCTGTTGTACACTCCAGCCTTATTCAGGAGATTGGAATTTTGAACTGGACACTTTATTTCATCGACTGGGGGGTAGATTTTTCTAGTTCCACGTGCCAGGCCTCTTCCATATGTCTTAGTTATTTCCCTTTAACTCAACTCTTCAAGTTTGGTTCACCACTGCTGTGGCCTAGTATTGAACACACAAATCTTTGGGCCTAGTCACTGGATCTAAGCAGCCATGTGTTCTTCAATACCAGACCACAGCAGTGGTGAAGCAAATTTGGAGAGTTGGGTTAAAGGGAAATAACTGAGACATCAAGAAGAGGCATGGCAAGTGGAACTAGAACAATCTACCCCATGTGGACGAAATAAAGAGTACAGTTCGGAATTCCAATCATCTGAAGAAGGCTGAAACATTGTGAATATGACAATGAAGATGAGGATAACAGTCTGAAGAATGTAGATAATGTAAGTAAGAAAAGAAATCTTATTAACTTTTTGCTTTGAAAATTAAATCCTTTACTGCTTACTTTAATCATGAGTTTGAATTTTTTTTTAATCATTTCACTTCAATCAAGGCAATAAAACTATGAAGACACAAGGGGTTACTTAGTTTTGTATATTTTCTTCTTATTTAGAATGTTTACAATGAAATCAGGATAAGATTTACATGTATCAATTGTTTTCACACTAATATTTTATCATAATATTTTCTTTGTCTTATTAGACAATGTTTCTATTTTTTCTGTTGTTTTCTTTTTTCCTCCAACTTCATATATTTTTATTATTCATTTTATATTTTTTCTATCCTACATTTTATGTCTACTTTTAATAATTTCAATATTTTATTTTTCATATAATTTATATTTATTTCATATTCTTATACATTTTTTATTTTTATAAACTTAAGATATTTCATTTCTATATTTTTATATTATATTTTTCTGTTTATATTATGGTTTCATATTTTTTATGTGTATTTTGCCTATCTTTTGTGATTTTTAATCCTTACATTTCTAGTTACTCTGTTTTTTAGCCTTTCCTCATTCTTTAGTTCTTATTTATTTTCAGTAAGGCAACAAAGACAAAACATTTTTATAAATTCATAATCAATTTTCATGTACTCAATGAGAAAATAAAAAGGCAAAAATACTAAATATAAAACCAAAATGAAAATCTTACACATCATTTAACACTTACAATAAAAGATAATATAAAAAAAATCCTTTAATCTATTAATATTGAATATAATATAGCTGAATGGTTAAAACATTGGCTTTCTGAGCATGACTTTTTGGTAATGTACTAGAGGCTCTAATCAATTGGTTAAGCATCTCACTTCACATGTCTTTTTTCAGACAAACAGTATGACTTTTGCTTCTCTAGGTCAACTGCTGATGTATTAACAGTTATTACTGAAAGAGTCTGCAAAAGTTTTAGATAAATATGGCGAAGATTAGGCTGTGGCTTTAAATATCTCAAACACGTTTGACAGGATATGGCATGCTGGTCTTCTTCACAAAATTTTTGACTTGATTGTTTTTTGTAGATTGAGATACAAGTTGTTAAAGACATTGCATTTCACAACTCAATGCAACTAAAATTTTGCATTGACTTTCATCTTACAACTAACCTAAGTTAGCCCAGTTTGTTTTAAAATGTAACTCCCCAAAATTGCAAGTGGCAAAATTCAAAATTTATTAGTTATAGGAGTAATTTTGAGTTCAATCCCTGGATAAGGTAGTACAGACTCAGACAGTGGAAATAGGATGAGTAGTAACAGAGAAGTACTAAATAAGAGTAATGGATAGTGGCTTGGATTGAGGAATCCAAGTTTGAATTCTAGTCAAATCCATTACATTCACTTATGTGCTATTACCCTTGGAAAAGGTATGAATCCTCTTCTTTTCCCTCCAGCTATGGGTAAATAGCAGGACAAACCGGGTTCTATAGCCTTGGTTGGCAACTGGTCTACTGCAGAAAGAAATGGCAACCTACTGTGGGAAAAAATCTGCCTCGTCAGTCATGTATTGAAAGATACATGATCGCCTAAGTGTGTATCATGCATGACACATAACTGACTGACTAAATAAGAACAAGATGAGATACCCCCAGACATTGTCACTGGAATGAGAACACTCTACAGCTGTAGAGTAAATAAAGAGTTCAGTTTGAAATTTCCTGAAAGTTACTCAGATCAACAAACATCTGATGAAGGCCAGAGGGAACAGTGCTTGAAACGTTGTGATAACAACAACAAAGATGAAACCAATATTCTGATTGTAAATAAGAATAACTCATCACATCCCAGAAATTCAGATAGAAATTTGTTACAGAATGCAGAGACTGGGCCAGGATAGCAAGCAATCGGTCAGAATATCTTGTGGGCATGGAATTCTGATAGTAATGGATTTGCCTTCATCTAAGTTTTTGGATATAAGAGCAAAACTGTGTGAAATCAGCAGAGCGCCACAAGAATTTTGAAACAATGATGAACTTTCTTCTTCCAGATTCCTTAGAAAGGCTAGACTTCACATGGTGGTATGCTAAATCAATGAGTGGGTATGTGCTCCTCTGAAGTTCTTCCTCCTGCTGCCTCCTAGAATTGATGCTACCTTTTGTTCTTACTGCATAATAAAATGAATAAGAAAAAGAAACCGTCTTTCATTGATAAAGTCTATGAAGTGGCATTGGGGCCTGTAGGGCTGAAGCCAGTGACAATATAGAATGTAACAAATTAGTAATTAAGGGACTCATAATTGTGGTATGTGGAGCAGCTTTTTCATCAAAATTTTGAAAAGTGGCTTTTAAAGCAGAAATTATAAAATATTTTTTGTTACTAATGTTTACTCAATACAAGGCCCAAGAGCAACTCAAGGTAGAGAGTTAATGTGCAGTGTTGTATAAGCATCAGAAACAGCAAAAAGTGAAGTTCTTGGGGCTATGCATGGAAGATAATGGATAATTCTAGACTTAGTGAATAACATTTCAGAGTTCAGTCATAGACATTGGAAGTATAGTGTGGAAGTAGACTTTAGAAGGAACCAGAAACTTAAAGAGGAAAAAAGGGATAAAACTCTACTCCTGTTCAAAGGACCCGGGAGTAATGATAGGCAAACATATCTACTCCTATTTAAAGAGGAAGGAAGGGAAGATAAATAAATAAATAATTAGTGAGTTCAGACAGAGATGTTAGACATATAGATTTTTACCGGGAAGGAATGTAAACCTTATTTACTCCTACTGGGGGAGGAAAAAAGGATAATAATAATAATAATAATAATAATAATAATAATATTAAGGTATGAACACCACCCAGACCCAGTTACGGAGATAGGACCTGTTACAATTCTATGGGACTACACAATGCACACTGACAGAACAATCAAGGCCAACCGCCCAGATATTGTTATTAAAGACCACAAACAAAAACGGTGCCTCCTTATTGATATGGTAGTCCCTGCTGACTGCAATGTATCTTTGAAGATATTCAAAAAGCTGTCAAAATACAAGGACCTTGAAATAGAAATCTCGAAAATGTGGCATATGGGAACATCAACAATCCCTGTTGTAGTTGGAGCCCTAGGATTAATTGGAAAAGATTGCAGTAGACTAATTGAAGGGATTCCTGGAAGTCCATGCCTCAAAGAAATACAAAAAATTGTTCTGACAAGTATAGCCCACACTTTATGAAGGGCTTTATCTATGTAATATTTTTTTTTTTTGTCAGTGGAGAGTGTCATGATGCCATTTCTAACCTTAGGTCCCTCGGTCGGACCCGGAAAGAAATGTGTAAAAGCCAGAAATCAAAGAAAATAAAAATAATAATAATAATTAGTGAATCAAATTAAACCTAACAAAAGTTTAAAGAATTTTAGATACATTTCAAAATTTAAAGGTCATGAGATCTTTTCAAATGTTTCAAGTTGATAAGGATCATTCAACTGAATGATGCTATAAAAGTCAAAATGGAGAAAGTTAGACTTAAGCTGTCATGAAAGTTAAACAAAGCAAAAGTTAATATCTGTCAAACTTGATTAGTTCTTTACATGAAACCAATGGCCTTTAGAAAACAAGGATTTGAATGGATTTTCAATGAACAAATCACATGAGTATTAATTGATTCAGAAGCACCAGAATGTCTCTGAACTGTCTGTCACCATGGAGACAGGAAGATCAAGTCAGAACAATTACTTTCTTGCCAAAACTGGTTGGTTAGAGAACTCTGCCAAAATGGAGACACATGTTTCACAATTGTTAATGGATGCCTCTTCTAAGACAGGAAAATCATTTGAATAAATGACTTTTCTTTGTCCATTGCTATATCATATCTGGTATAGTGCTTGTTTTTTGTATCTAGAGATTTATGATAGAATCCAAAGAATCTGCAATATCATCAGTCCTGACCTGGCATTTCAGCTTCAGCTCTTTTCCCATCACTGTAACATAGCTTCCCTGTACCTTTTCTATAAATATTTTCATGGTAAGTGTTCTGAGGTGCTTTCTCTTTGGTACTTTGACTTCATGAATTTAAGTGCAGTACTAAATTAACAGTTAGGTCCCAACATTTTACTGTTGAAATTCCTACATGTAAGTGTAAGTTCTATACTAACAGTCTCTTCTAGTGCACTTTTCCATTGTGAAACTCTTTTTCAGTCTCTTGATTTCCAGTTAACTTTGATCTTCAAAAATTTAAATGCAGTATGAATCCTTTGTCTTTTTAATTCATGTTCTTTTATCGTTCTCTCTCCTTAATAATGATTTTCTTTTTCTCATATTCTCTGAACCATGATCTTCAGAAATTTAAATGCAATATCAATTGTCATCTTCTGTCACTTTTGATCCTGATATTTTAATGTCCTCTCTCTCTTTAATGTTTTCTCAATTTATTTCGTTTTCAATAATCCCTTGTGTCCTAGTGCTTTTATTGCCTTGCATGGGGTGAAATGATTCAAAAAAATAAGTTGCTGAAACCTGAGAAGAAAAACTGATTTTTATAACAGTACAAAATAGCTTTTACAACCAAGTAGGAAGTACTAATGAAATTAGTAATAAATCAGTGGTGTAAATATCAGTTTGTAGGCTGAACAGTGCTAAGCCCCTGACAGCCTATCATGTGACCAGATGATAGCTGTTAGTGACAGTTCCACACCTGTGGGCATTGTCCTAAATGATAATAGCTGTTCACTTCCAGTCTAACCAGTGCTCGTTGTTTTCCTTTCTTTGATTACATCTGTTGCCAGTCATATGACTCATAGTAAAACAACTGTAGTTTTCTTTTTTTTTTTTAAGGTTTGTATTTTCACCATGACAACCTCAGCTCACAATATCAAGGTGTTTATTGAGGTGTGGAAAACCTGGACACATGTTTGCTCTTTTTGAGCTATACGCAGTAATGAAAGAGATTTCGCAAGGATATTGACTTAAGAAAACTATATTGTTTAAAGGCACATAAGTGTACATTTTAATATATATATATATACATATATATATATATATTTGTAAAAATTTCAGATTGAGTATATCTGTAAAAAAAATAATATGAATAAAGATGAAAGGAAACCTTATCTCAGCCGATGTGTTTCATCCTCTGAGGGAGTTTATCAAGGTAAATGCAAGGATTTTATTTCATAACAAGTATTTATATACAAGAGCAAAATATTATTGGCTTTTCAAAAATTTTTAAATTTAAGAATACTTGTAAATATTCATCAGGTTGATTGAAAAATCATGGAGGATGCAAAGTGACACAATTTAATGTCTAATAAATAAAAGTGAGTAAGGGATGTCATTGAATATTTTTTAATCCAAATTAATAATTAAATTATTTTAATTTGGGATTAATTTATATTATAAATTTTAAATAATATGAGGTTATGGATTTAACCATTATCTTTAAAATTTTCTTTTTCTCTTAAATTTTTAACATTTTTATAGTCGCGTATATTGGCTTGCGAAAATATTACTTCTTCAGGAATGGAAATATTTTTAAAAAATCTGGGGCACAGATTTATATTTTGATAAGAATTTCCTTCCATTAATCATCTGAGAGAACCTTCTCTGCCTTCCATCAGCATGGCAGATGCTAACCTCCAGGAAAATGACTTGCTGTACTTTCTTGGTCAACATTCTCATCTAAGATGGAGTGGAAAGACTATATTGAATCCACTGCTAGGTCAGCTGCTAAGAAAGTCAGTTCACTGTGTCATGAGAGACAATTTTTCTCTCCAGAATCTATCTTACATATCGATAAGTCTGCTGTTCATCCATGCTTAGAATATTGCTGCCACATATGGTCTGGTGCTCCTGCTATTAACCTGGAGCTTCTTGATAAAATACAAAGAAGAATCAGCAATATTATTGGTCCTGATCTATAAACCTACCATTCGTCCATGCTTAGAATATTGCTGCCACATATGGTCCGGTGCTCCTGCTATTTACCTTGAGCTACTTGATAAAATACAAAGAAAAATCAGCAATATTATTGGTCCTGATCTGACAGCTCAGCTTCAGTCACTTACCCACCGCCATAAGGTTGCTTCTCTGGGCCTTTTCTATAAATATCTTTTTGGTAATTGTCCAGATGAGCTCTTTGCTATAGTACCTAGACTTTATGAATTTTAGTGCAGTACTAGACTGGAATCGAGATCTCAATTTACAGTTGAGCTGGCTAGATGTAGCCACAAGCTCTATGCTTCTGATTACTCTTTTCTCTTTCCACTCATTATTAATGTTTCTGTTCCTAATTTTTTCACACCCTGTAACACCTTGTGTTTTAGTGGCTTTATTGCCTTGCATGGAATAATACTGATTAAAAAAAAGATAAAGTAAGTTACTTTCTCTTTTAATAAGTGTGGAATTCTTTAGATCAAAGTTGTGCTTGAATTTACTTTTATGTATAACTAATGTGTTTGATAAATTGTTGTGTATAAGATCCCTTTTGTGTTCATAGATATTCTTTTTAAATTTCTGTAAGTTTCCCCAATGTATTGTGAGGAGCAGTTCTGAAAATTTATTTTATATACACCAGCTTCAAAATTATTATTCTTGTTCTGATCATATCCATGATAGTTTTGGATGTGGTTGTAATTATTTTGATGTTGTTTAGATTGGATCAGTTGTTTTGGATAGTTAGTTATGGAGTTAGTAGGTAGTAATATGTATTATGTATTTGTTTTTCTCTAGTTTGTTGTTATTAACAATGTTGTTATCTTTGAATCTACATCTCCCTTGGCAGGAAGTTAGATTTCTGCCAGAGAGATGATAGTTTTTGTTTGTAAGGTTTCTCAAAAAATTCAGGTTGGTAGACAAAAATAAAATCTCTTTTTGCAGTTGTATATTCTGTAATTAATTAATGTTAATTCTCTTAACATTGTGGATGAAATAATAAGGATATTGGAGGTTTTTAAAACTCTTTTGTATGTATATTTCTTCTTTGGTAAGTACTGGGGGCTGCAGATTCTTAGTGCTCTTAAATAGAATCCTATAATTATTACTGATTTGATCATGTTATAATGGTGGGATAAAGAAAAAAACATGTTACAGATGACATGGGTGAGTGTTCAGAATACCACACTCATATACTAGAAAATACCTGCTTCAGAATAATTATTATTGTGGATATTTTTGGCTCTGATCATATGCATGATAGTTTTGGATGTGGTTGTAATTATTTTGATGTTGTTTAGATTGGATAGATTGTTTTGGATAGTCAATGTTATGGAGTTAGTAGGTAGTAATATGTATTATGTATTTATTTTTCTCTAGTTTATTGTTATTAACAATGTTGTTATCTTTGAATCTACATCCCCCTTGGCATGAGGTTTTTGTTTGCAAGATTTCTCAAAAATTTCATGTTGGTAGACAAAAATAAATAAATAAAATATACTCTTTAATAAATAGAGTGTCTACTCAAAAATGGGTATCCACTAAAAATAACATTTAAGTAATAAAATCTGTCAAATTAATAAATAAAAAAATCCATCCTTTCTTTATATATATATATATATATATATATATATGTTATGGTCCAGTTCCTTGTACCATGGTGATAGTTCATGGTAGAATCAATAAAGAAGAACTCGAACACGGATATGGAATAACACAGATATATTACAAACAGGAATATATACAGAGAAGTAGAAAGTGTTAGTACGAACAATCAGGTTTAGTAGTAATTGTCTGAACGTGACTCTGTTGCGGATGCCTCTGACTTGACTGACTGACTCGCTCACTCTGACTGACTGACAGACTCCAGACAGATGTCACTCCAGACTTCAGACTGAACAGTATTTAGTCACCCCTCCACAAGGGCATCATGTGGCACTAGGCCGGTTTAATGTGGGATCTCTGAGCCCGTGGGCTCAGCCAAAAATATGCCCTTTGAACCTGTATAAATGGGTTCAGGGTCAGTTTACCTCCCTGAAAGAGACTCCGCCCTTCGGTGTAGCCTCGTTCGGGTTCCTCCCCACCCGAAGGCAGAGAGTTCAACCGATCTGCTGGTCAGCCAGTTCTCTGACTTCAGACTGAACTCCCTGCTTCCTCTTGAGGCGCAGTATTTATTACATATGGAATAGTCCATTATGTTATTATGGGTAAGGTCTCATAACAATATATATATATATATATGGCGTACTCTCTCATCATATTTGACATATGAGGGTCAAGCAGCTCATTTCCTAGGAACTGACAACCCAAACACTACCACATATGATTTGATTATAGTGCTGAAGGCTTTGTGCAGAACCAACCACACTTTTTGAAGGGCCAAATACAGAGACCTGATACACTACATGCCAAAAGGTCCCCAAACAACCCTCTGCAGGTTTTGAATTCAGGGTTATCCTTCTCCTAGACCAGTTGCCATCCAAGACTATAGAACCCAGTCTGTCCTGCTATGTACCCATATCTGGAGGGAGAAGAAGAGAATTAATACCTTTCCCAAGGGTATTAGCATATAGGAATGTAATTACATTCATATATATATATATATATATATATATATATGTGAACATTGAAGTCAATACTCAGAGGTGACAGGCTGTTCCATGCTAGACACAATCGTCAGGCAGCCTGACAATTTCATCTAGCATGAAACAGCCTGTCACCTCTGAGTGTTGACTTCAATGTTCATTTTTATATTTAACGTACGTTCTATCTCTGATATTGAGCACTTTATCCCATAAATATAGCATACCTTAAAATTATATTTCTTTATATATATATATATATATATATATATATATATATATACATACTAAGAATAAATATACATTTTGCTCCTCACCACTCGGTACAACTCTGAGTTTCATACATGTTTCAATTGTCAGGCACATTTTGAAAATTTACCTTAAACATATATATATATATATATATATATATATTAATCCTAATGCTACAAAGATGCAAGAGGTTAAAAAGAGAAACGATAATAAAATAATATAATTCAGGAAGAAAAAATATGGTACTTGGTGTTACATTTAAATTAGATTGTAGGTGGCAGGGGAGCAAGAAATCAGAAGGTAGTTCCACAGGTGAGAAGTGTGAGAAAAGAAACTATTAGAATAGAACTGACAGTTTGATCTCGCTAGTTCAACAGTAAAATTGTGAGACCAAGTTGATGATCTATTAGCACGCTAAAATTCATGCAGTCAAGACACCAAGGAGGAAAGCTCATCAGGAAAATTTCCATGAAAATATTTGTAGAAAAGAAAGAGAAAAGCCTTGTTATGTTGGTGAGAAAATGACTGAAGTTGAGATGCCAGGTCAGAATTGATTAAATTGCAGACCCTTCATTGTGTTTTGACAAGAATCTTGAGATATATAGCGGGAGCACCAAACCAGAGGTAGCATCAGTATTCAATGGATGGATGAAGGGTAGATTTATAAGTGTGCAAGATGGATTCTGATGAGAAGAATTTTCTGGCATGACACAGTGAACCAAATTACCTAGCAGTAGATCTAGCAATTGATTCAATATAGTCACTTCACATCATGTCAGTGGAAAACATGTGTTCAAGTAGGTACAAAGTATTGCTCTCCTAGTGTTTAGCATCAGTCATGCTGATGACAGACAGAAAAGGTTCTTTGTGGTGTTTTGTTTTGGAGGCATTAAAATTTACAAGCCATTAATTGTCCCAGTTAACAACTGATTGCAGGTCCTTCTCAAGAGTAGTTGTCAGTTTTATTTTGTTGGATCTGTTTGACATGTTACTAAGACAGCATTAAATAGCTGTGTCATTTACATAGATATCTAGTTAGGAATTAGGATGGTTGTAGATGAAGATAAGAAACAGAATAGGTCTGAGGATAGATAATATAAAATGAACTAGAAGCATGTGCATTCAACACTATATATATATATATATATATATATATATATATATATATATATATATATATATATTTATTTAAAAATTATAACATAAATATGTTATAAAATCACTACAAAAAGAGCCATTTGTTTCAGCACTTCTGGGGTCTTATCAAGTGATGATGTTGAAGGTAAATTAAATCTACATTCGGCATCATCACTTGATAAGACACCAGAGGTGTTGAAACAAAATGGCTATCATTGTAGTGATTTTATAACATATTTATATTATAATTTTTAAATAAATAATTATATTTGCTCTACTCTGTATTGAGCACTCTTTTAAGAATAGTAATTGTTGGTTATTGGAACTTATTCCATATACACCAATCCTATACTTGGAGATATATATATATATATATATATATATATATATATATATATATATATATATATATAAATTATGAGATAAGTCAATTCCACTACCTTGGTTTCAAACTGCCTGATGATACTGAAAGTTTGAAACCAAGGTAGCAGAACAGATTGATCTCCTAATTTTTTAAATTTAAAAGCTCTACATGTTAAATTTTTATTTTTCACCAGTGTATTGAGTACTTTTTAATACTACTGTTTCCTGGTCTAATCCAACTCTAACCACTGGCATTTTCATGTAACAAACTCTGGAATTTGAACTTGGCTGACCGATTAAAAACATGGTTAGAGATGTAACTCAAAGAGAAAATAATCATATAATCAAGATGTTGACATTCCACAATACTTGAAACAAAGTTAGAAGGAAGCTTTTATCATTATTGGAAAGAGCAATAACAGTTACCTGAACCGAAAAACCTATTTTCCTGAAAAATAGTTTTAAGAGAAAGATTTAATAAATTTCAACCAACAGTACTACTGGCTGTTTGTTCAATGTATGCTAAATGTTTTCTTATAAGGAAACAGCTAATATTAGCATTATCAAATAAATCACTTTGCCTAGAAACGCTATGCAAGGCCTCAACCTTTTATGTAGAAAAGAGGTAAGCACTGCCATGAAACTCCCTTGCACTCGTTTATGTTATTAAGTGTTTTGTTCATGGATTTTCCCCTGATGCTGGTACAATATAAACTAAAATTGCATTTAGAAAGGAGATGGGCACTGTCAAATAAAGCCATTTTTCCTCAGAGATATGATGAAGGATAACAGTTCAGTAGGGCATACCAAACAACCACTGAGCTACAAAACAAATATGTTATTCATTTCGTAAAATCATTTTATTTTCATTATGCTGAGCAAGTTCATATGATGAATGCAACTATAAACGATAATAGAAATGAAAACAAATCACAACCACCGAATTCTTTCATTCCATTCAGATTCAAATTTCCTGCTTTGATTTCACTTCGAGTTAATCTCTCAAGAAAAAAAAAAGTTTGGTCAACCTAAATTACACTTGAATATTTCAGTTAATCTTTAGAGTAATTTTCAAGAAAATAATATATTGGATTATTTCGGAGGGACAAGAGCTTAAGTAGCTAAAATAACTGATTATTCTACAATTGAGCACAATCTATTCTTGTCTTTATCCCAAATTCTTTACCTCTCGTGATGCATTGTATAGTTGAAAGTCCTTGAGATTCCCAGTATTTTTTTCCCTTTCACTCAGAACAAGTTACAAATATAAGCGTCAAAAAGTCATGCAAGAAAGGTTTGGTAACATACAGAAAAAACATTCTGACCTTATAGATAGATAGATAGATAGATATTGAACTAAACATTGTGGATATAGAAATCAACACTGCATTTTGACTGATAGCATCATGCTTTAATCATCAGACCATATCCACACACTATTTATAGTACTCTTCCCCTATATAGAAAATTTTAAACAATTATATATATATATATATATATATATGGCATGACAAAGTGAAGAAGGTTTATTTGTGACATGTTTCATCCTTCAGGACTTCAGCAGATTCCTGGCAGATCTTCTATTATCACAGTGGGCGATACCTACTAACAGAAGTGATAGAAAGAAAAAGAAAAAGACTCTAAACGAATTTGGCTAGATATAAAAAGAACTAAATTCTAAATCTCCAGCACTCCTTGTTCATGTGCATATGTAGTCGTACAAGCATAAGAAATTTAGTCCGATGACACACGTCACAAATAAACCTTTTCTACTTTGTCATACAATTTCCCCAATATTTTTCTTGATATCTATGTCTATCTATCTATCTATCTATCTATCTATCTATCTATCTATCTATCTATCTATCTCTATATATATATGTACTTTTGAAAATTTTATTGGTACAAAATTTTATAACTGCCATGAAGAGACCCAACTTTATTATAATAATACTCATGATGGACAATTAAAAGGAAGAAATGAAAAACAGGCTAGCTAACTAATTTGAACCTCACTCAACAGAACTAAATTGATTTGTTTGGGTTTTATGGCATATCAGCCACTGTGGGTTATTTAATGCCAAATCCAGTTTATATGAATTTTAAATGCCTATTTTGTATGGAATAAAAAACGTATAGCTGGCAACATTATTGTTTCAAAAACTTATAGCTGGCAACATTATTGTTTCAAAAATGCATAGCTGGCAACATTATGGTTCCAAAAACGTATAGCTGGCAACATTATTGTTTCAAAAACGTACAGCTGGCAACATTATTTTTTACAAAAAACATATAGCTGGCAACATTATGGTTTCAAAAACGTATAGCTGGCAACATTATTATTTCAAAAACGCACAGCTGGCAACATTATGGTCCCAAAAACGGATAGCTGGCAGCATTGTTTCAAAAACGTATAGCTGAAATTATTTTAACAAAAAACGTATAGCTGGCAACATTATTCTTTACAAAAAAGTATAGCTGGCAACATTATTGTTTCAAAAAAGTATAGCTGGCAACATTATGGTTCCAAAAACATTATCTGAGGCCTTGCTGTTGGATGTAGTTTATCGCCATACCCAGGACGTAGAACTAAATTGAGGTTAATATATAAGTATAATTCATCAATAAAACGGAATGAGAAAGAGGAGAAAAAAATGTCTAATTTAGAATTAAAAGAGGCAATTTACATTCAGGACATAAAACTGAAGAAGCTTTCATCTCTAATTTTTTTATTGAAACTTATGGTTTTACACAACTTAATGAGAGATATCATCAATTATGGAATGATACTATAGGCTTGCATTTTTTGATAGGATACATCCTATAGGATACATCCTATAGTGCAGCATACTGTATAGGATACAGTATGCTACACTTATTCATGAACGTAGTCATTCTAGGCTTGCATGTAAACATCTGAATAAATTGCAATATTTAATTTATAAAAAGTTTGATTGTTTTGCAAATCCCAATATGGGTCAATATGTTCTGAATCTTTCTTCCTTTCACTTCTCTATGCTAGAGATTTCTATACTTTTGCATGGATTGGATTTCTGTATTCCTCCTTCATGAGAAGAAATTCAAAGTTCTCTTTGCTCATTTAGCTAGGCTTAACCTGAATTTATTTATAAAGTCAGTGATCTTAAGGCTAAATTGAATGACTTAGCACATTCCTACACAGGTACTCCTATTTTCCTATTGGGAATCCAAGTGGAGCAGTGAACAATATTGTATTATTAAATCATTTTTTCTGAAATCCTTAGTTATTACAAAAATGTCTCAGGAGTCATCATTCTTGACTATCAAGATTATGTTAATAAAATGATGACTATCTTCAAGGATAACTCTAAATTTGTTCAGCTAGTCCCTGTAAATAAATACAATTGTACGTTATCTATTTAGGCTAAGTTCCATAAATGTCTACTTAAGTGGGGTTCTACCTGCTGACATTTCGAATGAGATTAGACCCTCTGGTTCTATTTATCCCATCTCTATTGTTTGCTTAAAACCCATAAAGTTGGATTCCCACTGAGACCTATCTTGTCCATGATAGGGTCCTCACAGCATAATGTATCTAAATGGCTTGATACTAGATTACAACTGGATTTAGAATGATATAATTCTTTTCTGTATTAAAGATTCTTTTAAATTTTCTAACTTTTTGAAGAACTACCCTCTGGCTGACAAATATATTTGTTTCTTTCATATATTGAGCCTTTTTACTTGTGTTCCTTTTACTGAAACTATTGATACATATACTGATGGCTTATACCAGGGTCAACTGTCCCCTCCTATTCCAGAGGATATTTTTGTTGAACTGATAAAATTTGCTATGATGTCTGTTGAATTTAATTTTGATGGCATCATGTACAGACAAATTGATGAATTTTAAATGGGTTCCCCTTTGGGACAGATTTTGGCTAACATCTTTGTGAACTTTCATGAAGAGAGTTTGTATTAGGTTTTAATAAACCCAATGTTTATTTACATTATTGTTATGGGAACTTACCTATAACAATAATGGACTCTTCCTGACACTATAAATACTGCGTCTCTCAAGAGGTATAATGAATGAATTGAACTCTGTTGAACTCTCTGCTTTGGCAGAGAGGAACCCGAACGAAGCTTTGCCAAAGGGCAAGGTTTCGTCCGGGGAGGTAGACAGGCCCTGAACCAGTCTAGGCAGGTTCAAAGGGTATATTTTTGGCCGAGCCTACGGACTCGGAGAAACCCACTTTAATCTCGGCCTCGTGCCACATATATTCCTCGTGGGTGGGATATTAAATACAATGAATGGTGTAATGAGACAATATTAGTTCACACTAAACCAGACAGAAAGTCATTACTAACACCTTCAACTTCTTGTACTATATTTCTGTTGTAATATATCTTTGTTATTCTACTCTTGTGTTCGTGTTGTTCTTCCTTGGTTCTAATCTTGGACCATAACTGTGGTGCGAGGATATTGGACCATAACAATTATGTAGATGATATCCTCTGTCTCTTTAACGAGAATGAAGCAGAACTTTTTTATATGCCCTTTAATAATATTCATCCAGCCCTTAAGTTTACATTGGACAAGGAAACTAATTTTTCTTTTACTTTTCTTGATGTTCTTGTTTGTAGAACTTTCCTGGGTTTTCTAACTTCAGTATACTGAAAACCAACCTTTTGTGGTCTATATATCTGTTGAGACTCTTTTTGTCCTATGAAACAAAAACTCAATTTAATTAAGACTATTACACACAGGGTCTTAATGATTTGTTCTAAAATTAAGCTGGATGACGAGATCAGATTTATTACAACTACTCTTTGTAACAATGCCTATCCATTGGACATTGTTCAAGCTGTCATTAATAATAAAATTTCAGATTTTAATAAAACTAAACCTGCTTCTCTGCAGAGATGCCCAGTATGCCTATGTCTTCCTTGGCTGGGTAACATCAGTGGCAAATTCGCTAAGCAGATTTCTTCAACAGTTCGACAATGCTATTTCACACGTGTGTTTTTTTTTTACTAAGCCCATCTTGGAATCCATGTGGAAAGACATTCTTCCTGCTCACCATAATAGTTCCATTATTTATTTATTCGAATGTAGTTTCAGTTCACACTACATAGAAAAAAAACAATCAAAGTCTGGATGTTAGGATTATCAACACGTGCCTACAAAAATTCGTAACTCCAACTATTTAATTTAAGATGTTCATATATGGGTCTTCTATTACTGAACACCTCATAAATAACTGTAAATGTGCTGCTAATTTTATTGTGGACTCTTCCCATTTTAAGAAAGTCACACTCCAATTACTACTTAAAAATGTTAGAGGCCATATACATTCAATCCATGTAACTTTCTCTTTATAAGTAGAGGGATTTTGTACTCAGCCTACAAGTGATTTCTATTTAAAAAAAATCTTTTTTTTTTCTCTTCTTTCCTATTCCATTCTATTGATGATTTATACTTATATATTAACCTCAGTTTAGCTCTGTTGAGCAAGGTTTGAAACCAGTTAGCTAGCCTGTTTTTAATTTTTTTCTTTTTAATTGTCTATCATGAGTATTATTAAAAAAAGTTGGGTATATTTATGGAGGTTATATATATATATATATATATATATATATTTATAAATTCATGAATCATTCATACAAAAAAGAAATATAGAGGTTAATGATTTAAATGGCGAGAATACTTCATCGCAAACAATCTAAATAAGATACATCATCCCCGAACCTGTATATGAATGATATGATCCCTGTTTATAAATTCCAGTTGCATAAGGTCTTTTTAATTTTTTACAAGCTTTCGTCTGTTCCTACAGACATCCTCAAGTATGGAAATAGATTTTGTTCTTGTTTTTTACTTCTCGGTAATAAGAGGACAACGAAAATAGAGATGCAATCCGAAAAAATGCTATGAGAAATTGGTTATTGTTTTGGAACGTGCAGTCGCAACACTGAGTTTGAATTTAAATTTTAAGGTTGTGTGTTTTTGTACAAATATAGCAATAAGAGAATTCTTTTTTACTGGTAGATTTTCTGTCAATATGGCATGAACTATATTGTCAATAATTACAGTAATGTCACACTTATTATCCGAAAGTTGCACGTTGGATCAGTTATTTTAATTTCAATTAAAAGGTGCAATTATAATTTATAAATTCATGAATCATTCATGCAAAAAACAAATATAGAGGTTAATGATTTAAATGGCGAGAATACATCATCACAAACAATCTAAATAAGATACACCAACCCCGAACCTGTATATGAATGATATGATCCCTGTTTATAAATTCCAGTTGCATAAGGTCTTTTTAATTTTTTACAAGCTTTCGTCTGTTCCTACAGACATCGTCAGGTATGGAAGTAGATTTTGTTCTTGTTTTTACTTCTCGGTAATATATATATTGGAGAGAGAAAGAGATGTGCTGAAAGTCTTTAAAAAAATAGAAAGTCAGCCATTCAAATTTTAGCTATGTCCAACATGTTTCGGCTAGAAGTAATGCTCCTACTAGAATTAAAAAAACACATAAATAATACATCTCACATAGTCAAAAACATTAAAAGAAACTAACAAAACCAAAACAAAACCCCCTTGAAAATGGTTAAGGAAGTGACTGAAAATGATAATGGATGATAAGGATAGTTTTTGTACTCCCTTATTGCTACCAAACAGAAAAATGTAAGCATGCTGGAAAAAATAAATAAAAAATTAATAATAAAATAAAAAATTAATAAATAAATTAATAAATAACTTAATAAATCTTCCTTGCCTATCATAGTTAATGAAAGATGTTTAAAAGAAAGGTTTTTGCTCAAGTATATATTAGGTTGGTGCAAAAATAATGACGTAATAATGTCGTTTTTTGACGTTAAAAAATACGTCAAAAAACGACATTATTACGTCATTATTTTTACACCAACCTAAAATATATATATATATATATATATATATATATATATATATATATATATATGTATGTATGTATGTATGTATAATTGACATTTGGAAAACATCTCAAAACTCAGACACTTAAGGCAATATAAGATGTTAAACAATTTTTTAAAAGTCACTCATTTTCTTTCTCTTTTTAGTCTCAAGCAATGCAAGCTTGGGAAAAATAATATAAGATTTAATTATTTTAAACACATACAAATGCATACACACATAACATATTTTTTGTTATTCATCTGATGAAGCCATATAGGTGAAATGCATTATCGGATATTATTTTCGAAACATACTTTCATGAACGTTTTTCCAAATATCAGTAACTTGTAACACTTTCAAGATTGCATACCCAAATTTATTATATATATATATATATATATATATATATATATATATATATATATATATATATATATATTTAGTGTATCGGGGAAGCAGATCATTATTCAAACATATATTGTTAACTATTGTTAACTATAACAGACAATGAATGTCTATTATGTTTGATCATGAGTTGTTCTATAATAATATTTGTTGTTATATTTAACAATATATATATATATATATATATATATATATATATATATATATATATATAATTGTTCCCCCAAAGCAAGCCAGTAAAGCTACTAAGACACAAGGGGTTATGAGATTTAGAAAAAGAAACATTACTAATGAGAAAGGACAAAAGAGTAATCAGGAGGACAGCAGATAGCGATTGACATTGCGTTTAAATCTTTGAAGATCATAAAGTTGGCTGGAAAGCATGGAGTTAGAAGGGAATTCCACAAGCAAGAAGTGTGATAAAAAAACTGTTAGCATAGAATTTACCTGTACATCTACACAACTCAACTAGTGCAGACATAGGAATTAAAAATATATGGTGATTGTCAGTTTCATGTTTCAATGCTAACTTCGCATCAAGTTTTGGTCTGAAGATTGCATTGTCTATATCCATAAATGTTCTGTCTCTGATAAAAATATACTTTTATGACATGCTATATTTATGGGTTAACATGCTCAATATCAAGTATATTGTGCATGTATATATAAAAGTGAACACTGAGGTCAACACTGAGTAAGAATAACCTGTTTCATGCTTTAATACAATTTTCAGACCAGATGGCCTGAAAAACAAAGACTGACATGTCATAAACTCAGCCAATCTGGCCTACCCATCTGGGCAGCAAGTGTTCATTTATACAAGTTTTATTAAACTCTGCTATTTAACCCATGGTTGTGGAGAGAAAACGTGGATTTACATCTTTCCAAGGGTATTTGTGCAAAAGTGAATGCAACCTACTTGGCTGAAATTTCAACTCAGCTCACACATTTCACTTGCTGCACTGATATTACTATGCTATGCATGTACACACACACATACACACACATCTATATATTTATGTATATATATAGAATTTAAATTTGGATGAGAATATGATGGAATGACAAATATAACAATGTTTTTCAAAAATATAATATATTTACCATAGATATTACTGGCTTTAAAGAAGAAATATTATTCTTCTTATCATTGCTCCCATATAATGTTTGAGTTCAACAAATGGTTCATATATACACAATTTTATTAATAAAAATCATATATGCTACCTCCTTCAGCTTATATACCTTCCATTATTATGCCAAACTAAGCTAAGATTATTACTTTATATGCCTGCCTCTGAGTGTATTTCTCCCTAGCATTCTAGGTAGGTAGGCCTTCCTTTTGAAGACTGGTGCTACACACTCTTCCTACCTTCATATTACTATATTCCGAGATGTATCTGAATATGGTTTAGTTAAAGAAAAAAGTGTTTTATCTGTCCGAGCTAAGCTTAGTAAATATCTTGTCTTTTTCTATGTGCCATGTCTCTTCAGAATGTGAATGATCATGGCTCTCCACAATTATCTGTCCTTTGTAGCTCTTAGTAAATTTTGTTTTTTTACTATCTCTCTTAATCCCTGTTCTACCAACCATTTATACAGTTTCACTAGTTAGGTTATTTTCTACTTTTCTTTGACTGTCTTACCTTTAAAATGTCTTGTCAGTGTTAAATTTTCTAAGCCTTCTTTCCTCGTTACATCGCCTAGAAATTTCAACTGTCTCTTCCTGATATAAACTTTGTCATTGCTCACATGTTCAGTCCCTGTTATTCTCAACATCTTTCTGTAGAACTATATTTCAATTGCCTCAAGTTTTTCTTCAGCTCTGATGAGACTACCCAGCATTCACTGCCATATAAGAGGACTGATATTATGTAACAGTTAAGTACTTTTTTCTTCGTTTCTAACAAGATTTTCCTGTTTCTTAATGTTCAGATTTTGGAAGGCATCTTTTGCTGTCCCAATGCATTTGTGGATTTCGGCGTTTCTGTCCTCTGTGAAAATACTTCTTAGATATTTAAATTGTTGTACTTGCTAGAATTCTGTCAGAATAGAGTAATACTTTGGAAAGACTAACACAAAATTATTGAATGATTTAAAAAAAAAAACAATAATAAATACAGACTGAAAGACTTCCTTTCACAAATGACCAAATTTAAATGTGATTCTCCACCTAATTTTGCCATTCACTGTTATTGATCAATCTGATTAATATACGATCAATAAAATGATTCATGTCTTATGACTAGAAATGGAAAAGATGAGTCACAAGTAAAATGAAGCAATCCCCCCTTCACTCTCAAAACAACAACAAAAAAAAAAAAAAAAAAGAAATGAGAAAAGAAAGCTTATTTTGCTTATGTAAACACATACTAATCAGAAATTCAATAAACGATCTCAGGGACTCTTCTCTCCCTGAGCAGATAAAAGTCCACAATGACAAGGACAGTTTTAATATCACTATCAGAAAGTTTCATCAATTGAAAGATTTATGCAGAAGAAAATTGGTCTATGAAAAGAAATTTGATATCAATCGCTTCTTTCTAGCAAATATCCAGAGTTTTTTTTGTTGTTTTTTTTTTCCAGCACATAACAGTGGCTTAAAATATAAATTTAGACCCACATTTCCATGTCGACAGGGTTGAATCACCCCCATTCCTTATGTACTGCTTTTGGTAACAAGCACGTTCCACGCTAAAAGTTTCTTCTCAAGAATTGCTACTTTTTAGAACAGAGTCCCATTGTGCTGAATACTACAATATTTAAGTCTAGGGTTAAGCGTTCACTATCCTCCATATCTTCACAACCTTCACTTCCTTCTTCCTCCTCTTATATTCATACCAACTACCACATTCAGTAACTCTTTGAGTGGTTATTGGACTGTTAATTGGGTGAACTATATTAAAAAAAAAAAAAAATAAAAAATAAAAAATAAAAGTAAACCGCTTCTGTTTAAATCTACATTATTTTAATGTTTTGGATTGATCATTTTTTATGAGTTATCAACCTTTTGTAGGTTATTTAAACCTAAAACATAATTTGGGATTGTAAGAATAACTTCTTTTTTTTGTGAGTGAATATTGTATTAACAGCTTTTTGGAGATAATAATGATTTTTAGATATAACTTACTATTTAACCCATCTGGAGGAGAGAAGAGGTGAATTCAAACCTTTCCCAGGGCTATCTGTGCATAAGTGATGAACCAGACTGGAATTTGAATTCATGTCTCTGATTTCTCATTCTAAGCCACTCTCCATTATATCACCTGCACATTTAAGCTTACAGTACCTGTTATTCCCAAGTGGTCACCCATCTAGTTACTGACCAGGCCCAATTTTGCTTAAATTAGGTGATTAAATGAGAAACTATGTTTCAGTTCAATATGACAGTAAGTCAACATTATTTTCCCTTTCTTGTACTTTAAATTCTTTTTCATATGGTTTATTTTTACTTAACAGTGGAGATTTTAAGGTAAAATAAACTAGTCATCTTTTCAAATTCTTAACTCTTCAGCCTTCATTTCATGCCTAAAAATCAGAGATTAGTCATTATTATTTCATATATGGGGTAACCATCACTAATCCAGAACCACTGAACTCTACAGGGTGTCAGATGGTTTTTCCCTGTTTCTTTGTCATAAACTCTCAATATACCAATGGTGTATAAATTACACTAGCTTTGAACAGATAAATCGCTGTCAAATTTTTTATATGTTCTAACTTATCTGTTATGAACAATGTATGGTGTTTTCTTTTAACACCACAAAAAAAACTTTCTGTATACATTGGAGCCATGATTGGGATTAAACATCAGCAAGTTATAATAAAATACCTTTCCAGTGTTTGAAACACTACCAAACAGTAGTGGCAGTTCCATTTTGTGATCCAGAAAATATGAAATTGCTCTCAGAGAAAAGAGTGATAGATTACTGATTGAACAGCAGATTACGGATTACTTGATTAATGATGGCCAATCTCTATCTTTTGGACTATTGTCTTTTATTTTCTTCTATTTTTATTGATTTAACATTGTTTCAACTCTTTAGCCTTTTTTTTTCAAATTTTTTATTTTTATTTTAAGGTGAAGTATTTTCCTTATTTCCTATATAGTTACCTTTCTGATAAATTGACCATGGTAAGATTTGAGCCCAAGTCTCATGGTTGGAAAGCAAACATTCTAACCACCCAACTTAATGTTATCGGCCTGTAGATGTTATCTCAGTATATGGCACCTTTGGAAAGTATCTGAAAACCATACCATGGGTTGACCCAAGCTTTGTGAGTGAAATTGGGTAGTCGGAACTCTCTGGGAGCTGTTGAGGGTTGAACTAGCAAAAAGTTGCAAGTCATCATGGCCAAGGGTTTTAGTGCACTTGCCTTGTTCAGGCTGTTGATCACACCAGATAACTCACTCTCTCCCTGAAATTGTAACTAAGGTCTGCACAGTATAAATCACAGGTATTCACTGTGGGTGTTAAACAAACACAAATATACATGAGCAAGTGTCTGCAATAGAGATTGGCTAGCTACTCTCATAGACAGGCATGCTTGAATATGAGCAGCTAGCTATTACATATTTAGTATTATTATCTTCGATTTTGTTGTTTTAATTCATTGTTTCAACTAATATAACTGACATTTCCTTATATTTCTAAAGTTTTGAAATGAAGCCTTTATTAGTCCATACATTTCTTAGGTTATTATTTTCATCTTTGTTTTTAATATTCAATTCTGCTTCGGTTTGACAGAGATTTTAATGTGTTTTTAAATGGTACAAGGCCAAATGCTGGTGATAGGGAAATCATGTTGCTTCATTATTCTACTCAGGAAATGTGTTTGCCATAGAAAGCAGCAGTCTAATTCCTATCTTTTGACTTGGCTCAAAAAATTAGCCATAATAGTACTGTAACCACTAGGCAGGCCATTTACTGGATTAAAGATGAAATATATTTTATCATCGCAGAGCAAAGATTTATTGATATTGTGTATTTTTCTTCCCATCTTAAACATACTGGAAATAGTTCATAAACAGATAAGAGGAGTTGAAGCAAAAAATAAATTATTACCTTTTTGTAATTAAACAAAAAAAAAAGAGCTAAATAATTAAAATAGTCTAAAGCCAGATAATTGTAAATAGGATTAAATGTTTACCAAATAAAGAAAGAAAGGAAAGAAACAAATTCTTTGTAAAGGGATTTTTCAAAAATCTCCATGAGGATAAAATATGTTTAGAAAAGACTTCAAAGACAGCTTTAAAAAAAAAAAAAAAAAAAAAAAAAAAAATACAAAAAAACAAAAAACAAAACAAAGCTGATCAGGTCTAAAAATTTATCTGAGGAAGATACGAAGTTAGCTAAACTTTTCAACTACTGTCAGTTAGTTTAGTCTTTATCAAGTACTCTGCAATTGTGGCTCTTTGTCAAACTTTGTCGATTTCTACATTTGAAATTACAGGGTGCCTGTCATGAAAGGGGTGATAAGCTGTAAAATCAAATCAATACATTTTTTTTGAGAAAGTTATTTCACATCTTAAATTTCTCAAACTAGTTAACGTATCATACAGATTTTTACAAAATATTTTCTTTTCTTAAAAAGATTTTGGCACCCTAACCTGTGACCTTGTTAAACTGATGACCTGAAAATGCTAAACAGGGAAAAGTATAAATGTTTTGTTCTCAGATTACAGTCAAAAATATTAGTTCTCATGTAATCATAAGAGAAGTTAAGTAATGTTGAACTTGGTTGGTACTGATATAGATAATGACTTACATACTATAAGTGACAGGGCTCGTCATTGTGCTGGTGGTATCACGGGTACGACTAGCTTGGACTGGCTCAGGCCCGGACCAGCTATGACAAGCCAAGACCAGCTATGACTAGCTTAGACCAGCTCTGACCATCTTGGACAAGCTATGACCAGCGGCCCGAATGAAAACACTCGGGTCTCCATGTTAAAAACCGACTTTGTGTCACAACCTGACTCAGTGGGGGGGGGGTCAAGTAAATACACATACTATAAGTGACTTGTGCAAGAATAAACAAAGTTTAGTAAATAAATTATCCTGCTCTTCATAAATGGAAATGGCATGATTTATAATTAAGTAATTGAATAACTGATATCACCGGTTCTATGTGTAGTGAGTTTATGCCACAAAAGCAACTGATTGGCTGTAGTGGATATACATAACACCAGTAGATGACTGGCACTTTTAAAAAACTGATGATTTCAAAAAGAAACTCTTTTCTCTTTTCCTTTGCTTATGATCATAAGGCCCTAACAGGGAAGACCTCCTCGCCATCCAGTGAGTAAGTGGGACTTTTCTTGGTTCAAAAAAGTAGATATTTAAACTCGGACGCTGTTGTTAACGAAAAGTATACCTTTTCCACCACCAGACTTTTACTATTTTTATTTCCTTTCATGGAACAAGTATTTCAGGAATTTTCAGCCTGTCATGTATTTGCTTTCATTCTATTTCATTTCATTGAGGACATTTCGTTGATGGTATAGATATCTCTTCAGCAGACATCAATACAGTGATATAAGCTTATATTTTGTTATTTCGTCATGAGAAATGTTGATAATCAACAAGGAAGAAAAGGAGAAATATTTTTGAAATTCCATTGTTATTATTTCATACTCTATATTCCTAATTTTTATTCTGCTTAACATTACATGAAATTCTAAAAAGACATTAAGAAGGCAGTTATATAAATAACAAATTCAAAATAAAATTAAAAAGAAAAACATAGAAATTGAATTTGACGAACTTGTTAGATAAGGACTAATTAGATAAAACAAGCAAGTAGTAATTGAATTCAGCATTCATCTCAAATAAAAGAAGAGAAAACTATTAATAATTAGCTTTTGTCTGATCTTTATCAGGCAGAAAAATATGATGTATGATTAAATGCAACAATGCTTAAAGAGAAACAATTACTGTTTTCTTTTTCTTATAGAATATGAGGTGTGATCAAAAAGTATCAGGACTGTTGCTATGGTAAAAGAGCTAAACTATGCAAAGTGAAGCCATTTGGCACAGATTGACATTGAACTCTGTTGTGCATCCTGTAATGACAAAAGTATGAAGGTGTAGGCTTTAAGAAAGCTTTATTCAACTGAGAAGGTTCATATGTAGTGTCCTTTTATAGTCCCAGTAAACAGAAATAGCTCTCTCAAAGAGGAAAGTAATGAAACAAGGGGAGACCACTCTTGATTATTCATAACACATCCATCCTAAATTATAACGTTCTTACTCACTTCTCTTGTTTATAGCAGTGTTTGGAAGAAAAGTGTATAGAATATCATTGTCTTACCAAACTGCAGAGATTTCATCAGTGATCATGAATTGTGCTGCAGATTTTGGCCAATTACAACATTCCTCACAACCACCATATTCCCCAGATCTCATCCCTTACACCTTTTCCTCTTTCCAAAAATTAAATTTCACTTGAAAGCAATAAGATTTTAAGATGTTAAGGAAATCCAAGAGAATGCAATGAGTTAGTTACTCACTATTCCAAAAGAAAGGGGTTCCAGAAATGCTTCCATCAATTGAAATGATTCTGGATAAAGTGTGCGGCCTCAGAAGAGGACTACTTTGAAGGAGATTAAATTCTGAATTGATATGTGTTGTAGTTCTCTTTTTATAGTACCAGTCTGACCAGCTCTTGTATTTAACTTAAACAGAGAAAAATTTCTCTTCAAAATTTTGTCTTGTGGAATATGATACAGCAATGCACCAAAGTCTATTTTGTCTACAAGAATCACTGAAGATTTTGTTTTGCGGAATATAATACAATAGTGTATCAAAATTGAACCTAATGTTGTTTGTCTATCTCTTCAACTGAACTAGAGTATATGTCTTTTACACTTCCTCTAAATAGTGGATGGATGTTCTTAAAGCCTCCTATATGGTGCACATTTTTATGCTAGGCCTACTGAGGATGAAAATTTAGATAAACTTTCCACAGGGATATCAATTGTGAAACTATAACAAGTTTAAATAATTAACAACACAAGTTTTTTTTGGTTTTTTTAATTGCATAGAACACTTTATGGCAAGACTTGACCATCAATTCCACCCCTTTTATCCAAGCAAAGTAATGCTGAGAGATTTATTGATTGGAAATCTGATTGTTTGTCTAGCATCACTTCAGCTAATGCATCTTTGAAATTCAGAGCTATTCATGTCCTGACATTCCCATGGAGTCCAAGTATAAAATTTGTTCAATTTAAAATGGAAATGAATCTTAATTCAATGATATTGCTCTTTACACTAGTAAACTATTTGGCCTATATATATATATATATATATATATATATATATATATATATATATATATATATATATATTAATTAGTACATATACGTGTACCTACGTTTTGGTGTGCAACTAAAGTTTTGGTGAATTTTTCAGCTCATCAGGCATATCTTGTGCCCAACGAGCTAGGAATCCAGTGAAAATTTAGTCACACACCAAAACATAGGTACACATATATGTACTAATTAATATATATCTTTGCTCTGTATAACCACATTGAGCACTATTATGTTTACACCTCATGTATAAATTTGACGATTATTTATTTGCTTGCCCACACATACACACCAACTGATTCTTCTTTGGATTTTGTCAAGGAGCTCTACATAGATAGCAGGAGCACCAGACCATATGTGGCAGAAATATTCAAAACAAGGATGAACAGGTAGACTTATAGATATGTAAGATAGGCTCTGGAGAGAAAAACTATATAGGACAATACAGTAAACCAACCTTCATGGTAGCTGACCTAGCAATGGATTCAATATAGTTTTTTCACTTCATGTCAGTTGAGAAAGTTAGCCTAAGAAAGCACAGTGAAGTCACTCTCCTGAAGGTCAGCATCAGCCATCCTGATGGGAGGGAGAGAGCATTCGCTCAGATGATTAATAGAGAGCAGTTTATTTTGGAAGCATTAAAATTATCACATCATATATATATTAATTTCTTACAAAAGCCAAGGAACCCAATTAGGAAAAGTAAGTAATATTACAAAAGTAAAAAAAAAAAAGAAAGAAAACCTGTTGTCTCCTTGAGATGAAATGTGTCCACTTCACAAACAAAACCTGTCATAATCATTATTTAGACACACACACACACACACATATATATATATATATATATATATATATATATATATATATATATATATATATATATATATATATGAGTTTCTTCGCTTTTGTAAGACATTAATATTCTTATAAGCTGATACTAATTGCACAGATCCTATCTTTCTTGCTGCTTTGAATCTTTTTTTCCTGGATATTTGAAATTTCTTTTCAAGTGACACTTCTGCATATCTTGTTGCATGCAATGTACACTATTGAAAAAAACTAGCTGTGTATATATATATATATATATATATATATATATATATATATATATATATGTGAAAATATATAGAAAATAGGAAAGAACTGGTTAGGTAAATAATCCAAAGTTCTTTAGTATTTTTGTTATTATTTTTAAAATATAGTGCTCGATACAAAAGTAGAGCATAAATATAATTATTTATTTAAAAATATGATTCCAACACACTACATAAGAGTTCTCATGTTTCGAAACATGCGAACTCTTATGTAGCGTGTTGGAATAATATTTTTAAATAAATAATTATATATATATATATGGGTAGGATTTATTAAACAAATGCATTGAGATTTACATTCACTCTGATGATTTATACAATAACACTGACATTTGGGCCAGTAGAGAAAGAATAAAATTATAATCATGCTTGTATTTCAAGGCTATCTTCATTTGAATTTAATATCTGTAGGTTTTAGCATTTCTTATGGTTCCCCCCAATTTTTATTGTTAGTCTATAATTTCTCTATTAAATCATTTCGAGTGCTAATAAATTAGAAATAACACTGGTAGTTAAGTTTCTATGCTAAGGATTTCTGTTGACATGAATTGGAAAGATTATTTTGAATCAATTGTTAAGTCTGCTGCAAGGAAATTTGGTTCACTGTGTCATGCTAGACAATTTTCTCACAGTAGTCTATCTTATCCATTTATTATTAGTCTACCATTCATCCATGTATTGAATATGGCTGCCACATCTGGTTTGAATTCTTGATGAAATACAAAGAAGAATCTGCAGTGTTATTAGTCCTCACCTGGCATCTCAGCTTCCTGTGTCTTTTCTATAAATATTTTCATGGTAATTGTTCTAATAAACTTTTCTCTATGGTACCTAGACTTTATGAATTTAAGTGCAATACTAGATTGGCAACAAGGTTTCATCATTTTATAGTTGAAATGGCTGGATGCAACCGTAATTTCTATGCTAACAGTTTCTTCCATCACACTTCTTTCCTGTGGAAATTTCTAGCTTCTTGATTTCTAGACAACTTCGTTCTTCTCAAATTTAAATGGAATGTCTTCTTCTGTCTTCTTAATTTATGTTCTTTTAGTGTTCTCTCTCTTTAATAGTGTTTTTCTTTTTCACATATTCTTTCATGCTCAATAACCCCTTGTGTCTTAGTGGCTTTATTGCCTTGCATAGGGTGAAATGAAAAAAAAATGAAGATGATATGTTTAGAGTCCAATGTTTTACAAGAAACTTTTTTTTTTTATTCTTGAACAAGCAGTTTTTTTTAATTCTGTCAGTTTAGACTTTTACAGCTAAAACCTACCATACAATATCCATGAAGTCAAATCCCCTTCATCCTCTCTGTATTCCAATTATGAAGAGAAATTTCCACTTAGACATCTTTTAGAGATGCTTCCCTGAATGCTACAATTTTAATCTATTTAAATCAAAGGTCAATCATTACCTACCCTTCTTATAATCTTCACTTCCTACTTACATTCATATCACACACCTCATTCAGTAACCCTCTACCTTGGTTTGGTTTGGTTAGGTTTATTTTATTTTATGGCATATCAACCACAATAGGTTATTTAATGCAGACAAAATTTCTTTTTTTTTTCCAAAATGTATAGCTAAAATATTAAAAAAAAAAAATGTATAGTTTGGTTTGTTTTGTTTTGTGGCATATTAACTTCAATGGGTCATTTAATGCTGACAAGATTTTTTATTTCTGGTAATATTTTCTTTTTTCAAATATTTATTGCTGATACTAATTTTTTTAAAAAGTATTTCTGGTATTAAAATCTATTTTTACACTTTCATAGTGTTTTGAGTCAGGTTATGGGGTCAACTATTTGCCCATAGCTGGGACCCTAACAGGTGCTACCACCCCATGTCAGGGTAGACTTGGGAATTAAGAGGTGGTTCCATGCTCCTCAAAACCTTCTGATCAGAGGCCTTGCTGTTGGACGTAGTTTATTGTCTTACCCAGGACGCTGATGCAGTCCACTGTCATACCCAGGACACCCCTCTACCTTGAGTGACTCCTGAGACTTGTAGTGGGTTAACATGAGTAAAAAAAAAAATGTTTATGTACAAAAAATTGAATTGTACATTGTATATAATTATAAAATTCGAGAATGCTGAAATCTAGAATGGAGACTAAAAATGAGAGATATAATAGGGTTGGGAAAAAAATAATGGAAATATTTACACTCAGTGATTTCCCTCGGGATATATATTTTATATTTATAAAAGACCCAGTATAATTTATGGACACTGATATATATCTGTGTTTTCCAAATGTGTAGATGTGATTAGCCAGCAAACTGTTTAAGTGACAAGAGAAAAGAAAGTCTGGAAAAACAGCTCTGAATATCAGAAAGTGCTCCTGGTTCGTTTGAATACTAAGATTTTTTTTTAATGAAGTTCTGTATAGGCAAAGGTAGTGATATTGGAAGAATTGATTTTTTTTGAATATGTTCTTGCCACAAAACCATAATCATTTCAACCATTTTTGAGTAATTTTCTTTCTAGGAATTTAAAAATAAAAAAATGTTTCATACATTTATCAAGATCATCCCAAAGAAAAATAGAGAAATAAAAAATGAATGGATAGCAGATGAAATTCTTGATATGTTGAAAAGGAGACAAAAAACAATGCCAAAATATGGTACAGAATATAGGAAACTGCACAAAGAAATTAAGAACAAATGCAAGTGGCTTAATGAAAAATGTGCAGAAATATCAGGCCATCCCATAAGTTCTGTCTGAATTTTGAATAAAGAAAACAAGTGACCAAATGTTACATTTAATTACAGATTCAATCAACAATGTATTTTCCCTGATTATCTATGACTTCCTTCCATCTATTAACAAGCTTACTAATTCCATTACTGTAAAATTCTTTTGGCTTTGATTCAAAGAACTCACAAATGTCAGTTTTAACCTCTTCCTGTCTTACAAAAGCTGTTTCTTCCAAATGATTCTATAAGCTACGAAACAAATGGTAGTCTAAAGGAGCAAGATCGGGGGAATAAGGTGGATGAGGAATTTTCTCCCAACCAAGTTCTTCGATCTTTTGTGACATGATTCTTGCTGTGTAGGGTTGTGCATTGTCCTGATGAAACATCACCTCTTTTCGATTCACTAGAGCAGGTCTTTTTTCCCTCAAAGCTTGGTTCAAACGCTCTAATTGCTGACAGTATATTTGAGCATTAATTGTTGCATTAGGTGGTAAGAATTCAAAGTGTATTATTCCTTGGCGATCCGACCAGATTGAAAGAAGAACCTTTTGCCCATGAAGTTCCCTTCTTGGCTGTGGCTGGGGTCCTTCCCCTTTACCAAGCCACTGTCTACAATGCTTAACATTTCGATAAAAGATCCATTTTTTGTCGCCAGTCACATGGAGAGAAGAGCAGATGTCAACTCGGGATTTGAGGTTGTTTTCAGACAATTCATGAGGCATCCATTTTACAAGTTTAGGAACTTTTCCAAGTTGTTGAAGATGATGATGAACAGTTGTATGGTTTGAACTGACAACCACTGCCAATTCCTCAACTGATAAAGCAGGATTTTCTTCAAGGGCTGCTTCAAGAAGCTTTTCATCAAAGTCAACTGGACATCTGGTTCGATCTTCATCTTCAAAGGTGAAATCTCCACCTCTGAATTTTGCAAACCATCTTCTGCAAGTTCTTTCATTCACACATTCCTCTCCATAAACTGAGTGAATGTTTCTAGCTGTTTCGGCTGCTGAGTTTCATTTCTTGAACTCATAAAGCATTATGTGCCTCAAATGATTCTTGGGTACTTCCATGTTAGCAGGGTTTTAATCAAACAAAATTTAATTTTATTGTTCTCTGAAATAAAATTTGATCAGTTTAAATGCATCTAAACATAAAAATAATGTTCAGCTCCATTAGACATTATAAAATACTCTTTAAATTTCGTTCATTTTAACAAAAAGTTAAAATTCGGACAGAACTTATGGGATGACCTGATAGAAAAAAAGAGTATCACAGATGAAGTAAATATGCATAAAAAATAAATAAATAAGAGAACAGAACAAAAGACATGCTCATTAATAGGATGCATAAAATCCAAGGATGGGACACTGATAAAGAAAGAAAAACTTCATAGATGGAATGAATACACAGTGGAGAACTCTTCTACAATGAAATCATAATAGAGATTCTGGCAGCCTTAGATGATTTGGGCACAAACAAAATTACAGAGATAATAAATGAAATCTACAATAGTGGTGATATGCCAGGAAACCTAAGTAGACCTATCTTTATAGCACTGCTTAAGAAACCAGATCAAATAATTATAAACTCTATTGGGCACTCAGTCTAATGAACCACATAACAAAACTTATCATCAAAATTCTAATGAATTATGTATGCAGTAGAATTAAACCAGAAATAGGACAAGAACTGCAGGTTCATTGAAGACACTGGAAAAAAGAATGTCATATTTATGCTCAGAATGATATCAGAAAGAGCAATACAGGAGTATTAGGAAACCTTAACATATTTTGGAAGGATATTAGAATACTCCAGAACCTATACGTATAGAAAATGAGTTCAGTAAATATAAAAATATAGAAAGGTGTGTAAAACAAGGATGTGTCTTTTCACCAGACGTATTCAACCTATACAGTGAGGTGATTCTGAGAGAATTAGAAGCCCTACCAGGATTCATTATTGGCAGCCATAATCTTGACAACATAAGATATACAAATGACACAGTGTTGATAGCTGACATAGAAAGGAAACTACAAGAACTCCTACAGAAGCTAGCGAAGGAAAGTGAAAAGAAACAAATAAACATGCAAGAAGACAATGCATGTTTGTTAACAAAAGGAACAGTCTAAAATGGAAATTAAAATTGGAGATACCAAAATCAAACAAGTTCAACATTTTAAGTAACTGGGACATGCTTTAAAAGAAGATGGAAAGTGTGACACTGAAAAATGAAGATGCATTGGAATAGTGAAAGAGGTTTTTCAAAAACTAAGTAAAGTATTAAGAAACAGAAAAAATTTCATTAGAAACAAAGAAAAAAGAGTACTGAACTGCTACATAATATCAGTCCTCCTATATGACAGTGAATGCTGAACAATATTATCACAGATGACGAATAAACTTGAAGCAACAGAAATATAGTTCTACAGAAGAATGCTGAGAATACCATGGGCTGAACATGTGAGGAACGGCAAAATTTTAGAGAAAATGGAAACAAAAAGGACACTTATGTTTTACATCAAGAAGAGAAAGTTGAAATATCTAGGGCACATAATGAGGAAAGTGGGCTTGGAAAATTTGATACTCACAGGACAGTTTAAGTCAAGAGGGACAGAGGAAAACAACAGATAAGCTACCTAACACACTTGTGTAAATGTATGGCAGAACAAGGTTTGGGAGATAACAAAAACACAAAATTAAGAAAAAAATAGGAAATTGTGGAGAGCTATGATTTCTAATGTATGGAAAAAAATAATATTTTTATTTATAAAACAAAAGTAATAGTTATTACTGAGAATGATATGCCAAATATATTCGTACACAGACAAAAAGTTTGTAAGGTCAGTAATTTTTAATGCAAATAGTGCAAAATGATAACTAGAGTTATCTTACTTGCACTAGTGATTCATGGTGGGAGGTTCTTTTTTTCATAGATATTTGCTACCACCATATTAAATACCCTTTCATATATGAATAGAATTAGTCATAATATCAAGTTTTTGTTTTTAATATTCATTGTTTATTATGTTTACAGCAATTATGGCTATTGCATAAAAGTTATTTAAAGTGTAATAATAATAATAATTAAAATCTCTCTCTCACAGATGTGCTGTTGCTTCCCTCAGTCTTTTCTACAAATACTTTCATGGTAACTGCTCAGACTAGCTACTTTTGCTGGTTCCCAAACTGCATGAATTTAAGTGTGCTACTAGGTTGTCATCCAACTCCCACCCTTTCACTGTTGAAATTGTTAAATGTAGCTGTCTTTTCTACTCCAATAACTTCATATCTTGCACTTCCCATCTGTTGAACTCCCTTCCTCTTACTTGCTTCCCTGATAGCTATAATCTTCAATTATTCAAATGCAATGTCAATCAGCAATACCTTGATCTAATTCTCCGTCCTTCTCTTCATCCTTCCCTCTATCACTCTTCTTTACTCTTGTTCCCACATGTCTACTTTTTTGACTCTCATGCAAATGAAACCTTTATCTACTATTCCTGATTTTTATGCAAACCAAACCTTTGTCTACCTTTTTGATTCATATGCAAACCAAAGCTTTGTCTACATTTTTGACTCACCTATAAACCAAAATTATTTCTCCCATTTTGACTTCCATGCAAGTCAAACATGTCTACATTTTTGGCTCTCATGCAAATGAAACCTTTATCTATTTTTCTTGATTTTTATGCAAACCAAACCTTTGTCTACCTTTTTGACTCTCATGCAAAACAAACCTTAGTCTACATCTCTACTGCTTATCAAAATGATAGAACTCAGCATTAAATAAGGTTAAAATATGCTGTAAAATAAATCAAAGCAATCAATATTTCTTATATTTGTCTTCTAACATCAATGTATTTAAGTATGTTTCAAACAATTTTTCTTAGCAAGAAAATTTTGTATCCATTTTTGAGGAGCTTTCTGTATATTAAATGTTGATTGCATGCAGGTATAAACACCTGTGCTGCTTTTGAAGTGCCTTGAGAATTGAAGCTGAAATTGATTGAAATGTCTTTTCCTGTGTGGTTTCAGCAAAGCCTTCAAGATCTCAGTTCACTGAGTAATTACAGCTCTTGCTTTTAAATAAATAGGAAGAAGAATTCCTGAGGTCCTAAACAGATTTATTGATCTTTACTGAACAGCCTCAGGATTTTTACTTATTCTATATATACACCTATATTTTATTTGAATACATTTCATTAAATCTTATTTCTAAATGAACAAAGCAAAATTGGTGGCAGAAATTACATCTCAGCTAATACATTTTTTACTAAATTTAACCCAATACAAGTTTTGAGAGCCACTCATGACAGAGAGCTACAGTTTAAACGGTAATGATAAATAAGGTGTGAGATATGAATGTAAGAGAAGGGAAGATGAAAAGAAGAATGAGAGTATGAGAATAAGGAGGATAGATAACAATTAACACTTGACTTGAAAAGGTTAAGTGTAACATGTTCAGGGAAGCACTCATGTAGGAGTATGTTTCACACAGTGTCATTTCTTGGAAAAAGTCTGGAACATGGGAGAGATACGGGTGATTTGACTCCTTGGATGTAGCATAACATGTTCTTACTCACTTTATGCTGTTCTTTTTTTTTTTTTATTAAAGTCAAATTTCTATGAAGAGCTTGGATTTTTCATTAGGAAAATAAACAAACAAGTTTAACTATCATTACAGTAATAAAGAAAATTGTATGCTGATATTTTAGAAAATGTGATAATATTTTATGGACCAATATCCTAGCTAGCTCGGCCATAACATGTAAATACATGATTTAAAGGACATTTTCAGTAATGCACATATTGTAAACCAGACACTTGTCTCCTGTGTGATGTTGTAGGGCCTGCTAAATCTTCTTACATCTTTGTGTGAGAAGTAAATCTATAATAAAATATATAGAGAGAATATTTATGTCCTATTTAGATTCTGACAGTGTTTTATGACCTTCAGTTAAACCATTGGATCTGTTGCACCATCTGTCAATCCAATCCAATCCAATCCCCAAAAAGAATTACAAAGCCTAATATTTAAGGAGAAGAAGTCTGTTCATATGAGCAACTTTGTACTAGCCATTTGTTGCTCTTCACTGCTGATTTTGTTCTATTATACAAGTAGTAGTGAAATAATGAAATTTACCAAAAAAGATTTTTATCAGCAAGCTGTTAGGTCAGCATTATTAAAAAATCAAAGACGGAGGATGCTGACCATAGTTAGGATCATAGAACACCAAGATCATTTTCTTAGCAAGATATTATGTGCTTTGCCAGGGCTACATATGGTTTTGAATTCAAAATTGTTGTTCTCCTAGACTGGTTGTTAACCAAGGCTACAGAGCACAGACTGCCCCTACTATTTAACACATAGCTAACAAGAGATGAAGAAATGGATTCATACCTCTCCCAATAGAATTTACGCATAAGTGAAAGTAATGAATTCAGCTGAAATTCAAACTTGGCTTGCTAATTTCTCATTCCAAGCCACTATCCATTGCACTAAATGCACATCCATATATTTTAAAAACAAAGCATCACTTCAACATCTTCCCCTCAGATTAATTTAGGGAAGAGGATGTTTAATTGACAAAAAAGGTGATAACCAAATCATTATTCCTCCTCTGCTTGTAGAGGACCAGCTTCCAGTTATTAGTTACAATACTATTTTGAAATTCTTAAAATATGAAGCAAAATGTACCAAGTATGAACACTGAATTCAATCTTATATGCAAACTGCCCTAATGGGTAGGTCTGGATTGATCAAGAGATGTTGGATTATGATACATATAAAAATTTATTCTTGAGTGAATATCTTTATAAATAAAATAAGGCATTACTACCACTGAGATTGCTTTAGGAGAATGTTTAATTGTAAATCTTAGAAGACAAAGCTTAGAGGTGAGGATGTTAAAATGGCCCGTCCAGAGGAGAGGATGCTAAAATAGCCTATTTAGAGGGAAGGATATAAAATTGTCAGTGTAGAGAGAAACAGTGTTAAAATGGCCTGTCTGGTGGACTGGGTGGAGAAGTGAAGATGGCCAGTCTAGATGAGAGGATATTGAAATGGCCAGGTTAGAGTAGGGAAGAATGTTAAAATGGCCAGTCTAGATGAGGGGATGTTAAAATGGTCAGTTTAGAGGAGAGGATATTAAATGCCCAGTCTAAAGGGGAGGATGTTAAAATGGTCAGTCAAGAGAGGAGAATGTTAAAATAGCCAGTACAGAGGGGGGATGTTAAAATGGTCAATCTAGATAAGAGGATGTTAAAATGGCCAATCTTGAGGGAGTTAAAATGGCCAGTGTAGAGGGAAGGATGCTAAAATAGCCACTCTAGAGTGAATGATGTTAAAATGGTCAGTCTCGAGGGGAGGATTTTAAAATGGCCTATTTAGAGGGCAGGATGTAAAATTATCAGTGTAGATAGAAAGGATGTTAAAATGGCCTGTCTAGAGGGGATGATAAGAAAATGGCCAGTCTAGAGGTGAGGATGTTAAAATGGCCAGTCTAGAGGTGAGGATGTTAAAATGGCCAGTCTAGAGGTGAGGATGTTAAAATGCTCAGTCAAGAGGGGAGGATGTAAAAATCCCAGTCTAGAGGGAAGCATGTCAAAATGGCCAGTCTAGAGGGGCAGATGTGAAGATGGCCAGTCTAGATGAGAGGGTATTGAAATGGTCAGTCTAGATGAGAGGATATTGAAATGACCAATCTAGATGGAAGAATGTTAAAATGGACATTCTAGATGAGAGGATGTTAAAATGATCGGTTTAGAGAAGAGGATATTAAATGCCCAGTCTAAAGGGGAGGATGTTAAAATGGTCAATCAAGAGGGGGAGGATGTTAAAATGGTCAATCTAGAAAGGAGGATGTTAAAATGGCCAGTCTAAAGGGGAGACTGTTAAAATGGTCAGTTTAAAAAGGAGGATGATAAAATGGTCCACTACAAACTTTGGAAAGCAGGACAAAAATTTCTAATTTGATTTTTATCTAATTGCAAACCTTGAATGTTTATATTCTTTATGTTTTGCCAATTAAATAGCTAAATCCAGATGTTTTCTAAACTCCATTTTTCCAATTAAGTTTGTTCCAGACTTGTAATAATTATGCTTTTATAAATTTTGTATTTAGATTTCTTCCCATTTAATTATCCACATGTCATCAGGTTTCTTTTTTATTTCCAACAAAGAAAATTTTCAAACAATACATTAGGACTGCTGATAAAATTAATGCATTCTGATGATTTTAAATAAGTTTAAATAATTTTTAATCATGAAATAATTTGTTGCCATTTATATAACTGATCCAAAACAAACTTCAAACACATTTTTTTTATTATAAAGCATATTTTTGTCTAAATTTATGATAGAAATTATCTGTAGTGAGGAATTATCTACTGACTTACTTGGACAAATATTATTGAGTATTATCAATATAAAGTTCCAACAGTTGAATTGTCTTACAAAGCATATGTCCTAGAGAATAAGTGTTGTTTAATTGGATCTAATTATCTGGTGGTTGTAAGTTCAATCCTTAGGATGCGTGGTACAAAAAGTCATATACTCTGGTTCAGTAGAAGGGACAAGTGACATGCAAGAATGAATTAACTGATAATGAGATTTCCTGTAGGATGGATAGTAGAATAAGAATAATCTGAGCCCATGAATTGAATAAAGAGTTTAATTCAGAATTTCTCAAATTTTATCCAATATGACAATCATTTTAAGGTGACCAGCGAGTATAACAAGCAGAAACATTATAATGGGAAGGATCATGGTCTGAATAAATCAATGTATAATGAAGAAGCATTATCTATTGGAATTAGATTATAAAATTATAATATACAGTTGATAAAATAAAAGACAAAAATTAACATCTATAAAACATAATTCGTATTATTTTTTGCTAGTAAGTTTTAAAGTCTGCATAGATATTACAGTCTTAGGTATTATTTTTTATTAAATAAAAATAAATCATTTGAATTTGATGTTTAGCCTATGTTTCTAATTCTACTTTGTTACAAATGATAAAATACCAACCATACTTTACAATGTGATTTGTATCTCTCTCTCTCTCACTTTCTCATATAAACTATGCGATGGATAAATTGTCGCCTAAATTACGCAAAAAAATTAAAAATAACACTGACATCTCATTTTAACAGATATATTTACCAAAATTATACAAAAATATCTTGAAATACTAAAGAGTAAATACATTCAATAAAATCGCCGTTAGCTTCAACCACTGCCTCCAGACAACTTCAGAATCTCCTGCAACTCTACTGGATGGTCTTCTTGTTTAAGTTGGTGAATGCTGTCATAATCCTTGCTTTCAGTTCATCTTTGGTGTTACAAGGAGCTTTGTTGGTTTCTTGCTCAATTGCGCCCACATATAATAATCAAGGGGGTTGCAGTCTGGGGAGTTAGGTGTCCAGGTGTAAGGGGTGATGTGGTTGCAGAAACTGTCTGACAGTCATAACTGGGCTTTCCTGCTTGTGTGATATGGTACCTCAAAATGTTGTTTATGAATTCTAATGCCCCCTGGGAGATTGCATTTCCAATATCAACAATAAAAATACAATATTAAATTCTTACATCAGGCACACATGTACTATGCTCTTTTGTAGGTTGCCATGTCACCTGTAGAAACTCTGTACAATTTCTGCATATATCATGAATGACCAAAATACAACTACCAACATAAAATAAATATTAGTAGATAATACCAACAGAATTTTGTCTACCACACAGATACATTTTTTCTTGAAAATGACTGAGGTGGTCAGAAGTACTTGAACAAAGCAACAAAACAAACATGAACTTCCGATAATTTACCCACAATTCCAATCCCAGTATACAACATACACAAAAATTACAAAAAATACAATAAAAAATTAAACAAACAAACCTTGTTGGTTGTATTTAATCAAACTTATTTGGATATATAGGAAATTCCTACTAACAACCATATCATGACCAAAAAGAATAAATAAATTTCTTTTCTTTTTATGTGCCATGTCCTTTCCGTGCATAGGCAATCATGGTTCTCCACCTCCCTTTATCCCCTGCAGCTCTCAACAAGTTCCTTCTCTCTGCTACCTCCCCAGACCACTTTCTGTCATACCAGGTATGTCACACATTGTTTTCCCTTGTCTTTCTTTCCCTCTATCCAACCTGTGAGTATCAGATTCTCCAGGCCCTCCTTTCTCATTGTGTCCCCCAGAAACTTCAGCTGCCTCTTCCTGATGTTAAGTATAAGTCTTCTCCTTCTTTGCATCCTCTCTAAGACCTCATCGTTGCTCACACACTTTGTCCATGATATCCTTAGCATCCTTCTGTAGAACCAAATCTCTGTTGCCTTGAGTCTCTTCATCTTTGAAGAAATCGTCCATTCACTGCCATAAAAAAGGACAGATATCACATAACAGCTCAGTATTCTTTACTTTGTTACCAAATAAATCCTCCTGTCTCGTAATACTCTGCCCAGCTTTTGGAATGCGCCCTTGACCATTCCAATACATCTACAGATCTCAGTGTTGCACTTACTGTCCTCTGTCAAAACGCTTCCCAGATATTTAAACTTCAGTGTCTGCTTGATTCTGACCTGAAAATCGCATTTTGGGCTCATCCTTTTACTAATTTAAAATTGTAGAACAATACACAATAGAAAAATATACAAAGCAAATAGATTAATGATATATATAAATGAATATGTACTAAATAAAGAGATAAATAATATATATATATAAAATCAAATTCCTACTACACTACTGACAAATATATCATGATTGGAAAGAGTAGATAATATCCCATAATTCCAATTCAATAAACTATATTTAAAACTTAGAGCTGAAGAACAATCCTCAACAGAAAAATATACAAAGCAAATAAATGATATAAAATAATAAATAGATAAGTAAATAAACAATCTCAAGGTCATAACTACAAATGACCTTAAGCATTAAGCCTAAATAAAAGAAGATGGGAAGGGCTGGTTTCCTACTTCCTTCACTTCTCTTAACTCACTATATATTGAGCTGGCTAATGGGAGTCACATGGCTTGAATATTGCATTGAGGCATGAAACTGACAGTTACTATGCAGTTTTGATTCTTATGTTTGCTCTTTTGAGATTTATAGGGCTAAATTTATTTTGTGTTGTATATAACTTTTAACTTTAACATTTACTTTTTAAATTTTAATTGACTTTTTGTGATACAAGGCTGTGCAAAATCATTTACACAGCCTTGTGGGACATGGCTTATTTTCCACCTTACACCCCTTTCCCATACCAATTTGGTACATTTTGGTGCAGTCACTTGGCTGCTGGTGTTTTGGCATGGCCGTTTGGCACAAGACATTTTAGTATGGAGCGCCATGATTTGCATCAAATTTTTTGCTTACAACACCAAATTTCAACTCGCTGCCAGCGACAAGTGTTTCATTCTTTTGCTATCTTTTTATATTTCTTTAACTAAATGACATCGTTTTATCAAATACAGTGACTGAGGAGGTATTAACAAAACATGGTAAAGAAAAATTTTCAGATAATGGATTCCTCTACATCTTTGATAAAACAAAGAAAGCTGACAGCAAGTTGAAATTTTGGTATTGTGTGCAAAAATATTGGTGCATACAAAAGTCTGGCACCAAATTAACTGGAGCGCAAATAGCTGCACCCAGTTGTCTCATTCTGCTCCAGAGATGCGATGTTGTAAGCTTACTGTTATTTTATCATTACTTCAATGAAAAATGTTCAGACAAGCCCCATTCTTTAGTGCTACCATCTCAGACCTTTACAGCCAAGACCGACTTTCTTATGTCCAAAGTATTGAATCAACATTTTTGCCTATGTATTCCTTTGGTAAGAAGGTTGTATCTTAGTAAGCTTCATTTTCTGCTTCCTATGTATTTGAAATGAGAATATATATTTATGCTTTCTGTATATCAACAAAGACAGTTCTTGTAGTGCCTTAATGCCTTAATAAACATAGTAGCACTAGCAGCCCTTAATAAACCTTGTATCAGCAGCAGCTCTGGGGTATAAAAACAAGCAAAGCCTTAAGTATTAGGTTGGTGCAAAAATAATGACATAATAATGTCGTTTTTTGACGTTAAAAAATACTTCAAAAAACGACATTATTACGTCATTATTTTTGCTCTCTCTTTTGGGTTTTCCTCTTTTGAACTATATGACATGAATTTTTTACACTGAAGCTTAAAGGGCTGTGAACGCTTCGCCCACAACACACCAACTCAAATATATTAATGAATATTTTGTTGTGTATGCAATTTACTTCTAGGAAATGAAACTTTAAACTTTCCTTTTCGTTTGCTGATTTTTTTTAATAAATGTTATATTGCATTGAAAATCAATTGGTCTGTTATTTTGTGCATGTAAATTTTTCACCACTATTAATTCATGTATTGTAAAATATTCTTGTAAGAAACCTTACATATTTGATTTTGAAGTAACCAATACACTAAATTGTAATTTATATGAAATTAGACTATATATTTAAAATTTCTATGTATAAAAAGGAGGTATGCAAATAACATATATAAAATGTAGGTATTTATATTTATAATTTCTATACACTAAAAGATGAAACTGTATTATAAAGGAAAATATAGTTAAAATTGTATTAAATTTTCCACATTTAAATCCCCTTATTGGAAATGTAATACATACAAAATAACTGCATTCTCACTGATAGAAGGAAATGCTGAATATTTGTTAACGTGTCGAATTTAGTGAAGCGTTCAGCCCTTGTGAAAATACCTCCTGCTGTCTTAAGACGCTTTGAAAGACAAATTGAACTGACTCAGGTGTCATTACAATAACTGAATGCCCCCAAGACAGTTCAAAAGAGTGGCAAGTAGAAATCACTGCTTTAGACTTATTCACCAAGTCATAATACGAATGCTGATTGAATATATAAAAGTGGGCTGAGATAAATTCCAAATCTGTGAGTAGTATTTCTCTGTTTTTGCTATACTTAGTTGTAGCTTTTTAAGATTTGAATTTGTATAAGATTTAGATTATTAGAATTAGAATTATAGAATTAGTCAATAGTCCTTCAGCTTATTCAAGAAGGATTTTCAGTTTCTTCTGGAAGAAAAACAAGAGTTGGTGCATTCACAACCTCATTAGGTAAAGAGTTCCATCTCTGTCATCATCAGGGCAAAGAAGTTGGATCTTGAAACCGTTTTTGAGTGCTGTTTCATCAATTTGTGTGATTGACCATGCATCGTCCTGTTTGAAAATCTAAAGAAATTGTTCACTTTCCTTTTATAATTATTCATTCAGTATTTCATATATCTTACACAGATTGGCGAACTGGCATCTTGACTGAGGGGATGATAACTCAATTTTACCTGTAGCTAGGCTGAGGCACCTGTCCTGGCCAGATTGTAATAATTTAATATCTTCTTTGTAGTTTGAGTTCAAGATAATAGCCCTGTACTCAAGTACTGGTTGAATAAATGCAGTGTAAAGGAGTTTTACCCTTTTTTTGGGGGAGTAAGATTCATAAAGCAACATTCAATCAGACTTATTCTTTGAATAGCCTCTTGAGTATTTTTATTATTCTATTTTAACTTTAATTTTTATAATTTTATTTTGCTTTTTCTTATTTTTGGCTTATATATTCTTTAACATTGAAATTCATGTGAGTATTGTATTATGAGAATTTTCTAAATCAAATGACGACACTTATGCTAGTTTATAGGCATTGGTATAAGAGTTTTGTAAATCTCTACTTCCATAGATACTCTCTTCATGTCATTAACTATCTTGTCGTGTCCTCTCTTCATGCCATTAACTATCTTGTCGTGTCCTTTCTTCATGTCATTAACTATCTTGTCGTGTCCTTTCTTCATGTCATTAACTATCTTGTCGTGTCCTCTCTTCATGTCATTAACTATCTTGTCGTGTCCTCTCTTCATGTCATTAACTATCTTGTCGTGTCCTCTCTTCATGCCATTAACTATCTTGTCGTGTCCTCTCTTCATGTCATTAACTATCTTGTCGTGTCCTTTCTTCATGTCATTAACTATTAATGTGTTAGGTTATTTATGATGCTGATATGAAAGATTTTCATTATCTCACACTTGGAGTTTTTTACTAGCTTCTTTGTCTTTTTGTTGCTTTTTATCGCATTTCTTGTTAATCCATTCTTTAACCTTTAAATTAAATTATGCTATCTTGGATCAATGTAGTATCTGTGCACTCTCTCTAGGATCAAGGGTAGTATATATTCTTCTCTGCTTTGTTGCTAAACTAGAATTTAGGACAGGGGTCAGTAATCTTGCAGAGAGAGTGGGCCAGACAGATATACTGTATCTCGGAGTAGGGCCATGATATCAAATGTACTATAATGAATTGTCTTGACCTCAGACCGCTCCATCCAGAAGGCTGCCTTGGAGGTTTGAAGAAAAAGAACAATGAAGTTAATGTTATATTATTTAAACAAAGTTTCTTATTTTACTGCAGGAATAACAGGATAACAACTAAGATTATCAACAAAGAAATGCAAATTTCTTACTACAAATAAAATACAACTAGAAATGGCAAATTATTTAATGAGACACTTGTTTCTGTTCATTGTTCGATAACTTCTCCACATCAAGTGAAATATTTGTCAATGACAGGAACAAAACATCATCCACGTGTTTATCACTCAATTTCGCTCTTAAATGATTTTAATATATTTCTTTTTCTGAAAGAAATTGTACACAAGCATATGTACTTCCAAATAATGATACCATCATTTTTGAATTATTCAATAGACTTTTATATTTTTTGCTTGGCAAAGCATAATATGATAATTACGAATAAACTGTGATAAAACCAGGATATCTAACAATGTTGTTATATCAGGGTTGCCATTTGGTTTTTTAAACCAATTTTGTCTTGACTGGAATAATATTCAACATTATTTATCATAAAAAAATTAAATAAACATTAGTTATTATTGAATACAAATACCTACAGTTGTTTTACAACCAAGCAACAAACACAAATGAAAACTCTGACAAGGATATGAAATAATTTTTCCAAGGATCAAAATGTTAAAGTGAACAACTATATCTGTATACGGTGTGGACATAAAAATCAACATTGTATAGTGACTGTTTGCACCAGCTTTCAGCAATACTTCAAAGTACTACTTAATAATTTTTCCAGAACAATATAAACATCTAAACCAATAATTTCCAAATGTAGACAAAAACAAATTCCAATTTTCTACCTACAACCACATCACAAAGTAAATGACTCAACAATTGATCATCCATAACATAAAACTAATAAACTTCATTTAAAATACCAAACTTTAGAACTGAAGAAAATATACGAATGAATAATATAAATAAGAAAATGAAAAGTAAGTAATTAAAACCAACAAACAATTTATAAACAATTTAAAACTTTAGCCCTAAGCAAAAAACTGGGAAAAATTATAACCGATACAAAGAGTAGTAGCACAATGTCTGATGATGGCTTAAGGTAAGAAAATGACCATGCAGGATTGATTTATATGTCAACATTGTTTACATCTACTAACACCATCTCCAATACTGAGCACACTTCCTCCCATAAATATGTCAAATTTTAACCCCAAATGTATGTTTATCATACTAAGAAGTTATCTATCTATCTATCTCTCTCTCTCTCTCTCTCTCTCTCTCTCTCTATATATATATATATATATATATATATATATATATATATATATATATATATATATAATTCTTGTCTGTGTTCTGATGAGTAGGGAATTATGAAATTCTGAGTTGACTTCTGATAAGTGTTGTGAACTTTACTTCTGATACAATAATAATGAGCATGGTCATTGTTTCAATTGATGAAGGATTTGCTTTTGAAAGCACTTCATTATCAGGTCTATATGACTGGCATTATATGCCTCGGGTATAATATAATTATGTATATATTATAACCATATATATATATATATATATATATATATATATATATATATATATATATACATGGGCCAAAGTTTTGGGACTACTCTCAGAATTTCAAAAAATCACCTAAAGATTAATTTACTTGCTCACTTGGCAGAGGGACTTTCTTTTTCTAAAAGGGTTTTATCATAGATTCAATAATAATAATGAAACTAACCCATTACTGAAGAGTTTCCTGAAAATCTTACCTCTTTTTGCCTAAAATGATCATTAGTCAGCAAGGTAGATATCTTGCTAACTAATGATCATTTTAGGACAGTTTCATATCCTAATATAAACATTTAAATTAGGGTCAGAGCAGATATATCTTTTTCAAGAGTCAGAGAAAAATCTGTGTTTAAAGTCTCTATTCAGCTTAGCTTGATGATCAACACACTCTGTAGCTGAGAGGGTCAAAGTATGTCAGATCTAATGACAGTGCCTCCTATGGGAATGCAGGTTCAAATCCTGCCAGAGAGCACATATTTTTCTTTAATAAGAATTCCCAAATATTTAGGCTTCTAGATGAAAATAAGTAAATATTCTGTTTCATAAATAGAGCAGAAAATGGAGCATCTACTCAAATACAAGTATCCACTAAAAATGATATTTTATATATATATATATATATATATATATATAAATGTAAATAATTTATTTTAGGATATTAAAACAAGGCCATGTTAAAAATTGCTACACAATTACAAAAATTTTACCTGGAGAAATATATATATATATATATATATATATATATATATATATATATGTATGAGAGAATATGATATATAAATTTCTGTATATCAGAACAATGTTAGTAGAAAAATTTTGTCTGACGTTTCGTCCTTTCAAAGGCCTTCTTCAGACTAAAGTAAAGGAATTATACATGTGCAGGAGGGAGAAGGGAAGATGTAAATCTGAACATCGATTATAATTATGTACGAAGGCGAAATGCTGAAAATGTGGACACACTGAATTATGTTTAAATTTTTGTACTTTGATTTTTCCACTTTTACATTTTGCCATTTATTTGCCTATTTTATATATATGCATATATATATATATATATATATATATATATATATATATATATATACACACACATATCTATATATATATATATATATATATATATAAATTCCATTTTTTAAAAGGAGATTTTATAATCTCTTCATGTTTCCTGATATTTGTAAGAACTACAAACTTGTTTAATATATGGCTAAAGATTTATCTACATTATAAAACTACTTATATTAAGTTTATATATAAGTTTTAGTATTTTCAGAATAATACAATATGATTTCTACATTCCTTTGCGTGATACGGTCTTGATAACTCTATTATATAAACCAAGGAATTTTTACATCCGTTATCTACATGTGCAGAGGATTTTTCTTGGGCTGATGGTCTCATTAATGCCACTCTGTGGGTGCCTCAGTAGTCATCGTAACATATCGATTTAGTAAAGGGTGTTACTACCACTGCCACTATCAACCTCCAGGCTCCCATCTGTTGTTACCGCTACTACCATGCATTAAGTGTGTGGGTGAGAGAGAGAAAAGTGAAAGAGACAGTAGAAAACTGACTGTGTCATTGACAGGCAGAAGCAGTCAGAGATTAAAAAAAAAATTTGAAAAGTACTGTGTTTAGGTCAACAATATCTGTTGCTGTTACTTTTTCTCAAGTGGACAGATCTGACAAAAATTAGTGATGGGATTAGGAAAACTTCTCCAAGAATTTGGTTCGTACTACTGATAATAATTCTTCTTACATATTGTATAAACATAGCGTTTTCATGACATTTTTCTTTTCTTTTTGAATCATCTTCATCATTATGATTAACCCTTTTTATGACACATTTTTGCAGGGTTCTTTTTTTTTTTTTTTTCTGACCTTCTAACTCTTCTTTAAAAAAAAATCAACATCATGTGGGGAAGAAAGGAAATATTTGTGATGGATTTGCTTTCTTCCAGGTGGGTCTTTTCATCAGTGTATTTACGGAAGAGAGAGATTATTTTTTTTAAGATCTCCAATGTGGGGGCATTACCAAAGGGAGAGAAACTGCTAAGAGGTAAGAAGTTGTGGAGAGTCATGATCATGGCACATAGAAGAAAGCACATGTCATTTCTCCTAGTAGGAAATGCACTAGTTGTTATTGCTAACTGTTGCGCTCTGTATTATTGTTGAGATATCTATGCCACATGGCTGTATTATTGTTCCCATCTCTTCTTGTTATGATTCATATTGTCTTTGATAAGCGTCAGTTAATTTTATACTTTGTCCCATAATAGTTGTTATATTTAGTGTATGAATTCTGTATGCAAATGTACCAACTATTATGGGACAGGAGTAATATTTTATTTATTCTTACAGGCCTTGAAGATAGAAATAACATAGATAAAAAAAACTACAATTAATAAAAAAAATAATAAAATACAATAAAAAAGCAAAGATTTGTTTAGAAAAAACAAAATTTTTATAATAATACTCTCATAATTTCAGTCTGAAAATAATTGTTACATTTAGTATATGACATACATATAAATAAATGTAACAACTGTTATGGAAGAGACAGCAATAATTTTTCTAGTTCTTGCTAGTATCTAAAAATGTGCTAACTTTCAAATCATTAACCATAGGATTATTTTTTGTCATTATTTTTAAATTGGAAGTAAAAGTGATTGTTTAAATCATTGCTGTATATTCATTCTGGGCAAATAAGACTCTTTTTTTCAGGAATTAATTTTCAGCAATTTTTTTTTATTTCTTTTTCTTAAATATCTAATGCGTACTTCCAACTTGTATAACTTAGTCTTTTTTTTTTTATACCATGGAAATAAAAAGCAGAATGTCCTGTGAATTGTTGTTCTTCATATCAGTTCCTAAATCAAATTGTTCTAGTGATGAAGCAATCATTCAAAGAGATCAATGTATTGATTAATTTCTTCTGTGTATGATTCTTTTAATTTTTCAAACTTTGTGATTTACTTTGGAAATAACTCACATTTTTATCATTTTATCTTCAATGACACCAGTTTTTACTATAATATGGGGCTTACCCATTAATTCTTTTTCCCCCACAATATCCCCCCCCCCTATAATTTTGCTGAACTAAAATATGTAGATTCATGACTTCTATTCTTCAGCTAATAGTAGACATGATGTCATTGTATAGCATTAGTGTATGGGGTTTGTTCTTTCTTTAGAGAACACTACATATTTGGGAAGAATTCTAGGAAATTATTTTATTTTTTGTTAATGTTTTTCTTTTTTTATAATTATGTCAAAACTTAATAAAATGTAATCAGTATTAGACTTTAGTCAATCTCTCCAACAATACCTCTTGAATTTATTTAAAAAGTATAACTCAAGTTATTTCAAGTTCATATAACACAACTGTTTTCCCTTAAATACTTTATGTATATATATATATATATATATATATATATATATATATATAAAACATTTTATCCTTATGTGTCATTTATTATTATTTCATGATTTATTAATAAGAACCAATTTCTTGATTCATTTGTGACAAAATTAAACCAAGTCAGAACAATGAAACTAAATCCCAACATAATACATTTTTCATATGATTTAAGATTGTTTAATACACTATGTAGATATTTATCGATATATTTAACTTATAAGAAAAATAGAATTAAGATAATGTTCCTTTTTCTTAAATGCCATGTCCATCAGAATACTTTTATTACTTTTAAACATTTCACCTCAAGCAAGGCAATAAAGCCACTAAGATACAAGTGGGCACTACAGTGTCAGAGAATATGATAAAAAAAACACTATTAAGAAAAGAGAACAATAAAAGAAGAGAAATTAGGACATAGGTGATCATGGTTCACCAGAGCTTGTTTTTTAATATCCATAAATTGTCTTAATTTCAAATGAATTAAGATATTTGATACACTATGTAGATATTTACGAAAATATCTGTCTCTCTAAGTTATTAACAAAATAAAGTTAAGATAATGATCCATTTGCTTAAATGCCATGTGCATCAGAATATAATGATCATGGCCCTACACGCTTTCTTTTTACTATCCATAAATTTTGTGTTATCATAATTTCATATGAATTATGACATTTGATACACTATATAGATATTTATTGAAATAACTCTTTAACTTAGTAAAAAATAAAGTTAAGATAATGTTCCTTTTGCTTAAGTGATATGTTTATCAGAACATAGGCGATCATGACTTTCCACAGCTTCCTTTTTTAATATTCATAAATTTTGCATTGTCATAATTTTTCTTAGGAAATATATTGATGTGTTTCTTTATTTCATCCATAGATTTGAATTCAGAGTTGTTCTTCTTCTAGATTGGTTGTCAATCAAATTTAGAAAGCCCAACAGACTCTGATTATGAAATTGTTCAATTGGTTGACATTTATAAAAAACAATCTACATGATACAAAAAATATAAATGTACTTGGATATATATTAGTAATTTAGTTAAAGGAATGTAAGTAAATATACTGGCATACAGGATGCAATGGGTAAAAAGTCACCATTTTATATTTTTTATTTCATGGATGCACATTATTTGTTTTTGATTTTGTCAACTGCACAGTATAGTAGGGTCTGTTGGGCACCATCTGTGAGAAAAAGAGCACCATGATGCAATTCACACCATCAGAAATTTGAAAATAGTATGCCGTACTGCTTGGCATTCAGGCCAGAAGCTCCAATACAAATATTTCAGTGTGTTTGGATGTCAATCTGAAGACAGTGCAGAGGCTTCAGAAAGAGTTAGATATGTCTAATGATTACAAAGGTATGGCAGATTGGAAAACTCACACTGATCATTCTGTTAAGAAAAGAACTCCTGAATTATGTTGGTGAGAGCCTCAGATTCAACATGGAGGTCTACATCAAGTGACTTGAGGTGATAGTACTGCCCTGGGACAAGAAGGTGGTTGCTAGAACACCCTATAACTAGCAACAGGACTCTGCACCATGCCACACAAGCAAGAGAACCCAGTCATGGCTGTGAGACAATTTCTGCGACTACATCACCTCTTACATCTGGCCACCTAACTACCCAAACTGCAACCCCCTTGATTATTATGTGTGGGGTGCAATTTAAGCGAGAGACCAACAAAACTCTTTGTAACACCAAAGATGAACTGAAGGCAAGGATTATGGCAGCATTTAAGAATTTAAACAAGGAGACCATCCAGAAAAGTTGCAGGGGATTCCAAAGTTGTCTTGAGGCCATGGTTGAAGCCAATAGTGATTTTATTGAATAAATTTACTCTTTTGTATTTCAAGATATTTTTGTGTAATTTTGGTAAATATATCTGTTAAAATGAGATGTCAGTGTTATTTTCATTTTTGTGTAATTTAGGTGACAATTTATCCATCGCACCTAGTTTATAGTAAGAGCAGGGGTAACTGATTGTTTTTTGTTTAGTGCTAATATTGAAGGCTATTTCTAGTGCTGAGTTTGTTGATTTTAAATAAACATTTTGATAAACTAATCTCTCTCTCTTAAAAGACATTTCAGTAAAAAGACATTGGCTCAACACAATCTTCCCTGCCTTATAGAGGACTTAAGGCCATATCACATTGATGCATTGGTTTTTGTATGATCCCAAAAGTTAAGCAACGTTGAGCTTGTAAGTTTGAATGTTTAGGTGGTGTAGTGGAATATGGCTTGGAATTGGGAATCAGAGAGCTGAGTTCCAATTCCAGTTGGGTTGGTTATATTCACTTACAAGCAAATACCCTGAGGAAAGATATGAAACTACCTCTTCTCCCCTATGGGTTAATTTCTTTCAGTAAATCATTATCCCCCCTAAAAATCTCTTACAATCTAAAAATATTTTCTGGCTTTAAATAACCTGAAAAATGTTTATAAACCATAAAAAACAAATCAATCAATCTTGTATCTTGCCTCATACATACAGAAATAGCTCCTGTCCTGCAACTAGACATATTGGCTTGAGTTTATCTATATTTTGAACAGTATGGGATTTGTTCATTGGGGTTTTATTTATTGTTGCTATAGCAACAGGAAAATTTCATTAGAAACAAAGGAATGCTGAACTGCTATGTAATATCAATCCTCCTATATAGTAGTGAATGCTGGGCAATTTCCTCACATTTGAAGAGGAAAAAGAGATATTGTTCTAGAAAAGAATACAAGGTGAGCAATAAGGAAGTTTTATGCAAAATGAAAACAAAATGGACACCTATACTTGGAATTAAAAAGAGACAGATTTGGGGACACATAAAAAAGAAAGAGAGCTTGGAGAATCTGACACTCACAGGAAATGCTGAAGGCAGGAGAGACAGAGTGAAACACTGAGTATCCTAGCTAAAAAGTTTGCGTAAATGGATGGCAGAACAGGAGAAGGGAAGGGTGGTAAAAAAAATAAAAAATAAACATAGGTAATAGATACAAAGATAGGGAACTGTGTAGAAACATGATCACCCACATCCTGAAGGGACATAGTACATAAAAAAAAAGAAGCAAATGATAATGTTTATGGTATTTTTCTATGCGTGGCTTAGATGTGGCTCAAGGCTGAAAATATGGAGCACCCAGTGAAGATCAAACTCACTACTCAATTGTAATTGTTCAAGTGAGACAAGATTTCAAACCATTACATAAAGTCAAACTGCCCCAAATGATAATGTTTATAAAGTAGGTATTATGGTCTGATGCTCAAAGATGTAAAAATTCTGCTATCAGAGTAACCTTCACTTCAATGGACTGCGTCATAAAGCTGAAATACTCTAACTACCCTGCTATTTAACAATAGATGAGTGGGGAGAAAAAATAGATTCCTGCCTTTCCCAAGAGTATTAGTACAAAGTCAGTACAAATTGCTTCTGAACTTTGTTTGCCAATTCCACTTTTCCATATTAATAACTTTGTAGGAAGGTATTATTTATTTGGAAAATCGGTGCAACAGAGTCTTTCTCATTCCATTTGTTATTATCTGACTTTGTACCAGGCCAAGGTAACTCATTAAATATAGATCATGATTGAGAGATCTGTGTACATTAGAAGTTTGTATTTAAATGTAAAGAAGGTCCAGGATTTCAAATGCTAATTTTCAGAGCTGGGAGGTCGGTCATCATCTTTGCACTTAATTTGGGATTATACCATATTAAGCTAAGCCTAGAAGCTTTTAACAAATTTTATTTGAAATGTAGTACATGAGGTCTGTCTTAAATATTTAACATTAACAAAAAGCTTCTTACCTAGGGTAATAGGGTTTTAGCACCTATCAAAATACTCCACTTAAGAACTCACAGACTTATTCTGCTTTTTGAAACAAACTCCAAAGTTTTCAATCAGGATCACCATCAGCTGCCTCAGCATGTTCTCTTTAATCTCACTCACTTATCCTTGCAATCCCACTGGCTAATCCAAGCATCCATTTTCACTTTTTAAAACAGTCTGCAACATCCTTTTTTGGGATCTCCATCAGCTACTTTATCATGTTCTCCTTAATCTCACTCACTTATCCAAGCATCTCTTCGACTTTTCAAAACAGTCTGAAAAGTCATCTTTCAGAATCATCAGGTGCATTGTCTCTTTTCTTTAATCTTTTTCAGAGTATTTCAATAGCAATTTTAGGTTTTGAAAAAGACAGAAGTTTCATGTAGCCAAATTTTTGAGCAGAAGATTATCTGATAAAAGTGTGTCATTTCATGTTTTCATAACAAAAAAAAAAAAAAACTTGAACAAGACAAAGAATTTATTTTCTTCATCATTGTGAATTTGATAGTCCATAAATTCACTCAACGGTCTCTCACTGTTGACTGCTCACAGGTGAGTAACTGATCACATCTTTGCAGTAATGTCTGCTTTCATTGGTTGCCAAATTAAGACAGGCTGCAGCAACAATTCTCAAGATATTTGAAATGGCTGAATATATTCCAGATAGGCTTTGTAGATATCTTATAAGTGGCTATTTATATTATATTATATTATTATTATTATATTATGATCATCAGCCATCAGTATGCTTTAAAACTATTTACACCTTTTTAAAAATCTTTTAATACTTATGTACCCATGTCGTAAAAAAAATGATGGCTTATTTTTTGTCTGTGCAGTTATGCTGTTGATAATTGGCTTCAATGAATAGATGGTTATTTACTCTATGGATTCTGTTTTGTGCAATTCTTGCATTTCTCATGGTACCAATATTCTCATTCCTCCTTCTTAACATGAAATATGATTTGTCTTGCTAATGTAGATTTTGCCAAAGTAAAATTGCTTTTCTAATGATTCTGGTTTATTGATAAATTTTTTTTATACATTTACCCCCCCCCCCATACAAACACATATATCATCATCATCATCATCATCATCAACAACAGCAGCAGCAGCTACCACCATCACAACCATCGCCACTGCCACCACCACCACCTTATTCATTATCATGTCTTACCAGCAAACTTGTTTATTGCCTCTTCTGTTTGATCTTTTCCAATTAGATTTGTCATGCATTGGGCACCAATCAACCAACCTTTGCTCCCTCTGTTATCCTTTCTTACTGATACATGTCCAACCAATATAGATCTTTGTTCCTTAATTATTTCTGTGTCCTTGTTGTTCTCTATCATTTCAAGTTATTTCTTACAACACTCTTATGAATCTTTATACATTTCTCACCTTGTTTTCAAATGATTTTGTTAATTTTTCATGTTTCACACATATATGCTACTGTTGGTGTTATACATTCTTTATACACTTGACATTTTAAAAATATTAACTATGTGCTTTTCAGTATGTTTTATTATTATTATTAGAAATGCTTCCCATTGAATTGTCATAAATTGTTTAAACAGAAGGAATGGCTGCTAGGACTTAATGTAATCTACTTGTAGATATTCTATGTTTAGTATATTACTAATAATGGCATATTAGTTTTTTTCTTTAACTTTTTAATCAGTATGTAAGTTTACTATTTTATTCCTTAATTGAGTTCTCACAAGTGAAGAGTGACAACCAGTAAACTTCCAGTTTTTTTTCTCTGTGTTATACATCATTAATGAGTTGTTATATTTCATTGTCATAGTAATGGTTATGGTAATATTAGCTGTTTCCATACAAGGAAACATTTGGCATTCATTGACCGAGCTGCCAGTCCTGTTTTCGGTTGAAATTTATAAAATCTTTCTCTAAAAACAATTTTTTAGGAAAACAGGTTTCTCATGTCCAGTAGCTGTTATTGCTCTTTCCAGTATTGATGGGCTTTCCTTCCCAACCTTTTGTTTGAAATTGTGTAGAATGTTAACATCTTGATTATGCCATTATTTTCTCTTTGAGTTACATGTGCTATCCATTTTAATTGTTGCTGCTGTTGTTAGTCATCAAGTGATACAGTTTCTGTTATTTGGTAAAGATCTTTTTGATTCTGTTACACCAGTCCACTATGTTCGAAGAAGGATGATCTTAGCCAGGACCCCCAGGCTTCAATCATTCAAAGCCTGTTTTCACCATTGATCTTAGAAAGCAGCCGTTTACTACTGAGAGTTTAGATGTTTCTGAACAGGTTTGGTGATCATGCATAACATCCATATGAAAGTCATGATCTGATGAGGCTACTTAAGAACGTAACTTGAGTTTTTAGGTTGACGTTTTGAATTCATAACAATTTCTGATGTTGGATGAGACTACCACTGGCATATTCTATTCTATGTTCATTTTCTTTTACTCCTTCACTTAATTTGTTATAACTGATCCATACACTGAAGTGTTTCGTATTTACTAACTCCGCATCCTGAATTCTTATGATGGATTCTGTGTAGGTGCCATCACTGCTTTCATTCCAATTCCAGATCATAGTTTCTATTTTAGAAAGGTTTATCATCAGCTTTATTTTTTGGGGTGGTCTTTCTTGAATATTTTCACCTGTTCTAAATAGATGTATTATTGGACTTTTCCCAATTCTTTATTTTCCTATTCTCAAACTTTTTTTGGAATAACTTTTTTATGTTTATTTTTAAACCCACTTTGACACTTTCCCCTGTTCAAGTCATTTAATATTTCTTGTATTTCATTGGATGATTCTGCTATTAGTAAAATATTGTCAGCAGACCATAGATATGGCTCAAATATTCCTCATTTACATATAGTGCATTTCATTCTCAGTTAATTTTCTTGAAGTCATCTTTCATATCAGTTCTTTTTAAATTTTTATGTCTCTTTGTGCATTTGAATTATTGCAGTACTGTTATTGCATATATTCCAAATAACGTTTATATAATTTTTGTTAAACCAGTGTTATCATAGTGGGTTGAAGACTCCTGAGTATTCTACTGAGTTAATTGCTTTTTCATACTATACAAGAGTAAAATAAAATGGTTTGTTATATAGTGCTGCTTTTTTTATCAGTTCATTTTCATCTACACTACTTGTTAGTCTATATAAGTACTTTTGAGGATAAACTGTACATGCTTGATAGTAATGGGATAAAACAATCATTGCCAAGAGGTTTACGATAACCTTGTTCCTGAAGTAGGGTTTTCAAAAATGATTTACAGTCTGTTGTTAACTGGAGCATGAAATGGCTTGTTAATATTAATGCCTCCCATATGACATTTTTTTTAATCATCTGAGAACCTTTTTTTGTGTGCCATCAGCATGGCCGATGCTAACCTCCAGAAGAGTCGCTTATTGCTCCTTCACAAGCTAACATATTCTGTTGGACATGACATGGACAGATTATATTGAATCAATTGCTAGGTCTGATGCTAGGAAATTTGATTCACTGTGTCATGTAATTTTTCACACCAGAATCTATCTTACACATTTATAAGTCTACCGTTCATCCATGCATTGAATATTTTTGCCATATCTGGTCTAGAACTTTTCTATATGGAGATTCTTGATAAAATATAAAGAAAAACCTGCAATGTTATTGGTTCTGACCTGGCATCTCAGCTTCAGTCACTTTCCCACCACTGTAACATAGCTTCCCTGTACATTTTCTATAAATATTTTCATAGTAATTGTTCAGATGTACTTAGCCTTTATGTATTTAAGCACAGTCCTATATTGGCAGCAAGGTTTCATCATTTTATAATTGAAATTGAAAGATGTAACAGTAAGTTCTATGCTAACAATTTCTTATTTATGAATGTCTTTTCTGGCTTCTTGCTTTCCAGTCAGCATTGATCTTCAAAAATTGAAATACAATGTCAACTGTCATCTTCTGCCTCCTTGAATTTTATTCTTTTATTGTCCTCTCTTCTTAATAATGATTTTGCTCAGATTCTCACTTTCAGTAATCCCTTGCATCTTAGTGGCTTTATCACCTTGCTTGGGGTGAAATGATAAAAAAATTTAATTTTAACTTTATTTTAAGTTCTGTGCTAACAGTTTCTTTTATCACACTTCTTTCCTGTGGAACTCTCTTCTGGTTTCTTGTTTTGTAGACAACTTTGATCTTCACAAATATAAATGCAATGTCAGTTGTTATCTTCTGTCTTCTTAATTCTTGTTCTTTTATTGCTCTCTCTTCATAATTCTGGTTCAGAAGTAAGTTCAGGCAAGTCATGATAAAATGGCTCTTATGGCCGACTTCAAATGACCAAAGAAAAGGTTGCTTTACTTCATAGATTGAAGTTTTCTAAGACACATGCTATTAGGTTGCTGCAAAAATAATGACGTAATAATGTTGTTTTTTGACGTATTTTTTAACGTCAAAAAACGACATTATTACGTCATTATTTTTGCACCAACCTAATAATACTATGTGTTGGAAAGTGGAAATAGAGTTCAATCATCAGTGGGCTGGGGAAATGAATGTATCTCAGTGAGAACAGCTTCATCTATATACTACTAGATCTTGGAGCAAGAGAAAGAAAGAGAAAGAGGAAGGAAATGTTTGTCTTTTTATAACAGTGCCACCTACTGGGTGTTTGATGAAGCAAAATTTCTAGTTCCTTTATTACTAGCATCATGGGAAAATATATTTCTTTTCCTTTTTTTTTTTTTTAATTATTCCTTATTATTATTTTATTCAATGATTTTTATTACATTTTACCACACTTCTCTCACTGCTTTCTAGCTTTTTACATTTTTAAGTAAACATATTCATTCCTCTATTATTTTTGCACCAACCTAATATTACATCAGGAACATTGCTGCTGGTGGTATTAGGTTGGTGCAAAAATAATGATGTAATAATGTCGTTTTTGGACGTATTTTTTAACGTCAAAAACGACGTTATTACGTCATTATTTTTGCACCAACCTAATATTTTTATTTTTGACACATACAGATTGCATAATTATCTTTGATTATTGCTAACATTTTGTCTTTACCTTTGATAACTTTCTGTTTCAATTTTTTCAAGGCTAGCATTTCTGTTTATCAATAAGACATTGAGCCTGTTTCAAGATCTCCCCTTTTCTGAAAGGTTCTTTTATTCTTTCCATATTCATCTTCTTTTTCATTTCATTACTTTGTTTGATTTTGCATTTTCAGATTTATCAATCTTAGATTTTATATACATATTTCTCCTCCTTTTGCATTTGTTCTCTATTTTTGAGTTGTCTCCCTTTGTTATTGCTATTTTTTTCAATTTGTTTTTCATTGTTATTTTTCTTTCATTTGTCAATTTCTCTTTCATATATTCCATTATTTTGTCAAGCCAACTAATGGCCAAACTCCCTTAAACTATTTAGTAGCTTGTCACAAACACAAATATATATATATATATATATATATATATATATATATATATATATATATATATATATATATTCTGTTTGTGACAAGCTACTAAATAGTTTAAGATAACCCTTTATGAAGTCATCAAAAAACAAATGTTACAGCAGTCTTTTTTACATACACAAAACCCTTTCAGAAAAAATAAAATAAAAAAATAAATAAATCTCCATAGACACGTAAACCAGACTAGACGAAATCGTCTTCCGTTTTAAATTTAGACACCCCAACCTTACCCTGACTTGACACCTATGAATGTAACTCTATACTGATACAAATTATTAACAGCATGTGCCCCTTTTTATATGAACAATCGCGCTGGCCGTCACCATGGAAATTTTGATTTCAATAATGAATCTGCTATTAAAACACGTAAATTTCAGAAATAATTTATTCCAAAAAAAATTTTGCTTGAAGATGGAACAGAGATTACTTTAATTCAATTTAATTCAAATAATTATATTTCGACTCTTGTTTTGAAACATGAGAACTCTTATGTAGTGTGTTGGAATCATATTTTTAAATAAATAATTATATTTATGCTCTACTTTTGTATTGAGCACTATTTTTTAAAAATAATAACAAAAATACTAAAGAACTTTGGATTATTTACCTAACCAGTTCTTTCCTATTTTCTATATATTTTCACATATATATATATATTGGAGCAGCAGATTTATTTTCACCAGAAATTAAAGCAAACATTTGAAAATTAGAATCGCTCATGATCAGACATAATAGACATTCATTGTCTGTTATATTTAATAATATATGTTTAAATATATATATAATTTTTTCATATAGACAAAAACAATTTACTCATTACAAAGATGAAACTTTGTTTCAGTGCATTTAATTGCACTTCGACTGATGAGAACCAAAAATGGGAATTGTTCATAACCATTTTTGGTTCTCACCAGTTGAAGTGCAATTAAATGCACTGAAATGAAGTTGCATCTTTGTAGTGAGTAAATTGTTTTTGTCTATATGAAAAAAATTATAATAAATAATTATTGCTCTACTATCAGTATTGAGCCCTCTTTTGAATTAATACTGTGAATGCTAGAATTTATATATTATTTTCATTCTCATTACATTTGTATATATATATAAATCTTTTTTTAAAGGATTTTTTATCAGACATTATTTTTTTATTACTATAAACGTTATTTTTAGTGGTTACACATGCTTGTGTTGCTATCCTTGTTGTTTTCATTCTTAAACAATGAAATTAATAACAACTAGCTTAGGATGAGATTTAGAATCTTATTAATTTCACTATTTAAGGAATTAAAAAGCAAGGATAAGACCTCAAACCTGTGTACCCACTAAAAACAACATTTATAGTAATAAGAAATATATATATATATATATATATATATATATATATATATATATATATATATATATATATATATAATATTATAAGTTAATAGACTTAAAATATGGTTTTTCGCTACACAGTTCCAACCATGTTTCAAAAATGGAAGCTAAAAGCCCCGAATTTAATTTTGTCTTTAATTTAAGTACAAAATTAAATTCGGGGCTTTTAGCTTCCATTTTTGAAACATGGTTGGAACTGTGTAGCGAAAAACCATATTTTAAGTCTATTAACTTATAATATTAATGCTCTGTAAATTTACATTGAGCACTATTTTGTAAAAATAAAAATATCTATAAGAACACCGGATTATATATCTTACTGTTCTTTCTTTTTATTAATATATATATATATATATATATATATATATATATATATATATATATATATAATAGTACTTATATAATATATAATAAATAATAATACTAATAACATATATGTATATATATATATCTCACGTCTTTCCCCTATGATAACTAGACTTTATGAATTTAAGCATAGTAATAGTCAAATACAAGGTTTCATCATTTTACAGTTAAAATTGTTAGATGTAACCATAACTTCTATGCTAACAGTTTCTTCTCTTGAATTTCTCACTTGTGGAACTCTCTTGTAACTTTTGAAGCTATAGAGCTTTACCAAAAAATTCCAAAGAAAAGTCTGTAATGTTATTGATCCTCACCTGGCATCTCAACTTCACTCACTTTCCCACCACTATGATATGGCTTTCCTCTGCATTTTCTATAAATATATTTTGTGGCAATTGTCTCCCTCTTGGTACCTCAAATGCATGAATTTAGGCATGCTACTAGACTGGCAACTTTGTTTCACTGTTTTACTGTTGAAATAGCTACAAGTAACCATAAGTTCTATTCCAATAGTTTTTCTCACACTTCTTGCCTATGGAATTCCCTTCTGATTCTTGTTTCTAAAATTGAAATGCATGCTCGAGTGCAAACTTCAGTCTTCCTGAATACTGTTCTTTTAGTGTCTTTTCTCCTCACTAAAGTTTTTTCACTTCAGTAACCATTTGCATTTTAGTGGTTTTATTACCTTGATTATGGTGAAGTGATTAAAAAATTTATTTAGATCCATACTATAAAAGAGATGGTTAATGGTCCTCTCTTTTTTCTTGTTTAGAGGAGAAGGTTGACTGGTTTTATTACTAGTGTTTATGGGAAACTTACTTTTTTCTATGCAATATTTGCATTGGGACTCTTCTAATTTTTTTTTTACAATTAGGTTCACCCTTTATATGGTCCAATGGTCACTTGAGGTAGGGGGTTATGTTTGAAGGCCATTTGTATGTATAGGAGTGGAAGATAATGGTTAATCTTAGCCTTGAACAAGTTAAGATTCTAGTAATCGGGGAAACATCCTGCTGGGAGTCAGTTCCACAGGGCAATGGTACATGGGAAGAAGCTGTTTGAGTGGAACTTAATTCTTGCTGATGGGATACAGAGGGATTGTGGGTGGTTTGCTACTATGTAAGTGGCATGGTGTGTCCTTGCTGTGAATGTTCGCCTCAGTGGCACCAGGGAATGTAGTTTGAGCACTTTTCATGGAAGTAGAGAGGCTTGCAACGTCCTACATGTGGGAGAGAGGTTGATGGGCGGAGAATAGTTTGTCACCCACAAGGGCTTGGAGATGATTTTGAACTCTATCAAGGCTGGAAAATGAAGTCTGGATAGCTGACATCTAAATATTACAACAGTACTCCATTTTTGGCCTGATCTGGCTCTTGTAAAGTGAGAGAATAACAGGAGGGGTCATGTACTTACTGCAGCAATACAGAGAGCTGGTTATTTGTTATACTGGAACACACCTATTCAATTGTTAATAGACTCTCCCACCTATAATAAGTAGGAGTAGTAGCAACGAGTCGCGCAGTGAGTTGGTCAGTCAGTCGATGTTGGACAACCGTTAGTCGGATATTAAAGTATCAGCCACCACAACTAGATTGCTGCGTCATTAACTATTATATCAAGTTCTTAACATTTTGTACATCGAACCTATTTTAGGACCGACTTAGTACAAATACAACCCTCCACTGTGAAACCACTACATAACAATTTGGTGACGAGGGATTCGGATTCATACGGAGGAAGAAAAACCTTTTTGTACTACATAACACTATTTTACCTGCATCCTTAGCATTGAATCGTATGTATGAATTTCACTTGAGGTCAGGTATGGTGCTTCCCTGAGAGGACCTCCATTTATCGAGATTGGTACTAGTTTGCGGTCAGATCTGTGATGATGAAATGTAACCAATCAGTTTTTACTCCATTGGGTAGTTTGTGCAAGATCAGAAAAGAGTTCAGTTACCAATCTCAGATTATTGAGTGTTTTGCAGGTACACCCGTATATAGTTATATCATCGGCATCGATGTTTAGAAATGATCTGAGTATATTTTTAGGCAGATCATTTATGTAGATCAAAAAGAAGGTTGGTCCAAGGAGTGACTCCTTGGGGATGCCTGCGTTGACCTCTAGGGCTCTGGAGGACTAGACATTGATAACTACCTTCAGTGACCTACCTGTTAGGAAGGATTTTATGATTGAGAAGACTCTTCCAGTGATTCCATCTGGAGAGCTTGTGTAGTAAGCCTTTGTACCACACCTTGTCAAAGTCTTTTGATATTATGATTTTCTAAGCATAGCTTAGATGTGGTACAAGGCTGAAAGTATGAGGTACTCAGTAAGGATCGAACTCACTACTCAGTCATAATTGTTCTAGTGAGACAAGCTTGCTAACCATTACATCACCTCGAGGTGCCCAAGCCTTTTGATATATCTAGTGCTATGGTCCTCAAGGTGTGTTTGTCCAATGCAAAAGAAAATTTATCTCTGGCTCTTTGGTCCATTTTGCCTTAATGATCTGAATTAGATCACATCAGTTTAGTTTTTACTCACAATGCCTATTGTTGACCATGTTTGCTGTAGTCTCTGAATATGGAATCCAGTGAAGTCCATAATGTCTTCAATATCAAAGGTTGGCAGTGTAGATTCGGAGAAAGTAGCGGCTGTTAATTCTTTAAGTCTTCGATATCAGGTTGGCAGTGAAGATATTTTGGGAGAAAAAACAAAATGGCTGCCTTTATACATGTCGGATTGAATATTTTGAGCTTTCTGATTGGTTAACCCTTCTCTTGGTGGACTATAAAATGAGTCAACTCATTTTGGCTAGCTCACTAGTACATAGTACCCCAAAATTCTAACACCTACCCCATCAGACATGGTGGTAAAATATATCAGAAAGAAAGTCGTCCTTTTTTCCACTGACAAAAGCTTCAGGCTTAGATATACATAAAGTCTGTCATGCATTGCTTTCCTGCAGTGAATTTGCACTTAGTGTTTGACACTAGCAAGGCTTTTCAAAAGAAAGTTCTGTCATGTATTCATTCAAGTGACAGTGCAAATATAGATACATTGGACACACCTCACAAAACAAGCATGGCTTACTTTGTATCACCAAATACGTCAAGCATCATTAATGATGCAATCATAGATTATTTTGTGCAAAGCAATTGGCCAGTACTTGATAATCCTGTCTGTACCAACATTTTCTGGTATGACATATTCAACATTCCAGCTATAGCATGTTCTACTTTTCACTTAAGGATTTTAAAGCCACTGTTTTTTTCTAGACGTCAACCATCTTTGTGCAAGCAAAAGGACTTCTTAGGCTCCTTGAAATTACTCAGCATAACATAAGTTGGTCAAATATCTGTATTTCAGTATTTTTGTTCTTATTGGATGACAGATAAAGTCTACTTTTAAACTGTTATACCTTGTTATTATTGGTAATTCTGTTTTATGGTTAAATATTTAAAAATCTATCAACAATCCCCTCTGATAGTTGATCAAAAAGTTGACAACTTTAGAGGAATCATATCACTTGTTTTTTTTTTTACAGTTAAGTTAAACATGTTTCAGCTTTTTCAAGGCTTATGGCCAGATCATTTGTTCTCATTTGATTACCAAAATTAAGCAATGTTGAGTCTGTCCAGTAGTTAGATGGGTGACTGCTTTAAATTACCAGGTGCTGTAAGCTTAGATGTACGGGTTGTATAATGAATAACGGTTGGTAATTGGAAATCGGAGAGCTGAGTTCCAATTCCAGTTGGGTTTAATATATTGACTTATGTGTAATTACCATTTGGAAAGTTTTAATTCCCCCTTTCTTCTCCCAATTGTGGGTTAAATAGCAGCACTTGCATCAATAAATAATTATTAATGAGCAGGAAGAGAAAAGAGTAATCAGGACAACAGTAGATAGTGATTGGCATTGTATTTAAATTCTTTGAGATTAAAGTTGGCTGGAAAGTGTGGAGCAAGAAGGGAGTTTCACAAGTGAGAGGTGCAGGAAAAGAAACTGTTAGCATAGAATTTATGACTCATGATTTAACAAATTGTAAATTTATTTCAGTTAAATGATTTTTGTAAAACGGTCTTTATTTAAAAAAGTTTAACTTTATAGTATATATATATATATTTTTACTTTTGATTTTAAAAAATATACTTTTAGTGAGTAAAAATTTAGTTTTCATTGACAACATTTTATTTTGATTTGAAAAAAAGTTTAAATTACGAAAATATTTACCATGAAAAAATTACTTTAGGATGAAAAATGTTACACTTTCAAATATACAGTTTTGTATCTTTATATTTTACACTTATCAATATTTTACATTTATCAATATTTTACACTTATCAATATTTTACATTTATCAATATTTTACACTTATCAATATTTTACATTTATCAATATTTTACACTTATCAATATTTTACATTTATCAATATTTTACACTTATCAATATTTTACATTTATCAATATTTTACACTTATCAATATTTTACATTTATCAATATTTTACACTTATCAATATTTTACATTTATCAATATTTTACACTTATCAATATTTTACATTTATCAATATTTTACACTTATCAATATTTTACATTTATCAATATATTCTTATCTTTAATTATTAATCTTTTGTTATTTTTTTTATTTCTTTTTTAAAGATTTGTTTCTCTTAGTGCAAGGGAAATAACTCTAGTAAAGCAAAACTTTACAGATGAAAACACTTGTCATAATACAGTAAGATAGTATTTCAGATAATTAAATAAAATTTTTCTAAAATTGCTTGAAACATTAAATCTATATCTATAATTCTCAAAATATATGTGTGTGTGTTTGTGTGTGTGTGTGTGATCAGATGTTGTTTATGCATTTCCACAGTTTTCATCTGATTTTGATGAATTTTTCTTTTGTTTCATAGATAATTCTTAAGTGCTGGTTTTGAGTCCAAATTGTTGGCAACAATGGCTCTCCACTACTTCCTGTCTATTATAACTCTCAGCAACATTTTACGGTTTACTATTTGTTCTTGGATATATATCATTCATAAAAACTTTAATAAAAATAAATAGTTTAAATTATTACAATAATATTATTCATTATTATACAGTTCACTTTTCACGGCCATCCCCCCATTCAAATTGTTAACTCCCCCTCCATTTAGGGATGTGCCTGAGTTGCACCCAAATGTTGTAACTAATACTGATTTTCAGGTGGGCTGACTTTAAACTTAAACTGCTCCAATTAAAAGCAAAAATTCCCAGTAATGAAAGACTCAGTCAAAGAGGGGTTATACTGCTAATTAGGTATAAAATTTAATGAACAAATTTAAATTGTGTATAAAATTTAATTAACAATATGACTCATAATATCGAAATTAAAACTAGTATCATTTCTGGAACGGACAATATTTTTCTTTTGACGTCTTTTGAAGACATTAGAAATTTCTATTAAAGAAGAAATTTTATTAATCACTTATCTCATAAATTACTTTAAAGAATAATTTTCTTTTGTGAATAGATAAAATTTGATTTGTTTTTTTCACTCCAAGAAAGGCAATAAAACCACTACAACACAAAGGGTTACTGTATGTGAAAAATTACGAGAAAAACATTATTAAGAAAAGAGAACAATAAAAGAACAGGAATTAAGAAGACAAAAGATAACGATGGATATGGCATTTAAATTTTTGAAGATCAAAGTTGATTGGTAAGTCAGAAGCTGGAAAAGAGTTCCACAAGCAAGAAGTGTGTGAGAAGAAACTGTTAGCATAGAACTTACAGTTACATCTAGCCATTTAAACTGTAAAATGATGAGACCTCATTGCCAATCTAGTACTGCACTTATTATAAAATTTTAAAATCTAGATGTCAAAGAAGAAAGCTCATCCAAAGAATTACCATGAAAATATTTACAGAAAATGCACACAGAAGCTACATTACAGGGTTGGGAAAGTGGCTAAAGCCAAGATACCAGGTTAGGACTGATAAAATTGCAGATTCTTCTTTCTAAATATATATTAGAATCACCAGATCAGATGTGGTAGCAGTATTAAATACATGAATGAATGGTAGACTTATAAATGTGTAAGATACAATCTAATGGGAAAAATTGTAAGCCTAACATTGTGAACTAAATTTCCTAGCAAAAGATTTAGCAATTGATTCAGTATAATCTTTCCACTTCATGTCAGTGGAGAATATTAGCCTGAGAAGATGCAATGAGTCACTCTACTCAGGATTAGCATCATACATGCTAATGGAATTAAAAAAATGTTCTCTAAGATGATTAAAAGAGAACAGTTTCATTTTGGAGATGTTAAAATTATTAAGCCATTTCTTGCCCCAGTTAATAACAGTTTTTTTTTTAATCATTTCACCCCAAGCAATGGAATAAAGCCATTAAAACTAAGTGGTAACAAATATGAGAAAAATACTATTAAGAAGAGAACAATAAAAGAACAAGAATTAAGAAGACAGATTTAAGTCATTTTTGATATTAGAAAAATCAAATAGAAAATATGTTTTATATTTTTTTTATGATTTAAAGCAAACTTCTATTTCAATATAATTAATGAGTTTAATATATTAAAAATATTGGAAAAAGTTTACATTTAAAATTTGACAAAAAACAAAATGATTAAATCATTATTATAATCCACAGACAATTTGACATTTATTTAATATGTCAAATGTTTTTTTTCATGAAATATGCAAACAAATATCAAATAAATTATCAGAATAAAATCTCCAAGTAGATTGCAGCATCATGCACTGGTTAATTTATATGGCCTTTAGTTTGCAGAAATATAAAAAGAGGAATGGTTGCAACTGATTCATTTAGAATAACAGCTTTATAAATATTGGTTTTTATCAAAAGGTCTTATATCAATATTATACTCTCTCGCTCTTTCTCTGATCTGTTTTGCTTTCTTTTTTTGCATGAAAATTTCTGTTATGAAAGTTCAGTTCTTGACCAAGGCACCACACCAGGGTACCTGGGGACATGGAAAAAGTGTGCTGGGTGATAGAGATATTTAAAGAGCATGAGATATAGCGGTGAAGAATAACTCTATCTTAGAGTTATTCTTATAAACACATCTTTATCTTAGTGTTTATAAGTTTATTCATATCTGTTTATTTGTTAGCGAATTTAAAAAGAAATATATACGGTAAAAGAACAAAAGGCCAGAAAAATTATCTAAAATTAGGACAAATTGTCTTAATTTTGAAAATGAAACTAAAAAACAATAAACATATGAAAAATCATTTTATTATCTTAATAATGATATTGAAATATTTTAACATTAATATTCTCTATAATAAATTATTAATATTGAAAAATCATTTTATTTTCTTAATTAGGAATATGAGATAAAAAAAAAAAACAAGATGCCATATGAAAATGATAATAAGAGTAATATTAGTAAACTTTTCATGCTCAATATGATTATCTTCAAAGTCTCTCCTACCATTGTGTACTGCTTTCCTCCAGTATGAACATTTTAGAGCAGGGATCTGCAACCTTTTAGAGAGAGCGTGCCAGACAGTTATGAAGTGTCTTGAAGGAAGTCCATGATCTCACATGTATTTTTATAAATTGTCTTGTCCACAGATTGCTCCATCCAGAAGTCTGTCTTTGTTGGTAGAAACTTTCTTTATAGCAATGGTTTCTTCAGAAATTAAATAAATTTTCTGAAGTTTTCAATGAAAAAATAGCTAAGTATCCATCTTTCTTTAAAATGTTGGCACTCAAAATCCACTTTTCTTTTCTTAGTTTCCATATTACAGCTATATCAAATTGAAACATAGGTTCTCATCCAATCACTGAAGTTAAGCAATAATTAGCCTGATCAGCATCTAGATAAAAGGCAAATTAGGAATACCAGATACTGTAAGCTTGGATGAACTTAGCAATTTTGTCTTTGGAAATAATGAACACTACATTTTTGTCTTAAAATCACACCCTGAATGACATTATGTTAATGTCTATAGTACTCAGAATAAAACAATATGTATCAACACAGTAATTTTCTCTCTTCTTTTAATACTGACACCAAAAAGCTCATCCAAGAATATGAATGGATCATACTGAAAATAAGCACACAAAACTTGTCTAAATTATTCACTGTAACTTGCCTTAATATATATATATATATATGTATATATATATATATATATATATATATATATATATATATATATATATATATATATATATATATATATATATTCCTAATTTATTTGTTTAATCATGTTATTTTAAATCGATACTCATATTTGAGTAGATGCTCTGTTTTTATTGTTTTTTTATATGTATATATTAAACAGTATTTTTATTTATTTACATCTACCATATAAATAAATCTTGTTAGAAAAAATATGCATCCTCCTTTTCTAACAAGATTTCTCAAATATTCAGGTCGGTAGATATAAATAAATAAAAATACTGTTTAATAAATAAATAAAAAAAACAGAGCATCTACTCAAATATGAGTATCCATTTAAATAATGTTTAAACAAGTAAATTAAAAATATGTCGGATTTCGCTCAATGCTGGCCACTCGATAATATGAGGTGTTTCCTTATAAGGAAACACTTCATATTATCTTTACCATATATAAATAGTTCTTGGATTAATCAATCTGGAGTTACAAGCTTTACCATTGTTTATGTTCAATTATCAGTAATGGTCAAAATAAATAGACCCTTTTCTTTGCCAAGAAAATTCTGTTTATTGTTGGTCAATTCACTTCCTGCAATGACTGTTCTAAGATTAATTTGTTATGGAAATATTCTGTTATGGTAATTTCCCTTTCATGTTGAATAGTCAGCCTTACACTTCCTTTTTGGCTTTATTTTAATTGTATGACCAATAGTGCTAGAGTTATTGTGATAGCTGCCATCTCACAATAATAATAATAATAATAACAACAGCAACAATCAGTGTAGTAGATATTGATTACAGTATAAACTCAAAGTGTTAAACACTTGATCTAATTGTTCATTTATATACTTTCTCTCTTTCTCAGTGTTAGTCCAATTTATTGTTTGTTCTTGGTATGATGATAAATTACATCTGGCAGCAAGGCCTCTGATTGGGAGGTTTTGAGGAGTGTGCAACCACCTTTTAATTGGTAATGTTCCCAGGTCCACCCTGACCTGGGGTGTTAGCACCAGTTAGGGTCCCATTTATGGGCAAATAGTTAACCCCCAAACTGGAGTCAAAACACTATGAAAGTATAAAAATAAATGTTTATAGTAAAAATACCAGCAATACAATTTAAAAAAAAAAAGTATTACCAGCATTATGCTTAACTCTCAACAAAATCCCGATTTACAAAAATATGTCAATGAAACCTGATCTATGAAACGATTCCTTACAAAGAATACATATTCTATTCATACGAATCTATCGTAAAAATCTTGTCGGTGTAAAATAACCCATTGAGGTTGATATGCTGTAAAACAAAATAAACCCAAATCTAATTTATTGTATAGACTAGAGGGGAAAATACAACAGAAAATAAACAATTAAGCTAATATTTTATTGCAGGCTATAAAAATAATGTCACTTGCAGCTTTCAAGGAATTATATTGATTATATGGGTTTGTAAAAAAAATGGTTTTATTGATTTTCATATATTAGCGAGCATAAAGTTTGGACATATATTTAAGAAATTTCAGCAGATGTAAAAAAAATATTTGTGTAAGAAATTGTATAATAGGAGTAGATAGCTTCACCTATCGTCCGGTTCACGCTCTTCCTTGGTCTTTTGAACAGGAATAGAGATTTATCCCTTGTTTCCTGTTTAGGATTGGGTTTCTGGTTCCTTCTAATGCCTCCACCTAAACTCTGAAATTTTTACTGTTTATTTATATTTTTTTCACACAGGAGTTGACATCCGGTTCACACTCCTCCCCATTTTTTTGAACAGAAGTAAAGGTTTATCTCTTGTTTCCTGTTTAGGATTAGGTTTGTGGTTGCTTCTAAAATCTACTTCAACGCTATACTTCTAATGTCTCCACTTAAACTCCGAAATTTATACTATCATTGGGTTTCTGGTTCCTTCTAAAGTGTTTTTCTTTTCTTTCACTTCCACTAACCCCCTTGCATTCAGATTAGCTTTATCGGCTTGCTTGGGGGTGAAGTGATTAAAAAAAAAAAAGACTATCAGAACATTAACTCTATAATTCTGCCTACCTCTCCCATTGTCTGAATCTTGGGTCAGTTTTAACTGAAGTAATAGCTTTTGACTAAACTTAACTTAGTTTAGGCACTAGACAATAGAGACACTAAGTAAGGATCAAACTCACTTCTCTCTAGTAAAGGTAACAATTGCTTGCTAACCATTAGTTTATACAAAGCTAACTACAATTACAGGTATATCAGAGGGTGAAGAAAAATTATTGGCTTCAGTTAAAAGGGATTAAAATAAAATTCTGGTGTGTGGTCAGATTTTGGGAAATGGGCTGTACCAAGAACCTTTCAGCATTCCCTTGTAAAAAAAAGTGCAAGATGGCGTAATAGTAACTGGTATTCCATGTTCAAACTTCAGCTTTGAATACAAGTACCAACTTCACACTAATAACATTAAAAAAAAGAACATGCATCCACCTCTCCTTTTATTCTGTCCAATCATTAAATGCTTTGACAAATGTCTTGTCAGTGTATGGATCAGTTATAATAACTGCCATCTATCTCTCATACCCTCAGTATATTCTTTGAGGGTTAGGTTTTCCAAGCCCTACTTCATCATTATGTATCCAAGGAATTTCAACTATCTCTTCCTGATTTTGAGTATAAGTGTTCTTTCTATTACCATTTACTTTAAGACTTCCTTGTTGCTTACTTGCTCTGTCTGTAAAATTTTTCGTATCTTTCTGTAAAATCACATTTCAGCTTCTTCTAGTTTTTTTTTAATCAGCTTTAGGTAAATTATCCAACATTCCCTGCCATATAAGAGGATGGATATCACATAGCAATCCAATACTCCTTTTTTTTTTTGGTTTCTAATAAAATGTTTCTCTTTCCCAGTACCTTGCTTAGCTTTTGCAGTGCTTCTTTTGGTAGTTCAATGCATGTTCAGATCTCAGTGTCACATTTTCCGTCTTCGGTTAAAACACTTCCCAGATAAACTTCAGTACCTGTTTGATATTTACATAGCCAATTTCTAACTCACATCTTGAGATTTTTCCCTTGCTGATTAGCATATTTTCTGCCTTCTTGCAGTTGATGGTTAGTCCTTTTTTCTTGCTTTCTTCTTCCATTGCTAAAATGGCACTGTAAGACAATTCTCAGCAATTTCAACAGACCTGATAAGCTTAGAAAACATTTATATATTTTCTCCCTCATCATATAATTTTTATGAGAGTAAAATAGTATCTCTTTTAGTCTGTAGATAAAGGTACAATCATCAAGTTGAACAAATTTATCTTTATTGTCTATAACTTTAGCAAGAGTCAATAATATTCCAGATTCTGTTCAGTGGAACAGAATTTATTGATATTACAATGTTAGGCTGGTGCTCAGTTGTAAAACTACTCTTTAAAATCTCTTTACAAAAATTGGTCACTTGCCAGAAAAGGGTGTGTACAAAAGATTATAAAAAGTGGGAAAAATATATAAGTATAGGATATGATTCATGTCAGAAAATAGCAGGTGGTCTGAATTGAATCTAATGTCAATAAGTTGATTTTTGATGACCTCAATACATACTGGACTCACCACATATGAGACTAAACTAGACTCTGCACTCAGTGTCATGCCAGAACACCAGAGATGCTAGGTGCATCAGTGGGTTGATCTAGAACAGTGGTTTTTAACCAGGTATGCTCACGTCCCTAGGGGTGCAATATTGGTTCCTAGGGAATTCAAGGACACTTAATCATTAGGGTTAGTTTATTAAAGAAATACTAGTGTTTGGTGATCTGATATAAAAGTTTACATTTTAAAAATTTTAGCAATTGATACCATCATAATAGCATAAATATATACTTAAGGAAAAAACAAGCAGAAATTGCTGGTAAAATTGTAGTTAGGTTGGAAACACTGCGGTGTGAAATTTGTTTTGATAAAGAGCTGAACTACTGCTCAAGTATTGTTGAGTTGTGTTTGCTCAAATCTGATGTTTAAATATTGATGAACTGTGTTTGTGCTTACATGTAATTATTTATATGTGGGGGACAGTGTAAATATATAAACATAGATATATTTAACATCTCGTTAATATTTTCAGAAAAGAATTTTAATTATATGAAAGTATATAAACAGTTGCTGTAAACCAAAGTTATAGGTGAGATTTAATGTTTCTTACAATTTAGTTAGGTTATTGTTATATTGTGGCATTTTGGTAAAGATTACCGAATGTAAGACTTTCCCAACATGTAAACAGGTGGACAACCCAGCTGTGCTTAGGATGTGCACATGTGGAACAAGTGGATGATGAGAAGATTTTTAAGCACTTCACCTAAGAGGGAAAAAACAGAGAATCTCTGAAATTTTCACAAGAAGAATCCATGTTTGGAGAAAGCCCCAGAAGTTACTCATCCACTGATATTGATAACGTCCGAAGATGAATAAACAATAAGTCTATAATATGGGAGATTAGTTTTGCATTCTTTTTAGTCTGTACATAAGGAGGAAATTGACTATTTCCTTAACTTTTACCACACTAATTTCTTTCTAGAATTTTTTCCCCCTGCATTTTTTTCTTGGGAGTATAAAACATGAACACCTACTGTTTTAAAATTGTTATAACTTTCTTTGTATTGTGTTTATAGATTTTATTTTATTAAAAGAATGGATGAGTAATATTTTGATACAATGCGTTACATTTTGCATGCATGTTGAAAACAAAAAATTGAAATGCAAAATAAAAAACAAATACATTAAAAATATTCCTGAATAAAGGCTTCATTTGATATTGATGCAGTCATTTTTGTTGACAAAAAAAAATTAACTTGGGTTTAATTGATGTTACACCTCATGTAGTGTCCAGAAGAATTCAAAATAGCATTGGAAAACCCGAAGTTTAACCTTCTTCCAAAGCAATAGTAGGCGATTTCCAGTTTAAAATACTGGAAATAACAGTTGAAACATATTTATTTATAAAACCTGTCTCAAGGTGACAGAATGCACCTAGAATAGCAAACGGAAAGAATTCTACGGAAACAGTTGTCACCTGCAGCATGGTAATGGTTAAAGTGGAGATTAGTTCTGCATTCTTTTTAGTCTGTACAGCAATAATGTTACATAAGGAGAAAATTGACTATTTCCTTAACCTTTACCACACTAATTTCTTTCTAGAATTTTTTCCCCTCATCTGAGTACGACTTCACTCTGGTGATCGGATGAGAACCAGTGCTTGAATGTGATGTAGCCAAAAGCTTACCAACAATAAACGACTGAATTTTATAAAGTGAAATAAAACAGGTGTTTAAGCTTTCATTTGATATCAAATTGATGTTTACTGAATTCTAGCCAAAATATCTAAGATGTTGATTAAGAATTATATTGGTTAAAGCATTCTCATTATTCTTAGTATTAGTCAAACCATTATCCCATTCTTATTTGTTTTGATAGGGTGCACTCTATCCCTCCTAGTATTTTATAAAGTCTTGAAATTAAATATTATTTAGTAAATTTTTCTGACTAGCATCCTCATTTTTGTTGTTTTGATTACACAATGTCAACTGGTGCCCTCTTCAAACTTATTCCAGATGAGTTACATTAACTTACACACAAATACCCTTGAGAAAGATATGAATTCATCTCTTCTCCCCTCAGCTATGGGTTGAGTAGCAGGATAGACTGGGTCCTATAGCTTTAGTTAGCAATCAGTCTACCGTAGAAAGAAATGGCAACCCACTGTGGGAAAATCTTCTGCCTAGTCGGTCATGAATCAAAAGAGAGATGTTTGCCCAAGTATGTATCATATATGGCACGTAACTGATTGATATTATTTGAGCACAAAGACAAATTGAAGAAAGTTGGATGGTACAACAGCTGAAAAGTTGTGAGTATAACAACCAAGCAGAGTATCTGTCAATTATGTGCCATGCGTGATACACACTTAGGCAACCATGTGTTTTTTGATACATGACTGATGAGGCAGATTTTTTTCCTGTAGTAGGTTGTCATTTCTTTCTGCAGTGGACCAGTTGCCATCCAACATATAGAACCCCATCTGTCCTGCTATTTAGCCATAGCTGGGGGGAGAAGAAGAGGATTCATACCTTTCCCAGGGGTATTTGTACTTAAGTGAATGCAATCAATTTGAATGGAATTCGAACTCGGCTCTCCGATTCCTCAATCTGAGCCACTATCCATTACTCCACCGTGCCTCTGAGTATACTGGCCTAGAATAATGATAATTCCACACCTCAAAAAAAAAAAAAAAAAAAAAAAAAAAAAAAAAATAGTTATTTGGACTATTATCCTTATTTTTATTATTTGGATCATTATATATTTGACCAGTAAACTCTCCAGCCATCCTGTGGTGTATATCATATCCCATAAGATTTTATTATTTTTTATCTGTAAATTTCCATGTCACCATTGTTTTGGTGCCAAAGAAAATGAGAAGAGCATCAAAGGTGACAATCACTTGAGGAAGTTCAGAGAACCTACTGGCTGAAATTTAGTGACCAAAACAACAAAAGTGAGGATATTAATCTGAATAATTCATGATAATATCTCATATATTTTATATTTGTAACTTGGAATATTTCTTTAGATTTTCCCATGGAAATATTTTGCAAGGAAAAACATTTTTTCATTGTCAAAAGCAGGTTTGTGAGTAGGGTGTGACAGCCACAACTTTATATTATAAAATTAGTTAAAATGAAAATGATTGATTTAAAATCCATTATTTTCTTAATTCCTTTTAAATAAATTGTTTAAGAAAGATTGATTTTTAATAACAATAACCATTTGACAACATTATCTGAATTAAATGCCTTCAAAGTGAAATAATGATAATGCTTCATTAAAAAAAATTCTGACATGAGTGTAATAAATGGCTTCTTAAGCATTTAGGTATACTTTTTCCAACGTGATTTAATTAATTAAAAAAGTTCAAATAATCCTCTTTTCAACCTTATAGTTGCATATGTTTTGTAGATTTTTAAAGTTTGTATTTAAAAGGAAACACACACACACACATGCACATTATATTGCATTTGTCCTTTGAATCTGAAGATGATGTATCATTTCTGCTTCACATCTGTGAACTCAGAGGTAGCTATTCAAACCCAGACTGGAGGCACAGAGTCTGGAACAGTGGAGGCACTGAAAGTTTGTTGTAATCATCACTGATGATACCCTGTGGTGTTGATCTTTGGCGGCAGTCAGCTTCTTGTGTCAAACATCCTCGAATAGATTGTGATTTGCCAATGTGGTCGAATTCACACACTATGAGTGTAATAAATGACTTCCTAAGTATTTAAATATTCTTTTTCCAACATGATTTAATTAATAAAAGTTCAAATAATCCTCTTTTCAAACTTATAGTTGCGCATGTTTTGTAGATTTTTAAAGTTTGTATTTAAAAGGAAACACATACAGGCACATTACATATATATATATATATATATATATATATATATATATATATATATATATATGTATATATATATATATATTATATTATTATTTATATATATATTATAAATTATTATAAATATATATTAAAAATATTATATATATATATATATATATATACATATATATATTATATTATTATTTATATATATATTATAAATTATTATAAATAAATTATAAATATATATTAAAAATATTATATATATATATATATACATACATATATATTATATTATTATTATAAATATATTATAAATTATTATAAATAAATAATAAATATATATTAAAAATATTACATATATATATATATATATATATATATATATTATATTATTATTTATATATATATTATGAATTATTATAAATAAATTATAAATATATATTAAAAATATTATATATATATATATACATATATATATTATATTATTATTATAAATATATTATAAATTATTATAATAATAAATATATATTAAAAATATTATATATATATATATATTATATTATTATTTATATATATTATGAATTATTATAAATAAATTATAAATATATATTAAAAATATATATATATATACATACATATTATATTATTATTATAAATATATTATAAATTATTATAAATAAATAATAAATATATATTAAAAATATTATATATATATATATATATATATATATTATATTATTATTTATATATATTATGAATTATTATAAATAAATTATAAATATATATTAAAATATTATATGTATGTATACATACATATATATTATATTATTATTATAAATATATTATAAATTATTATAAATAAATTATAAATATATTAAATTATTATATATATATATATATAATAAAAAAGTAAAACACTATACTACCATATACTACTGTGGTTTTGACCACTGAGTCTCATCAGGTGGCTAGGCAACAAGTCTTCCTCAAATCACACCACACTACTAATATCATGTTACGGCAACTGAAGTCAAGAAAGTGGGGAGGTGTGAGTGAAAAAAAATTTTTTTTTCTCACCCAGGGTTGTACAGGCCAAGAACATTCTTGCTTACTTGTCTACATTTAGACATTTATTTCTATTCTCCTATTCAATAACACCACACTGTCTTTATAAGTGCCTATTGCCAAATCCTCCTCCTGACACAACCTACAACTGCTACCACTTGTTCTGCCAGTTTTTGCTCTTCTCAAAATGTTCCACTTTATGCACTGACTTTTACCGTTTTCTTCCTTCAGTTTTCCAGACAACACATAATACATCACAAAAATGGTTTCTATAAAAAAAGAATAAACAATCCATAGTAGAAACCAAAGTTATTTTTGCTTCTATATTAAGTGTTTATATGTGAACATGCACAGACCTACAATACACCAACATGCAAATTCCATAAGTGAAAGGTTGAAAAGCAGGTAGGGATGGAAAATACAAAATTTGAGATACATTAAAATTCTCTATAGAAAGAAAAAAGAAAAGACGATACAGTAAAAAATATTTGCCCATTCTTTATTTCCTTTTTGTACATATGAAACTAATCCAAGCAAAGGATATCGAAATTAGGACAATTTACATTCATTGTTCTGTTATTAAATTCATTGTTAGAAACAACTAGACATTATGAAAAAATGAAAATGAAAATTATTGATTTGAAATTCCTTAATTCGTGTTAAGTGGTTAGGATGGATTGATTTTAATAACAATAAACATTCAATAGCATTATCTGAATTAATAATGAAGATACCATTTTTCATAAATTCTAACACGAGTTAACACTGATCATAATAAACAACTTCCTCTGTATTTGGATAAATCCTTTTTACAATGTAATAAAAAAAATTCAATGTTTGCTTGAGATTTTGAGATAAGAAATTAGCATTATTATATACTATTTTTTTAATCATTTCACCCCAAGCAAGGCAATAAAGTCACTAAGATGCAAGGAGTTACTGTGTGTTAGAGAATATGAGAAAAAGATTAGTGTTAGTGAGAGAGTACAATACAATAACAGGAATTAAGAAGACTGAAGATAATATTGATATTGCATTTAAATTTTTGAAGACCAGAGTTGATTGGGAAACAAGAAACTGCAGGAGAGTTCCACAAGCAAAAGGTGTCTATAGAAGAAACTACTAGCATAAAACATACGGTTATATCTAGCCATTTCAACTATAAAATGATGAGACCTTGCTGCCAACCTAGTACTGCACTTAAATTCATAAAGTTTAGGTACCATAGAGAGAAGTTTATCAGAAGAATTACCATGAAAGTATATAGAGAAAATACTTTCATAATTTGTTCAGACTCATATTTTCATCTTGGTGTTGTTGCCTGTTTAGGGGCCAGAAAAGAAAGACACTGAAGATGAAGGTAGGTTGACAAGTATATTGAAATAAACAAATATATACAAAGCAAGGGTGTTAGTAATAAGCAGATAGAAGTGTACGTCTGAACAGTCGGTTAACACTGCATCTCGGCTGCTCCCCACCCACACATTAGTATTTATGAAAGGAGGAAGAGTTCATTCTACTGTAGGTGGGTTAATACAACACTTGGTCTCAGGTATCTGTCATAGTTGGTAACTTTCTGGAAATTTCAAACGAATGCCTTTATTCAATTCATGGGTGTAGATTGTGCTTTAGGATATATGACCTAGAAGAAAAATTCATTTGGTAAGTGAATTAAGTGATCTCTATTCATGGATTGAATAAAGGGTTTTGTTTGAAATTCTTAAGGGTCTGTAATATAATCAATCCTGACCTGGCACCTCAGTTTCAGCCACTTGCTTACCAATAGGACATAGCCTCCTTCTGTCACTTTTACAAATATTTGTTGCTTCTTGGTGCATTCATGAATTTAAATGTGTTATGACACTGGCAATTAGATCTCACCATTTTAGTGTTGAACTAGCTAGATATAACCATATGTTCTATTCTAATAGTTTCTTTTCTCACACTTCTCACCTGTGGAACTGCATTCCAATTTTTTTTTTGCTTCCCTATGAATCTTCAAAAATTTAAATGTAGTGCCAACTGCTATCATCTGTCTTCCTGAACCATGTTCTTTTATTATGCTTTCTCCTCCTCCCCATTGAAATCTTCTCATTCTCTTTCACTCCCTGTAATCCCTTGCATTCTAGTGGCATTATCACCTTTGCTTGGATGTAAATTGACTTTAAAAAATGTACCTGAAGAAGGTTGGAGCATACATCAGCTGAAATATTGTGATAATAACAACCAAGATGAGGATACATGTCAAAACAAATTGGTGTATAATATTAACAAGATAAATAATCATATTTTCAACACAGCAGCTGTCAACAGAGTGTAAAACTTGACCTGCAGATACTGTTATCCATATTGATAACCATTGTACCATACACATATATCCCATCCATTACTAATTTCATCAATATACATGTCATAATTCCGAAAAAAAAAGGTTAAATTCACAGTGAGACGTTAATCTGGTATTTAATAAAAATCTTTGAAAAATATAATTCAAAAATATTTTTCTGAAAAAAAAACAAAACAAAAAAAACAACAAACATCTACAATTGCTGAGCAAAATCTGCTTAAAAAAAATTCAATCCCCATTTCTAAATCCTCTGAAATAAAAAAAACAAAAAAAACTCATCACTATGCAACAGAATCTTCTGATGATGTAGTGACCCAATTTTATGCAGTGAACTCTTCTGATGACATAGTGACCAGTTCACCAGGGGTGTGATCACACTGTTGAAGAAGGGCAAGGGTGTTATGCAGGATTTAGATGACTATACGCCCATAACTCTGCTAAGTTAAAGATTTTGGCCAAAATCCTGCAGGAGCGTTTGCAGTCAATTGCTGAGTCTCTGTTGGGTCTGGAGCAGACTTGCACTATGAAGGGCTGAACAATTCAGAGCAACCTGCATCTGATCCACATGATCATGTAAAAGACGATGATCAATTTAGATCAGTCCAAGTCATTTGATATGGTTGACTATTGCCACCTTCCTGCTGTCCTGCAAGCTGCCGGATTCAAAGTTGGCTTCTGCCGCTGGATTAGCCTGCTGTATTGCTCTACCAGTGCTGTGGTACAGGTGAATGGGAAGTTGTCGGGCACTTTTGCGCTGTCTCGGTCGGTTCGTCAGGGTAGTCCACTGTCACCTCTACTTTGTGAATTATAACTTTGTTATAAATGTGATAAATAAAACTTCTTGTTATTCAATGGGGAATAGAATGTTATTCATTTCATTTCATATTCAGGAAATATTGATGATGAACATGAAAAAGCAAGAAAAGGTCTTGATAATATTTTATAGATCAATTTTACAATAAAATTGTAAAACTACATAATATTGTTGTTATTTTATGCTAGTCATTTATTTAAGGGAACATTCATAACATATACAGAAGAGTTTAACATACTCAGAAAAACAATACTATCAATTTCTTCCATTGTAATCAAATGCGCTGAAAGTATAATTAAGATGAAATAGTTATAAAACTTGTAATTCATAGATACCTAAAGTCTACAGTTAGAATCTATGATTAGTTATCTATTGTGAAGAGTGTAAAACTCTTAAGTTTATTGTCACTAATAAAAACTCATTAAAATCATATCATAAAAAGACTAACATTGTTTACAAAATCAATTGATTTTATACAGATTTTATATCTGAATAAAAAAATCTTATGTTAGGTATAAAACCACAACCATTTCTTGCAGACTCACTTATATGTCCATTCAAAGTGCAATATGACATAATATAAAAATTACAGTAAGATAGATCTTTGTCAACAACACACGAATGCAGAGTAAAACAAACTGTAAAAAGAAAAAGATTATAGGTTATAGAAGCTACTGATATTAAGTTAAAACAACCAATAATCAAGAAAATCACATACAATTTTGGAATAGGAATCTTAAAATGTACTTAAAATCTCAGAATTCTCAGTAATGTTCACCAGACATCATAAATATTCATAATAAAAACTGAAAATCATATTAATGGAGGTAAAGAATATTATGTCACATTGTGTTGACCTAGGTAATAGGTGTGCTATGGAAGAAAGGTTTATTCTCCCATTTGTGTTTTCAACATTAGGGGCAGAATGGCTGAAAGGAAAAAGAATGACAAACATGCTTCATTCTCATAGACAGTTTTATGCTGCTAAATCATGTACAAAATTATATATATTTACATTTGTGCTATGCAGAGAAAATATAACACATAACTGCACAACAAGCAGTTTGAAAAGAAAATGAAAAGATAGTGTCTTATATATAATAAGGAGATTCCTCTGTGTTTCTGGCAATACTTCTTTATTTCTGGAGAAGCCATATTTAGGATTCCAGATTTGAGTGGGATGGACTTAACTGCTATGACTCTGGCAAAGACATATTCCACAAACAGGTAAATGGCAAGTCTTGGTTTTTTTCTTAACATGAGGACTATAAACTGGAGTAGGCAGATTTAGCCTAAGCCCGAGCCAAAAAAAGTAACAGTTCAGTTTGACTCCTGGAAACTGACTGACTGCCATTTTTGTCACTATGCAGTGACATCATTAAGTGGAGATCACATAATCCATGGGACTTCATCTCCACTAAAGGGAGATAATCGTATCCTTACAATGTCAAAGAGACAATCACTAAACAAATTTTGAATTTCATTTACTATCATTGTTTGTTGACAGTGAATAAAAGGATTTGAAAGCTTGTAACTTTAACAAGAAAAAATATGAAATGTGGTAAGTTCCTATAGACATTTTGGTTTATACCTTTCCCAAAGGCATTTGCATATAAGTGAATATAATGTACCTGACTATAATTCAAACTTTGCTCTCCAATTTCTTACTCTGAGCCATTATCTGTTAAACCACGTAAACATTGAAATTTGCATGTGGAAGCAGTCAGAGGTCAATAGTAAACCTCTCTTGCTTTTTTGCTACTCGTCTATATAACATCTCTTTTAATTTTCTTTTAGCCACAATATTTATTACATCCTACTTAATCCCCAACTTTCACTCTTACTTTTAATCCTTCTTGATTTTCAGACCACAGCGGCACAAAATGTGCTAATGGAATAAACAATGGTTTTCAGATAAGCTGACAGCTTTTGTCAAAGTTTACAGCTGCATTTTTCTTCTAAATTCTTTAGTAAAGTAATCTATAACTTACAGTGAGTACCATTCTTTTGCTCTGCAGCACTATGCAATAATTTCTTTGAGAGATTTGCATATGCTGAAATATTTTATTAGACAATTTTTTTTTATATAGTAAATTTCCCCCAATACAAAGCTCAAGAGCCACTTGAAGTAGAGGGTTAATCAAAATAGTAATGCTGAATGATGTGTGTGATAGGGATAGAAGTGGTAGGGGATAATTATGAGAATAAGGTGGGGAGAAGATGATTGATCCAAGACTGAAGTGTTTAGGGAAGCATTAATGTAGGAGTGTTCCACAAAGTGGCATTTTGAAAAAAATGACGACTGAAAATTTCTCTTTACATTTGGAATACAGAGGAGATGAGGGTGTTTCAATTCTGTGGAAGTAGCATGATGTGTCCTAGCAGTAAAGGTCTGAACTGGTGGAAATAAAGAACAGAGATCATCAGAACATTTATCATGGAAATAATGATCGAGTTATAAATCCATTAATTCTTTAGAAATATATATATATATATATATATATAATTTCTAAAGAATTAATAGATTTATTTTTAAACCAACAATTTTATTACTATAAATGTTATTATTGTTGATACTTCATATATATATATATATATATATATATATATATATATATATGCTTGTGAACCTGTGTGCTAAAAAAACAATGGCAATTTTTGGAAAGTTTTAATAGTGAGACGCGGTGAAACAAAAGTGTTGAGATTCAATAAAGCAGAGATATAGAATTCACAACTATAATAGAGGCCAATGAAAATTTAATTAATCTGTTCCCTTTATATTTTTTAGACGTTCAATGGTATTGATGATTCATTGAATACTTCTTTTCTCAGTGTCATTTCATGCTAAAAATTTTATGCTTTTAATATAACAGTGAAATGGAAATATCTCTCGGAAGATAAAGATTAGCAATAAAACAATAAGAATGGTGATGACAAAGCCTATTTTCAAGACCAAGTTGGAGCAAAACGTTCACTTAATAGACAAGGTATCTGAGTGCTTCACATGAAAGGCTTGAACAAATAAGACTACAATCTAAGAAATATAGAAGTAAAAGAACTTATTAAATGGCTCATTTTGATCAAGAACTAATTTTGTCTAAATGCAGATAAATATTTTATTTGTATAGATTATTAAATGAATAAGGGAAATAATCACTCATAAATTTACTAACTTAAATTGATTTACCTCCCTTCCCACTAATGATGGGACAGGAAATATAAAATACACAGGAAATATATAAATAAATACACATTGATAATTATTATATAGTTTTTCTAAAATTGTTCTTGATATATAAAAATTTGTATATGATTCTCCCATGTACATAGATATATATATATATGCCAAGTAGAGGGCGGGAACCTTAGCAAAAGGAGAAAAACTGCTAAGAGCCACACAATATAGAAAAATATGGACATCCATGATCATTATCTGTCTATATTTCTGAGATGAGGTATTATGTACACTATTTACATTGTTCGGACTATCATCCTTATCTTTGTTGCCATATTTATCTCAACATTTCAGCCGTTGTACTGTGCCATGTGTCCTCAAGGACACATGGCACAGTGCATGTTAGGTAGATCCAGTGACAGGACCCAAAGAGTGTGAGTTCAATACCTGGTTAAAGCAGTGGAGAACTTGGAGAGGAGATAACTGATAACTGAAATCCATTAGACATGGCACGTGGAACTAGAACAGTCTACCCCAGCGAGTGAAATAAAGGGTTCAGTTCGACATTCCAACCACCTGAAGAAGGTCGGAGCATACAACAGCCAAAACGTTGTGATAAATATGGCAACAAAGATGAGGATGATAGTCCGAACAATATAAATAGTATCCATGATCATCTATGCCCTGAAGGGACATGCCAGATAGTAGATGAAGATAGAAACAGGACTAGTGAGATTGTGTTGCAGTAAGAGTCTCAGTATTCAAAATTGTAACTGTTTTATTTGGACTTCCACATCAACCACTGGTACCAGGAGGAAATATGCAACTACCTGAGCTAGGCGGTAGATTTTTATCATAAATAAAATAATCCAGTAATAAACAATGAGTAAATGAAGTATTCAGTACTTGTATTTCTCTCTTCTCGTTTCAGGTAATACGATCATAAAGGCTGGGGATATGTCGTATAACACAGAGACTTACAAAAAATTACAGGAAATCCTTAGCTCAAACAATGTCAACAGGAATGGATGGTTATTTACATTTAATTCCATTCCAGGACAATACGATGAAGTCTACCCTGGGATCTTATTAGGTAATCGGTGAGTAAATTTTTGTTAATCTTAATCTGGCTTGAAATCAAGTTAGTCTCGTTTCTGTTTTAGACACAGTACAAATGAAAGATACCTGGTATGATGCACCTTGAAAAGAAGAGGATCAACAACTGCTCTGACATCTTTCCATCATTGGCTATGGGGACAAAGCAATTTGTGGACATGTGATACTCCTATATTTTACTTGATCTAGTATATATTTTTTTTAATCATTTCACCCCAAGCAAAGCAATAAAGCCACTAAGATGCAGGGAGTTACTGAATGCAAAAGAGTATGAGAAAAAGAAAAACATTATTAAGGAGAGAGAACAATAATTTAAGAGGAATTAAGAAGACAAAAAATAATGATTGCAATTAAATTTTTAAAGATCAAATTTGACTGGAAAGCAAGAAGTGAGAAGTGTAAGAGAAGTTAGCTTAGAACTTACAGTTACATCTATCCATTTTGACTGTAGAATGATGAGACCTAGCTGCCAATCCAGTACAGTGCTTAAATTTATAAAGTCTAGCTACCAAAGAGGAAAGTTCATCTGAACAATTACCATGAAAATATTTATAGAAAATGCACAAGAAAGCTACATTACAGTGGTAAGAAAGTGACTGAAGCCAAGATGCTAGGTCAGGACCAATAATATTGCAGATTCTTCTTTGTATTTCATAGCAGAAACACCAGACCACATGCAATATTCAATGCATGGATGAATGATATAAATATTTCAAATATTGATAGCTGATATAAATATTTTTTTTTGATGAAGAAAATTGGAAAAATTTATGAGAATTTTTTAAATGATAAACTTTTTTTTTCAATCGATTCACCCCAAGCAAGGCGGGAAGCCACTAGTACGCAAGGGGTTACAGAAGATTTGGAGTGAGAGCAGATAGGAGTGATAGAGGAAAGGATGAGGAGAAGGATAGTGGATAGATCAAGGCAACTGGAGATGTTGATTGACATTACATTTGAATAGTTGGAGATTATAGCTGTCAGGGAAACAGGAAAAGGGAAGGGAGTTCCACAGGCGAGAGGTGCAAGATATGAAGCTATTGGAGTAGAAGAGACGGCTACATTTAACAGTTTTAACAGTGAAAGGGTGAGAGCGGGATGCCAGCCTTATAGGATGCTTGAATTTAATGAAAACAAATTATTTCAAGTCATGGATAAAATATAATCAGCTTTGAAATTTATTCTCATAATCCTTTTTACAAAATCAATATAAGATTTTCCATTCAAATTTCTGAGGTGAGAAGGTATCAATATTTACACTATTTGCATTCAGACTATTGTTTTCACAATGTTTCAGTCATTGTGAGCCGTGGCAAATGTGCATTGGTACAGATGTAAAAACAGATCCCAGATTGCATGTGGACATGTTTGTCAACACCAGTTACATCTAGGTTTTCCCTGTTAGCAGTGGGACAACTTGGCATGTCTAGATACGGGCCTCTCTGCAACTGATCAAGATCTAGATCAAGCTAATGAAATATAATGTAAGATGCCTCATGCTAATAAAAACAATGGGAAATCCAACAGTCAGCAGTTGGAAGACATGGTGTTTTGTGAAGTTATTTCCTTCCACTTGTGGATTTAATATTTTATATATATATATATATATATATATATATATATACACGCACACACATTTTCATCAGATTTCTATGTCATATTTTTTGTATTTTTTCCCTGAATTTTGATGTTTCTAATACACAGCACACACTTTGAGCTGTCCCTTTTGTTTACAACCATGCATTCTATTTTTACAGTTAATAGTTAGTCCTTTCTTCTTGCTTTCCTTAAAGTTCTTTCATTTTTTTGTTTTGAATCTGCCATAAACACAGGATCATTCACATATTTTATGGTGTTAAGATTATGTCCACCAACAATAAATCCTGGTAGGACTTCTAGTTCTATTTGGACCATCATGATATGCAGGTTAAATGAAACTGGTGAGAAAATGCATCCTTATCTTTCTATTTTTACCTATTTGCTAAAACCATTCCCAACATCCAAGTTGTTTGTTCCCAGTTAAGGTTACAGCTTACTCAAATATCTTCCCCATGTAAACCAAACTATTCAAAGTAGATATTTGTGTCATACCTTATTGGTCACCTTGGTGGAATTTATGAAACACAGGTATTGGTCTTTCTGGAGTTGTAATGTTTGATTTGATAGCATTCTGATCATAATATTAGCATTTCTTGTTCTTGAGTTTTGAACAAAGCCTCACTGTTCTTGACTTATTGCTGGTCTAATTCTGCTCTAATTCATAAGTATCCTAATAAGATTAGTGATATAGTTCATCCATTTGACAGTCCAATGGAGTTCATATTAATTTGTGCCTGGCTATTTTGATATCATCATGAAGATAGATCTACTGTGATCTTCCGTTTTTTTTTTCACCACTGTCTTATACTTTAATGCTGGAATAATTTAAGGAAAACAGCATTTTTATTAAAATCCCATCTAGTTTTCTAGCTTGGTTTCTGATAATCTTGACTAGTGATGAGTTTATTTCAAATTTTAATGCTACAGATCTTTCCATGATGCTATATATTGTAGGTTTCACTCCTCAATTTTAATGGAAAAGATCTCTGATATATTCATTTCATCTTTATAGTATGCAGGACTGGCTCAATCTACTGCTGTTATGATTAGGATCTTTCAAAACTAAGCATATAAAAACATATTAAGACAGCGTAAGTTCTTTGGCTATTTTGTCAATAGAAAATGATCTTGTAAAGAAAATAGGTGTAGACTATACCATGAAAAGATTTTCAGATCTAAAGGATAGAAAATAATGTTTTAGGTAGGAAAATGAATGTTTTCTTTAGCTTGTATTAAGTTGTATATTGTAATAAACTCATTATTCTACATTTTCACTTTTCTCTGTAATTGAGAATCAGGTCAAAGTGACAAGAGATCCAGAGTTGGTTGCATGTGGTGCTGCAAGCATCAGGAGTTATGTCCCCTTCCACAATTGACTTTTGAAAAAGGACAAAATTTGCATACGAACTATACTGGGCAGGTATTAGCCAATATTCAGCATGGGGGTCTGGAACTGAGAGAGCTGTATAACACCAGCATTTTCTCAATCAAGGAATATACTCAATCAAAGAAGTGCTTTCGATGTGCAAATTGTTGGAGTTGGAGTTTACATTTACTTAGAAAACCAAACAAGACAAACACATTCTCCTTGTGAAAGTTTTTTAAAAATTATACTTGTGAGGTTGCTGAACTTGGGCTTGCCTGGGGTGCCAGCAACCTTAGGGCCATCACTGGTGGTATATTTCACTTTTCTATTATGAGTGTTTGCATTTGAGATTTTATGCCTCCCTGTCTTGCTTTCTATCCTGCTAATTTAACTTTTTATGCACATCAACAATGACTAGAGTCTATAGAGTTTCTTTCTATAGTGTAGTGTCTTTACACACTTGTTACAATGTTCACTTTTTACTTACTTGTATTTCTTTCTAATATCTTTGTTTAAAAACTTATATTTTCTATCATTGCTTGTCATCTGTTTCTTTTATGTGAGTAATGGCTGACTGCTCATATCCTAGTATGCCTGTCTACTAGTGTGGCTAGCCAATCCCTGTTGTAGATGCTTGCTCAGGCATATTAGTGTTTGTTCAACACCCGTAGAGCCCTCCTCTGGTTTATACTACAACTAATCAAACCTTAGTTACTGTTTCTGGAAAAGAGTGTATTATCTGGCATGATCAACAGCCTAATCAAGGACAGTATGCTCAAACCCTCAGTCATGATGACTTGTGACTTTGTGCTAGCACATTCATTGATGGCTCTTGAGTAGTTATCTGCCCAATTTCAACTCCAAGGCTTGGTTCAAATATTAGTGTGTTTTTTCAGGCTGCACTGGGATTGCTTCCCCAGTCTGATAACATCAAGAATTCACCTTCCTAACAAATCGACCATGGTGAGATATGCACTTGTGTCTCATGGTTGGAAAGCAAACCATTTTGTATAAGTAGGTGGGGATGTAAGATGCAAAATACTTACTGTATTTACCTTTCTGTATATGCTAACAGCACTATGTCAGCAACGTATCTAATGTTGGCCGTCAGTAATGAATCCTGTTAGGAATTCTAATTCTCTCAGAATTATCTGGGTGTAAAGTATTCAATTTTTTTTTAAGTGTTTCACCCCAAGCAAGGCGGGAAGCCACTCGCATGCAAGGCGTTACAGAGAGTTGGAGCTAGAGCAAATAAGAGTGATAGAGGAAAGGTGTGCAATCTACTCTTTCAAATCTAACATTACTTTTTTTTTAAATCAAATCCACCCCGAGCACGGCAGTAAAGACACAAGGGGTTACTGGGTGTGAAAGAATTAGAAAACAGAAATGTTATTAAGGAGCAAGAAGAATAGAAGAGTGATCAAGAAGACAGTAGATAACGCTTGACATTGTATTCAAATTTTTGAAGATCAAAGTTGGCTGGAAAGCATACAGCTGGAAGATTGGTTCCACAAGCTAGAAGTGCGAGAAAAGGAAATGTTAGCATAGAACTTACATCAAGCCAATTCAACTGTAAAATAATGAAACTTTGTTGCCAATTTAGTACTGTGCTAAGTTCATAAAGTCTAGGTACCATAGTGAAGAGCTCATCTGAACATTTATCATGAAAGTATTTCAAGAAAAGACACAGGGAAACAACTTTATGATGGTAGGAAAGTGACTGAAGCATAGATGTCAGGTCAGGACCAATAATATTGCTGATTCCTCTTTGGATTTTATCAAGAATCTCTCTATATAAAGCAGGAGCACCATACCATATGTAGCAGCAATAGTCTAAGCATGGCAAATGGTAGACTTATAGATATGTAAGATAGATTCTGGAGAGAAAAACTGTCTAGTATGGCACAATGAACCCGCTGACCTAGCAATGGATTCAATATAGTCTTTCCATTTCATGTCAACTGAGAATGTTAGCCCAAGAAGGGGCAACAAGTCACTTTCCTAGATTCTCCATTAGTCATGCTGATGGAAGGCAGAGAGGGGTGTCCCAGATGATTAACAGAGAGCAGTTTTGTTTTGAAGCTATTCTTTGCTCCAGTTAACAACAGACTGTAGGTTATTTTTGACATCAGCCACGAATTTGACTTTATCAAACTGATCAGACTTGATGTCTAGACAGGAGTAAATAGTTGTGTTATCAGCATAGATACCAAGCTGAGAGCTGTTTCCATCAGGAAGGTCATTAATGAAAATTAAGAAGGACTAAGGATAGAGCCCTGGCAGACACCTGCATTAATGCAAAAAGATCTGGAAGAGTGGTTGTTCAGGATAATTTTCATTTCATGATTTGATAAGAAAAACTGAATCTGTTCAAAAATTTGTCCAGAGAAACCATAATGTTTAAACTTGTGAAGACCTGTATGCCAGACCCTGTCAAACATTTTCGAGGTGTCCAAAGCAACAGCCCAAGCTTTACCATTCTTATCTAAATCTTGGTAGGCTCTTTCAGCAATAATTGTTAACAGATCAGCATTTGACTTAGAGAAATGAAAGGCCCTGCAATGTGAGATGCTTAACTAATTCAGCATTGATTACGGCCTCTAATGGTTTGCCAAACGGTGGTAGAATACTAATAGGCTGATAATTGGAAGGGTCAGATGGTTTGCCTGGGTTCTTAAAGACTGGAATGAGGATTTCCAACAAGCAGGAAAACAAGAAGCATCGAGGCATTTATTATACCATTTAAAGAGGACAGGAGCCAGTTCAGGAGTGCATTTCTTAAGGACTATTATAGGGATATCATCAGATCCACATGCTTTGTGGGAATCCAGATTAGAGATGCAGAAAACCATGGTTATATGCATGTCACTCAACAGAAACTCATTTCTAAATGGAAAGTCAGGCAAGGATTTTCCAGATCAGTCAAGACTAGAGTTTAATGAGAATTTAAGGACAAGGCATTATGCTTTATCAGCATATGTTAACACCTCAAATTTGTTGAAGAAATGAGGAATAAAAACCTTACTCTTTTATTATACACTGTTACTGAGCCACCAGTAATCATAAGAGCCAAAGTCATTAGATGCAATGCAGTGTCTCATTCTCTCAGCAAAGAAAGACTTAGCTCATTGAAGGATACATTTGCATTTATTACATGCAAACACAAATAGTCATCTGTTGTGATTGGATTTGTCATGCTGATATAGTAAGGAAAATGATTCCTCTGGGTTATAGTGGCAGAATAGGCCACTATAACCCACTGTGAACCATAGCAAAGACTGAGGTCTCACCTGATATTTCTGAGAAGAAATGAAAGCATCTATCCTGGCTTTGATCCAAGAAGTAATCTCATTGGCACAATTCTCAATAGGAAGGTTAAAAATATCAATCCAAGGGCCATCTTGAAGAAAGTCATGAAGTGAATCTCAATCAGAATCCTGGTAATGGAAAGAGGTTTTATGAATAGGAGGTTCCTATCTAATAGATGACTGGAACAAAATGTCAATAGATACTACAGTGTGATCAGAGTTGCAAAGAGGACAGTGTTGTAATGCTTGACAAGAGCTAGGATAGGAGGTAAGGAAAAAATCAAGTAAAGAATTAATTAGGGAAATGAGTAGGGACAACCCATAATTTGAGTAAGAGACTGAACAATGGTTTAAAGTGAAAGTCTGAATACCAGCAACTTGCAGCAGTTTTTATTGTTTGCCAGAATTTTTTGCTTGTATATAATTTTCCATTCTTGCAAACATCACCTTTAATGTTTGAAGAGGCTAGAGTCATTCCATTAATTTGGTACATTTTTGGCTAGGTTGGCAGCAGTCAACTTTTCAGAATATGAATAAAGGTAGTATTGCATAAATACACTCTTTAACCTTTTGGTTGTAACTAAAAAAATATGTTTTGGGTTGATGGATTTTTTGATATATCAAATCTTGTTGGGTCATTTAATGTCAAATTCTGTTTATTATTATTTTTATTATCTTCTTTTATTTCAAATAACTTTTCATTTTTAAATGGAGATCTTGATGGCGAACACCCACAACACAAGTTCTCAATCAAGTTGTATGACCTCAAACAGATAGCACCTTTCATAGAATATGTGCAGAGCCAAACAACAAAGGTGTTTGAAGCAATGGGAAATTAAACTATTCTAATTTTCTTAACATAGGTTGTAGAGGAGTTATAACTCTGAGTAAATAATTATAAACACCCTAACATACATATATACAAAAATACTTGTAAAAATAAGAAACAGTAAGATGTGGAAACAACAAAAGAGGTATTATTTATTATTTGGTTGTTATGTGGTGTTGGAGACAGACACTAATACTGACTAAAATTACGAGTTTGGGATCAAATGTAGATCAAATATGGATTAGAATCCGACAGAAAATAAAGAATAAGCAAAATGTATACATGTATACTTTTTTTTTTATAGATGTGTGTAATGAGTGTCTAGATAATTTAGCTGGAAAAATACAAGAAGTGTCTGGGGTTATTTTTTACCTCAAATTCTTTTTTACTATTATCACCTTAAAAAGGAAAAGGAGACAAAATTTATGCTGATGCACATGGTAATGACCTGTTCATGTGAACTGCTTTTCCAATAATGAGAATGTCATGTATTTGTGTGTGTATAGAAAAGTGGGGTTGATTCTCATTGGTTTAGAATGAGTGAATTAATGATAATTATAATTGTTATAATTATATTATTATAATTATTTTTTTGACACTGTAATTAATTTTTATGGACACAACAAAGTGTATAGGTTTAGTGGTATTTACCCCAACATCTCAACAAATAACTGGGACAATAGTGGCCTGAATCTTCCACATTCTGGCAACCTCAATATTTTTAAAACTTTTCAATTTCTTTGACCATGATATTATGGTCACCAACCAGGAACTGCAACTTTGATGAGGAAGCATTTTCTTGTTTTTTTTTCAATGTTGGCGATGTCTGGTTTGGTGACCTCAAGGAATATTATTTTTATTATTATTCTTGTCCAATAACTTACAATAATGTATTTGTCTTGGCACCATTATTGATTTTGAAGAAACATCTAATATTACTGTCTACAACCCTAGCTGCAAACGTTTCTCCTGTTGCCTTCTTAGTAGGTTTCCAAATTCTAGTTGTGTGTATGTGCATGTGTCTAACCAATCATTATGGAAAAGAAAATGTGCTTTACTTTTTTTTTTTCTTTAGGAATGCTCAAAATTCATGTTTCATTTAACTCTCTCCCAGCATCTTGCTTTCCTGTCAACTATGATCTTGAATTTAAATGCAGTGTCAACTGCCATTTTTGACTCCCTTGAATCATGCTCTTTTATTGCCAACCCCACCACCACTCAATCCTCAATGATGTTTTTCCAGTATATTTTACTCTCAATAACTCGCTGTTGCTTTATCACCTTGCTTGGGGTGAAATGATTAAAAAAAAATAAGTAAGAAAGCATTTAAAAAAAAATAAATAAAAATCACGTCCAAATTCAAAAAAATTATAGATTGTTTACAGCTTATTGGTATACTTGGTATATAAGCAATTAATAAATTTATATATGATGTGGTATAAACAGTGACATGCAGAGGTTTGGTGATGTTCAGGTCCAACTCCTTGATTGTATGTATGCCCCTAAGACTCAAGTTTGAGAAATGTGAGAAAGGAAGACATTTTAAACATGTAAAAATATATGAAACATAAAAAACAAATGAAATATAAACTAAATTTTTATTTCTCTATTTGATTGCAAGCCCTACTGATATCGATGCCCGGGACGGGGGGGGGGTATCCTCTCTCTCCCCATTCAGCAAGCTGCTTTGTATAAAGTGGCATGAGAAAGTTGCCAGACTGTACATGCTGTGTTTGTGCTGTTCAACAGAAATGAATAGACAGCTCACACTTATTGATACTCACATTGCAACGTCAATTTGTCAGCAGGTCTTCTTTTATGGAAGGTTGAGGGGGTGAAAATTTGGACTTGTGAAAATATTCAACTCATCCTCAAAGAAAAAGGAATGGCAAAGAACAAAGCAGATAAAATGCAAATGCAAAATGTTATAATCCAGAAATAATTGAGGTGATCGACAAAATAATTATTTTTCTTTGTACACATTCTTTTTATGGAGACAGTTTTCATACAACAGAAAATAGATACAGGAAGATTCCTCACTACTTCAACTTGGACTGTTACATCTGTCTGTGACTCACACTTTCACATGGATTTCACTTGGGCTGTCTATTTGATAAAGTGTTGGTTCACAGTCATATCATGTTGAAACATTGGTTCTCATATGATCACCAAAGTTAAGCGATATCAAGCCTGGTCAGGATCTCGATGGGTAACTGTTGGGAATACCAGGTGCTGTAAGTTTAGATGTGTTGGTGGTATATTGAATAACAGCTTTGGAACTGGAAGTCGGAGAGCCAAGTTATAATTCTAGTCAGGTTCTTTATATTCACTTACATGCAAATACAATTGAATCAACCTCTTCTCCCTCTAGCTATGGGTTAATTAGTAGGTCTTGTATCAGTAAATTTTTATTATCACCAAAAAATTCTTACAATCTAAGAATATTTCCTGGCTTTAAATAACCTACAAAAGGTTGATAAGCCAGAAAAAAAAGAAATATAAATCAATCAATTGATATGGTGTGCTTTCATTTACACCTGGCATACAGATGTAGTGGTAGACACAAAATGCAAGCAAATATTTAACAGAAAATGTTTGGTTCTACTTGAAAATGTGTTAACTGAACAGTATATAATTTCTAATAACTTAATAACGATGCATGTTTAAAAACTGAAACTTTGCAGATTAATCTTTTGATATATTTTAAATATTGTAAATACTCAGTAAATTATCAGTTAATAAAATTTTAAATTGATATCCATTAATAATTTGAAGTCTTTAATTTGAATTTGTCTAATTTGTTTGTTTTACCAAATCTTAATTTATAGAGATTTTAAAGTTTTTCTTTATTTTGTCTGAAACTGATTAATACATGGTGCGATAGGCAAATTTTCACCATTTCATATTTTTAAGTTTGCACATGTGCATTGTTTGTTTTTGATTTTGTCAACTGCTCAGTATAGTAGGATCAGTTGGGCACTGTCTGTGAGAAAAAGCGCACCATGACACAATTCACTGTGACAGAAATTTGAAAACGGCATGCTTGTCATTTGCTCTAGAAGCTCCAATTGGATTTGGAAAGAGTTGAATGAGTTTAATGGTGATTACAAAGGTATAGCAGCTCAGAAAACTCACTTTGATTGTTCTGATAAGAAAAGAACTTCTGAATTTGTTGGTGAGGGACTCAGATCCAACAAGGAGGCCTACATCAAGTGCCTTGAGGAAGTCGTGCTGCCCTGGGTCAAGAGGGTGGCTGCTGGAAGACCCTATGTCTGGCAACAGGACTCTGAACCATGCCACACAAGCAGGAGGACCCAGTCATGGCTGTCAGACAATTTCTGCAACCACATCATCCCTTACATCTGGCCACCTAACTCCTCAAACTGCAACCTCCTTGATTATTATGTGTGGGATGCAGTTGAGTGAGAGACCAACAAAACTCCTTGAACCACTAAAGATGAACTGAAGGCAAGGATTGTGGCAGCATTAACCAACTTAATCAAGGAGACCATCCAGAAAAGTTACAGGAGATTCCCAAGTCGTCTGGAGATTGTGGTTGAAGCCAATGGTAATTTTATTGAATAAATTTTCACTTTTGTATTTCAAGATATTTTTGTGTAATTTTGGCAAATATATCTGTTAAAATGAGATTTCAGTGTTATTTTCATTTTTGTATAATTTAGATGACAATTTATCCATCACACCCTGTAGAATGTTTTAATATGTTCACTAAAATTGAAATCTGTCTAATTTGTTTGTTTTACCAAATCTTAATTTATGGAGATTTTTAAAGGTTTTCTTCACAAATGCTATCAACTTGTGATTAGTTATAACTTGAGGTTATGTAACATTGTGTTGAAACAGCTCTGTAATCTTTACAATGATTGACAAGTGTGCTTGCATAAGATTTTGTGTAACTCTCATTAAATCCAATACAAAGAATCTTGATAAGCTTTTGTCATTTTTTTAAAAATATTGAACCTTGGTTTTTAAGTGGCATACCCATTTCAAAGTTGTTTAAATTTCAGTTTAAGATAAAATGTGTTCAGGTAAACAATCATGATGAAAATGCCAGAAAATATGGGGGAAAATTATAAACTCATTTCTCATGGAATCTGCTGTGAACTTGTTGAATGCTCTGCTCTTAGTCTGGCTAAAAGTGTGGGTTATCCTGACTTAATTTGCTAAAAAACTTTTGCTGAGGTGCTCCTTAAGTGCATAAAAAAGTGTACATTTCTCTCCATAGCCTCTTCTACAGCTTTTTAGCTCTAGCCTTCAGATGTAGTTGCAGGTGGGGTAAATTGTCCCCACTGGGACTATGTTCATTTTAATGGTTTTCTCTCTTGACTTTTGTACTCTGTTACACATGCTTGTTATGCATACAAGCACACACAAAGAAGGACATTCTTATTATAGTTATTTCCATGTTTTTTCATTTCATCACATATAATTCCTTTGTTAATATATGCATTATCATTTGTTTTCTATTTATTGTTTTGTGTTACTCATTTTTTACTTGGACTCACACTGAGTCTACCAATATTGCTTGTAGGATAAATTTTCTAGGAGCTTGTAAATATTTACTCTCTAAAGTGTTGATTCCCACAATATAATGGTAACTAATATTTACCCAAACATACTAGTATACTGCAACAAAAGCAGTGGCAACAATATTTTGTACATATAAATGATGGGTGTAAGAAAATAGAATAAATCTCAAGACAATATTTTTGTTTTTATATAACTGTGTAAAAAGAGAAAAAATACACGAATATACATACAAGAAAATGAAGATATTACAAGTTAAGAATTATATGGGTGACACACATGTGTGAGTGTGTGAATAGTGTACAGTCACTAAGGGGAAAGATATCCCCATGTTTGGGAACAAGGTTCCATGGAGGCACTTTTCAGTGCACCCATATTGCAACTGAATGACAAAAGAGCAGTGTGATATTAATGTATATATTCACTCACATCATAGCAGCAGAAGTTAACTTCATATTCACAGAGATAAAAGCATAATTGACAGAAAATAAAACTTACTCAAATGACAAGGAACAGCATGGTAAATTGTATGTTAATTTCAAACAATTTGTTTATATTTTTCTTGTGTGCATATTTTTTTAGGTTACAATTGTTTTATGGTACATGTGATAAAAGGGAGAATTCACTCCATATTACTATGTACCATATCAGGGAGAAACTACATGTGTTGTCCATACCAAGGTTAGTGGGGAAGAAGTTGAATTTAACATCTTTTGGTGGGATGTCCATATATCTGGCAGGAACAGTTTTTTTTTGCATGCTGGGAATATTTTATTATTTAATTTATTTTATACAAAGTTTGCTTTATTTTATTATTTTTAATTTTCATTATTACTATTATTATTTTATATTTTATTTTTATTTATTGATAATAATAATAATAATAATAATAATAATAATAATAATAATAAGACCTTGAAATAGAAATCTCGAAAATGTGGCATATGGGAACATCAACAATCCCTGTTATAGTTGGAGCCCTAGGACTGGTTGGAAAAGATTGCAGTAGACTAATTGAAGGGATTCCTGGAAGTCCATGCCTCAAGGAGATACAAAAAATTGTTCTGACAAGTACAGCCCACTCTTTACGAAGGGCTTTATCTATGTAATTTCTTTTTTTTTTTTCTGTCAGTGGAAAGTGTCATGATGCCATTTCTAACCTTAGTTCCCTGGGTGGGACCCGGAAAGAAATGTGTAAACGCCAGAAATCAAAGAAAATAAATAATAATAATAATAATAATAATAATAATAATAATAATGATAATGATAATAATAATAATAAAAATGATATCCCTACAAGTTTATAATCAATAATGTGGAAAAACTGCTCAGGCCTCCTCACCAGTCCTCTTTTTTGGAGACGCTGGATAATGCCTCTACATACCTCCTGATGGAGAGGTACTGGCTGGGGATTGGAACCCTGGTCCTTGAGCTAATATTTTTTTCAATTTTCCAGGCAGAAGTGAATTTCTAGACACTTAACAGCACCCTCTAACAACTTTTCAAAAATGGTGGAATTATGAGAGAATAACCCACAAACCTTTCAATACTACTTCACTATCACAGTGAATGAGCTAGTCTAACAGAACATTATTATTGTTGAGTTGACTGAGTTCAAACTTCACTGGATTCCCTATATTGAACTGATTTCTAACTGAATGTAAATTTTAACTCACTTTTTATTTTCCTTCGTAAAACATTTGTTTCTATTATTATTTTGTTATAACTTTTAGAACATTCTCTTTGAAAATCCATTCACACTTAATCTTTAATTATCCGATTCATGAATAAATTTTCGCTCAGTCCAACCAAGCATCCAGTTACAATACAAGGGAGACAACTCCAGTTCTTTCTCCAATTAACTTGATGAACGAAATGACGTCTTTTTTCCTTCAATCCGACCAACGAGTTTATTTTTTGAAAACAACCAACAAATGATTTCTGATTCTAAAATCATTAACTAAAGTAAGATTTCTGACCCAAAAGCAAATATCATTTTTCGCTGTTAGCCCAGGAAAATTTGTCTGATTTAAAAATAATTAAGTAAATTGAAATGAAACAATTTATAATAAAGAGTGATTGATATAATTTTCTGGTCCTTAAGTAAATGTTTTGCTTTTGTGTGTGTGTGTGTGTGCGTGTATATATATATATATATATATATACACACACACACACACACTGAACTCTCCTGTCATTTTCAGAGAACGTAACAGCTAGGCTACTCACACACATGATTTAATTATAATGGCAAAGGCTAGTGCAGAACCAACCACACTTTTAGAAGAACCAAATACAGAGAACTGGTTCACATTATGTGCTACAAGGCCCCCACATGACCCTCTTCAGGTTTTGAATTCAGAGTTGTCCTTCCCCTAGACTGATTGCTATCCAAGGCTATAGGTTCCAGACTGTCCTGCTATTTACTCAAAGCTGGAGAAGAGATGGATTTATACATTCCCAAGATTATTTACACATAAGTGAATATAACAAACTGGTATTGGAATTTGAATTCAGCTCCCTGATTCCTCAATTCAAGTTGCTATCCATTATTCCACCAAGCCTCCATTATATATATATATATATTTCTTTAAACATATATTATTAAATATAACAGAAAATGAATGTCTATTATGTCTGATCATGAGGTGTTGTGTTTGAATGTTTGCTTTCATTTCTGGTGAAAATAAAGACAAAAATTGTTCAACATCTGGATATTTTTTTTATTAAGTTGGTCCTAAGGTTTTGTCTCACATGAGCCATCCTCAGAGTGTTTATAACCATTCTGAGGATTATATGGAATTTGCATGCCCCTTAAGGAACTATGTTTCTGATCAAACTGAATTCGTGAATAACTATATTGGACGTACCATTACATGCTTCTCAAGAAGGTTCAAATTACATCTCTTTGACTATAGCTCAATTACAAATATACAAGTATAATAGCTTCATCTACATGTAAAAAAAAGACGAAAAATAATGGAAGCACTAATAATAAAAAAAGAAAAAGCCAACACTCAATAGTATCAACTATCAACTATCCTTTCTTCTATCACTCCTATCTGCTCTTGCTACAAATCTTCTGCACCCCCCCCTGCATCCTAGTGGCTTCATGCCTTGCTCGGGGCGCTAAGCTTAAAAAAAAAATAAAAAAAAAATGAACATGGCCATAATGAGTTGACTGTAACTCGAGGTAAATACATGAAAAAATTCATACATTTAGTTAAAAAACAAAATCGAAATCATCCTTGATAATTGCTAAAAGAATAGCCAAAAAAAAAAAAAATTAAGATACGACTGAAGTTATCTCCCTTATATTGTAAACAGACGCTTGGTTGAATTGAGCGTGAATTTATTAATGAATAAGGCAGATTGGAAAATAGAGAATAAGTGTGAATGAATTAACATTCAAAAGCGCTTGGATATGCAGAACATTTGGACAATTTTTACACACTTTATATCCAGAAAAGAAAACACTTATAAGAACACAAGAAAAATTAAAAAATGCTTAATCGTAGTACCTTGTCAGTTGTCTTTAATGAAACATGTGTAAAAGTGGGATTACTGCCCAAATACACAACTCTCTCTCTCTCCCTTTCTCTCTCTCTCTCTCTTTCTCTCTCCCTTTCTCCATATCTCTCTGTCTGTCTGTCTGTCTCTCTCTCTCTCTCTCTATATATATATATATATATAAGAAAAAAGAAAGAAAAGAAAAAGCTAAAAAACTAAAGAGTGAGTGAAAAGTAAAAAAAAATGATGAAAAGGACAAATGGTCAGGACACTCTACATGTACACACATTTGTGCAGACAAGTGCATGTGCACAAATGAACATAAAAAATATGAAAAAACTTACACCAATAATAAGTGTATAAAAAGAAAAAAAGTGAAAAATATAAGCAGTAAATTGCTGATATCTGCTAAAGAGTGGATTGACAGGTCAGCCTATGAAACCTCTGGAGTCGGGATGCTGAAGGTAATCAATCAGCTAAGCGACAAACTTTTACTTATATATATATATATATATATATATAATAAAGAGTTTGGTTTGAAATTTCAACATATATCACCTGAAGAAGAGTGTACAATGGCCGAAACATCATGAATATAGCAGTAAAAATAAGGACAAGAGCTTAAATGATGTAAATAGTGTAAAATAGTTTCTTTCTTAATTTTTACACAATTTCAACATTCTAATTATTTCTTTCTCATGCAATTTTAATATTATCCTTTTTATTAAAAATAATTGTTATACTTTTTCACACTTCTAGTGTATCTTCAGTGATGTTGAGTTAGTGATATTACTGTATAGCTTTCCTTATTGACTGATCATAAAAAGAGAGGTATTAATCTTTTAGGGGAGTTGGTTTCAGGTTGAATTAAATTTAATAATAGATTCTTAAAAAAATATATTCGTTGAAGAATATTGAAAAAATATTTTAAGTTAAATATGCCTTGGCTACAAGCAAATTTAAAGTTTTTCTCCCCTCTACCATAAAAAAAAAAACTGCACAAGATAGATCACAAATAGCCCTGACTTGATTAATTAATATACAATAAAACTTACAATAAATTAGCTCATTAAATTATAAAAGAGAATCATAAATTATATATTTAAAAATAAATGCTGTCATTTTAAAAACATAAAAAAAAATTAACTGTGTGTTAACTTTATATGGTAAACATAATATACAGATAATGAAAATATAATATACATAAAATAATAAAAATAAAATGAAATAATAATCATAATATAAATCATAAAATCCTAATATATAAAAAATCAATATATATATATATATATATATAACAATATATACATATGAAATTTATATATATATATATATATATATATATATATATATATATAACAATATATACATATGAAATTTATATATATATTTATATATATATATATATAACAATATATACATATGAAATTTATATATATATATATATATATATATATATATATATAACTATATATGTAAAAAAATCAATATATAAAATAATAAATTATAAAATTAATGAAATAATAATAATCATAAAATAATAAAAACATAATATGATTTCTGAAGACGATTTATTCAAACTTTTAATTCTTGCCATAGATTATCAATAGGATTCAAATCAAGAATCACTGAAGGCCATGGAAGAACTTTAATCTTCTTTTTCTGAAGCCATGCAGTCACTGATTTAGATGCATGTTTCAGATCATCATCTTGATGGAAAGTAAATCACTGACCTAGATGAAGATTTTGCACTGATAGTTATACATTTCATCATTCCTCTTATTGCAATTAATTGTCCAGTCCTCCTTGAGCTAAAAAAAACAAACCCCAAAACATCATCGAACCACCTCCATGTTTTAATGTTGTCACTGTGTTCTTTGGGAGAAAAGCCTCACCTTTCTTGTGCCAAATCTTCTAGACATTATTATGTCCCAAAACCTCAATTTTTGTTTCATCTCTCCATAGTACTTGTTCCCAAAATAAATTTTCTTTATCCAGGAACCTTTTGGCAAAATTAAATCGAGCAACAATGTGATGTTGCTTTTTGAAGAGGGGGTTCATTGTGGTCAGTTTCCATACAACCCATATCAATTTAAACAATGTTGTATTGTGTGAGTACTTATACTGATACCCATCATATCCAAACTTTTGACAATGTCTTTCAAAACAAGTCTTGGGTTTATATTAACCATGTGACAAAGTTTTTGTGCAATTCTCAGTGACAATTTTGGTTTTCTTTCATGCCTAGGCAAATTCTCTGTCGTTCCAAACTATTTAAACTTCTTTATAGCAGACTGTACCATAGATCTAAGGATAGCTAACTGGTTTGGAATAGTGCTGCATTTATTTCCTAACTTGTGGAAGTTAATAATTCTCTGTCTCAAGTCAATACTAAGCTCCTTTGTCTTCCCTATCATGTTGTTAACGTAAGAATAACACTGGTGACACTCTGTGCACCACATGATGTTTGCTGAAATTATCACAAATATTCTACTAAATAAATAGTCTAGAAGGCTTCACCAATAAAATAATTATATACATGACTTGTATTTACATGAATCAATCAATTTAAAATGATATTTTCTACTGTATGAATAATTTTCTCTTTTCCTATTTTGAATAATTCACCTGTCAAATTTGTTGTATGTAACCTATTGTTCTGAAAATTGAGTTTTATATTCCTTTTTTTTTTTGTTTCTTATTAACATCTAAAAATCCTGGCATCATATTGGCATTAGATTCTGAGAAATGGATAAAAATATTAAAAATTGATGGGTGTACAAATAATTTTGTCATTGACTCTGTGTGTGTGTGTGTGTGTGTATATATATATATATATATATATATATGATAGAAATTATTATAGGTATTTGAGATAATCATATTTAAGTAATTTATCGAGTCTAGAAGAAACCTCAACCGAATGCAGAAAGCACTGGATGGCCGTTTCGTCCTATATTTGGCACTCATCAGCAGTGTGCATCCACTACTGAGAATTGAACCCAGATCATTATCATAACTAGAAGTATGTACCACAACTTGTGGGAAACTCTGCATTATGTACCAGTAATCCTGATGAAAAGTTTGTTATTGGAAAGGCAATACCTCAGTGATGTAAACACTTGAGAAACAAAGATGAATACAAATTTGCAATAGGAAAAAATTAATTTTTCATTTATATAAGGTATTTGTTGATTTTAAGTGGCATACATAGTGGACGAGGTTTTGCTTTTAATGTAGCAACAAAAGGGAAGAAACTTTGCTTATGTAGGCGGCAGGCCCAGGGTAAAGGAACTACGATAGTCAGGCATGAATGAAAACAAAAGTACAATATCTAAATCTTTGTATCAGATATTTTACCATATTAATTTTATCTCACTATTTTGGGTCAGCTTTGAAAGAAAAAACAAAGAATGAAAACACATTTGCTACAAAATATCTCCAGAATGATGTCAAGTACTGCAATATTTGATTACAGCAGGCATACTATGTTAGACATTTTGATGGTCGTCTTCGAGTATAGAATCCAGAGGTTAGCAGTGAATATTTCAGAGACAGTAGGAAAGCGTAGTTCAGGTTAGCAGTGGATATCGCAGCAAAGAAGCAGAGCGTAGTACTTCCTTCTGTCATCTTCGCCTGACAAGTTGGCACTGGTCATTCGGGTAGGGTAAACAAAAATGGCCGTATTTATACACGACGGATAGAATGTTCTGCGGCTTCTGATTGGCTAACCTTCTATTGGTAGACTATAAAGTGAGTCAAGGCAATTGAACTAACTCACTAGTTACATTATATATACACAAAAAACTGCAACATACTAGTATTACTCAGAAGCTGGAATTGCATTATAAACGAATTACATGAGAAGAAAAAACAGGTTTTTCACAAAAAAACTTCAGAGGTCTCATTCTACATGAAGTAGGCTTGCACATGAGTATATACAATAATTAAAACAGTTCTTACATATCCACATACAAACACATATATGTGCATATACATATTCATATTTACTGTTTTTAAAGGAATTAAAAAATTCCTATTTCTTCAGACCATATTTATTTAGTTGTCTAAGCTTTGTTAATGGAGGATCATCAAAGATGAATTCATATCTTTTCATAAGGATATTTACATGAAAGTGAATGTAATAAACTTGACTGGAACTTGATATTGGCTTGCTAATTTCTTGTCTAAAGTCACTATGTATTACATCACTTGCACATCATTTTAAACACAGTTTGATTGAATTCTGCTTGATAAGATTGCAAATAAGATTCTAATGTTGATGATGCAGAAATATAAAAGATGTGTAATTAGTTGATCAGCAGTGTATTACTGAATTGTTGTTACATGACTTTTGTTGGTTCAGTAAAACTAATAATCCAGTACAGTTCTGGAATTAAAGGTGTTGGAAAAAATATTGGTGGTGTATCTGTATTTTGGTTTTTGTTTTGTTTTTATTTCAACTAAAAACATTTCTTTCATTAATGTTTCTCAGATGCGTAGCACTTGCCTCTCAAAAGAAGAATTTCAAATCTAAGGAGATTAATTTTAACCAGGGAAAGAATTTCAGCCATTTTGCTGTTAAACTCAAGATTCTGTCCATAATTTGAGGATTATCTTCCACTTCCATATTGAGAATTTCATGTTTTTAGTTATCACGATAATCTTTTTTTATTCTCTGGTTTAGTTTTTTGATTTGGAGACAGAGCATTGTCCAGATTTATTTTTGAATCCTTGGGTTAATGTTTCTCCCTTCTTTGGGGGTTCTCTCCTTTCTGCTTTCTACCTGGACTCTTTCCTATATTCAAAAGGGTGTTTGCATTCATTTCATGTAGGCTTTCTGTTTCTCTTGTGATTATTTATTGGATGAGTTTCCATGGCCGTTCCACCATTTTTCAATTTCATGTTTTTGAATTGTTTGGTTTTAGTTTTGGGGTATTTTTTTCTTTCCCTGCAGATGGAGTTTCTTCTTTTTGGTTCGAGGCTGTTAGTGTAGAGTTTGATTTAGTGGTGGACATTATGTTTGATACACTATTTTTTTGTGTTTTTATTTGAGGTTTTAGTTCTTTTATTAAAAAAAGAAATAAGTTAATCAAACAATAAAAGAGCCAGAACAGGCTGAAAATGGAGTACTGCAGGAGCTACACAGTTATCATTTTCCAGTTTCAATAGAGTCCAAAATGTTTCCACAGACTTGTGGGTGATGAATTATTTCCCACCCAACATTCCCTTTCCCACGTCTGAAATGTTGCAAGTCTCTCACTACTCTTTCGCTATTTTCATAGAAAGTCTTCAGCGAAACTACATTCCTTAGTCCCACCAGTTCTAACCTTCACAGCTAAGACTCCGCCATGCCACTCACATTATAGTGAACCACCTTCATTCCCTTTGTATTGTACTGGTGAGATGCAAGTTCCACTCAAACAGCTTATTCACATGAACTGCTACTTCCCTGATTACTACAATCTTAACCTGTTCAAGTCTAGAGTTAACTGTTTTCTTCCCCATATATCCTCATAAACTGTGCCCCTTACCTCTGTAACCCTCTACCTCAAGTGGTTCTTGGGTGGACATTATAGTAAAAAAACAAAAGTTTAGGAATTGGTTTGAGTTGCCTTTAATTTCAGTGTCCCAGAATTTCCACATCCTAAAGATGGTTTTTGTGTCATTTCTATTTTTTATGTCAACTAAAAATGTTATTTTTGTATATTTTTTTTACCATTATGAAGGTGTGGTGAACAGTCCCGTAGAAGCAAGCGAGCCAGAGTGGCTTGCATCTGGTGTATAGGAGAATAAGGGTCTTACCTTAACGGGCAGCACGTGACATCAAGTTTGCTTCGTGAAAATGGCATTACTCTCCCGTCCAGCCATTCTAGCAGTATGTGCAAGAATGGTTTTTTTTTGTACAGTTTGGAATGCTTCCACCAATAGCAAGTCGTGTGCTGATTGGTGGAACTGGAGGAGGCAATTTGCCTGTGTAACCGAGAATAACAGCGAAGAAAGCTGATTGGCTGGGAACCGCGGTGTTGGCCTGATAAAAGAGTGCTGGAGCCATGAAAAAGGGGAGAAAAAAAAACGTTGACTATACGTAGTGACGTGTGAAGACGGCGAGAACGGTGAATTGAACCAGCGATATTGTGATTTGTACAAGTGACTGCTGGGAGTGCAATAGACCTATTTATACTACAGAAGGATACCGTGTTTGATAGTATCTTTTTTAGTAAGAATAGAGAAACTATATTGATTGGTTTATTTGTGGTAGATTCCTACACAATCAGGGTAGGAAATTTTGTCAGGTCTTTTTCTTCTTTGCTTTTTGTTTTTCAAGCTTTTGTGAGGGATCTTTTATATGCCTACATATGAACGATGTATTATTCATTAGCCATGCTCCCATATGAGTGAGTGACGAAGTGGAAACCTATTTTCATCACTCCAAAGCCATATGGTTGATTCACTCATGTATGCAAAAAGGCTCTGAGCACCTGTTGCCCCCTGGGATCATCTACCCAAGTATAAATTCACCCTGGGAGTATAACAGCCTTATCAGTACCTTTAATTTTCATCATAACTGTCCCTCCCTAGAGTTATCGTCTTCTAAGGCAGTTTGGGGTTTTATGTAGAGATTTCAATTTTTTTTTTTATATTGTTGGGATTGCTATGAGTTTGAATTTGGTATCAGAAGGTTTTTATATTAAAATGGTTAGTTTACGGGCATGTTCACCATATCAATCCGCAACAATATAGAATATAGACATTCAAAAACGAATCAATCACAAGGCAATTGAGTAAGAAACACCGATTATGAGATTTCAATAAAACAACATGCATTTATGTACAATTAATATACAATTTGAAAACTTGTAGTTTCATAATGCAAGAAATTGACCATAGATAAATTGGGTTTCTTATTGATTTACAGTTCAATATTTGTTCAAGTATTTAAGAACTGGTCAAACAGAGTTAAGTGGAAAATATTATTTATACAGAAATTTGTGTAGTTTGTATGCGGGAATAATGGAGGAGTTTGTATGCGTGAATAAAGTAGGAGTTTGTATGCGTGAATAAAGTAGGGTTTATTTGTCTAAATTCTCCAGAGTTGTTTACATTGGATTGTTCTGTGTTTGTCTTTGTTTAAAATACAATTTCTATTTTAGTAGTGTGTAAGAATACTTTTCTTAGAAAGTTGTAAGTGAGATGTGAGAGATTATGTTGATGCTTGAGTCAGCAGTTGACGTGCGAAAAGTATCTTAAGTCAAAGAAGTGACTCACGTAGATTTGTGTGGCATCTCTCTGAAGTTTATTGACTGACTGGTGAATTGGGTCGAGATGGTCCTTTTTATTTGTTTCTGGAAACTAAAATAGGCTCCAGCGAACTGGGTGACAAAACAGTTTTTCGACAATTGTTACACGTCTTGACCAATAGAAAGTTGAGATTTGCAATGCGAGGTGAAGGTTGGTTAAAACAGATTCTGATGGAAGAGTGTATTTTATCTCTGAGGTGAGTATGAAATATGGATGATTCTATAATATCATAGGTGTTTGATTTAAAGCTTGACATAACCAGCTGGTTGATCAGATCAGGCCTCTCTGACTGCCTGTCTAGCCCAGATAAGGGCCAAGGTAGAGTTTTGTAGTTTGCATGACCTCTTATTCATTTGGGACATGGACTGCTCAGCCACCAGAATCCCATCCCCAGGCATTATATCTCATAGAAAACAGGAGGCATCATTAGAGGGTGGGTACCCCTCTACAGAGGTGCAAGTTAGCATTTTCTGCTACCCCCAGACAATAGGGCAGAGTAATTTTTTGTGTTACTTGTGATATCAACCTGATGGTTTTTAATTTTTTTATTTTCAGGGCTGGAGCTTTGAACAAGACAGCTCTCAAAAAAGAAGGTGTCACTCATGTCTTGAACTGTGCCTGTGGCTCCAAGTTCAACATGATCAACACAGACGAAGGGTTCTACGAAGGACTGTCCATCAAATTCCTTGGAATACCTGCTCAAGATTTCCCAACATACAAACTTAGCCAACACTTTACAGTTGCTGCTGATTACATCGACAACGTGCTAAAAAATAAAGGTATGCCAGCTTTTTATTATGAAATGATTCAATATTAAAATAAATATATTAGAAATGAGAAAATTTACAGATGTGTTTGTTTACATGATTTTTTTGTATGTGAGACACAGTGTTGATTATGGTGTAATGGTTAACAAGCTTGTAAAATCACTACATAAACCCTCAAACGGGCTTAAAAGGTGATGACTTGAACGTTAATCATGATGAAAATTAAAGTGCCTAATAATGGCTATTATACTACTGGGGAGAATTTATATGGTAAATCGGCTCCTGTGAAGTGGGATCCCTGTATCAAATAAGAATGCAATAAAGAAACAAACACAGACAAATGTTTTAGTAATAGAAAAGAATAAGAAAAAAATAGAGAACAGGTTACAAATAAGGCGTGCATGAAAAGGAACAAAGCAGGGAAGTTAGTGGACAGATATGAAATAGGGGGCCATGTTTGGGCATAATTAAAGAAATTACATGTTTTTGGCAATAGAGTGTGAATTTAAAGATAAAGTTACAATTCATGATTTGAGATGGTCGGCTACTTCAAAGATATCAAGTAGTAGTCTTGTTTCAGCCAAAAAGGTTAAGTAATTTGCTGTCTAAAGAGAATTTGGAATCATACATGTTGCTATCCATTGAAAAGGAATGGTTAGATAAAATGTATGTAGAAACAATTATTGGCAGATTCGTACAATCATATAGTGAACACAAACGATTTCACTTAATATAGTCGATTGCATACAATGCTCTATTGTGTTTTTGAACTTATCTGTTAATGTATAAATTGTGCTGTAAACTATTTAAAAATATCAATCAATTAAGATTAAAAAATAATAGATAAAAAATTAAATTATAACATTCTTTATTTACATTTGGTATCTACTGCCAGTAATATGTACAATATGTGTAGACTTTTTTTTTTTTCTTGGCTTGGCTTTGCGAACGGAGATTTATAAAGTGAGCTGTCCACACTGACTGCAGGCATGCTGATGGCTGATCAGGCTGATATGGGAAAGGCAAGTCTGGCCACAGCGACTGTAATTAAAGGTCTGGTCTGGTATAGCTGCTGAGGCTTCCCTGTCCTTCCTCCTGCATTTCTCCTTCAGGTTGGCCCTGCAAGAGTCTTCAAAGGTGGAGATGGCCTGGTGGACTGTAATTACTAAGAAATACACATTTTTTTCCACACAAAAAAATTAATTATACCCTTTTATACATAAGTTTTTTTTTTTAAATCTTATTTATCTGTTATGAAAATTAAATAGCATTGTAGTTGTGGGGGGCCCTTTTGTCTCCTGGCAACCAATATTTTTAGAGCCAGTCTACAACTGCAGATTATGTGCAGTTATCCAGATGCTGTAACGAAGGTCTGCTCAACATAGTTAAGTATAAACCACATGTATCGAAGGTGCACAACTGTGCCTGAGCAGTAGTCTACAAAAGGGATTAGCTAGCCACTCTATCAGATGGGCATAATCAGAAATGAGCAGCCAGCATGTGTACTTCCATTAATACATATATAAATATTTACTTATATATTTTTAATACCATGGCCCCTCAAAGATCTAGGCAACCATGGCTCTCCACATCTTCATTTTCTTTATTATCTGTGAATTGCTGTTATTTCTTGGCAAAGACAGTGTTGTATTACTTTTCTACAATTTTGAATTCACTGTAATTCTTCTCTTAGATTGGCTATCAATCAAGGCTAGAGAGCCCAGTCTACCCTGTTATTTACTAGGCTGGAATATGAACTTGCCTTGTTGATGCCACAACTTCCCTGATAAACTTTATGTTAGTATCTATAAAAATATACATAAAAATATTTACTTACATATCTTTTTTGTAATAACATAACCTTTCAAGACATAGGTGGCCATGGCTCTCCACAGCATTCTTTTCTTTATTATCTGTGAATTGCTAATATTTCTTGGGAAAGCCAGTGGAGTGATTTTGCCTTGTCTTCTCTACAGTTTTGTATTCAGCATAGTTTTTTTCTAGCTTGGCTGTTAATCAAGGCTAGGAGAGCTTGGTCTACCCTGCTATTTACTAGGCTGGAATATGAACTTGTCTTGTTGATGCCACTTTCTGCCCTGATAAACAGTGCGTTACCCAGACATCATTACATATGAGTTGAAAAAGCCTGATTAAAAGAATAGCTACCATGGATTGTAATCTCATATATTATTTAAATGAAGCTAATGTCATTTCATCTTCACCAATCAGACACTGAGCTTTCTGAATCACAATGAATTGTTTCCCTCTTAATGAGGCTCTGATTATGGTTTTTGTATGATCACCAAATTTAAGCAACAGCAATGCCTAGATGGGTGACCACTTGCGAATACCAGGTGCTGTAAGCTTGGATGTGCAGGTGGTGTAATGGACATTGGCTTGGAATTGTTAATCAGAAAGCCGAGTTCCAATTTCAGTTTGGTTCATTATATTCACTTCTACATAAATACTCTTGGGAAAGGCATGAATCCACCCTCTTCTACTCCAAGCTATGGGTTAATTAGTAAGGCTTGTATCAGTAAGTCATTATTATTTCAAAAACAAAAATTCGTACAATCTAAAAATATTTTCTGGCTTTGGATAAAGGGTTGATAAACCATTAAAAAATGAATCAATCAATAAGGTTCAACGCTTTGAAGGATTATTGGCACTTAAGTTCACCCGTGACCTCAAGTAGAACTCTTATATAAGATCCAGTGCTAAAATTGTGGAAAAAATAGTCAGCTCATTTTGTTACTTCAGAAATATTGGACTCCTTCTACAATGCTTTATCTTTACAAGAATCAGATTAGAAAAGTAGAAGAGTAGCTCAATCTTCCCTTTCTAGCCTTGATAGAATTCAAAATCATTTATACATGACTTATTTTCCACTTTAGAGCCTCTCTTTTTCACAAATGCAATGTTGCAAGCTGAATGATATTTCCAAGGCAAATGTTTAGAAGACTTCCACTCTTTAGTTCCACCAGTTCAGACCTTTACAGCTAAGACCCGTGTTATGTCCATGGACTTGAATCACTCACTCAAGAGGTAGAATATTAAGCTGGATTATAAAGAAGATGTAAATTTTGGCAAAACCTAATATTGATTCCATATTTCTGAGATGAGGTATTATGTACATTATTTACATTATTTGGACTATTGTCCTCATCTTTGTCGACATATTTATCACAACGTTTGTATGACCTCTTATTCGTTTGGGACGTTTGCTTACAACACCGAGCAAAAGTCATAAGTGGCGACCCAGAGATGTTAGATAAAGAATTGGTCAGTATAAGTAGTACCCTACAATGTAACAACTACCCTGGGTACATGGCAGCAGCCCCAAAAAACTGGGATAGACGGGTACAAGAGGAGGAGGACAACAACACTCAGAAAACAGTCTGCCTGCCTTATGTGAAGGGGTTATCAGAGAAAATACAAAGGATCTGCTGTCCATATAACATCAGGACAACTTTCAAAAGCTTGATGACACTTCGCAGATATCTCTCTCGAGTGAGACCCCCCATACATGACTAAACACTGTGTGTACGCTATCCTGTGCAGCTGCAGAAAGGAATATAAAGGAGAGACAGGCTGCCCCCTCAAGGTAAGCCTTCAAGAACACCAGAAAGCTGTAACATGAGGGGAAGTAGAAAAATCAGGCGTGGCTGACCACATATGGAGACAGAAGGGAGATCACCGCCCTCTGTGGGATCATGTTGAGATCATAGACAAGGAACACCATTGGAAAATTCGTAAACTTAAGGAATCACCACATATGCTAGGCCACAAAAATCTCCTGAGCCGACCAAGCATAGAAATAAATACTATATGGGAACCAGTAATAAGGAGTGCCAGAGAAAAGCAATGATAACAACAAAGTTGCAATATGAGCTCTGGTAAAAACATGCAATGATAACAGCAAAATTGCAATATCAGCACTGGTAAAAATGGTTGCTGAAGACATTAGGTTTATAATACCCAGAAATTCATACCCAGATGTCCTCAAGGACACATGGCACAGTGGATAAAGGTGTTGGTTAGATCCAGTGACAGGACCCAAAGTGTGTGAGTTCAATACCCGGTTAAGGCAAATTAACTTAAGATAACTGATAACTGACATCCATCAAACATGAACAGTCTACCCCAGTGAAATAAAGGGTTCAGTTCGAAATTCCAACCACCTGAAGAAGGCCGGAGCGTACAATGGCCGAAACGTTGTGATAAATATGGTCCGAATAATGTAAATAATGTAATGATTCCATTGTCTACAGAAATGTTCATATATTTTGCATCTACAAGAGTCAACTAATTTCCTATACCTAATGGACCAAATAAAAATTTAGGTATATTCACCAGACCACAAAAGTACTTTATATAAATATGCTTTTAAAAAGTTCAAAATGTTGTGAATATCAAATTTTAATAATAAATATATATAATTACTAAAAATACTGTATTATTGACAGTAAGAAAAAAAGAAATTATGCATACACAAAATAAAATAAATTCAATGTGATTTTTGACATTGTTTTCCTTTTATAATATTGTCAATATCTGCTTTTATGGTATTAATATTTATTCTAAGAATGTTAGTTAAATGAGAATCACTCAACTTATTTCTTTCAGCAGTTTTAATGTTTTTCATGCATGAAAAGAAATCTTCATATCAGTATGTGCTGCCCCACATGCATAACAGTTTTCTAAACGAGTTAACTAATTTTTATTTAGCTCTGGCTCTTGTCCCACGCACCAGCCGATGTGTTTCAGCAAAGGCCTTTGGCCACTTCTCCTTCTAATGCAATGGGGAAAGTGAACTTACTAGCACAATCTGAGAATAATTTTCTTGGCATACATTACTAAAGTAAATGAAAATATGGCTAAAGATTTGAAGGTGCAGTGGGCCACAGTGGGGCATGTGGCCGGCGGGTTCGATATCCCTGTCTTAGACAGATGAGAATTGTATCTAAGGATAATCAAATGAGAAAAAAAAAACAAATAATGCATATCATCTCTAGAAAAAACTTTTTCAGACAAAAGTTTTATTGATGGAGTCAGTCTTATATATAGACCAGGGGAGAAATACAGTAATTGTCAGTTACAATTTTAACTTTAATTTTAATATAGTTAAATTATTTATTACCTACAATTGCATGGACAATTTTGTTGGTCAGTATAATACTTCCAATTATATATTTATTGACTCACTTTCTGTTGGTATATATATCCAATTCTGTCAGTAAGTAAATTGCTTCTAATTCTGTTGGTAAATATATTGCATTTGATTCTGTCAATAAATATATTGCCATCTAGTTAGATGGGCAAGTATACTGCCTCCAATTCTGTCAGTAAGTACATTGCCTCCAATTATGTTGGCAAGTAAATTACCACTAATTCTGTCAGTAAATATATTGCCTGCAATTCTGTTGCTAAGTATATTGTCTCCAATTCTGTTGGTAAATATGTTGCCTCCAATTCTGTTGGTAAATATATCGCCTCCCCTTCTGTCAGTTAATATGTTGCCTCCAATTCTGTCGATAATTATGTTGCCTCCACTTCTGTCAGTAAATATATTGCTTCTAGTTAGATAGGCAAGTATACTGCCTCCAGTTCCATCTGTTAGCATACATCCTCCACTTCTGCTGCTAAGTATATTGCCTCCAATTCCACTGGAAAGTATACTGCCTCCAATTCTGTTGGTAAATATACTCCCTCCAATTCAGTCGGTAAGTATATTGCATCTGATTCTGTCTGTAAATATATTGCTCATCTAGTTAGATGGGCAAGTATACTCCCTCCAATTCTATTGGTATATATATTACCATCAATTCTATTGGTAAGTATATTGACACCAGTTCTACTGGTAAGTATATTGACACCAATTCTACTGGTATGTATATTGCTTCCAATTCTGTTGGTAAGTATATTGCCTCCAGTAAATATATTATGTCCGATTCTGTTGGTAAATATATTGCCTCTAGTTAGATAGGCAAGTATACTGACTTCACTTCCGTTGACAAGTATGTTGCCTCCAATTCTGTCAGTAAATATATTGCCTCCGATTTTGTTGGTAAATATATTGCCTATTTAGTTAGTAAGTATACTGCTCAAGCTGTAAGGGAAAGGTAGAATATGATACCTGAGTTTAATGATTACTGATGGACTGAAAAAATAAGAAGGAAATCACACATAACAGTTTTGTCCTTCATTCTGACCTGATGGTGCCAATCTAGCACAAGAAGGTGAAACATGTCATTAAAAAGCTTTTTCAGTTTGTCACATTTCTACAGAGTGACAACAAAGATTTGGTTACGTTATGAAAGTTGTTTTTAGTTTTACTTTATATATTTACTTTATACTGATAGAGTGGATCAGTCATTTTTTTTTTCTTCTTTGTCATAAACATTCTATAGCTTTAAATTTTTTTTCATGAGAAAATATGTTATATATTTCAGGAAAAGTCTTTGTCCACTGTCAGATGGGGGTTAGCCGATCCGCCACTTTGGTTGTTGCCTTTCTGATGTTGAAGCAAAGAATGAATGTCATTGATGCGGTCAGCACAATCAAAGCCAAGCGTGATATTTTCCCTAATGACGGTTTTCTCAAACAACTGTGTATACTCAATAAGGAAATTCACGAATGCAGTGGCTAAAAACAGAAAAAAACGTTTGGAAATCAGGTTGAGTTAATTTACTCCACATTCAGGATGAGTAATATCATTATTGTAAGTATTATATTGATATATTTTCTCCCCTCTTAACTCCACAATTTGATTTTAAGTTATCAAGCATATCTAAAGTTTATGAATTTTTATTTTTCAAAATTAATTCAGTGCTACTGTAGAGCTGGGGAAAATTTGGAGCCCTGGTTATTGCAAACTTCTTGAATACATGGAGAACATCAGTTAATAAAACATATCTATTCAACAGAAGTAAATTCTAATTTTCCATGACTATTTGAACAAAAAGAAAACCCTTTTGTTTCAGATAGGCATACCATGCTACACAGAAATATTACTTGAGAATAGTAGAAAAAAAAATCAATTTGAAATATATATAAAAACTATGATTTAAATGTTAATATATTTCAACCAATCATGATTATTTCATTATATTTCAACCAATCATGATCATTTTAATATATTTCAACCAATTATGATCATTATATATTTTAATCAAGCATGATCATTATAATATATTTCAACAAATCATGATTATTTCATTATATTTCAACCAATCATGATCATTATAATATATTTCAACCAATCGTGATCTGACAAAAATGAAGATCTTGTTTTTAATCTAACTGGGAGAGAGGAATTCAGCACAAATCAGCTCTTTTGGCAGTGGAAATCTGCCAAAAGACAAGAGCACATTCATTTAATGTTAATAAAATATTGTTACTGCTGAGTTTATGAAATATATGCAGGCAGATTTAATAGTACCAGCTGTAGGTACAGTTATTTCCCAAAACATTAAAAAAAAAAAAAAAAAAAAAAGTCAAAATGAAGGTTTTCTTTTATAGAAAGAGAACATGCTATAGAAATAAGTATAGAAATGTGTTATGTGCCTTCTCCCCTAACTTGAAAAGTAATCTAGTGGATATTACAAAAGTCTGTCTTTACTTGAAAAATATCCAATATGTCTTTGTTGCTTGAGTCTGTTTTATCCACATATCAGGCAAGCATCTTTTCCTCATGACGACTACCCCAGAACTATCTCATATACAAACAAAGCTTAACTGACTGGCTGTTAATGATGACATGACCAGCTAAGCATATTGCATGCTAATTGGGGAAGAGGAAAAAGAGTCAACCCAACATTACAAATTAGAAAAAAGACTCTGAGCTTTTCACTTATTCGCATAATTCTCACTATGAATTTTATCATAGAATAAATATGAAATTATAGCAAGTATCGATTCAGGGGAAATTTTTCTCCCCTGAATCGATACTTCAAATATACAAAACGACCATTCACCCTTGCATGGAGTATTGCTGCCATATATGGTCTGGGGCACCTTCTGTTTACCTCGGAGTTCTTGACAAGATCCAGAGACGGTGGCCCTGATCTGGCATCGTGCCTGCAGCCACTACCTCACAGACGCGTCGTCGCCTCTCTCTGTCTCTTCTACAAATACTTTCATGGCAATTGCTCCGATGAGCTGCTTTCCCTGGTCCCCAGTCTCCATAAATACAAGCGCCTTATGAGGCTGGCATCCCGCTCTCACCCTTACACTGTAGAAACTTTAAAATGTAGCCATCTCTTCTACTCCAATAGCTTCATACCTCGCACCTCTCGCCTGTGGAACACCCTTCCCAATTACTGTTTCCCTGATAGCTATAATCTCCAACTATTCAAATGTAATGTCAATCGACATCTCCAGTTACCTTGATCTACACACTACCCTTCCCTTCATCCTTTCTTCTATCACTCCTATCTGCTCTTGCTACAAATCTTCTGCAACCCCCCTGCATCCTAGTGGCTTCATGCCTTGCTCGGGGCGCTAAGCTTAAAAAAAAAAAAAAAAAAAAAAAAATTTAATATAATCAAGACAATCCAAGCCCAAAATTGGGATAATTACAAGTGGACATTACCTACAAATGTACAAATAAAATAAACTGACATTATATTGTTAGATTTTAAATCATATCATTAAAAGCAGAGAACTTTTAACCAAATTTGTGAATTTGACATTCTCTATTTTGAATTATTGTTTTTTTTCTGTATTTAACCCATGAGGTCAGGTTGTGACACAAGGTCAGTTTAATGTGGGGAACCCGAGCATGTACACCTGGGCTAGGAACAAAAATTGCCAACAGCCACCCGCAACTGTTGGTTGAGCTGGCCTTGGCCCTCTCTCTGGTGCAATGAGAGGGTGCGGCCTCAGGCAGCTGTTCCCCAGGGTTGGGCACCTCTCAGTATAATTTTCCTCAGTTGCGATTCTGTCCTTTGACAAAGCTGCCCCTGAGTGCACTCTGCCCAAAGACAGAGACGTGACTGAGAGATAATAAATAATGTGTTACAAATTACTTGAGAGAGTAATTTACATACTGAATTATTGTTGTTGTTAGTACAATATTTTGGCTGTTGTACCATTTGGCCTTATCCAAGTGCTATATCTGTCTATCCAGGTAACCTTCAAGAAATTTTGAAGTGAATATTTTATAATGTTAGTGAATTGTGGAAGAAATGTTCATTCTCTCCTTTACGTTTCTTCCATTGTGAGCATTATTAGATTTGTGATATGATAACACCATATTTCACAAATGGAATAGAATGGCTGAAAGGAACGACAAACATGCTTTGTTCTCAGAGAGTTTTATGCCACTAAGACATATACAAATCTATATATACATATTTACATGTGTGCCACACAGAGAATAATATATCATATATCAACATAGTCAAGCAGAATGAAAGAAAGATGAAAAGATGGTTCTTACATATGGAGATTCTTCTGTGTTTCTGAAGATGTTTAGGACTCCAGATTCAAGTGGGCCAGATTCATCCACTACATCCCAAGTAAGGACATATTCCATGGACTAGAAGCAGCAAGTTTTTGGTTTTCCCAAATTCAGGACTGATAGCCAGAGATTTCTATATCTGGGGAAGATATATTACCAAAGGAAAATAGAGCCCTGTGCTTATAAGCTGTTGGAAGAAGCAAATTTAGCCTAAAAAAAAAACAACTGATTCATTTAGCTGCTATCAACAAACTGAAATTTGACTGCCACATGACCCACATGACTTATCTTGACCAAAGGGAGATAATCTCATTCTGTATCCCTGCAGATTTATTTAATCTATGGAGGCAGATTCTACTCGTGGCACTGACCATGTCTAGGGATTGTATTTATTTAGTACTACTCAATTGTTGCTCACCTGGTTTCCATCGAGTAGAAGTCTGTACAACGTGGCTCATGGATTGAACTTGGACTTATTATGTCATGAAATTCACAAAACAACACTTTATTAGGCTATTGTATTTTTGTAGGTACCTCCACAAAAATGTGATACCTCAGGTTTAAAATGAATTTTTAAAAATGAAAAATCTTTCCTGAAGCTTTTATTTTAGTTTTAATTTCAGCCTAATAGATTGATTTAATATTTCCAATAATCAAAACACTTTGCTGCATTTTAAAAAATAATTTAAATTTAATGGAAAGATTTTTTTTCTGAAATAGCTGATTAGCATCCATTTTTAGTCATCTTTCATTACAATGTAATTCTCATTATTAAAATAACTTCCAAAAATATACTTTTCTGAAATTTTATTTGAGGAATATTATCTGATTTAAAGTATAATTAATCTGATTTGAAACAGATATTATTTACTTTAAAGTTTAAAATATTGCAGGAATGCATATTTTAAACTTGATGTGTTGACAGCCCGATGACAGATCTAATGTTCTATGGAGACTTTATCTGTAAAAGATAATTGAAGAAAATGACACAAGCACCTTTTTTATATAATTTTTAAGTAATCTTAAAAATTTAGGAAAATATTCTTTATAATCATAATTTTATTGAATTTTAAAAATGTTGACTTTAAATTTACTATAGTTATCGCCCTTATTTTCTGATAAAGTTGTGTATGGTTGCCCGTACTAACAAAAATCAGCATGTTTAAACCCCACTAAAATTTTTTAATTATTTTAAAAATATTATTGTTTTATTTGTATTAAGCTTTTCCGTTTATATTTAGTAAATATAGTTCTCACTTAATAGTAATATCATCTAAAAGGCTGAAATTAATACAGAATTTAAAAAAATTTAAAACATAATAAATTTTTCTAATTAAAAAAAAAATGGAAACAATTCTTGTAAAAATTCATTATTCATCAAAAAATACATTTTTCTTAAGATAAATATCCTTAATATATGATATTTATAAAATCAATTAAAAGTTTTTCTAGTTAAATAATGTCATAGTTTTATAATCGTTTTTTATTTTACAATTCAGAGCAGATTTTCAGTAAATATTGGAAAAAATAAATTGAAGATTTATTTAAATTCTTCAAGGAGTCCTGCTTTTAAGTAATATAAAAATATCAAGAGGTTAAAATTTTAATTTCTAGAAATTTCATAAAATTAATTAAGTGGCGGGTAAAACAGATGTATTAAAAAAAAAATTACCAAGATTTTGTAAAAACAACAAAAAAAAAATCATTCATTTGAGAATAAGTTCTAAAAATTTAATTAAAATCTGACATTTATTTGATTTTAGCAAGAATATGCAAAACAATGTTTTTAATGCCAAAAAAGATATTAAAATTTCCTAATAATAAAATTAAAATACTAATCTTTAGCCCACCAGCTGATGCAAGAAAAACAAGATTTTTAACTAATATTTCAGAAAGGACTAAAAAAATTAATAAAATAATCAAAAAATACTTTGGTCTTTCCTTTCAATAATAACATAGACATTTTGATTATAGAAATATGTTTTTAATTATCAATTTGGGGGCTTTTTTCATCATAGTATGCTCTTTTTTCCGAAACTGTTTGGAGGTACCAATTTTGTTTTATTTTTGCCCAAAGGTAATACGTTATTATATATAATAATGATACACATAAATTTAGAGTTATATACGGATCAGTTCATTTACAATATTCATTTTTGCCTACAGATGCCAGATAAAACTGAAACACAATATCTAATTTTTCAAGCGGGAATTAAAAAGCATTGTAAAGAGAAACGCCTTATTTATTACCACTGAATCAATTACCTTCTTGTGCAAATGTTTTCATGGGTTAGGTCTTCAATAAAATCGACCAGTTTCAATATTCAGTCAGTCAGTTAAATTGCCATAGGTAATAGACGCTGGGGCGATCAAGTCACTTTCGATTTATGACTGACGAAGCTGAAGATTTTATCGCAGTGGCTTTCAACATTTTTTTTTCTTCAAGGGAGACTACTTCTCGTCTACTCTGTCAAGGGAAATAACTACGACACCAATAGAGTATTTGGAAAACTTCAGTTTGTATCTACCAGTAATTAATATATATATATATATATATATATATATATATATATATATATATATATATATATATATATATATATATATATATTTAAAAGTATGATTCCAACACGCTACATAAGAGTTCTTGTGATCAAAACAAGAGCCGAAAACTTCAATATAATTATTTGAATTAAATTGAATTAAAGTAAGCTGTGTTCCATCTTCAAGCAAATTTTTTTTTCCCAAAAAATTTCGCTTGAAGATGGAACAGAGCTTATTTTAATTCAATTTAATTCAAATAATTATATTGAAGTTTTCGGCTCTTGTTTTGAAACATAAGAATTCTTATGTAGCGTGTTGGAATCATATTTTTAAATAAATAATTATATTTATGCTCTACTTTTGTATCGAGCACTATTTTTTAAAAATAATAACAAAAATACTAAAGAACTTTGGATTATTTACCTAACGAGTTCTTTCCTATTTTCTTTATATTTTCACACACACACACACACACACACACACAGAGAATCAGTTTTAACCTCTTCCTGTGTTACAAAAGCTGTTTCTTCCAAATGATTCTGTAAGCTACGAAACAAATGGTAGTCTGAAGGAGCAAGATCAGGAGAGTAAGGTGGATGAGGAATTTTCTCCCAACCAAGTTCTTCGATCTTTTGTGACGTGATTCTTATTGTGTGGGATCGTGCATTGTCCTGATGAAACATCACCTCTTTTTGATTCACTAGAGCAGGTCTTTTTTTCCTCAAAGCTTGGTTCAAACACTCTAATTGCTGACAGTATATTTGAGCATGAATTGTTGCATTAGGTGGTAAGAATTCAAAGTGGATTATTCCTTGGCGATCCCACCAGATTAAAAGAAGAACCTTTTGCCCATGAAGTTCCCTTCTCGGCTGTGGCTGGAGTCCTTCTCCTTTACCAATCCACTGTTTACGATGCTTAACATTTCAATAAAAGATTAATTTTTTGTTGCCAGTCACAAGTCTATCCAAAAAAGGTGAAACAAGTTGGCAAGAATGGAGAGAAGAGCAGATGTCAACTCGGTATTTGAGGTTTGTTTTCAGACAATTCACGAGGCACCCATTTTCCAAGTTTAGGAACTTTTCCAAGTTTAGGAACTTTTCCAAGTTGTTGAAGATGATGATGAACAGTTGTATGGTTTGAACGGAGAACCACTGCCAATTCCTCAACTGATAAAGCAGGATTTTCTTTAAGGGCTGCTTCGAGAAGATTTTCATCAAACTCAACTGGACGTCTGGTTTGATCTTCATCTTCAAGGGTGAAATCTCCACCTCTGAATTTTGCAAACCATCTTCTACAAGTTCTTTCATTCACACATTCCTCTTCATAAACTGAGTGAAGGTTTCTAGCCGCTTCGGCTGCTGAGTTTCCTTTCTTGAACTCATAAAGCATTATGTGCCTCAAATGATTCTTGAGTACTTTGATGTTAGCAGTATTTTAATCAAACAAAATTTAATTTTATTGTTCTCGGAAATAAAATTTGATCAGTTTTATGTAAACATAAAAATAATGTTCAGCTCCATTAGACATTATAAAATACTCTTTAAATTTCGTTCATTTTAAAAAAAGGTAAAATTCAAACAGAAATTATGGGATGACCTGATATGTATATATATATATATATATATATATATATATATATATATATATATATATATATATATATACATACACACACACACACACACGACACAAAGCGCATATTTGGAAAATATCAGTTTCCATCTACCAGTAATTAATATATATATATATATATATATATATATATATGTTTATATATAATTATTTTAAAAAAATATGATTCCTTCGCTACATAAGAGTTCTCATGTTTCAAAAACAAGAGCCAAAAACCTCAATATAATTATTAAAATTAAATTGAATTAAGCTTATTATTCATCGTCAGGCTGTAAGTACTTGCTTAACTTAAAAAATATACACTAGAAACATCTGGCAAGAGTTTTATATGTGAGGTGAGGATCACATCATTCAGTGGATTAACAGTATTTTAATGCATACATTATATTTCTACTAGCGAAGTGATTTCGCCATTAATCGTATTAATATTGCTGATTGATTCTATGTATGATTATTTCTTTATATATAAAATATATGCTGCCTAATTTAATATGTTTATATATATATATATATATATATATATATATATATATATATATATGTAAAATAGATAGGTTAGTTAATAAAAGGGTACCAATATAATCAGTATGATAAACATTTATTAAATATTAATTATTAGCCATATGACAGAAATGAATCATGGACAGAAAGGTTTTAAGTTTGGAATTTTTGAACACGCATGTGTCCTTCATCAATGGACTATAAACAAAGAAATGGGAACTACTCACTACCAGATGTTTTTGTAGATGGGTTATTTTCCAGTGGAAATCATATTGTTAGCAAAAACCTGATCTCTGTCTGATTCCTCAATGTGCAAAACTTTTTATCATATATTTATATATATATATATATATATATATATATATATATATATATATATATAAATTCATGAATCATTCATACAAAAAACAAATATAGAGGTTAATGATTTAAATGGCGAGAATACATTTTTTCGGATTACATCTCTATTTTCGTTGTCCTCTTATTACTGAGAAGTACAAACAAGAACAAAATCTACTTCCATACCTGATGATGTCTGTAGGAACAGACGAAAGCTTGAAAAAATTAAAAAGACCTTATGCAACTGGAATTTATAAATGGGGATCATATCATTCATATACAGGTTCGGGGTTGATGTATCTTATTTATATTGTTTGCGACGATGTATTCTCACCATTTAAATCATTAACCTCTATATTTGTTTTTTGTTTGAATAATTCATGAATTTATAAATTATAATTGCACCTTTTAATTGAAATTATATATATATATATATATATATATATATATATATATATATATCAGAAGAAGTAATGGATTTTGATTTATTAATTTAACAGACATTTATCACTTTAAATGTTATTTTTAGTGGATACCCATATTTATTAAACAGTATGTTTATTTATTAGGTTGGTGCAAAAATAATGACGTTTTCTCACATGTGAGAAAACGTCATTATTTTTGCACCAACCTAATATTTTCGTCTACCAGCTGAATATTTAAGAAATCTCATTAAAGTAAAATATGTGCTCTCTAACCTAACAACAATATGACATTAAATACCCTAACAAAAATTATCTCTTGATGCTAATTAGAGTGATCATCCTTAAAACTATTAGGTTGGTGCAAAAATAATGACGTAATAATGTCGATTTTTGACAAAAAACGACATTATTATGTCATTATTTTTGCACCAAACTAATAGAACTCTTAAAGTTCACACAGTCAAGTTGTACATACCCCATTAGGGAGTATGGGGCCACAGCTTACAATACAGCGTTCATGTAACAAATAGTTTTTTAGAGGATGCAGTTGGTAGCCTTGTGAATTACCCCACTTGGTGCATTCTTTAAGTTTATAAAAAAGTTTTAAGTTTTCTTTTTCTCTCTTTAGCTCTTGCTTCCAGATATAGTCTAACCTTGGTAAGGAATGCTACTATTGGGGTGGATTTGTTTTTCTTTGTCTGCTAATTTTTGAATTCTCTCACACATGCACATACACACATGTTCGACTACTCTTACACACACTCACACACAAACAACAAGGACATTCTTCTAACTAGTTTCAATGTTGTTTCCTTTCATTTCAGTTCTATACATTTATAATTCCTTTTGTTAATAACATGCATTAATTGTTGTTTGTTTTAAATTCCATTGTTTGTCCTGTTTATTTTTACCCAGACTCACATGAGTCTGCCAATATTGTTTGCAGGATGACTGTTTCAGGAGCCCATAAATATTTATTATAAATCATCCATACACCTTGCAAACTAAGAGGTGGTACCCGTAACAGCCTCATGCCTAACTGGTTTTTGAATTCAGAATTTTTCCTTCTCCTAGGTTGGTTGACAACCAGTGCTATGAGTCAAACAACCAAAGTTAAGAACCTAGCCTGTTCTGCTTTTTAACCCATAGCTGGAAGGCAAAGAGATGGTGTAATATCTTTTCCAGTTGTGTTTCGAGTATAAGTGAATGTAATAAACTCAACTGGAATTCAAACTCTGCTTTTCGATTTCTCATTCTCAGCTGCTAACCATTGTATGTTTGTTTGTTTAGTGGCATATCAATTCCTTATGGGTCATTTAATGCTGGAATAAATTTTCTTGGGAGCATTAGTAATGTCTTTTACAAAAATGTATTGCTGGTAATATTTTTTTTTTCCAGAAATGTATTACTGGTAATTTTTCTTTTTCCATAAATGTATTGTTGGTAATTTTTTCACTATAAAAATATATTGCTGGTACTTTCAGATATAAAAATGTATTTTTTCCTTTCATAGTGTTTTGACACCAGTTTGAGGGTTAATTATTTTCTCATTGCTGGGACCCTAACAGGTGCTACCACACCAGGTCAGAGAACACCAGCAGTTAAGAGGTGGTTTCACGCTCCTCAATACCTTCCAATTAGAGGCCTTGCTGCTGGGTGTAGTTTATCATCATACCCAGGAATACTAGCCGGTGGTGTATTAAAAGTTGCAAGAGGGTATAAATTCATCATTATTATATTTTACTGATTTAAAAGTATGGAAATAAATTGTATATTTTTATTTTTCAGGCTTTTGGAGTGGTATGTGTTGGTATACCAGATACTGAAAATCCACCTGAAATTCGTCTCTTCAGAAAAATTCTTTTCCCAAAAAAAACCCCCAAAAATCAAAGAAAAAAAAAAGCAAAACATAAACAAAAGCAGTCAAGGAATGGTTTGAAGAAAATGGAAATCTCTAAAGTTTGGGTTTTATAAAATACCATATTATTGTTCAGCGAAATGAGTCCATTCTGAAATAAATATGTCTATGAAAGAAAACATAAATAATATATACATATTTAATATATTCATCAAACATATGTATATCAATAGTTAAGTGAAGAAACACACACACATATACATATGTATGTGTGTGTGTGTATGTGTGTATGTGTGTGTGTGTATGTGTGTGTGTGTGTGTATGTGTGAACTATATTTCATAATTTCTTGAGAATATTTGACCATTCATCTGTTAAAGATGTTTACATTCTTTTACCACTTAGAATGGTAGACAATGGTCTGTCTTAGTTTTGTACTAACGTCTCATTTAAAACTGAAATAAACCCTGTCTATTTTAAGTAAAAGATATAACAAGTAAATATCATTAGAAGATGGACTCCATATTTACAAAAAATATGAAGTATATACACAGAAAAAAAAATCTTATTAATTTTTAACAAGAATCTCTCTTCAGAAATCTTATAATCCTTTCCATAAATTATGTATTTCCAGTTTAAATCTTGTATATTTTTGTTATTTACCTCTACTTCATTTGCATACAAATGATTCAAAGTATAGCTTTTTATAAATAAGTAAATGTGTCTGTGGAAGCTGATATATCTGAAAACTGTGTGCAATTTAAAGGGTGGCAAGAAAAAAATGAAGAAATGATTTTGTGATTTAAAAACCAAAAATGTACAAAAAAAACAAAACAAAAACAGATTCAAAATTCCTTTTTGATTCAGCTTTTCAAAAACATTTTCAGCTTATTTACATTGTTGATTTTTTTAAATTAAAAGAGAAAAAAAAAAACCCTAAAATATTATTATGTACAAAATGACTATTTTATTGATTCTTTCATTGAAGATTTTGTTTGTCTTTATCAATTGTTGTTAATATTAGAAAATAATGTTGACCGTTGCTTTGTTAATGAAACGTCTTCATTATTTTTTTAATTATTCAGACTAACAACCTTATTGCAATGTTTGACAGGTGTTCTTTGTCTTTGATCAAGTGAACATGTGTGGAAATATGTATGTATATATATATATATATATATATATATATATATATATATATATATATACATATATATATATAACTGATAATATTAGTGGTCAATATATATATATTAGGTTGGTGCAAAAATAATGTCGTTTTCTCACATATGTTACTATGTGAGAAAACGACATTATTTTTGCACCAACCTAATATATATATATATATATATATATATATATATATATATATATATATATATTTCCAAGAGGATGGAAGTTAGGTGGAGCTCAATGTCCAGGACAGAGCAAGAATATAATATAAAAGGCTCAAAAACTAATATTGCATGGTTATAATTTATTACATTGGAATCATAATAGGTCTGATGAATTGGATTGTGATTATGATTTCAATGTAATAAATTATAACCATGGAATATTAGTGTTTGAGCCTTTTATATTATATATATATATATATATATATATATATATATATATATATGTATGTATGTGTGTGTGTGTGTGTCTGACACAGTTTTTCAAACTTACTCATAAATTTTTAAGGTTGGTGTAAAGATTTAATCATCATCATATCTAGTTGGTTTTGAGAAGTTGATAAGAATTAAGGAATACTTATACACACATACATACACACACACATACACACACATACATATATATGTTTGCAGGATATATTACAGAATATGAAACAAAGATGTTGAGACAAAGTGGAAAATCTATAAATGTCACATTTCGCCAAGAGCCTCTGCTCTCTTTGGCTTCATCAGGTTAGAATGAATGACAGAAAGATAAAACTGTATGTAAGATCCCAATGCATTTTCCTGACATACAATTTTGTCTTTCTTTCATTCCAACCTGAAGAAGCCAGAGAGAGAGAGCAGATGCTCTTGGTGAAATACATCATTTATAGATTTTCCACCTTATCTCTTATCATCTTCACACACAAATATGAGGGCGGGCTTAAAAGTTCATAGGCTGACTATGAAGGAGTGATGCGAGAGCTGTGAAATCTTGTATGCATTAATTTCAAGTCTTCTTATTAATAACTGTATTGTTTCTTTCCAGTTAAACTGGCAAGTGGGACTATGTTAAAAAATAAATCTCATTTGGTCACATTCCATGAGACTATCTTGGCCAGCCTATGAACATTTCAGCTTCTCATATATATACATACACACATGCATATATATATATATATATATATATATATATATATATATATATATATATATACATAAACTGGCCTACACTAAAAATTTACAAAATAAAACAAACACCAAATAACACATTAGCTAGAATGTGATAAAAACAACTAAAATAAAGATACTCAACTGAATAATCACTAGAATTATATTACAAAAATTTGAATCATTTAAATTCTGTTTATTTTTTATTATAATATTTCCAACTTCCAAGTCTTTTAAGCAACTTTGCTTTCTGTTCTATCAGATTTAACTGACAAAATTTGAATATTGTAATTATTTTTTGATTTGGTTTTTAGGTATTCTGTTCATGTCTTAGTGAATTTAATTTTTGTCATTCAGTTTTTGGGGCTTTTGATCAATTCTAATTTCCAAATATTTTATACACCATCCAATGTAAAATATAGCTCATCAACTTTTTTTTAAAAGAAATATCTCAGCTTTGAAAGTAAAATGGCATAGGTCAAATCTGGCTGGATTTTTTTTTTTTTTTTTTCAAATATTAAAAATTTGCAAACAGAAAATTGCTTTTTGCTCTTTGGCATAAAAAAAAGAAAAAACAAAAAAAGAAGAAGAATTCTATTTCTGTCACATTGTTTTTTTATTTACATAATTCATATTTTACTATTTATAAGTCTATTTTTATTCTATGGTTGTAAAAATAAGTATGCTATTAGTAACAACAGCTTCTTAAAGATGTGTCTTCATGGCTTAGGTTGAAAGGATTGTTTATATTGGTAAATGTGTGTGTGTGTGGTGTGCATATGATATATACAGGATGTGGCAGAAATACATCCCACATATAACTACCAGAAATACCGCCAACATAATGGTAACACATTAGTAGCAATGGTGTCTTTATCAAGCTAATGACTTATCTTTATGTGACAGGTACATGTGAGAGGTATTTCTGCCACACACAAATAAATGAATGCTGTAATATAAATTCTTATCTTTTGACTATAAATATTTAAATAATATAAATTTAGAATATTTTTAAAAAAAACTATCTATTGTCGTGTTTTGTTGCCTTTTGGTGTGTATATGATGACTTTAAAATTTCAACTTGCTGAAAACTTATAATTATTGTGATCAAAAATACAAAGAGTTCAATATACTTATGAAGGACTGACTTAAAGGTTTATGATCCTCAGTATCCTCAGATTCTTATCTGGGAACTTTTCCTGAACATTTTATATTTTTAATAACACTAATTATTATTCTAGATATCTATTGAACTCTTTGACAAAATTCTGTTCAGCTTGACATACATTATGATTAAATTCTATATTTAATTCTGATTACAGGTGTTATTATTTTAATAATGCTTGTACAAAAAACATGGATAAAGGTCTAGAATTGGGGCCATACAACAGATGCCATAATTCACAAGTTAAAATTGATATAAATTGTTTATATTGTTTTAAATATATTTTCTAATACATTTGTTTTTTCAAAATACATATTCAGATATACCTTTTATAGCAAAATGACCAACAATACATTTTATCTGTAGTTGAAAGCATACAATTGCATTCAAAATATTTAGATTTTGGCATTTAATAACCTATAGAGGTTGATAGGCCACTGAACAAAATCAATCAACCAACCAACCAAAGAGCCATTTAGAGTATTAACAGGATTACTTTCATTTTTGCACATCTGAATTATGGCCTCTGTTTTATGGCCCTGATTTTAGATTTTTACCAAAACATGTTCACATTAGCAAGATATTTCATGCCAAGAAATAGAAAAACATAAAATCATTCTGAAGAAAACGAGTAGTGGATTCAAAAAACTTAAAGTTTTAAAAAATATGAAAGGATTTCAAACATTAAATTTCAGAATCATCTGTGTGAAGGGATGTGCCTATTATACAGAGATTTTTTTTTCAGACTTGAATCCTCATCTTTGTTGCTTTTATCACAACATTTCAGCTACGTATTCTCAGACCTTCCTTAGGTGTCTGTCATATTCAAAACTTTTAGAAAAGGACAATGGTGAAAAAACAGAAAAAAAAGGGACGAGAACGATATACCTCCCTGGATGACATAAAAATGTTTCCGTCCAGCATTTCCTAAATATTAAATGTAGACACCTTCAGGAAGGCCCATGGTTACAATGTCCAAAATATTGTAGTAAAAACAATCAAGATGATGATACAAATCTAAAAGCATTTCAGAGAAACTCATTCTCTCTATGTTATTCTCTGACTTTTTTTTACTTACTTTATGTACAATGTCAGAATAAAAGTTGAGCATTTGTATAAAATTGAATGAATTTTGAGAAACTTTGCTCTGTCATTTTGCCTGTTAATGAACAGAGAATATTCCTGAAGCATTGTGAATTATTCAATCTCTGAAATGAAGTATTTTTCACTATTAATTTTTTGACCAGTCTTATTTTTATCTTATTTGTTGAAATCAGAATTAAACACTTAGCTTTTTGTTAGGCTTCTTAAACATTGGAGAGAAGTGACACTGACTTTAAATTTGTGTCTCTCTTTTTAGTCATAGGCTTCTTTTTGTGGCTGAAATAGTTAAGGAGTTGTCCATGAAAAATGTATTTCTGGAATATGGAATGTGACTTCAAGTTTCCCGTTAATTTACAAGTGGAGATTATTTCACTTGGAGCATTGTGATAAAAGACAAAAATAAGACAAAGAACAAAATCAATAATGTAAGTTTTACAAACTCAGACTTTGAATTATGACAAAAATTAAATAAACAGAACAAAGGTATTAAAAAAAATCTAGCCATTAAAATTTAAATTAATTTTGGTATAGAATTTAAAGAGAAAGGTAAAAACAACAAGCAAAATTTAGCATTCAATTTTTAATGAAGAGAGTAAAAATGAAAAAGTTATTGTTTCTTTTTTCTAACTGTATTTAATCTGAAAATAATACATACTCTTTTATAATATTAAGAAAAAAAATGAATAAAAATAAATGTTCTTTCAAAATTATACCATGATTATTATTATAATAATATAATAATGATATTATATATTTCAATATTATATCTGTATGGCAATGTTTTTTCAATGCCTTGAAATTCAGGAGTGAATCACAATAATTATTTCATAAATTAGTCAAATGAGTATATTCTTCTTTATCGTTCTGATTACTATATTTCAACTAGTATCTTCTCGGAAATAGAGTCAATGAAACAACACAGGTGACAACACTAGCCTAAATAAATTAAAAAATAATAATACAAAAATATTGCATTAATGAGTTCTGCTGACATACCTAAAAAAAACCTTTGATAAGATATATCCAATTCATTTACTTCAGGTCAAAGACTTGATGATTATATCAAACATCAAATCAAAAGAAACAATGGTGATAATTATAAAGTTTGTATCTAAAGAAGCCATCTTGAATTAATGCTGAAGCTATAACTGAATGTCATTCAATGATCATTAATTTGTTATAAGTTGCAATGATTGTTTGTTAGTTCTTAATGCTTGCGAGTGATCTGAAGTTCTTTCAGTGAAAGTTTAAGCAAATACCTGAGCAGTGTAAATTCTTATAATACATTAAAATAAAATGCTGATACGAAACTATATTTAGATATTTTTAAATACCAATTTAACATACAAGCATTAGTGCTAACATAAAGGTTAATATTTTTTTGTTTTTATTTGAAAGGAACACTGATTTATGAAACTTTATATATATAGTGTATTATTAATTATGTAACTTCTACTATATATATATATATATATATATATATATATATATATATATATATATATATATGCATATAGATTTCATAATATACTCTGAATTACATCATATGCTTGAGAAATTGAAATTGCTGACATTTTCCATGTCCATTATTTACTTGTAAATAATTTTCTCTTCCAAAAAATATTATCTTTCTATTTAGTTAATCATTTAACAGAAACATTTTTCTGATATTCCATTGTGCATTTAATGAGGGAGGCAAAAGTAATAATGAGCTTAATGTGAAATCATATATAAAAGAAAAGGAAATGAAGTCAGTAATTTTCACTTGATATTTATAAAATTCAGAATATGTAACATCGATTTATAAAATTCTAGAGAAAAAAATTTTCTCTTTCCAATTCCAATTGTTTTAGAAGATTATGGTTTGATGAAAAAAAGCATTATTACCAAATGTGGATTGTGTTTTATTTTATTTTTTCGCAATGTGAGTTACCTGATCATTAAAAAAATGTTAGGATGAACAACAAAATATATTATTGAAAAATATGTTGAGAATGTTTAATAATTCTTTAACCATATTAATGCATTATGACTACAAAACAATGAATATCATAACAGGTGTACGTATGTATATATGCATATAGATTTCATAATATATTTTGAATTACATCACACATTTGAGAAAAGGAAATTGCTAACATTTTCCATGTCAATTATTTACTTGTAATTAATTTTCTCTTCCAAAAAATATTATCTTTCTATTTAGTTAATCATTTAACAGAAACATTTTTCTGATATTCCATTGTGCATTTAATGAGGGAGGCAAACGTAATAATGAGCTTAATAAGAAATTAAATATAAAAGAAAAGAAAATGGAGTCGGTAATTTTCACTTGACATTTATAAAAATCAGAATATACTGTATGTAACATCTATATATTATAGATGTTATATTATAGATGTTATATTATCGATGTTATATTATAGATGTTATTATAGATGTTATATTATAGATGCTATATTATAGATGTTATATTATAGATGTTATAGATGTTATATTATAGATGTTATATTATAGATGCTATATTATAGATGTTATATTATAGATGCTATATTATAGATGTTATATTATAGATGCTATATTATAGATGTTATATTATAGATGATATTCTAGATCTTATATTATAGATGTTATAGATCTTATATTATAGATGTTATATTATATTATTATATTACAGTGATGTTCATCCTATAGTTAAGGTAGAGAATTACAGAGTAAGAGGTGCAATTTAGGTGGATATGTGGTGAAGATAATGGTTAATCTTAGATGTGAGCAGGTTAAGATTGTAGTGGTCAGGAAAAGACCCTTATATATATTAATAACTAGATTAAAAGCCTGATTTCAAAAATGATATGATATGTTGGGCTGCACCCTCCACGAGCAAAGTTGAAAAAGTGTGACACAGTGACACACTGACATTTGCATTTATTATATAGAAGAATCATCCATGTATCTAAAATAGGAAGAATTTTGGGGTAAAATATTTTTGAATGGACCACTTTCTAGAAATTAAAAAAATAGACAAGCCAAATCTGAATACAGTTTTGCAGCTATTTTATAGTGTTGTTTGTGAACTTTTTTACTCATTATTTATTATCACTTTAAATATATATATATACATATATATATATATATATATATATATATATATATATATATATACATACATACACTTTATTATTATTATCATTATTATATATATATACATATATATTCTATTATTATCATTATTATATATATATATATTTTATTATTTTTATCATCATTATTATACACATACATATATATGCTATATAATTATTTATTATCATTATTATATATACTTTATTATTAATATGCATTATTATCGTATTATATATATATACTTTATTACTATCATTATAATATATATATGCCGAGAGTGTTTAATAATTTAAAAGATATTAATGGATTATAATTAGTAAACAGTGATAAAACAAGGTCAGTGTGTGTGGCTATATATATATATATATATATATATATATATATATATATATATATGATAATAGTTTTAAGTTATGCTATATATATGGGTTAAAGTGCTCAGTATCAAAAATAGAGCAAATATAAATACAGAAGTGGGCATTGAAGTCAACACCCAGTGGTGGAAGTCTGTTTCATGCTTAAACACAAGCATCAGGTCATGGGTTGTTGACTTCAATGTCCACTTTATATATATATATAAATATATATATATATATATATATATATATATATATATATATAAATATAAAAGTGAACATAGAAGTCAACACTTAGAGGCGACAGTCTGTTTCATGCTGTATGTAATTGTCAGACCACTTGTGCTGTTATTATAAAAATAAATAAAAAAATAACAGTACACGTGGCCTGACGATTGCATATAGCATGAAACAGACTGTCGCCTCTAAGTGTTGACTTCTATGTTCACTTTTATATTTACGTACGCTCTATCTCAAATATTGAGCACTTTATCCCATAAATATAGCACATCTTAAGACTATATTTCTTCATATATATATATGTGTATAGTCTAAAAATGTTTATATTTGAGGGGAAGAGTGCTCAGTATTTGAGACAGCATGTTATGTAAGTTCAAATAAATGCTTCATGCTTTCCCTTGTTTGAGGTAAAGGGAAATTTTTTTTTCTTGGCAGTTTTATCATATATAAATCAATCCATTTGTTATAATTGAGAATTGATAAACTCTTTGGAAATCATTTTAATAATTCTCTTTTTTGTAAAAGAAGAAACTCTTGGAGCTCTTTACCAAATCCTTCATCAATAGTTATCTTCTGGGCCTATTTAATTAGTAAACAAACCATTATAAGCATTATAATAAAAAAAAACTTTCATTAAATATAAAAGCAACAACCACTAAGTTAAAAATATATCTCATTTTATGTTTTGGGATAGGAATTTAAATAAAAAATCCATTTTTTTTTTTTTTACACTAACATTCATCCTGTACGGGGCCTGAGGCTTCTTGGGGTAGAAGGATACATTAAAGGGCAGTTTAAATGGATAGGAGGGGAAGATAACAGTTAACTCTAGACTTGAACAGATTAAAACCTTACTGGGTCTCTGTTCCACAGGTTCATGAGAAGAAGCTGTTTGAGGGGAACTCAAAATGCTGTCATTCATGGTCTTATACTTATGTGGGTTTTTGATACTGACAAATAGGATAAATTAGTTCAACATCGAAACATGTAAAGAATATAACCTAGAAAATATAACAGCATACCAATGGAATATGGAGAGAATGTGGGTGGTTTTCTACTATATAAGTGGCATGGTGGGTCCTAACTGTGTAGGTAAGACCTGACGAAACAAAGAAATGTAATTTGTCTAAGCAATTTCCACGGAAGTAGCAATAGTGCAGCAAGAGGCTCGCCAGATCCCGCCTGTTGGAGAGAGAGGTTAGAAGATGGAAGATTATTCTTCTCCAACAAGGACTCGGATGTTTATATTTACAAAATATTCAGCAATTTAGCCACTAAATTTTAAAATTTACTTTATAATGAGGGTTACTGTAGATAAAAAATCTCAGAAATTATTTGTTTGTTTTTTGAAACTGGATTATCTGGGTAAAACTTTTATATATAATCAACTTAGAAAGCCTTTAAATTCTTACTTCTTTTTAAGAAATTATTTTTACATCTTTTCCAGTAATAAAATTTCAAAATTTTTTGAACAATACTTGAACATTACTCATCGTTTATTAAGTAAAATAAAAATTATACTTGTTACAGCTTTCTACAAAGTGAGCAACTGCTTAAGAAAATGAAAAAAAATCATTCAAATAACAGAATGCACTCACGATATTCAGTCACCCCACCCCACGAGGCCGTCATGTGGCACAAGGCCTTTTTAATGTGGGATCTCCAAGCCCGTGGGCTCGGCCAAAATATGCCCATTGAACCCATATAAACGGGTTCAGGGTCGGTTTACCTCCCCGAAAGAGAATCCACCCTTCGGCGTAGCCTCCTTCGGGTTCCTTCCCGCCCGAAGGCAGAGAGTTCAACCGATCAGCTGGTCAGAAAGTGAACGACTGACTCACACTCACACTGATGTCCCGTATCCTATAAGAAATTAAATACATTCAACTTTTTCTCTTTCACCAATCTAGGTCCCAAATACAGAGAAAGGGAGGAATGACTGTATATTTCCACGTTTTGTGAATATCTGAGATTAAAAAATATAATTAAATTTCCACTTATAATTGAGAGGCTTTGTCATTAGATTTAAATTTGTTTATGGGTATAAATGCAATGTAAAATAAAGCCAATAATTACAAGAATTTCTTATTTAACAGAAGAAAAAAATATAGGTTAAAAATAGTAAAAAATCAATATGGTCATTGATAGAAAAAATACTTTTATTTCCAAGTGTTATAAATATATGATAAGTAAAGAAAAACATGTCATTTTTCCAAGATTTTGAGACATTATTTCTAATATTTTGCATTTTTAAAATTTTTTAAAACTTTTATCTTCTTCCTATTTTCATTTCCCTGCTTTTGGGCTTTGAGTTTAGATGTAAAAGTTTCTACAATTTAACCAGAAAGCTAAAGAATACATCACTTGAAAACATTGTATTAGGTTGGTGCAAAAATAATTTTTGCACCAACCTAATACAAGAAAAATTACTGAATAAAAATGGATGTGAAAAAAACTATAGCAAAAACTTAACACTTCTTCTTAGAACAATTAACACTTCACATATTAAAAATATTATTAAAATTTAGACATAGGTGAATACATAAACTCTATTCAACTTGGAATAATTAATGATTAAAACAAAGAGAAATTTGTAAAAATTATGATTTAAATATTAGGTTGGTGCAAAAATAATGTCGGTTTTTGACGTTAAAAATACGTCAAAACCGACATTATTTTTGCACCAACCTATAAGAATGAAAAATTTATAGATAGCTATGATACAGGGAAGATAATGGTAAATTTCGATTTTTTTTATATATATATATATATATATATATATATATATATTGTCATAATCCAGGGAATATTTATAAATTGAAAATATCTAAAGTTGCGTGTTGGTGTATTGTAGATATATGCATGTTCTCATATAAACAATTAATGTAGAAGCAACAAAAACTTAGGTTTCTACTACAGACCGTTTATTCTATTTTTTTTACAGAAACTGTAGGGAAACAAAGTTCTCACTATCTCTTGGGTAGGCCTGTTTTCTTTTTGGGTTCAGAAGTAACTTAGGGTAAGTAAAAAAGAAAGAATGGTTAAAAAAAGTCAATCTAAAGACATGTCTGAATGCTGTCGTTCATGGTCTTATACTTATGTGGGTTTTTGATACTGACAAATAGGATAAATTAGTTCAACATCGAAACATGTAAAGAATATAACCTAGAAAATATAACAGCATAAAAATGACCAAATTTTCTTTATTCATATTTTTTTTGTTTTTTTTCATCTTATTTTTTTTTTTTTATAGCAATGCTCAGGTCATTTTATCTTGTAAGCTCCATTATTTGTTAAATGTAAAGCATGACAAAAAAATATAAAAATTGGATAAAAAGAAAAGGTAGTCAAAAAACATAATACCAAATTGGCATCTCCATTCTTCCACTTCTTTTCGCATCAATGACTCTCTTGTTGAAAAATAATAGGCTAGCAAAAAACAAAACTGAAACTATTTTTTTTAATTAAAATTCTTTTTTAACAAATTGACATAGCTAGAAAGAAATGCAATTATTACAGCTGTTTCTAATTACGAACAAAATGTTGGCAAACTTGAACATTTGTCCCTACAAAAAAAAACAGTCTATCAAAAGGACGGTTTTTCCCTTGACACTTACTATTATTTTAACTACCTTCACTCCTCAGAAAAGCAATGATTAGAATTATAATAAAATGTAAACATATAATGAAAGTGATTTTATACATTTTTTGTTCTTGAGAATTTACAACAAAAATATTAAACACTATATATTTATTAGATTGTTTATTTACAAGATTAGTTTTATATTTACAACATTCTAAAACTTATACAATTATTACTAATAATGCAATACAATATTTATCATTTATCAATTTATAAAGAAATAAATATGAAAACGATTTTTTATTCATAAATTTATAAACATTTACTAAATTATTAAAATATGTGAACCAACTGTAAAGAAATCTTTAATATTTACCATTTTGTAAAGTTTGAATTGATCGACAGTTAGCCAATATTTTGCTAGCCATTTCAATAAACAATCTAATAAATAAATTGTGTAAATAAATAAACTAATAAATAGTGTTTATTATTTTTGTTGTAAACAAAAGTAAATGTATAAATTCATTTTCATATGTTTAGATTTTGTTACAGTTCTAATCATTGCTCTTTTTAAATCAAGAAACATTGCTGAGGAGTGAAGGTAGTTAAAATAATAGTTTCAATTAAAAAAACATTCTTATGACACCCAGTTTTTGTTTTTTTTTTGAGCATAATGATTCAAGTTTGCCAAAAAGTTATTAATATCCCATAATTTTGTCAAACAACAGAACTCCTTTGTGTTGTTAATTTGTTGAGAAATAAGAGACCCTTTTTACATTACACCTAAAGAAAGTTGTAGAATTAATTAGATAAAATATTGAAACAATATCAACAACACAAAGGAAATCAATAGTCTCTCTAAATAAAGACTGGAATCATTATTAATATTCATTATTACTTTGCTGTATATATTTTATTAAATGCTTAAACAAGTGATATTGTTATGCAGACAATATTGTATGTTTTTTCTGGTTTCTTAATTGTCTGTGATATGTGCAAAAACCTTGATTTTTTTCTTGTTTTCATCAAGTGCTTTATAAATTCTTCAGTAGTTTTTAATCCTCATGCCTGCAAAAAAAAAAAAATGGTGTGTCAATAAGATAGTTATTCCCTTGACAGCACTATTACTGTATACACTTTTGACACCCTCGACAATGTTTATTTAGAAGGTTATAAAAATATGTGAATCAAGTACAATGTAATATTTATTTGCATTTAAAAAGATTTATTTACCATTTTAGAAAAAAATAAATTTGAAAAGAAATCTTTTTATGCAAAAATTTATACAAAATTATCAAAATACAATGGAATATTTATTATTTACCATTTTATAAATAACTATGAAAACAAGTCTTTTATTCAGTCTGCTAAGTAAATAGTTTAATATTTTTGTTGTCAGTTCTCAAGAATAAAGAAAATGTATAAATCCTCTTTCATATGTTTGAGTTTTATTAAAATTATAATTATTGCTTTTTAAAATAAACATTGTTGAAGGGATCAAAAGGGTCTACAGTAATAGCAGTGTCAAGAGAATAATTGCCCTTTTGACACAGTTTTTTTGTGGGCATGAAGCTTAAAGATTACCAATTCTTCTTTATTAAGGCATTGAAAATGGACATATATTAATTTTTTATGTAATAGGAAAAGAAGAGCAATTCAAAAAAATATAATGACTATAAAGAGATAAATAAAGAAAAACAAATGTTAACTTTTTAAAAAATATATTTTTAATATATTCTTTCTGTCTTCATACTTTTTGCTTAACTATTACATTCTTCGTCTATTTCAATTGCAATAATAAAATCTTGTATCCCTAGAAAAATATATAACTCTTCTTTCTTTAAATGGTGGCTTTCATCAAGAAACTCTACCTGATGAACAGAAACAGAAGAATGAGAAAATAATGTTTCTGAAATATCCCAGAGCCATCAAATCCAGAGAGAGATAAACAAAATTCCAAAGATTGTCATTATGCACATAATGTTCAAGGAATTCAAAAAAAGAAAGTTTAAAAGAATCTAATTTCTACAGATTTGAAAAACATACCAAATACATTAAAAAAGGTAAAAATTTAAATAAATAACACAAAAATGAGCTTTGTATTTTTATTTCTATTAAATATATGTATAAAAAGAAAACATTAAAAAAAACTAAAAAAAAAAAAAAACGGAAACGGATTTTTTTGACCTCTGTCGTTGCTTGGCTGAGAATGAAGTGTCACCAAGGTTTTTATTGTTGTTTTTATCTGAACTACTCACAACCAATTTGCACCATTATCTTTGTTTGTGCTTTTAAATTTCAAATCTTTATCTTTTCTTGTAAACTGTTGAAAGTTTTTGACTAATATTTTTCTTGTGAACATTTACAAATGCAATCACGCCTAAAAATATTATTTTACTGGATTTGATACTTTCCAAATGCACTCTGTTTTTGAATGTGTGCATGTATATAATTTTACAAATCTCTAAATGTACACAAAATGCATAATTTTTTGTTATTCAGGTTGAAACAGAAAACTGATCTTTGCTATCATTTTTGCACAGTCTTTCAAACTAAGCATAATATTGTTAAGAATTCTAAAATGCATTGTCAAAAAATTAAATTTAAAAAAAAGAAAAGCAAACAACGATTAGATTAAAACTTATACTAATCTTATTAGTATGAAATATTAAAAAAATTTTTTTTTTTATTCCTGCACTCAAACAATTTTGTTGCTTCAGCTTACACATGCTTGCATTTTTTTAAAGTTAATTTACATAATTTATATTGTTTTATCTAAAAAAAAAATCTCCTGCTTGACAAATTATTTATTACTGAAAAGTGAAAATCAAAACAGATTTACATTTTGGATTTTTAGGATTAAATATTTAAAGCTTTTTTGTGAATCTAAATTGACACCCTCAAGAAAACAGCATATGCGTCATGTTCCTTTAGAGTTCATGCCTTGCCACCACTTTTTGTCTTTAGTACTGCACTTATGAAAAATAAGTTGTTTATAATTAGGCTTTGTTTGCAACAAACAAAAATTACCAAGCAACACTTACCCAATGCCGTTTTGGTTTGTAGATTACCAGTGATTTATTGATTAACATGAAAGCGATAGAAAAATGTGATCATTAAAGCTTTTGTCTTGAATAAAGATAATTTATGTAATAGTTAAATCATTTATACCCCACAGCTACAACAGTCAGTGAATTCATACAGTTGGGTAACTTACATTACTTAAGAAATATTAGGTTGGTGCAAAATAATGTCGTTTTCTCACATATGTTAATATGTGCGAAAACGACATTATTTTTGCACCAACCTAATATAAATAAGAATAATCAGGTTTGTGGGGAAGTGTGACTTTTTTCTGAAGTTTTGTGGGGAAGCGTGACTTTTTGGTCAACTTGGACATTTGTGTCTGTAAAAAAAAAAAAAAATGTTTTTTCCTCTGACACCGTTTTTATTTTAACTATTAGGTTGGTGCAAAAATAATGTCGTTTTCTCACATGTGAGAAAACGACATTATTTTTGCACCAACCTAATACCTTCACTCCTTGACAATGCTTATTGTTTTAAAAAGTGATGATTACAATTTTAATCATCGATTCTTAAAACAATAAACGTTGCTGAGGAGTTAAAATTGTAGTAAATGGAAAAAAAACGTTCTTTTGACATTCTGTTTTTTTTCTTTTTCTTTTTTTTTTTGCAGGTCCAAGTTTTCTTGTGAACTGTTTAATTTTCATGAAAATGTACAAATAGATATTAATTCAAGTTCCTACTTCTATCAAAGGATAGTTTAATTAGTTATAATTATAAAAATTAATGTAGCATCAAATTAATTGAACTAATCACTTATTTTTTACTTGTCAATTTTGTAATACTAAAGTTTTTAGTCAATACTCTATATTTTAATGGTTTTGTTGAGTTTCTGATTTGAAATTGATAATTCTAAAAAAAAAAATAATTTTTTCCAAATTCTCTACTGTCCCCACTACAAAAAATTAAAGAAAAAAAAAAAAAACACTGACAGAATAATTAAGAATAAAAAATTACCATCCACAGTAAATGTGGATTCTCAGGTCTGTCTATCATACTGGTGTATTTTGGTTTTAAGAATAATTCAATAGAAGACAAGTGGGCCTGATTTTGAAATGTCTTTCCTTGCTGTCAACACTAATATGCAAAATTTACTGAATGTCCGTCCTCGTAGTTGGTTGCTATGAATGTGCTGTCCCATTTCAAAGAGTTTTCTCAGCCTTCATCAGAAAAAAAAAATATGTTTGTCACTTTGCCATTCCTTCCCGTTTCACACTTCTAGCATCTCTTTAACACTTTTAATACATTTATTTCTGCACTGGACATTTTTGGTTTGTTAGAAAATGTGAATATCTTTGATATATTATTATTGTGAGAAATTTTGGTAGAGATTTCTGCATTATGATTATGTTATTTTTTTTATGCAAATTCTTATTGCCATTATCATGATTATTATTATTATCATCATGATTTCTCTTGAAATATTAAAAAAAAAAATCCCTTAAAATTCAGGCTACAAATATAAAGAAGAAAATAAAAAGTAATTTACTCAGTTTAGTCTTGGAACAAGGCTTCAAAAATGACCCCCCCCCACCAGTAAGGATCAAATGCATTTAGTTTTGATTTGTTCTGTGAGATAAGCTTGTTAACCAATATACACAGATTGATCATTCTTCAAGAAAAATAAATGGTTTTAATTTAATTAATATAACATGTCAAAGATTGCGCAAACACACACACAGGGCTGTGGCACCATAATGACACCATGGGATCTTCCAGATAAAAAGGGAAAAAATGTGAAAATAATAAAAAAAAATGAAATAAAAAAAAACAAACAAAATTTCTTGAGTGGAGTAAAATTTTTGAGAATTTGATTAATTCTTGCTGTTATGGTGTGTTGATCAAATGCCATCAAAGAAAAATAAAGGAGTGGGTGACACAAGCATAATGATCATTTGTGGCCACTGGAGAGAGAAGCTTTAGTAAAGTAAAATTTATAAAAACATACTTGTGGTCATCCAAGACAGATTAAATTCTTTGGCTATTTTGTCAAGAGAAAATGATCTTGTAAAGAAGATAGGTGTAGAAAGAGTCATGAACAAATTTGCAAATTTAAAGGCTAGAAAAAAATTTTAGGTCGGATAATGAATAATTTCTTTAGCTTTCTTTTCTTTTAATTTCTTTATGTTGTATATTGGAATAAACTCTTTATTCTACATTTTCAGTTTTTCTCCTTGTGAAAATTAAAAAAAAATTATACTCACAAGGGTGTCAAAGTTCAGCTTGCCCATGGTGCGCGCACACACACACACACACACACACACACACAAAATAAACTGCAATATTTATTTGCATTTTTATGCACCTTTCTCCCCAGAAGGAATACCTTTCAATATGGGAATTTGTCTGGTAGTAGAAGTAGATGCAAGAATATCTAAAAAGAGGACAGGAACATTTTTAGAAAAGGAAAAAAAAAAAAGACATCTGTCGTTCTTGATTTATTATTTTACATATTCTAAAAGAAATAAATATGTGTTGAATAATGAAATGGTTGTGTCGGTGGTGTAATGGATAATGGCTTGAAATGAGAAATTGGAGAGCAGGGTTCAAATTCCAATCATGTTTGTTATATTCACTTACATGCAAATACTCTAGAGAAAGGTATGGATCCACCTCTTCTCTCCCAGTGATGGGTTAAATAGTATGGCAGACCAGACTCTTCATCCTTTGTTGCTAACCAGTTCTGTGCTAACTCTGAATTCAAAACTGACTGGGCATGGGGCTAGCAGCTCCATTCTGTAAGAACCTATTACTTGGTATGGGAATGACTGCAGTGACCCTCATACTCCTGAATCAATCTACAAGACTTGAGAATTGTGACCTAACACCCCTCAGGTAATCTGTGGGATTTGAGAGCTGTGTACCCATAATCCACAGAAAGTCTATAGGACTTGATAGCTGTGGACCCCATACTCCTCAGAGAGTCTACAAGTGTGTGTGGGGGGGATAAGGAAAATACATCACCTCAAAATATCAATCAACCTAGAGTTTTATTACTATAGCACATGTATGCAACAAGAGGCAGTGTGAAAAGGTGATGAAAAGAGAGTCTTATTTGTAATAATTCCCATCAGCAATTTGAGCAGCTGGAGATTCTTCTGTGCTTCTGGAGAAGCCATATTTAGGATTCACAATTTGAGCAGAACAGTTTTATCTTCTATGTCACCAGCAAAAACATTTTCCTCTCAAAAAAGGAAATGACAAATCATGGGTTTTCCCCATGAGCTGGAGATAG
>OZ010589.1:40715033-40745033 GCA_963932145.1 Acanthosepion lycidas
ATAATTAAAGAAAGGAAACATGAAGGCATTTGAAAGTGTATCCACATAAACTACCACAGACTTTCTGAATTTACTCAGAATGTCAAGAAAATGTTCAGTGGCCACTTTGTTGACATGAGTCATATCGGCCATATTGAATATGAGGCCCAAGGAAGTATGTGGCAGTTTTCCTGAAAATGAAAATATCAAAAAGACTAGATGAGATAGCAAAAAAAAAAAGAAAAGAAAAGAAAAAAGAAATGCCTTTTATATTCTGATAAATAAAATTCCCAACATAACTGAAGTTAATATATTTCTTAAATGCAAAATTAAAGTTTATAGATAATTTGCATTAATATTCTACCAGGAAAATATTGTTTCTAACTACATTATTAGCATAAATTTGAATCTAAGAATATTAGGAAAACCGGAAATTAATTCTTAGCCGTTCCAAAAACAAACACTTAAAAATTCATTGAATAAAAGATACTATATCTTAAGAGTTCAGTTCCAATCTTATAAAGTTTCTATTGGATTGAAAGATTTCCTTCTGAGATCAGGAAAATCCCAAAATTTGATTATTGTCTTAAAAAAGAGAATATCTGTATCAAAATAAATTTATTAATTTATTGTAACCAAGGAGAAATAACTATTTTATTTATTAAACAGTTTGTATTATATATAGTTGTATTATATATATTGTATTATATACAATTTTTACAGAAAATGACCTCATGCAAATAACACTTTGGCTGTAACTGAAATACAAAATCTGAGCATTTATTTACTTAATGTGAAGTAAAACTATCTTGACTCAAATACTTATAAATTAATAAAAGGCGACAACATGACTCCATATTATTAAATAGAGTAATGTTTCAAAAGCAAAAAAGTATTATGTTAAATCCACAGTTACTAACCTAGAAGAAGAAAACTCCAGGCATTGGACAATCCTGACAATGTTACTAATATTTTGGGGCATGTGAATACAGCATGGTTGAAACGGTAATATGAATACCACTCTTAATCTTTAAACTTTTAGAACTAGCCTGAGGTAGTTCCATTTTTCTCCTGTTATTGATGTAGGAGTCTCTGTGTGAAAATTCTTCTAAAATCTTTGCAAAGTTATGCTCTGATAATAATCAAACGGTGTCCTGTGGGTATAAAAATTATATATGCATGCATTCACATGCATAGAAATTTGTATAAAAATATATATAAAAGCATACAAATTGCACACAAAAATATATATCAAAGCATACAAATATATAGGCCTGCTTCGTATCTGAGGTAGTTTTTTTATGATAATTGATCAATGTCCGAACCCACATAAAAACTACAATTTCAAATACTGATTTTTGTATTAAGCTGACTCTCTTAACTTGAAGACTTGGTGCAACACAAACTTATTAACTCCAGCAGTATCTCACACCACAACCAGATTTTGTTGGTTGAATTTTATCAGTTGTGTGGCTTAAGATATATATGTATCACATCTAGTCAAGTTCAGCTTCTGTCAAGTTTGGGACCTTTGCAATATTTTTTCTGCTATATGAGTTGTTCATTCTAAAGCACTTCAGACACACACACGCACACACACGCACACACACACACACACACACACACACACACACATATATATATGTATATGTGTGTGTAGATTTGTATTATCTTTGAGGCATCTCAGCTATAACTTAATGATAGCAAAATTTCTGATGAATACAATTTTTACAGAAAATGACCTCATGCAAATAACACTTTGGCGGTAACTGAAATACAAAATCTGACCATTCATTTGATTAATGTGAAGTAAAACTGTTTTGACTCAAATACTTATGAATTAATAAAAGGCGACAACATGACTCCATATTATTAAAGAGAGTAATGTTTTAAAAGCAAAAAAGTATTATGTTAAATTCACAGAGTTACTGCCCTTTACCATGAGCCATTTTTTTTCTTTTTTTTATATGTGATTGTCTTGTGTTTTAATGTCTCCACTGAGTTGGTCTCTAACACACACACACACACACACACACACACACACACACACACACACTAATTAATATAGTGATTCACAATTTCTTTTTTTTAAACAAGTCACAAACAAAAAACTACATTTGCCTTCGAACTTGGATTCAAATTTTAATTTGGGAAGAGCACAAAGAAAAATTCAACTTTAGTAAATAATTTTTTTCATTTTAAAATCCAGATAATATTTATCTGATTTGGGATACAAGGAGGAATTTGTTTTCCTCTTTGCCTCCACCCCTCTCTCTCTCTCTCTCTCTCTCTCTCTTGAATAATAGAAAAAAATATCTCTGACTGCATCAGTCATGTTTTTGTCTCTGGAAGACATCTTCACTACTAAACTTCTTTTCTCTTTTTGAATGAGAACATATACAATAGAGTTTCCAATATATATCTATATATCTATATATAATAATTGTGTCGCCTTATCTTTTTACTTTCCTCTTTCAAGAAGTCAAAGAAAGAATTAAGTTTATAAAAGTTGATGCACAATAAATTGAATTAAATATTCATTTAATATCCTTACTCAATGCATTCTTCAATAAAAAAAATACATTTTAAATCAATGTTATCATATCTTTTTGATTCTTTAAATTCTTTAAAATTTTCTGGAGTTGGTATCAGAGCTGCCAAGAAAAAAAAAAAATTAAAAACAGAAAATAAATGGCTTTAAATTTAAGGAATTGTGTATTTATCTAAACCTTTTTTATCATCTCATGAGATGGTAAAAGCAGTGTTAAAAGATTTTAAATGCAATAAAACGCGTATTGAAAGCCAGTGTTTTTTAAAAATTTATTTTGTTATCGAAAAAGAAAAAAAAAACTGACTTCAATGCCAATAAAAAATTTAAGGTAAAACTGGTTGAAACTAAAACATCATAAACAATTGTCTTTCCTTTTAACAATGTCTGTCAGTTTAACAGACAGACATGAGCAATTTACCAGTTCACTATTCCTATCCACCTCCTCTGACAATAAAGTATATCCACTCAAAAACATGAATCAAGATTTTTTCAGAAAATGATTTAAAGAAAAAGAAGAAAAGAAGAATGCTGATTGAAATAACATCTTATATATTCTCTAGATTTGTATGTCAATTTTAAACAAATAAATATGAAAAACAAATTTCCTTTTAATTCATTACCAACTTACCTTCAATTATTTTTTTATTTCTGATTTTTTAATAAAAAAATATTAAAAACCAGCAATACTAATTTCTTCAAGCTGGCATTAAATTTTCTACTATATCGAATTGTTTCATTTTTTAAAAATTTCATATATAATAAAGGAAGGCAAATGGTGTAAAAATATCATATATATATATATATATATATATATATATATATATATATATATATATATATATATATATGTATAATGGATTTGTGTGATGTGATTATGCAGTTTGTATGGGGTCCAGCTGATTTTTCCTTCACCTTCTATTTTGCAACTAAGGAAAAATCTCTTTTCCTACACAAAACTAGAAAATTAAAACAAACAGAAGCTGTCCCAGAATGCTGAAAGAAACAGTTGAACATCTTCTAAGCTGTATCTTTGTCTTTTCTGATGTGTCGACATGATCTGAGAACTCTTATGGCAATGTATCACTAAAATTCCTGTGTGCATTTCATGACCATGGTATTCAAATATAATAAATAAAGGAAATAATGGTCATCAATGTTTGTTTGTTTTATTTTCTTGTAAACACACGTACACACACACATGCACACACACACACAGGGACAATTTACTTACAAATATATAAGGATGGATTGATAAATAAGGTCTCCAATCCTATAAAGGTTCTATTTTTCTTCAATGTGCTTTGTCCTTGCAGGATGTTGATAATCATGGCTCTCCACAATTTCCTGTCCTTTGTAGCTCTTAATAAATTTTGTCTTGTTATGTCTCCTAAACATTGTTCTGCCATCCATTTACTCTAGATCATTTTTCTCCTATGTCCTTTGTCTCTTCAGGATGTTAGCAATCATTGCTTGCCACAATTTTCTGTCTTTTGTAGCTCTTAATAAATTTTATCTTTTTGTGATGTCTCCTAGACCTTGTTCCACCATCTATTTACTCATGATCATTCTTCTATATACCATGTCCCTTCAGGACGTTGGCGATCATGACTCTCCACAATTTCCTGTCCTATAAAAGTTCTTAATAAATTTTGTCTTTATTATTTCTCCTAAACCCTGTTTTGCCTTCCATTCACACAAGCTTACTATGTAGCTTATGCATTATTTTCCTCTGTCCCACTTGCTTTCAATTTGCCCTGTGAGTGTCAAAATTTTCAAGCTCTCTTTCCTTATTATATGGCCTAGAAATTTCTCTTTCTGATATTAACTATAAGTTTCTTTTTTGTTTCTATGTTTTTGAGATCTTTATTGTTGTTCACCTATTTGGTACATGGTATTCTCAATAACTTTTTGAACTTCCACATTTCTGTTGCTTCAAACCTTTTCTTCACCTGGAAAGAGATTGTCTAGCATTCACTGATATATAGGAGGGTTGATATTACATAACAATTCACTAGTATTTTTCTTTTTTTGCCTTTTCTTTCTAACAAAATTCTTCTGTCTTTGCTTATCGTATTTTGTTGCTTATAAGATGCATTATCCCCTATAAAATATCTTCAAAAACCACCCTGCATCCTATAAATTGAAATTAAGCGAGGGGAGTTAAATTCTCTTTTAATTATTACATCCTAAATAGTAACCATAAATTTGGTACTTTTTCTTGGTCTCTGATGAATTTGTCATAATTAATTAGGTTTTCCTTTTGAAATATGCTATTCAGTCTATGAAGTACAAAGAAAAAAACCTTTCTTTATTTCTTCCTTCAAAATTGTTTGGGGATGCATCTAATGCATCAGAGTGTTTTATAAGCAGAGACATATGGTACTATTAGTGATTGTTAGAGACCTTATTTATCATTCAACACTTGTTGAACAAATACAATATTGAAATTGGTATCAAGGTGAAGTAAATTGTTTCTCTTCAAAATTACAACTTTATTTTTAACATCGTTACCATTCACTCTTGCTTCTTGAATAAACAGAGAGGATATCAAATAAGAGGTAGGGGTCTTTTAGCCATCAAAAATTTAATAGTGTAGGATTCAAATTATTAAAAAATACTGCTAATACACAATCAAAATGAATAAACATTAATTTTTCACAATATTGTTTGTCATCACACAATTTTAATAAATTGTTTTGGGGGTACTAGTAAAATGTGGAGGTGCTGTTAATTTTCAAAAATTTAATACGCATACCATCACAGTTTATTCAAGATGCAAGAATAGTTGTATACATTTTTTTCAAATATTCTATTTCATTTTTCATTCCATTTGTTGCGGCCCACTGAGGGTCGCCTTTTAAAATACAGGAAGATATTGTTGAAGAAAAAATAGTCAGTAGGAAGACTACATTATAATAGAATGAATGAAAAATATTCTACCTTACCTTTTGGTGGTGACAGAACGAACAACATTTACACGAGAAGCAATAACAAACGAAGGATCGTTATGATTTTAGAGTACGGTAATTAATCTATTTATTCAGCATGGCTCTCTTACAACAACTGAAGAAAAAAGTGGGGAAGATTAACAAAAAATATCCATGCGCCCTCTACAACTTGAAAAAACAAATGTTCAAGTTCCAAGGGAAATAACTAATCCCTTATTTATTAATTTGTTTAATAGCTACAATGAGCGCAATTTTCAGCAGATATTGACAGCAAAAACGGAGTTACAACAAAGGCATAGTTCTTAATAAAAAGACCAAATTTTTAGTATTGGCAAACAACTAACAACTTAATTAGATATATGTACATTTATTGATTCGTAAGAACTAAAAAGAGTCACCACCTGGTAAGGGAGTGATATATTAACACATAAAAATGTTCCAAAGTGTGAATCTGTAGATATGCAATTGCGGTTAGATTAGTAGTCCGGAAAAGGGATCAAGGTAACCAAATGCAAGTGGTAAATCTTTGGAAATATTCGTGTGTTATAATCCTTGATGAAAGGACAAGGTAAACTGAAATTAAATCACTTGAATGAAGTGATTTGGGATAGTAAGTAAAATCCAAAAATAGCGGCGTGCTGAATGAAGAAGATGCCACACGTGGCATGTCGTTACGTAAATCCAGAAATTGGCAGGAGACTAAATCAAGATGATTATTTACCCGCTACCCCACGCAGCAAGATGTGGCACAATGCCAAGTTTAAAGTGGGGTATCCGAGCCCGTAGCCTCGGGCAAAAATTCCCTATAGACCACGTAAAAATAGAGTTAGTTTCCCAAGACGAGACTCTACCCTTCGATCAAGATGTGTCGCAAAGTAGAATTAAATATGGCGCTTCATGATGGCGCTTCTGCGAACAAATGTTAAAAGAATTAACATGCAAAAACAATGAATAAATTAACAAAGCAACAAGGACGAATTTAAACAAAGCAAAAGACTAGGTTGCTCGACAGAAATGACAGGATGCTCGACTGTCAAATCGGGAGCGATGGTAAAGGAAAGAAAAGCAGATTCATTGCATCTTCCCCAGAGAGAGAGAGAGAGAGAGAGAGAGAGAGAGAGAGAGAGAGAGAGAGAGAGAGAGAGAGAGAGAGAGAGAAAGCTGATAAGAGAAAGGAAAAGCAATATTTGCGTCTTTCTAGGAAGGAAGAGGTGAAAAGAGAAAGAAAGCAAGCATGAATAAAAACAAGAAGGAGGACTGCATCACCGAATAATCGGAAGTCGCTTCTACTTCCTTCAGGCACTCTTTCCGGTCAGGATCAGCACGTAAGCCTGGTCTGGGTGGGAGGAGCCTAAAAAAGCTATATATATATATATATAATTATTTATTTTAAAATTATAAAAATCAGTTATAAAATCACTACAAAAATAGCCATTCGGTTTCTTATCAAGTGATGATGTTGAATGCAAAAATAAATGGTTTTAAAAGTTTCAAATTAATTAACGATCCTTCGCAAGGGGAAAACGTTGTTACAAACGCTAGAAACAAAATGGCTATGTTTGTAGTGATTTTATTTTTTATAACATACTTATGTTATAATTTTTAAATAAATAATTATATTTGCTCTACTCTGTATTGAGCACTCTTTTAAGAATAGTAATTGTTGGTTATTGGAATTTATTCCGTATACACCAATCATATACTTGTATATATATATATATATATATATATATACGTGGCTTGACGATTGCATATAGCATGAAACAGACTGTCGCCTCTAAGTGTTGACTTCTATGTTCACTTTTATATTTATATATATATATATATATATATATATATATATATATGAATAAAAATGACAATAGGAAAACTGGTAATTGCTGACGCGTTTCGTCCAATTTTCCTATTGTCATTATTATTATTATTGTCATTTTTATTCATAAATATTGTCTTCTCTACTGGTTAAATCGGAGAAATTTTCATATTATAAGATTGTTACGATTACGTAACTTGGGTTTTCTTCCCTATTTCTTTGCCTAACAAATTAAGTAGACGTTTGAAAACATCTTTTCTTTAAGCAAATGTTCCTACTGTAGTATTCCAGAAGTGTTCATCTAGTTTTATGTATTGTATATACATATTTTTTGAAACATTCAAAGTTTTTTTTGTTGCAAACACTGATACGTGGAGGTACGTAACAAAGTCATTGTCAGTCAAGGGAGCTAACCCACTTCCAGTTACTAATGCGACACGTTCATGAAGACAGTTTTCTGGTTATATGTTGGTTTTAACTTTAAATTGTGCCCATCAACTTCCATTTTTGCACTGAATGCAAATTGTTGACATTTTATCGCCTCTTTCGATTTTGAGAACAACTGGAAGTTTGCTAGCGCCAAATCAATGTTGTAACAGAGGGTGTGCAAGAACTGCAAATTTCAGGCTTCAGCAGTTTGTTTCCCCGGCTTGTTCTACAAATGAATTTTTGAGTGATCTCAAATTTTCACAATACCATGCTGAATTAATTCTCGTTCGTTTGGGCAGAAATTCTATAGAAACGACACCTTTTATATGTAATGCAGATATTGTATTTGTGACTAATGAACACTATTATACAATGGCATCACACAGCAAGCACACACTAAACATGTCTTAAAAGGACTTTTTATTTTACTGTTATAATAATCCCTACACGCAAGCAATCAATCTGGGTGGCATGCCACTAGCGTTTACCGCTGTCAGACCGTCGGCGTGTTCGTCTCGGCAATATTAATACTGGCGGACCGCTAGAAGCCCACCGGTAGCCCGCCGGTGGCTGCCACCAGAAGACCACTGGCGTTGCGATCGGCGGCCTGTCAGCGGGCCACTAGCGGCTTGGTTGCGAGAGAAAGGAATAACGACGATTAGATTTTGAACAACGTTTATTTATTTAGTATGTCGAAAATGGGTGGTATGTCCGTTTCAGTGGCCAATTGTCAGGATGGAGATCAAGGTTGAGAGAAAAGCCGGGAGTTTTTCTATTTCTTGTACTAACCTGGCCGAGGTAACAGAATATGGTCGGTGTAGGTGTTCGTTGATCGAAGTCACGAGGGTGGGTCGATTTCGTTGGTTGGTAGGTCTGTTCTATGGAACGGAGCCGCGGTGATGATTGCAAGGGAATGCCTTGTACGTGTTAGTCATGCCAAGGTGATGGCAGTGGGTTGCCGAGGTGTTGTCCCGGAGTGTTTACTGAAGCTATGAATCTGACTATGATGATACAAGGGTGCGAGCGTGAGTAGTCGGGAGAAGTCACGAACCTAACTTTGTCGATGCAGAGGATGCGAGCGTTAAGAGTCGGGAGAAGTCACAAACTTGACTTTGCCGATGCTGTTTATGCCGAGATGACGGCAGTGGGTTGCCGAGGTGTTGTCATGATGACGAGGTCATGATGGCGGTAGCAATAGCAGGAACAGCGCCCTGCGTGACGACCGGTGGCCTGCCGGGCCGCAACTGACCTGGTGGTTCTCAGTGACCTGCTTTAAGTAGTTCCCAGGGGCATTTTTTTTCAGCGGGAACGTTCGTGATTCGCCAGTGTCGCTTCCATTGCCAGAGCTTGCTTCGTTGACCCGACGTTATGTGTGGAGCCTTTGCGCAGAAAACGACTTTTTTTTTAAAAATGTCGCGCTCCGCCTTCATGGCGTTCACACTGGGTCAGCATGCAGAATGAATCAGAAAGAGATCTAATTGCAACGTAGTATAACATTAACGTATACATGTCCAAATATGTTTATATCTCTATTATTAGCAACGCTTTACTGTCAGAGACATTATTTATCAATCACCTCTTGTATTACTTAATGGCGCCATACAGGAAACACACATTAAACACGTTTGAACACAAATTTATACAGATTCAAATACATGTTCAAACATGTTTCTATGTCTGTTATTAACAATGCTTCGTTATCAGAGATCTTATTTATCGATCAACCCTTGTACTAAATGGTATCTTACATGAAATTGACACTAAACACACTTAAACAAGACTTTACATACAAATATCAAATACATGTTGAAACACATTTATACCTCCCCTATTAATGTGGCTATATGACAGAAGATATTGCTTATCAATCGCCCCTTGTATTTTCTTAAACACAAACACAATTTAAGTGTTTTCACAGATAATGAACAAAGATAAACTTGTTGACAACTGAGAGATGCAGAGTGGCATAAAAGTTAGGAAATTTGTATTTCAAGTTAAAATTTCACTGAGAAATGTATGAGTCCTGAATTATTTCTATAACTATCCAATGATTCCAATACAGAAATGGCAAAGCTGTTACCTCTATAACTGATAACTGGTAATACGTCAAACTTATTTTTTAGTTTCACGTAGGCTTCAAAATAGCCTAACATTTTTTATCACCGATCCGTCGAACTGATTCAGTTGGACAAGGCTTTTCTTTAATCTTAGTTTTCCTAATTTCTTCCAGAAATTTCTGGGTATCAACGTTATGTCATTTCCAGTATCTCGTTGCATATCTAATAAAGCATTATTGATTCGAATTTTTAATAACCTTTTTCATTTTTTTTTTCAATAAAAAAACCTCCATTCATATTTTCTTTTCATTTTGTTGGACAATCTCTAAGTTTTTTTTGTTTGTTTTGGATTTACACATAGATTTAAAATGATTCATTTTGAAACACTTTTCTCATATTTTTATATGCCGGACATTTTTGCTTTTCTCTTTGATCACAAAAAGTACACATTATTTTCTCTTTTTTCTTTTCAGTTATGTGTCCAGATGTGTAACTTTTGCTGTGTTAAATTTTCCAATTAATTCTTATTGCTGAACAAATTCCACACACTATTCTATGACAGCTGTAAATACATTAGAGTAATTTACCGATACTTCTCATTTTAAAGGCCGTTTACCAATTTCATTTCAATCAAATCCTCTTCGATTGACTGGTTTTCCGATCCCAGTTTCTCAAATTCATAATATTTAGTGGCCTGTTTTAAACGCAGAACATATTCGATGACTGGTTCATTCACTTTTTGAGAAATATTCATAAACTTACCTCTCTCTCTCTGCATTCACTAGTTTTTTCTTGAGTGTTATGTTTTTCAGTATTAGTTGGCTTACATTGTCAAATGTCATTTCCTCCAACTGTCTTGGGTGTGCAATTGCTGATGCTTTTATAATGGCCTCACAATCAGCAGTTGCCAAGAGATCAGTTATTTGGTTTTCTCCTCCAACTGATTTTAAATTCTTTAGCTTTTTTGATTCTAGCTTTAGCTCAGAGTATTCTAAGCCATGCTTGTGCATATTCATAATTATCCTGTGATAATTGCTTGTTCGGTTCTTTAGATATCACCAACGTCATTGTAGTGTAGTGTTACTGACTAACAGGAAGTAGTATGCACTCAACTGCCTCATGGGTAGTAGCTGTATCTATTTATAGGCTTTTTGACTTCATATGTAAAGGAGTCACCTCACTAATAAAATGAAAATGAAAAAAGGAAATAAAACATTATCGATTTGGATTTTTAATAACCCTTTTCCATTTTTTTTAAAATGAAAAGATGTTCATACTTATTTCCTTTTCATTTTGTTTGACTGTCTCTACATTTTACTGTTTGGATTTACACATATGTTTAAAATGATTCATTTTGAAACTTTTCACTTTTTTTATATGCTGGACAATTTTATCTTTCTCTTTGATGTTGATATCTGCAAAAAGTACACATTATTTTATCCTTTTTCTTTATCATGTATGTGTCCATTTCCTCTACCAGATCTGTAACTTTTGTTCTATTAAATTTTTGAATCAATTCTTTTTGCTGAACAAATTCAACACACTGTTCTAGTAACAACTTTCCCAGTTGTAAATGAGTCTTGGGTGTTTTTCATAATTAGTTAACTTATATTGTCAAATGTCATTTGCTCCACCTGTCTTGGGTGTGCAATTGCTGATGCTTTTATAATGACCTCACAACCAGCAGCTGCCAACAAGAGATCAGTTATTTGGTTTTCTCCTCCAACTGATTTTAAATCCATTAGCTTTTTTGTTCTAGCTTTGGCTGTCAGTATCCTAAGCTACGCTCGTCCGTATTCATAATTATCAGGTAATAATTGTTAGTTTGATTCTTTAGATATCGGTGACAACATTGTAGTGCAGTTTTACTGACTTATGGTAAGTAGTATGCCCTCAACTGCCTCATAAGTAATAGCTATAGCTACTGATAGTCTTTGTGATATGTAAATGCGTCATCTTAGTGGCACCTTTGATATTATCTTAGTTCCACATGTGATCTGTGACTTCTCCAGGACACATTCAGTGTCATACTGACTATTTTTGCGTAACAGTTATCTAGCTGTTACTTTTTTCGGAGATTTGGTCATATCGCATGGAACTGTGAAATTTAGAAATTGGATCAATCCTAAAGTGGGATCAACAACTGTTACATAGTGTTAAAATTGGGAATTTAACTTTCAGCTGTGAACGACACCATTATCCAGTAATTAAGGAAATGAAACCAATTCATCTCGTTCAGATATAGCCAGGATACCAAAACGCTTTTAAGATGGCAAATTAAAAAAAAAGAGAGAAAAGAAACAGTTACATTGCTCAAATCAGCCCAATTACTGCATTATCTTCATCAGATTTCAAATCATGCTGCAGTGCTGGGGAATATTTGGAGCACTGATCATTCAAGACTTCTTGAATACATGGAGAATATCAATTAAGAAAATATCTATTCAAAAGAAGTAAATTCTAATCCTCACTGATGACTATTTGAACAAAAAGAACACCCTTCTGTGTCAGCTGGCGTACCATGCCACAGGAGAAATAATACTTGAGAAGAGTAGAGTCAAAAATATTGAATTTTGAGATCAAGTCATATGGATATGGTTTGGTTACTATTCAGGTGGCTCAACGTCTGATTTCCATTTGAAATATACTTAAAAATTTCAAATTTTAATATTAAATGTTAATATATAATGATCAATAATGATCATTATAATATATTTCAACCAATAATGTTCATTATAATATATCTCAACCAATCATGTTCATTTTAATATATTTCAACCAATCATGTTCATTTTAATATATTTCAACAAAACATGATCGTTATAATATATTTAAACCAATTATGATTATTTTAATATATTTCAACCAATCATGATCCTATCTGGCAAATATAGAGATCTTGTTTCTTATCCTACTAGGAGAGAGAAACTGAATCCAAATCAGCTATTATGACAGTGGAAATCTGACAAGTCACAAGAGCATATCCTGTTGCATCCACTCTGGTTAAAACTTTCTGCTGAAGAAACTATGGTATTGAACATTCTTTGTTTTTCTAAAGTTCACCCAATACAAGGCTCAAGACTCACTCAGGGTAGAGTGTTAATGAGTGAGATGTGTAATATGAATGTCAGAGTGGAAAGTAAAGAACATGAAGATATGGAGGATAAGTAATGATTGACTGTAGACTTAAAGAGGTTAAGATTTTAGTGTTTGGAAAAGCATCTAGGTGAGAGTCTGTTCCACAAAGCAGTAGTTCTTGGAAAAAAGAACTTCTTCCTTACACATGAAATACAGAGAGAAAGTGGGTAGTTTGATTCCGTACATGCATACATACATACATAACAACAAGTCAATACATTTCTTCCTCTAAATGCTCTGTTAATTATATAAAAGAACTTTGCAGGTCATACTTACATACATGCCTACTTATATATATAAATATTTTTTTACTAGTCACTCATTGAACTTTAAATCCCATTGGTAAGATATTATGGAGAGAAGGAATATCTTGGTTTCCCTCACTCGCCAAAATCCGCATTGGGTCTTAGTATATCCCTGATATATTAACACCTTACCGCAATAGCAGGAAGGACTAAAATAATTTAAAGAAATTAATTTCAAAAAGTTATTCTTGAAAACATTTTATATATAGCACTGGAATATATAAATATGTCAAACCAAAATTGCAGTCCAAACTTATATCTATATTCATCGCATTTGTCCCACACAAAGAAACTGAACACATATATTAAAAAACGCAAGCAGTATGTGAAGAGACAAGTAAGAAAAAGAAAGTTTACAAGGGATACAGCATGGCCGATATGTTTTATGTTCTTATTTAAAAGTGCATGAATTGCTGAACTATTGCTGGCTATCACATCTGTCTTTGTCATGTGACCTTTAGAGTCACTTAGAATTTTAGTAAATTCTATCTGTAAAAAGGGAGATAATCGCCTTCTGCGTTCCCGCAGAAGTATTGGCGTGTTCATTATATAATAATACTGGTCAACTGTTTATTCTATAGTATGTTTACATCATTAAATATGCCAAACTGTGTATAAAATTAAATATGACAAACTGTGTATAAAATTTCTGGTGTCATTTCAAGTGTTTCCGGGGAAGAGACCAAAATGGTGTAGTAATAGCAAAAGTAACTTAAAAATTGGATGTAACTAGATGAAGCAGATATAACAGAACAAGAACAAGGCTAAAACAAAAAGCGGCCTGATATACTGGCTGTGAAAGCTTTCTGAATGGTTGGTCAAACTATGGCTTTGTTTGTCTGGACTTAATAATGCATTTCATTACATATTCATTAAACATTTTATATATATATATATATATATATATATATATATATATATATAATTTACATTATTCGGACTGTTATACTCATCTTCATTGCTATATTCACAACATTTCGGCTTTTGCACGCTCCAGCCTTCTTCAGGTGATTGGAATTTCGAAACGAACTCTTTATTTCGTTCACCGAGGTAGATTGTTCTAGTTCCACATGCAATGCCTCTACACTCTACAATCACATAGGTCACATGAAGATTGCTTAATGACGTCAATCAATACAGTGATCAAAGCACTAGTTAAATTTCAGTTCATTTGCAGCAACTAAACGGGAAGTTTGTTTTCTTTAGCGCGAGCTACACATGGCCCGGACAGAGGCTAAATCAGTCCCCCAGCAGCTTACAAGTCCATAGTGCCGTTTCCCTTTGGGAATACATATTTCCCAGATGTAGATCGAAATTCCCGCTCGCAGTCCCATTTCCCGTTCGTGGAATATGTCCTTGTCTGGGTCATAGATGAATGCGGTCCGTTTGAATCTGGAGTCCTAAAAATGGTTTCTCCAGGTACAGGAGTATTTCCATATAAGTAAGACCCTTCTTTTTTGTTTCTCCTTACACTATGCTTTCCTATGTAGTTATATGTAATATGTTATCCTCTGCGTGAGACATGTGTATGTATGTCTGTAGATATGGTTTTGTGTTTAGTGATATAAAAATCTCTCTGAGAACCAAGCATATTTGTCATAGTTGGACCGGCTAGCAGGAAATTTTACCCACGTGTGTTCTTCACATCTACACCGCCACGGTCCTTTACACTCTCATACACATAGATACACACACGTACCTATCATACACGTTTGTCACACACACACACACACACAGAGACACACAACCCCCTTCTTATTATAGCTAGTTTCATGCCTTTTCCTTTTGTAACAAATGGACGTTCTGTTCTATATTCATTGTTTATTTTCACTCGCAACAAGTCCTTGTCCGAATTTTTGAGATGAGGAATTATCATTATTGTTCGGACTACCATGCTAATCTTCGTTGCTAAACTCACAACGTTTCGGTCGTTGTACACTCCAGCCTTCTTCAGATATATTTTCGTTGAATTTTGAATTGAACTAATTATTTCAATTCCGCTTTCCACGCCTAGGGGAGATAAATCATATCAGTTTTATTCCCCTTTGTGTCGTTTGTCTATTTCTTCCACGGAACCATGCTATACGACGTTTCAGCGATACAAGAGCCTATTCTTTTTAGTTTGTTTTAAATAGTTTTCCCTAATTTATTGAATTTATGATTTCCATGCATTCGTAATTATTTTTCGGGGAATTCTTTCACTTAAACCAAAACTATTTCACTTTCACTTCTTTGTTCACCATAGCACCCCCATTAATCAATTACTTTATTAGTAATTGATTAATCGGGGTGTTATGGTTTCCAGTTCGCATTTCCCTATTATAGGCATTATTATGTCCGTGATGTAGTAACACCTTAATACACGGACGAAACAGAATAGCTGAAAGAAAAGAATGACAATTATGCTTTTGTTTTCTAAGATATTTTTATACTGATATACTCGTCTCTAATTTGTACAACACAGAGAAACTATAACATATGTATACAACAAGCAGTGTGAAAGAGGTGAAAAGAAAGAGGGTCTTACTTGTATTATTGCCCAATGAAATAGATCAGGTCGGAGTTGTCCTTCATATGCTAGGTGACACCATGTAGATTCCTCTGTTCACCCTACCACTTTTGGCTTGTCACGTCTGTCTTACTGACATAGTAATTGGCGAGGGTAGACACGTTTTGCTTTCAGGCATGATAAATAGCAACTCCTTCGTCACTCTATGAAGTGACTCACTCACCGACTGTCACATGACCCTCGTCACAACCAGAGGGTGATAGCCCTTTTCTTGCCTACAGTTTTATTTCAATCAGTCAATTTGTTCGTTTTTAATTACTTCGAGTGGCTGTGGATTCTTAGCATATTTCAGTGGTTTTATAATCCTAGATGCCTAATACAAGAAGGTGTCGTGCATTTTCTAAATGTGCAATAAACTGCAGGGGGTGTCTTAATAAAAGGTAGTGGTCGGAAGAGTCAAAAAGTGCGAATTTAATAAACGGGGAGGAGTCGGTAAATTTCTTAAAAAAATATGAACCCTCCACCCTCACTTCTGTTAAACATCTAAGGTAGTGTTTCTCAAACTTTTTCTCCAATGCACCTTTCAACATATGCCAGAATGTCATTTCCCACTTTTAAGATTGTCAGACTCAAAAGGTGGATTCTAAATATTGTTATTGAAAACCTTCATCCTTTTTCATATTAGTACTTTTACATCTACGAAGAACCCCTGATCTAAGAGGACACATTTTATCACTGATATAAGTATTTGAAAAGGATAGTAAAGGGAGCTAACCTTTTAAAATTCACAGATCAATATTGAACTTGAAACCTTTACTAACCCGGGACTCTGATTGGCTAACTACTGTCCAATCAGGAACCCTTCTTCGGACCACGCGGTAAACTCGATTCTGGAATCTTCCTCTGTTGCAACAGACAGTAGTAGTAACAACACGTTGATTGGAGCCGTCTCTTTCGACGTTAATGTGTGACGATCCCCATCATCACACACATACATACATACTTATGCAAATTCAAATTATACAAACACAAGTATTCATTGGATAGTAAACCAACACTACTCTGTAATGCGACAATTTTATAATCGCTATATTTTCATGTAGTCTATTTCGTGCACTTTTGGGAGAATCGGACCCCAGAAGTTTTTTGTGAGACTCCCCAAAGCTCGATCGCTGATTGGTCAGTGCCAACCAATCAGATTGTCTGCACGTGAAGAGTGATTCTTCCGGCGCAGCGCATTCGGAGCCGATGATCACTTATATAAGCAAAGAAAATTCTTAGTAAACCAGTGAGATCTCAGCTGCTACAGAAATCCACGACAGTTGAAACCATGCGCGAATCTTCTCATTCGCACCACCACTCACATGCTGAATATTCCCTATACTCACATAATCTTTTTTCTTACACAGCAAAACTGTTGAAAATATTTATTACCAGAAACTATTACAACCTTATTGCCTTCAGTGAACTTTGGAACAATTCATAGTTAAAGAGCGACAACTCTTGTTTTACACAATGCATGTTTTTCTTTCACATCCTTTTTTTTTTATACATCTTGTTAAATACGAATTTTATGTGTAATGATGTCTTGGCTTATCCTCTTTTTCTTCACGTCAGTTTGGTTTCCTAATCTAAGTTAAATAAATGTGGTGAAGTCAGCCACAAATGGAATTCAGAAGCGGCGAAGTTAACAGTTAAGTCCGCAAATATAAATCATATTTGCATGCCTTCTTTTTACCTATTATGCATACACCCTCTTCTTTTTACCTATTATGCATACACCCTCTTCTTTTTACCTATTATGCATACACCCTCTTCTTTATACCTATTATGCATATACCCTCTTCTTTTTACCTATTATGCATACACCCTCTTCTTTATACCTATTATGCATACACCCTCTTCTTTTTACCTATTATGCATACATCCTCTTCTTTATACCTATTATGCATACACCCTCTTCTTTATACCTATTATGCATACACCCACTTCTTTTTACCTATTATGCATACAGCGTCTTCTTTTTACCTATTATGCATACACCCTCTTCTTTTTACCTATTATGCATACACCCCCTTCTTTTTACCTATTATGCATACACCCTCTTCTTTTTATACCTATTATGAATACACCCTCTTCTTTATACCTATTATGTATACACCCTCTTCTTTATACCTATTATGAATACACCCTCTTCTTTTTACCTATTATGCATACACCCTCTTCTTTTTACCTATTATGCATATACCCTCTTCTTTTTACCTATTATGCATACACCCTCTTCTTTTTACCTATTATGCATACACCCTCTTCTTTTTACCTATTATGCATACACCCTCTTCTTTTTATACCTATTATGAATACACCCTCTTCTTTTTACCTATTATGTATACATCCTCTTCTTTATACCTATTATGTATACACCCTCTTCTTTATACCTATTATGAATACACCCTCTTCTTTTTACCTATTATGCATACACCCTCTTCTTTTTACCTATTATGCATACACCCTCTTTCTGTCAAATTTAATACAAACTTCGTCTTACTTCTCTTCTTCACGTCTGTTCGTCATTGTTTTTGACTTTTTTTAACGTTAATTGTAACCAGAAAATCTTTATACTGACCACGGTATTACAAGACTTTTACTCATGTTATTACTCAGTATTTAATTATAAAACGAAGAGCAAATCACATGGGTAATCTCGCGAGAATTGTACTCATTCTTGCTGTTTCTTTTAAGCAATGAAATATAAAATCGAAGGCTATATTTTAAAACCATAACCTATATATTGTCTTACTGTCAATGTCGACTTATGTATTAAAAAGTGGTACCAGATTCAAGTTATATTGTTGGGGACGTTCAGAATTTATTAATTATGCTTGAAATAATCAGAAGGAATTTGTGTAGGTTGCGTGACTTTCTGCATCCACAAAAAAATAAATAAACGAAATTTAAAATACGATTAAGAACAAGACATATTCAATTAGAAACTAATAAAACATTTATATACAATTCAAAACAATATACAAGCAGGATAATTGGTATATGTTGGCAAAAATGTGTATGATGTTTTAAGTTTCAGAATGTCTCTCTTTGTAATCGTTCGTTCATTTGTAGTTCGTTTTAGATTTGTGTTGGTATCAGAATTGTCAATATTAAGTGTCTTTTTAGAAGGAGTTCTTAAGGAGTGATCTACCTTTGACTGTAATGTTTTTAAGGTCGTTCGCACATGGATGTTTACTTAATAGGTAGTGAATATAATTCACTTTGGATAAGCAATGTTCGAGAATCGATGTTCACAGAGTTGGTTGATTTTAAATTGTGAGTGAGTCAGCGTTGATGTACCTTTGCGCGGTAAAATCGCGATTTCGAGTGACGTGAAGTATGTTGACAATTTCTCTGTGGGAGTTCGTTACTGACTGCTTGGGTCAGTCGACGTTTTCTTTTATAAGTTCTGAAAGTCCGAAATCGGCTCACGGAGTTTTGGCGCAATTTCGCTTTTGCACGTGAACTTTCAGATTATCGTGTCATTAACCAATGAGATTGGTTGATTCGCCTAGTACGGTTTTTATTGGTTGAAGTTTTCCGTACGTAGGCGTAAGATATAGACTGTTCAGTTGCTAGGGGTGATAGGTAAGAAAAAGACGATTCTACAATATAACGAAATAAAATAAATTCTTTAAAAAAAAAAAACCCAAAAGATTAAACTTAATTGACAATAGAATTGAATGTAAAATCAAAGTTTAAATCAAGTCAGAAATAAAATCCTACTTTTAATTAAACACCCTAAGCCGAAGATTTCAAGAAAATACGATTTACTCCTTAATGTTTCTCATTTTTGACTTTTGAAAACAATCAAATGGAAGATTTCGTTACATTTCTCTTGTCTAGCATCCACATTGGAACTGTTTTTTTAATTACTTTTATTTAATAAAACTCACTTAATTTTTTGTTTCTTCTAACACAAAATACACTTAGCTTGTAGGTAAATAATATATTCACCATCCGAGAGATATAAGCTATCACACAGTATTAGTATGCTTCTCTTCGTGGACGTGAGGTAGTCTAATAGGCCTAGCTTAATTTAAACGTAATTTCCTTTCACACTAACTTGTTGAGCGTAAAGTAGTTTATTATTCTTCGCGTCATTTCTTTGTTTTTCGTTACAACTTCGTGGGCTTTAGGTTGTCTAGTAGGCCTAACTTCATTTACACGTGATTTCCTTTCACTCTAAAATGGTGAGCGTAAATTACTTTATGCTTCGCTTCATTTCCTTGTTTGTTTTCGCTTCAACTTCGTGGACGTAATTTTGTTTAGTAAGTCGAGCTTAATTTTCACGATTTCCTTTCAATTTTTAACATGTTGAGCGTAAATTAGTTTATTATGCTCCGCTTCATTTCCTTGTTTGTCTTTCTCTAAATCTTCGTGGACGTAATTTAGTCCAGTAGGCCTGGCTTAATTTCCACCTGATTTTCTTTTACTCTAACTTGGTGAGTTTAAATTAGCTTATTATGCTTAGCTTCAATTCCATTTCCCTACAACTGTGCGTACAAACGGTTGTCTAGTATTCATAGCTTCATTTCATCTGATTTACTTTCACTCTAACATGGTGGACGTAAATTAGTTGAGTATCCTCTCATTCAGCTCCTTGTTTGTTTTTCTCCAAAACTTGGTGGACGTAATGCTCTCTAATAGTCCTACCTTCATTTTCACCTGATATCAGTTCACTCTAACATGGTGGACTTAAATTAGCTCATGCTTCGTGTCATTTCCTTGTTTGTTTTTCGCTAAAACTTCCTGGGCGTAATGTAATCTAGTAGGCTTAGCTTCATTACCACATGATTTCCTTTCACTCTAATATGGTGGACGTAAAATAGTTTAGTAATGCTTGGCGTGATTTTCCTTGATTGCTTTTCGCTTCAACTTCGTGGTCGTAAGGTAGTCTAGTAGGCCTAGCTTAATTTCTACCTCATTTACTTTCACACTAAATTGGCAGGCGTAAATTAGTTCATTATGCTACGTGACATTTGTTTGTTTGTTTTTCGTTTCAAATTCGTGGACGTAATCTACTCTAGTAAGTCTAGCTTAATTTCAATCCGATTTCCTTTCAGTCTAAGTTGGTGGACCTAAGTTAGTTTAGTATACTTCGCATCATTTCCTTGTTTGCTTTTCGCTAAAACTTGGTGGGGACGTAAGGTTGACTAGCTTCTCTTGCAAGTGATTTCCTTTCACTCTCACTTGATGGGCGTAAATTAGTTTAGTATGTTTCGCTTTATTTTCACCCCGACTTTGTGGACTTATGGTTATCTTGTGGTCCGAGCTTCATTTTGTAGGGGACCGTGGCGGTGATGTGTATGTAGAAGAACACATGTGGGTTAAAATTTCCTGCTAGCCGGTCCAACTACATGAGAAAGTTGGACTTTAATTAAGTCCAAAAAAGGCAAGGAAAAACAAACATAAGACCGATAAATATATGTAAACAAATATATGTATTAATAACAAGAAAGGTTACAAGTTACATGGACAGTTACATATACAGAGTGTGTGTGGTGTTTATTATGTGTGTGTTGTGGTGAGTGTTCGTACGTACGTGTATTGTTCTTAACGTGTTCCCAGAATTTGGGAAACGCTGTATCTGTGAGAGCTCACATCTGCGAGGTTTGTAAGGCTGAACGCCTGAGTAAAAAGATGTTCTAAGCGTAGCTTAGATGTGGCAAAAGGCCGAAAGTATGGGGCATCCAGTGAGGATCGAACTCGCTACTCAGTCGTAATTGTTTTAACGAGACAAGCTTGCTAACCATTACACCACGCCTGAGTAAAAAAGAGTTCGAGGCGAAGGGTCAGCCAGTATTTATAGCCAGGGGAGAGAGACCCCTGGTGAACGGTTAAGGTACTAAAGGAGGAGCTATCTCCGACAATTTACATGTGATTTGCTTTCACTATATCTTGGTGGGCGTAACATTGTGTTTTTGTTGTTGTTCTAACTTCAAGACGTAATGTAGTTTACTAGGCTTAGCCTTATTTCAGAGTCTTTATTTAGTGAAACCCAGTGAAGTAAATAATAGTCCCTGAAGTTGGTTCGAATCCAGAAATATCAAACGATACTCTAGAATGATGCTGATTGTTCTGTGCTTGTCAATAAATTTCTCTGTGCCATGTAAGTTTTGGCTGACGGGGGATGCGTTAACGGGATGTAATTTGTTTTGGGGGTGGTGGTGGTTATCTCCCTTGCTCTAGAGTTTTCTTTTCATTGTCCTTCTTATCAATTACTAGCAGTAGAGCCCGGAGTTGCAGTAAGAGATAGATCAAGTATCGACCATCATAAAGACTGAAAAATAAATTTGACAAAGATTATTGTTTAAGGTTGATGTCTTAATTAGTTTTTTTTTTTTTTTTTTTTTTTTTTTTACGAATTGGTCAAACCCAAACTCAAACAAAAACATTGTTTTCAATCGTTATGAGTCTACCGATTGAATAGAATTTTATTATAAACAATTGTCTTGTAAATGGAATTTTTAAAGCATATTGAATGTAAAAATAAAGAAAAAAGTGTGCAAGACAATAAGAAACACTACCTGCCAAAAATAAGTGAAGTTTTGTTGAAATCGGTTGAAAAATGTAGAAAATTCCATCCCATATATAAACGAACACACACACACACACACACACACACACACACACACACACACACACACACACAAACAACCTGGGTTTTATAATAAGTATAACTCGATATGAGTTGTCCCCCTTTCATTCTCGTGATGCCTCTTAATCGTGTTTTCAAATTGATTTCGTGCAAAAACAATTGTGTTTTTCCAATTTTTGGCACTGTTAGAACCACCGCAAGGTAATTTTACGTAGTCCTGTGAAGTTTTGTTGAAATCGGTTGAAAAATGTAGGAAATCCGATCCAATATATAAACGAACAGACACACACACACACGCACACACACAATCTGCGTTTCATAATAAGATTTTCTTTTATCTTCGTTTTTTTTTTGCGCGTGCGTGCGCGTGTCATATCGTAATATTTTCAACATCCAACTCATTAAAATTCTGATGACAGGTCACATGCAAAGTTCCTCTTTCATATTGTTAAATAAAATGGCTTACTAAGTTAGTTTTATTTGTGAATTGAATACGCTTAATGAAAGATTAAAAAATGCTATGTCACTTCATGCAATTGGAGATCACAGTTTCGACATTTGGATCAGGTTACCTTGGCTGCTACTGATCATTGTTGTTTTTATTCTTATTATAATTAACTTTGCAAAGCATTCTGGGACGGCTCTTTATGACTTTTTTTTTACAGTTCAATAAATTGAGTTATACAAAATACTTGTGCTGTTGATCTATCCATATGGCATTATTGCCGCCAATAACTCACCGTCGTCCCGTCAATATATCTTCATTTTAGGAATAAGATGAAGCATTGTCCGAGTTAGCTCCTCCTTAATTCCCTAATTGTTCACTAGGGGTCGCTCTTCCTACACTGTAAATACTGGGCGACTTCTTGCCTCGGTCCCTTTTTACTTTGCATTTCAGCGGAAACATTTAAAAATGTGATTTCTCGCAGTTTTGTCCACTTGTGAGAAAACGCCATGAAACACACATACACGTACGTACGAACTTTCACCAATATACAAACTCTTTATGTTCACACAAACACAAATGCTGATGACTTTATCACTTGTAAATTTGTTCTTTAATACATATATTTGTTGGCATATATATATATAGGTCTTGTTTGTTTTCTTTACATCTTGGGTTGGACTCAACTTGAGTCCGCCATTTTCTGGGACCTTCTAGCAGGAATAAACGCACATGTTCCTAATTTAACAACACTTAAACACACGGTCCTCTACAGCATCATCTTAGGAACCCCATAGAAAACTTATGGAGCATTATAAAGTACAGGCTCTCGAGAAAGCAGTTGAGCAACATGCTCCATAAGTTTTTGTATATGGTTGAGGTCAGGAGATTGGGTCGGCCATGTCATAACACTCACCTGCTTCTCATCAAAGTATTCCTTCATCAATTTTAATTTATGACAGGGAACATTATCCTGCATAAAAGTGAGCTTGGTGGGTTCGATTTGCACCCTTTCAGCAGAAGGGAGCAGACAAGACTCTAAAATCCTCTTGTACTGCTCTCTCCTGAGGGTCTTTTCAATAGGTTTCAAGAAACCAGTTCCATGAAAAAAAAAAGCATCCCCAGAACATTATACTGAACGGATGCTTGACAGTACTTACTTAAGCTTTCAAAGCTTCTTCTTCAAATTTTAGATCGCTTATCCTTTGAAATTAGCTCAACTTTCGTGTCATCGAAGAAGAGAACATTTAGTAAAAAATATCGGGTGAGTCACTTTTATCGAACAGCACTGCATATATATGAAAAGACCAGGGGAAAAACATGTTAAGAAATAAAATTTCTACACTTACCTTCATAGCATTCCTCAAGGAATGAAACGTTTTGGCATAAAAGGTTTTCCTTTTGCTCTTCCTGTTCTTTCTCCTTAATAATGTTTTCTTTCCTCATATTGTCCCACACTCATAAACACGAACCTTCGTATTAATAGCTTTATTGCCTTACTTGTGGTGAAATGATTTAAAAAAGAAGCAAATGTACGTTTTGAGAGATAAATTAACGTCTTTGTCCCAACAAGATGGACTTCTGTCCATTTGTCATTGTACATTTATCAATATTTATCTAGCGACCTCTATTTTTATCTTATATTGTGCTTATTCCGTAGTCTTAAAACAGAACAGCAAACGAGAAGAGGAGACGGGTAACATTTAATATGAAAAAGCGAAATGCCAAGTAAATTGAACAATTTCTAGCACTACCAACCTTTACGCACGTGAGACTGCATATTAAACACGACCTAGTGTCATATCGTGTGAAGATGGGTAAATACCTTCCAACCAGAACTAACGATGCTCTATTTGAACAGTTTGGACGTAACCACTTCTGGTCGTCAGCCGCCGATATAAATTACGTGTTAGCAGCATTTCTCTTACGGGAGCGTGAATTAAAGGGGCCTGATTTGGTTACAGCTGTGGCGTTTCCAGATCAAATCTTCCTAACTTCTCCCATACAACAGATACGTGTGCTGTTTTGTCTTTAACGTGACAATATATGGGAACATTCGATTTTCCTCACGCATTCGCACACACACACACAAACAAAATGAGTTATCACAGAAGAGACATGAAATGTCCAAAAACTAATGTCATACGACCTTGTTCGAGATTAATGCATCAGAATAGCTTCTCTTGAGAAATTTTTTCTAAGTTTAGCATTGTCTGGTACAAGACTCCTTTAATGGGTCATCTGTGAGGATCTAATACGCTAGCAGATATCAAAGAATCTTGCTAAATGATGCAATAAGTATTGAGTTGTGTGGCTGAGAACATTTTTTTCACTTTGTCTTCTTAGTGTGTCAATAAGAATGTATATGTGTATTTCTGGTGCTTCACAATCATAATACTAATAATACTCATATTAATAATATTAATAATCACCATAATAGTAATAATAATAATATTAACAATAATAATAATAATCATCATCCTCATCATCATCCTCATCATCATAATAATCGTAATAATAATAGTCATAATAATAATTTACACCATACACACAGACAGAACAATCAAAGCTAACCGCCCAGACATTGTTATTAGAGACCGCAAACAAAAAAAAATTGACGCTTTATTAATATGGCAGTCCCTACGGACTGCCAATGTATCTCTGAAGATCTTCAAAAAGCTATCAAAATACAAGGACATTGAAATCAAAATCTCAAAAATGTGGCACATGGGAACATCAACAATCCCTGATGTAGTTGGGGCCCTAGGATTGGTTGGAAAAGATTCCAGGAGACTCATTGAAGGGATTCCTGGAAGTCCACGCCTCAAAGAAATACAAAAAATTGTTCTCGCGAGTACAGCCCACACCTTACGAAGTGCTTTATCTATGTAAAATATGTATATGTGTTTTTTTTTTGTTTTTAATTGGTCAATGGAAAATGTCATGATGCCATTTCTGACCTTAGGTCTCTGGGCGGGACCTGGAAAGAAAATTGTACACACCAGAAATCAAAGGAAAAATAATAATAATAATAATCATCATCATAATAATCATCATAATAATAATCGTAATAATAATAATAATAATAATAATAATAATCATCATCATCAACATAATAATCATCATAATAATAATCGTAATAATAATAATAATAATGATAATAATAATAATAATAATCATCATAATAATTATCATAATAATAATCGTAATAATAATAATAATAATAATGATAATAATAATAATAATAATAATCATCATCATTATAATAATCATCATAATAATAATCGTAATAATAATAATAATAATGATAATAATAATAATAATAATCATCATAATAATCATCATAATAATCATCATAATAATAATCGTAATAATAATAATAATAATAATAATAATAATAATAATAATGATAATAATAATAATAATAATAATAATAATCATCATAATAATAATCGTAATAATAATAATAATAATAATAATGATAATAATAATAATAATAATAAATATTTTCGACAGTTCAGTTAATAAATAACTGAATATGCAGATGGATGAACAAGTGAATGAAAGAATTAATAAAGTTTGTATATAATTTTATGCAAATAAGTAAGTTATGAAGAATCTCGTATTTAAAAAAAAAAAAAATATACCCCGATAAATAATATCACTGCTTTCTTTAAATTAATTAACAAGTAAAATATTATTTATTTTTTCAATTTACAGGGATGTTTCATGAAAAGTAAATATTATTATTATTATTATTATTATTTTTTATTTTCCCAGAAGTGATACGCTATCATTCGCATAAAATCTAAACTTTATTTACCGAATGTTAACTTTTTCTTTTTCCCTAAAACTTTTTTTGACAATTAATTTCGTTAAAAGGACTAGTGATGGTAGCGACAATAATAATATTTTTTATTAATTAAAAACTGATCTGATTAACAGGATCAACAACAATAAAAAAAATTAAAAATAAAATAACCGTATTTGTTCATAATTAATGTATTATTTAAACATAATACTCTACTATAATAATGTTTTGTTTCGTTGAATAACTTCTTTTTCCAATTTCTTTTTCCAGCGTCTTTCTTTTTGAATTCCAATTGCGTCTATGTCTCTTGGCAAGCCATCTAGGAGAACTCAAGGTATTAATCGTGCCGAGGAGAGAATAGCTGCTGTGTTATGAGGTCGCGAACGATCCCCTACAGGCTTCGGAACCTTGTCTGTAAAAGACCGTTACAGAATATGCCGGGTAAGTTTGGGTGAATTTTTGGACACGTGTGTCATTTGTGTGAACAATATGAAAACTAAAAGTCAAACCTTAAAAAAGTTCAGTATGGCTTTTCCAGTGGACAAACAGGGAACCCGTCCCTCAGGAGGGAACGTACCTAAGGTCGAAAAATCTGCCATAAGAACAAACTCCTCCACAAATAATGAATCTTCAGTTCCCCAAAACTGGGATAATCCCAATGATGGCCCTGCGAATTCTTCAACTAGATCCACAACCATTCATTTAAAGAATGAAATGGTAAAATGGTCACGTGCGGAGTACAAACTGGTTATGACTGCATTCTATGAAGCGTTGCACTAAACCTCAGAAAAGCATCACTCACCAAACATGACATTTAGCGAGAAAAGGTTGGACAAGCAATTAGAAAGTACGTTGATGAAAATAAAGTAGCCAATGTAAAAAAAGGTGCATCATGATAAATAACCGATGGACAGATGCTGAAATTAAAGAAATAAAAAAAGAGCTGCAACCAGAATAGGTGAATCGACAGAACTTGAAAAGGAACCAGAAATGGACATAAAAAGTATTAACATCACACAAACCACAAATTATAATGAAGAAACTGACATACACACCAATCAGTGTGAAGATAATACTGAAAGTTTAGAAGAGTTGGAAAGGCGTGATTCTAGTTGCTCACAAGCCTGCAATAAAAAACGAGTCCAAAACACATTGAACCGAATTATTTTACGGAAAACAAGAACAGTATACAAGAAACCAAAGAAGAAATCATGAGACATATGAGTCAGACAAAAAATATTGAAATGGAGGGACGATAACAACTCCCAAAATTACAACAAATAAGGCATACATTTAAAACTATTAAACTCTACAATGCAGTATTTAAATTAATTCTGGATGAGGTAGACCCACGTATAAGTATCAAAGAAGCAATATATACCTCAGGAATAAAAATTAAACATCAAAGTAAAAAAAGGCAGGCATCAAAATCCACATTGGAAAAGAAAAAATATAGAAAGAAATTGAACAAGTTAGAAGTGAGTTATCAGTACCCGTTGAACTGGTATGAGGAACAAATTTAAGGACTAGAAAAGGCAGAAAAGTCAAAAGAAAAAACAAAATTAGGAATGAAAATGCAGTGCTATCAGCTAATAAAAAAATAAAGCAAACAATAAAACTGAAGGCTCAAAGAATCAGACGCTATGAAAAAAGATCAAGATTCTACAGACAGACAGAGGATCTTTCAAACCTATTCGAAGAAAGTTTACAGAGAAACAGGCAGACAAAAAATTAAAGTGACACCCCCCTCCACCCTTCCAAACAATGGAAGACGTTATACAGTTCTGGGAAAAATATGGGCTTGACCTAAAGAACATAACAAAGAAGCAAATTGGATTACGCATGAGGTAGAACGGATGAAAAATAAACCAGAACAACACACGGGCGGGAATCACAGAAGCAGATGTTGAATGTGCACTGAAAAAAGCACACGACTAGAAATCTCCAGGAATAGATAACATTCCTAAATTTTGGCTCTATTATCATTTAGCACACACAAAACTAGACAAAGAACTTAAAGAAATAGTCAATGATCTTATTAAAATTCCGTCATGGGTAACCAAAGGAATTACCTTCCTTCTACTCAAGAATTGGTGACGCGAATGTCCCAAAAACTACAGACCAATGACATGTCTTCCCACTACTTACAAACTGTTGACATCTAGTCTGACAAAACAGACATATTCCTTCTTAGAAAAAAATGACATACTATCTCTTGAACAAAGAGGGTGAAAACGTATCTCTAAGACCAATTACTTATTAATAGAATGATCTTGGAAAACTACTTCAATACAAAGAAAAATCTGAGTACTGGCTGAATAGATTACCGTAAGTTATTCGATAGTGAGTCCCATTCTTGTATCTTAAAGTCTTTAAATATATACAGAGTATCACCCATTTGTCATCAATTTCATCAAACGAAGTATGTCGATATGGAAAACAACATTTCATCTCAATTATATAAATGGAGTCTGGTGAAATAAACATCAAAAGAGAAAGATTTCAAGATGGCTCTTTGTCTCCCTTGCTATTTTGTATATCCCTAATATTATTAATCAGCGAACTTAGGACAGAATATGGCTATAAGATATCTCAAAAGAAAATAAGCCATCTATTTTACATGGATGACTTAAAGTTGTATGCTAGAAATTGACAGTAAGTTGGAAGGTCTCCTGAAAACAGTAAAATGTTTCAGTGATGACATTGGAATGGAATTCAGTTTGGATAAACTTGCTAAAACCACAATTTTACGAGGATCACTACAACAAATCTCCTCTATTAGCTTAGACCCTGGGGTAACAATCATATATTTAGAGCAAGAAGACGCTTATAAGTACCTCGGTGTAAATGAAGATGAAGGAATTCATCATAAAAATTGAAAAAAAAAAAAGTTCGAAAAGGGTACTATAGAAGGATGTGATTGATATTAAGAATTGAAGTCTCAGAACAGAATTATAGCCGTTCATAGCTTTGTCATCTCAGTAATTCAATACAGTTTCAACATCTTGAACCGGACTCTAAATGATATCAGACGAATGGATTCTTCTTTCTAAGCATAGCATGCATCATCCAAAGGCTGATGCAGACCATCTATACATACGCCGTAAAGAAGGTGGAAGAAGTCTTATTCAGCTCGAATTGTCATACAAGATAACAACTATTGGATGACTAGAATACATGGAAACAGCAAAGGACTGGTTGATACAATTAGTCAAACAAAACGAAAACAGAGAGAAAAAAAACATTCAATCATCAAAGAAGATTATAAATACAAACGAGATTTGCATTTAGTAGATTCTCTAGAAACTCAAAACAAAACCCAAGAACCAACAGTTGCAGCAAAATCATGAAAAAGAAAGCCAAAGA
>OZ010589.1:40750033-40762533 GCA_963932145.1 Acanthosepion lycidas
TACAATTTATAATCTTTTCGTTCTATTTGGTTGGTGCAAAAATAATGACGTAATAATGTCGTTTTTTGACGTATTTTTTAACGTCAAAAAACGACATTATTATGTCATTATTTTTGCACCGACCTACTAGTTACATTTGTGTATATATATATATATATATATATATATATATATATATATATATATATATATATATATATATATATATATATACTGAAATTGGTAAATCTGGTAGTGCAGAATGAAAATAATTTGTATCCACTAACAATCAAACTCACTACAATTATAGTCAAATTGTATGAAATTAGACATCTGTCGTTCTACAGCTTTGGTATTTTTCGATGTCTAGATTTATATTAAATTTTGCTTTTTTTCTAGAAATATTGCGGCATCAGTTGTGGATCGAACTCACTATCATAACAGCAATAGTCTGCGAAATAATTTCCAAACCCTCGCTCAACGGATGTTGTCCTCATCTGACACATGATGCAACTTTAGAATGAAAAAGAAAGAAAATGAATCGTGGGCGGTATGTTTATTCAGCTTCAAATTAGTTTGCTGATATCGCGAGAATAGACACCAAATTGAAAACAGAAAAAAAAGGTAAAGGTGTGAGTTTGAGAGAATACCTTCTCATTAGAAACGGAATAACGAAACGTAATTCCCCCAGCCATTATCTGTAGATTAAAAACTCGGTAGTATTACTCCGCGACTACGTTCAGTGCAAACGCAGTGACCGCACTTGTGAACCAGACGCCATTACGAAGGAGACCTTTACATAAATGCACATAATACGTATAACACAGTTTAGCGAAGATCCATACTTATTAACCCGGGACATTGACGGATCTTTTTTTAGAACAGTCCTATTTGGAATACGGCTCACATTACAAGCAGAAATTCCAGTAGGTCAAAGAAAACCTTTAAAACTTATTTAGGAAAAATAGCCTTGTCCAGTAATGGATAGCAACTCAGATTTAGGAATAGGAGAGCCGAGTTCGAATTACAGTCGTGTTCATTGCATTTACTTACGTGCTAATACACTTGGGAAAGATATGAATTCATCTCTTTCCCCCAGCTATGGCTAAATAGCAGGACCGATTGGGCCATATATCAACCAGTCTAGGAGAAGGAAATCTCTGAATTCAAACCAGTCTTGAAGAAGGTAACTTCAAAGACAAATCCAATTCGCATATCGTCTCGAAGAAAGGAACTGGCTGTCCTACATTGAGCCGAAAATAATGGACTCCTTCGAACAAACACAAGACTGGGACACTGATTTAGGACCATAGACGACAAATAAATACCACCGATTCAAACAGTTCTGAATTCTACGCAACAGTGGCATTTAACGTAGCGAAAAGATGAATAATTTTGTTTTATGGACCAAGTTTCTATGAGTTTTGATTAATATTTAGTCATGTCTGAATATTAAGTCAGATATGTTTGATAAAATCAAACTGGCAGCCGATCGCGAAAATGACCTTTAATCTCTTGCGAACTGGGGCCTCTAAAACGAAACAGTTCTCTATTAATCATCTTAAAAAAGATTTTTTTTTACTTCCATCAGCATCTCTCCAGTAGAGCAATTCACTGTGTCTTCTTGTTCTCTTGTTTTCCACTGACATGAATTGGAATGACTATATTGAATCTAAATCTGCTGTTAGGAAAGTCGATTTATTATGTCGTACGGGACAATTTTTCTGGTCACAAACGTACAAATTTATAAAAATATTATTCGTCTGTGTATCGAATATTGTTGCCACATCTGGTTTAGTGTTTCTGATTTGTGCCTTGCGTCAGCAACATTATCGGTCCTGAGCCGGCATCTCGGCTTCAGTCACTTTCCCACCGGCGTATCGTAGCTTCCTTTTGCCTTTTCTATAATAATTTTCAGGGTAATTTTTTTCTGATGAACTTTCTTCCTTGGTACTTTGACTTAATTTAAGCGTAGTACTAGAATGGCAGTTAGGTCTCATAAGTCCATTGTTAAAATTGCTAGTTGTAACCATAAATTCTATGCTAATAGTCTCCTCTCTCGCAATATTTGCCTATGGAACTCTCTTCCAGCTTTATGCTTTTCTGTCAACTACGATCTTCAAAAATTTAAATTGTAATATCAATCGTCACCTTCTGCCTCCTTGAACACCGTTCTTTTATTGTCCTCTCTCTTTCCTTCACCCAGCAACCCCTTACATCTTAGTGACTTTATTACCTTGGGGAAAGAATTAAAAATGTGAATATTCCTTTTCCTTTTCTTTTAAATTACATATGACTTCTTGTCTTTCTCGAGAATATAAGCAATGCACTTGAACTTCTGCCAAGTGTTCTAAGTGAAAGCCAACACGTATCATTATTGTAATTACGACTGATGTCACACGTGAAACCCACAGTAATGAATAAGTTATTATTTTTCTGGTTATGCGTTGCCATGGCATTTCGAATGAAAGAACCTCAGTTTTCAAGATGGAGGTAGATATTTAATGAAATATTCTTGAAATATAAAATATGTGAATTAATTAATTCGCGTAAATTCTTGTTGTGCGAACATAAAAAATCAGAAATCGCCCTACACACGAATCATATAATAGTTTCTTGGTTGAATTTCACACAATATCGATTTATAAGTAAGCTATATATATATATATATATATATATATATATATATATATATATATATATATATATATATATATTATTGAGAATTGCAGACATAACATTGTGTAACATTGTGAATTATTTTCACAGTCTCAGTCATGTAAGCTTGTTATCTTTTGAGCACTATTCTCTGATGTGGTTTAGACAAGCTGCATGATTTTCCAGACAAATCAGTATATATATATATATATATATATATATATATATATATATATATATATATATATATATGTGTGTGTGTGTGTGTGTAAGCAAATATATGGATATAGATCCGACAGTATGAAGAAAAATATATGGAAAAAACAAACAAAAATCCTTATATGCAATTATACTGTTTTAATGTTAATATAATGTCAACGTCAGACGTTTCGGTCTAATAAACCATCTTCCGGACATATTTATAAAATATAATTAACATCAATCCAACATGACAAAGACGATGGACATAAGAACAAGACTTATCCAAACAGATAACTGAAAGTTTTATGTGTTTAAACGGAACGCTGATCATACATATGCAAAAAAAATTCAAAAAGAAAACAGAAAAAACAACTTCGGAAATAGAAAATAAAATTTAGAGAGAGTGTAAGTATGAGAGTGTGGGACGATTGTTAGAGCTATAGAGAGGGGTAACAGACGAGAGAAGGTGGGGGATTAAAATTTAACAGAGAGAAGTTTTAAAGAGGAGTGTCAAAGACGGTTTAAGTGAGAGAAATAAGAATGTTCTCGGATGTCTAATACATTAAAGATGTAACCGGAAAGGATACATTTTGTGGTGACATACACACACCATAGACGATCTAATCTTAAGGATCAGAAGAAGAGGGAGGGAGAGGAAAAGAAAAGAAAAGTGTGGGGGGGAGAGATGGGGTGGGGGCAACTAAAACTGAAGGGCATTTATAAAAGGGCTGCTGTGTAATTAAGAAAATTCGACAAAATTAATATCGACTACTTATTCCCGGAGTTGTTTTTTCTGTTTTCTTTTTAAATTTGTAGGTCTGATGAATTGGATCTTATTTACGATTCCAATGGAATAAATTTTGACCATGCATTCAATGCCTCTTGGGACGTGTTCGATCACACTTTTTGGTTTGTTAGATCCAGCGTTTACACATTTTTTGACGAAGAAGACACACACTAGACTCGATATAGCGTGCTACTCACTCAGCTCCGCAGCGATACTCAATTATTCAGATAACCTCGGAACAGTGACTCAAGCAGTCGTGGTTCTCTCTGCTTTGTTGAGGATTCCTTCAGACTCATTGCTATATATATATATATATATATATATATATATATATATATATATATTAGGTTGGTGCAAAAATAATATCGTTTTTTGACGTATTTTTTAACGTCAAAAAACGATATTATTTTTGCACCAATCTGATATATATATATCCACCAAAAATATGTATACACACTTCAGGAAAGGAAAAATCTGTCTTGTAGTTTTTAGACATAGTGCTCTTCCAAGCGGAGCTTAGATGTGGCACAAGGTCACACAGTGAGGATCTAACCCACTACTGAGTCGTAATGGTTCTAGCGAGACAAATTTCCTAACCATTACGCCACCATGCGGTGCCCTTTATAGGGATTTTCCAAGCGTAGCTTAGATGTGGCACATGGCCGAAAGCATGGGGCACCCAGGGAAGAGTCAACTCACTACTCAGTTGCAATGGTTCAAGCTAGACATTCTTGCTAACAATTACACCACTTCGAGGTGCCATATATATATATATATATATATATATAATTATTTATTTAAAAATATGATTCCAACACGCTACATAAGAGGTCTCATGTTTCAAAACAAGAGCCGAAAACTTCAAAATAATATTTGAATTAACTTGAGTTAAAGTAGGCTCTGTTCCATCTTCAAGCGAAATTTTTTGGGAATGACTTATTTCTGAAGTTTACGAGTTTTAATAGTATGGTCAGAATTGAAATCAAAAATTTCCGTGGTAACATCAAGGGCGGATTGTTTGGAATCGGCAGGGGTGGGGTGTTAATAATTTGTATCAGTATAGAGTTACTTTCATAGATGTCGGGTCACGGTAAGGTAGGGGTGGCTAAATTTACGACGGAGGAAGTTTTCGCATAGTCTAACTCGAGTTTAACTCAAGTTAATTCAAATATTATTTTGAAGTTTTCGGCTCTTGTTTTGAAACATGAGACCTCTTATGTAGCGTGTTGGAATCATATTTTTAAATAAATAATTATATTTATGCTCTACTTTCGTATCGAGCACTATTTTTTAAAAATAATTACAAAAATACTAAGGAACTTTGAATTATTTACCAAACCAGTTTCTTTCCTATTTTCTACAATATTTTCACACACACACACACACACACACACACACACACACACACACACACACATATATATATATATATATATATATATATATATATTACTTAAATATTTGTATCTATAAAAAGAACGTATAAAAATGTCTAAAAAATAATTGTCGGACTTTGTCCATTTCATAATGTGTGAAGTTATATATATATATATATATATATATATATATATATATATAATAAATGCGAAAATATCTGTCACACTTTTTCAGTTAAAGGGACACAACGCTCTAACTTTTAAATATCTCATCTTTTTCAAATGAGACTTGTTCATCTAGCATTGGAATTGGATTGTAAATTTAGTTCTCTGTGGAATTGAAGACAAAGTGCTGAAATTGGCTCAAAGAGATCTCAGCAATTTTGGTCTGCCAAATCTACACAGAGAAACTAGACAAATTAACAGATAAATTTTGTGAGTAACAGGATAGAACATGGAAGAAATGAGGTAATGTGTTTAAAACAATGAACCAACGGCAAATGTATCAGAAGGCCCTTGATGACATCAATAATTACGATAGAGGTACTGGTAAACATTTGTAACTAACCTTCTTTTATCTGTAGTGAGATTCCAGAGAAAAGTAGCTCTCGCCGCATCATCATCTGACGGGCTTACGCACACAGCAGCTTCAAATTTCCATTGGATTTGAACTACAATGAAACCCCTACTTGCAACATCAAAAGAGGAACCATCTTGGCTAAGCTAATAGAGGAGACAAGCTTCATTGTCTGGGATGAATGTACCATGGCACTTAAGAAGTGAGCATTTGAGGCCCTGGACAAAACTCGAAGATATTAGACAGAATTCACATATCGTGGGGGGTATCACTGTACTACTATCTGGTGATTTTAGACAAATATTACCAGTCATTGCAAGAGGAACCCCAGCTGATGAAATCAATGCTTGCCTGAAAAATTCTTACATCTGGAGCCATGTTCAAAGACAGTCTGAAAACAGACCTGAAAGTTAGAATCACATATGACTTTGAAGCTGGATGATTTGCTTGTCTGTTGCAGTTCGGCAATGGAACCATGAATATTTAATTCCCAAATGTTTGTGGAGTTTCAGTTTGTAATATCCGTGATTGACTAACCATGTTTATCCAAACATTAAACACCATTTCATGGATTCAAACTAGCATTGTGAGAGGGCCATATTAGCTCCCAAGAATCAATATTTGGATAGCATCAACTGGAAACTTCTTCAAGAAATTTGAAAAGAAAACATGAAGTACTTTTCCATTGGCACTCTGGTTGAACAAGAGAAGGCAGTGAATTATCCAATAGAATTCCTGAACTCATTGAATCCTCCTGGAATGTCATCATACAAGCTGGAACTAAAAGCAAATGTGCCACTTATGTTACTGAGAAATCTGGATCATCCAAAGCTTTTGGAACAAGGTTAATTGTCAAGAAGATGCTTCCTCATCTCTTGGAAGCAGAGATTCTTACAATTTCAGGAATGGGGGGAAGAGTTTTAGATTCCAAAAATCCCCTTAATTCCTCCAGATTTTTCTTCTGAGTTCAAAAGACTTCAGTTTCCAGTAAGAGCGAGCTATACAATGTCAATCAATAAGTTCCAAAGCGAATCATTGGAAGTAACTGGACTTCATCTGATGGAAACCTGTTTTTCTCACAGCCAGCTCTATGTTGATTGTTCAAGGGTTGGGAATGGAAACAAGCTATTTGTACTGAACCCAAATGGGAAAATATTGTTTATCATGCGACTTTGCAATAAGTTCCCAACAGACAAATTATAACACCGCTTTTATGAAAACTGTTGTTTGAAAAATATTGTTCAAGATTAATAAAATTCAATATATCCTCAATGCATGAAGTGTCATTGTTGGGCCGAAGATAGCTTAAATGCCGCACGATAGGGTAGCTTTTAAGCTTACACACACACACACACACACACACACACACACACACACACATATATATATATATATATATATATATATATATATATATATATATATATATATATATATATATATATATATATATATAAACAGATTATTATTGTCACACCAGGATAAAATGATTTTAAAAGCGGGATCTTATTTTATTCATAAAATAAAAGATACAAAGTATCACAGCGATTAAAATTTTAGGTACCTTTCGGCGGACCCATCTTCAGAAAAAATAATATCGTCAGCAGGTAAAAGTAAGTGGTTGAAAAGAAAAAATATTTTCAACAACTGGTGTTAAAATAAATATACGAAAACTAGGGGAGGGAATAAAAAAAAATAATTTTTCTAGTTAGATGTTGAATTGGCGACCGGCTCGCCGAACAAGGCCAACTTGTGTTTTAATTTTCCCTGCATACGGAGGGCAGGTCCTGGTATATTGATAACAACAGACAACAACAGACTCCAACACACACACATATATATATATAAAACACTAAAAACATACACTCAACACACACACCCAATTAAATTGCAAAAAATTAAAATAAAAAAATAGATAAAATGATCCTTGATAATGGCTAAAAGTATTACCGAAAGCGCTCGGAATTACAGAACATTTGAACAGTTTCTGCACACTCTGTGTTCAAAAAAGAAAACACTTGTTCGAACACAAGAAAAATTAAATAAAAAGCTTAATCGTAGTACCTTGTCTGCCGTCTTTAATGAAATATGTATAAATGAAGGATTGCTGCCTAAATACACAATATATATATATATATATATATATATATATATATATATATATATATATATATATATATATATATTACCATATAATAGAATAATTTGTTACCGTCATTCCAATAACTGTGAGAATAACGCAATAGACCTACCTATAATACACAACTGAAAGGTATATATAAATAGTCGAACCAAAACACAAAGCACATGGCCTGAAGATTGCGTTTAAGCATGAAACAGACTGTCGCCACTGGTTGTTGACTTTAATGTCCACTTTTATTTTTACATACGCTCTATCCCTGATAGACAGAAGCAGAGAGAATTAAAACACAAGTTGTTAGGGGAGCCATTCGCCAATTCAACCTTTAACTAGGATTTTTTTGTTCCTTCCCCTAGTTTTGGTATATTTTAAAATCAGCCGATGAAATTAATTTTCTTTTAAACCACTTAGTTTTTCTTGTCGACGCTATCTTTAACACATAAATATAGCATACATTAAAACTATATGTTTTATCATATATGTATGTATTTATTTGTGTATCCATGGTTTATTTCTTCCAGATTTGGCTGGCATGCAAGTGATGACAATTTTTCGTCTTACAGTAAACTTCATCCGAGTAAAGCGGCTTATGGTGTTTGCTTCTGTTGGACATGTTTTTGTGTCTGGTTTATATTGTTGGTTCTTAAACTACTGTGTACATTCTGTTTATGACAATAACCATGGGGCCCTAACGAAGGATAATTAGGGGAAGCACAATTCTAGTAGCATTATTGAATGTATCGATATTTATTTGAATAGGTCGATATTTACCAGCTCTCCCCGCTACTCGGTAGGATGTGGCACAAGGTCGAATTTAATGTGGGGTAATCCGTACACCCCTATAAAACGGGGTCGGGTAGCTGTTTTCCGAGATAAGACTCTGCCCTTCGATACAGCCTCGTCTGGGGATCCTTTCTGCTTCCAGGCAGAGAGTTTGACCTGCATAGCTGGAACAATGTAGCTTGACGCAACACGCCCTTCTTCAGGCTCATTTTTCCTTCTCCCACACTTGTTACCCTACCAAAGCTAAAGGAGAATCTTTGTCCTTATTATTTCACAACCAGAGAAGAAGAGAAGAGATAGTTTTTTTTTTTTTGCTTTTGCCAAGAGCCTGCAAACAGCCTCGGCTCGAATTTGAACTTCGCTCACCGATGTCATTTTAGAAGGTAATATGGTTACGCCAGCAACACACCCGCTGTACGTTATGAATGAAAGTGCGTATAAAATTAAATAAAAGAAGCAATGAATACTATCGGAATCCATACCGTTTATTACTCGGCGTATGTACACGTTGAAGCATGGTGTTAAATCTCTGGTTATTTGTAACGAATGCCAGCACAAGAAAATTGGTATGATTTCCGCTAAGGCCGAAATTTTAGATGCGAGATCCAAGCAGCAAATACGTTGCACCAGGAGAATTGATTACAAGTACACTGCCATCAAAAGCTGGTTGCTAGGTATTAGGTTGGTGCCAAAATAATGACGTAATAATGTTGTTTTTTGACGTCAAAAAAAGACATTATTACGTCATTACTTTTGCACCAACCCAATACCACGGCCTAGTGTAATGGATAACCTCCTCGTCTCGCAGGTTATCATTATCATGAGGAATTAATTTCGATCCTCACTGTATGCCCACAAATTATGAACTTGTACCGAAATTAAGTTACAAGGCATCATCATGGTGTAAGCTAGAACTGTAGACCTTCATTGGGGACTCCATACAGTCTAGCCTTGTGCCAAATTAAGATAAGCTTAATAAATCTAATGAGCAATTACTTCTTGCATCTTTTATAGCCCTCGAGACAGAAATTAATCAAAGTCTGTTTCTAGGGGAGATCCTCGGGCTGTAAAGATTCCATCGCACGTAAAAAGGATGGGTCAAGGTCAGTTTCTGATATCTGAGGAGACACGGTGGAATAATGGATAGAGGAATCGGAGAGCCGGTACGAGTCAGCAAACGGCCAACTGGACGAAGAATGAAATTAGTCAACCGAGTTAAAAATCCAGCTGGGGTAGTTTGCATAAAGTTCACCCTAATTCACCGTGGAGTAATGGATAGCGGATCGGATTGAGGATTCGGAGAAAAGACGAGTTCGAATTCCAGCCGAATCCATTACATTCACTTACGTGCTAATACACTTGGAAAAGGTATGAATCCTCTTCTTCTCCCCACCCAACCCAGCTTGGATGGCAACTGGCCTACTGCAGAAAAAATGGCAACCTACTGCGGGAAAAAATCTGCCTTGTCTGTCATGTATCGAAAGATATATGATCGCCTAAGCGTGTACCATGCATGGCACATAACTGACTGAGACGTTTCAGAATGGGGAACTAGACAATTTCTTGTACCACCAATCATATGTAAGAGGTTCCATGTTAAACGTAACCTTGTATCAAGCCTGTCATCGTGAAGGAGATAGGAAAATAAAATTAAAGCCTTTTTTTCAATAAAGCCTGCCTCTTCTGATTGCCAAATTTCTAAAGCAACTTCGAATTCGTTCGTTAGTACTGATGGAAATTAAATTTAATGGGAGTTAACTGCATAAAAATAATATTTACACGTACTTACCAAATGAGAATACTGTCCTATTTAATTACATATGACGGGACACGAAAGGCATAAATAAATAAATACACAACGGTAATTATTACATAGTGTTAATACACAGAAGATTCGTTCTTACAGAAGAGGCACAATAAGAAATTAACAATAATAATTACTAACAAATTTTTTAAGGTAGATTTTAACAACCTCGGCATATAATTTTCTACTTCCTTATTAAGTTAAAGAATATCACCTATTAACTTAAAGGAAACACTTATCATTAGTACAACGGCTTACATCATATTGAAACCAGTTCCCGTATGATCCTCTAAGTTAAGCAACAAATAGCCTCGTCAGCCTGGTCAGTACCTAGATGGGTAACCGCTTGGGAATATCAGGTGCTGTAAGCTTGGATATGCGTGGATAATGGCACAGGATTGATAATCGGAGATCCGAATCTTTCTTTTTATGTGCCATGTCCTTTCAGGACGTAGGCGATCATGGCTCTCCATCACTCTCTATCCCTTGCAGCACTCAACAAGTTCCTTCCCTCTGCTACCTCCCCCAGACCACTTTCTGTCATCCACTAAGCCCGCTAGTTATGGCATGCGTTGTTTTCCCTTGACTCACTTTCCCTCTGTTCGACCCGTGAATATCAGATTCTACACGCCCCTCCTTCCTCATTATGTGTCTCAGAAACTTCACCTGCCTCTTCCTCATGTTAAGTATAAACCTCCTCCTTGTTTGTATCCCCTCTAAGACCTTATCGTTGCTCACACGCTCGGTCCATGATATCCTTAGCATCCTTCTCTAGAACCACATCTCTGTCACCTCAAGACTCTTCTTCATCTTTGAGAAAATCATCCAACATTAGCTGCAGTTCCAGATATCTGAGGAAGCACGGTGGAGTAATGGATAGCGCCTCGGATTGCGGAATCGGGGACCCGAGTTCGAATTTCAGTGAACTCTATTACATTTACTTACGTGCTAATACCATTGGGAAAGTTATGAATCCTCTTCTTCTTCCCGAACAAATACGCCATCACCTTTATGAAAGGAAGTCTTTTAATGTCCTTATTCATGCCGTATAAGTTTATCTCATTTTGATGATACATTGTCTTGCTTCTCTCTAAAGGCACTTAGTTTCTTCTTGAACCATGTCTCCAAGTGTAAGTTCTAAAATCAAACCAGTGTAAGCCCGAGGTGTTATCTTGACATCATCGGAACCTTCTTCTTCTTATTATTATTATTATCCCGTCGTGGTCACCACTTGTAGGGGAGTTATAACTCTGAGTAAATAATTATAAACCCTCTATCATTTATATATATATATATATATATTTATATATATATATATATATATATATATATATATATATATATGATGATCCTGAATCCTTAAAAAAGGATTTAGGTGAAATAAATTATCGTAATGGTACATTAAAGTGATTTGTTTTTCATTACATATTTATATATATATATATATATATATATATATATATATATATATATATATATATATATATATATATATATATATATATACAAAAATATTCGTAAAAATGAGAAGCAGCAAGATGTGTAAACATAAAACGAGTATTATTTATTATCTGGTTGTTATCTGGTATTGGAGATACAAGAAATGGTAATACTCAGCAAAATTGTGAGTTTGGGGTCAAATGTAGATCAAATATGGATCGGAATTCGACAGGATGGTAAAATAAAGACTAAGTAAAATGTATACAGTCTTCCTCGCATTTTTTTTTTTTTTTTTTTTTTTATACAGATGTGTAAAATGAGTGTTCAGATAATTTAGTTGGAAAAATACAAGAAGTTCCTGGGGTTTTCTCCCCTCGAATTTTTGTTGACTGCTCAAATATAAATATTATTATTATAGCCTGAAAAAAGAAAAGGGGATGAAATTTTCGTTGACGCACGTTTTAACGACATTTCCGCGCGAACTTCTAGTTCGATAGTGAGAAAGTCACGTGTTTGTGTGTGTTAAGTAGAAAAGTGGGGTCGATTTTCATTGGTTTAGAAAGAGTGAATTAATGATAATTATGACGGGAATCTGAACCAGCGGATAATGGAAAATTAACCCACTCAATCACAGTTACAGTGTTATATTAAAAAAAAAAAAAGTAAAAAACGAAAAAAGAAAAGAAAAAAAGGAAAAAAAAGAAAAAAGGAAAAAAGAAAAAAGAAAAAAGGAAAAAAGAAAAAAGGAAAAAAGA
>OZ010589.1:40767533-40852533 GCA_963932145.1 Acanthosepion lycidas
CGCTTTGTAAAGGCAACCTTGGTCATACTTGTGAGTCGGGCATTGAGTGAGGAACGAACACACTACATTAACGAATTGGTCGGCAATTAGTAGATTAGTAGCTGTTGTGCTGCTGTAGTTGATCAGTTATTTAGTAATTTGGCTTAAGTTTGGAACAAAAGCCATGGTCGTAAGGTATGTTGGTATAAATGAGTTGGTATATACATATATACTGGTGCGTAGAATGACGGGGAATTGTTGATGCGCTCTCGAAAGTGTTAGCGGAATATAAACCGACGACTGATTTCCGGTTAGGATAACTTTTTTACTCTCGCACATGTGAATTGTTCAATTTCGGTGTCACCGTCTTTTGTGAAGGAAAAACGACAAATAAAGTGATTCTTTCTTTGGTCTGCTTAAACCATAGGAATTCATTGTTACAAATTCATGATGGTCGTCTTCGAGTATAGAATCCAGAGGTTGGCAGTGAATATTTCGGAGACAGTAGGAAAGCGTAGTTCAGGTTCGCAGTGGATATCGTAGCAAAGTAGCAGAGCGTAGTTCTTCCTTTTATCATCTTCGCCTGGTCAAGTTGGCACTGGTCCTTCTGTAGGGTAAACAAAGATGGCCGACTTTATACACGACGGATACAATGTTCTGCGGCTTCTGATTGGTTAAACTTCTATTGGTAGACTATAAAGGAAGTTAAGTCATTTGGATTATCTCACTAGTTATATATATATATATATATATATATATATATATATATATATATATATATATATATATATATACCCAAAAAACCGTGAATCATTTTCAATATTCTGTTGCTACGACTACCATTATGATCTTTTATCACTGTATTTCGTCCGAAGTAATTTTAACAAGGCCGAAGGAAGTTTCTACTCAGGTATAGTAATTGTAGGCGGCTGTTATGTTGTAGTGATCTATTTGTTTTCCCGCCCACTGTCAAACGTCGGGGTTACCATATGTAGTGAAATGGTAATAAGAATGGACCATTTGTAGATGATTGTTCATGGCTGCGTGAATAACATGACCACACAATTTACATTTAACGTAAAATACCACAAAGCATGAAATACAAGAAAAAACAAAATGGTTTTAAAACATAACATTTGTATTTATTTGTGTGTTGATGTACATGCGTAGAAGTTATAGCTCTGTTGGAGTTATGTGCCTTAGACTGTGAAATATTTTTATCTGATCTCACAAAAGTTGAATTAACTACAAAGCTGAGAAATGCTGAATAAACTATAGCTTTAGAATAATACTTCAATGAGAAAAGTTCTCGTTGCTTCAATGAGAAAAGTTCTGGTTGCATGTTTGGAAATGTTTCGTATGCTTGTAATGTAAGTTAGAAAAGTTCGTACGTATGTGCACGCGTGAATATGCTTTTAACGTCTGACCGTCCATGGTCGAGACGAGAATCCTTAAGATCACATCTTCGCAGGAATTTGGAAGAGTAAAAGAGTATGAGCGAACTCGTGTCAGCTATTTATAATTATTGTAATCACGTGACAGGATCGCAGCAAATTTGCGGGAAACCTGACTTGGTCATGCGCTGGAAAAAAATATTTGTACGTGGGTGTATTGCAACGCCCACTTGTGTGTTTATCGACCAATTAGAAGCTGATATTTCCTGAAAATATTTACTAAGCTGAGTAGGCTTTCTGATCCACTTTTTTGCACAAAATTGTACAAAATTCAACATTGATAAGAAAGAGGTAGCGGGATGCTACAATGTAACAGAAGAAAACACACACACACACACACACATGTGCGTACAGACAGACGAATATGTAAATGCGTATTCTTGTGTTTGCCTGAGTAAATATATGAACAATGTTCTTTGATTTTTTGTTTCAAACTCTCTATTAGCTAAATCACCATCACTAACTATAGCTTCTCTCATCAACTGGGGTTTATTTTATGCTATTTAGGGTTTTAAACGTGGAAAAGCAAACTTTCCCACCGTAAGCAGTGAGAGCAACATAGCCGGTCCAACAATAGCAGAAACTGTCGCTATTATTAAGTTATTTTGTGCCCGGTTGAGAATCGAAATATCATAGAGGTTCTAAATAAAAATCTACAAATAAAAACTGAAAAATTTCTAGGGAGTGATTTCGAGCGGGAAACAAAAGAGGAAGGCGTATAAATTGGGATTTCGTTTATTTCGTATTAATACAATAAACTTTTGGATTTAACGGAACCAGTTGAACATATTTAGAAATTAAAAACACCTTATTACGTTTTTTTTTTTAAACATCAAAATGATCGGGCCGTTTAGCAGCGAGAGAAATGTGGTTGAATAAGTACTGTTGTTGGTAAAAGTTGCTTATAACGTTGTAAGTTATTCTGTTACAACAAGTTTCTTAATACTATATACGAATGTAAATAAATAAAGTAATGCAGTTTGTTTTATTATATAATAAGAAACACAATCCAACATATTGTACATCAAGCCTAAGGAAGTAAGGATGTGAACTTATGATGTATAGCTAAAAATTTCTTAATGTCCGATATGCTTGATTGTGTTCTTTATTTCTTATATGATAAAACAAATTGCATTACTTCTTGACTCACCCTCGTGTATATATATATATATATATATATATATATATATATATATATATATGTGTGTGTGTGTGTACTAGTAATAATCTTATAAATATAAGAAATTATACTCGTTCGGAAAACCATCGGTGTCTTTATTTGCGAAAAATCAAACGAATAGCAAAGGGAAAAAAAGGTATAAAAAAAAGAAAGAACAAAGAACATGTACGTCAGCCTAAAATAATCGTCTAGCAAAGTCCAAAGAAAAAAAGACCGATACGAGTAAGCAAAATAACTAAATAGTAATCATAACCACGTGACCCCCCCAAAATCTTTTATGATTTTATGTTTATAGGCTATAAATATACCGTTCTTACGTTCCCTTTTTAACTAGCCATCCCTGACGATCCTCTTAGGTGAAACCTTGGTAGGTTTGTCTGGCTCTCTAAGTTTAACTATATATATATATATATATATATATATATATATATAGGAAGAACATGGAATATCCACATGTCTCTCCGTCTCAATTTAACATTTGAAAATCATAGAACTGTGAAACTTGTAAAGTGTTATGGAGTCCACCCCTTTTTCATATAAGTGGACTCTACCAAGTGTACCTGGACTGCTGCCGTTAAATACCCAGAGTTACAGTCAGTGAGGGGACTCGGTAGTCGGTAGTCGGATAGTGAGAGGATATACGGAGAGTGGGAGAATATACGAACGGAGATAGTGTGAGGTAACCTCTTGTAGAAGTCAGTTATAAGCGCTTAGACTCTAAGGGAGTCCTACTTCGAGACTGTATATATCTATCTGTATTTGCTACTAACCACGTTCCTGGACTTACTAACAGTATTACTCTTTGTATGATTGTGTAAATACATTTTATTTCTTATATTTAATTATTGCGTTTGTCATTCCTTGGAGACCGAATTCATCTCGGAATCCACAACATAAAGCTGTTCTAAATAAATATTCATAAAGACTCAAGCAGCATTTTCCCCTTGTTTTCCTATATATAGTGCGATGGATAAATTGTCGTCTAAATTGCGTAACAATGAAAAATATCATTGATATTTTGTTTTAACAGACATATTTACCAAAATTACACAAAAATATCTTGAAAAAGTAGAGTAAATTTATTCAATAAAATTGCCGTTGGCTTCAACGAAGGCCTCCGGACGACTTCGGAATCTCCTGCAACTCTTCTGGACGGTCTACTTGTTTAAATTGGCATATGCTACCATAATTCTTCAATTCAGTTCATCTTTAGCGTTACAAGGAGTTTTGTTGGTCGTTCGCTCAACTCAAGCCCACTCATAATAATCAAGGGGGTTGCTTTTGTCTGGGGAGTTAGGTAGTCAGATGTAAGGCGAGATATGGTCGCAGAAATTGTCTGACAGCCATGACTGTGTTCTCTTGCTTGTGTGGCATGAGGCAGAGTCCTGTTGTCAGACATACGATCTTCCAGAAGCCACCATCTTGACCCAGGGAAGCACTACCTCCTCAAGGCACTTGATGTAAGCGTCCGTGTTGTCTACTGCCCTCACCCGCAAATTGGGGAGTTCTTTACTCATCAGAACGATCAGAATGAGTTTTCCTTCCGTTACAACGTGCCTTTTTCAAATTTATGGCGGAGTGAATTGCGTCATGTTGCTCTTTTTCTCATAGACGGTGCCCAACTGACCCTACTATACTGTGCAGTCGACAAAATCAAAAACAAACAACGTGCCTGCGCCAAATTAAAACGTATTTAATTAAAAACAAAGCATTTACTTAAATAAATTGTATTTATAAAAACAAATAATTGTCGGACTTAATTCATCTCATTATATGTTGTCACTGTTTACGTTAAGATACTTTCGTGAGCAGTTATGATTGCTCGAGAAAAATCGTCGAAGATTGTGTGTTTATAAACAGTAATTTGGACTTTACTAACCAGACGTTTCTCTCTAGATAAATCGTATAGCACGTCAGATCAAATGACGTTTTCCGTATCGGAATACAGGTTCAGTTCTTGCTGGAGACCTCATATTTTCTACGAAATTTCTCGAACATTCCGGTCGGTATACATAATTAATACTGTTAAATTAAAAACAAAACATTTACTTAAATAAATTGTATCTATAAAAATAACATATAAACAGAAAATATATTAAATAATTGTCGGACTTAATCCTTTTCATATATATATATATATATATATATATATATATATATATATATATATATATATATATATATATATATATATATATATATATTACGAAATGGACAAAGTCCGACAATTTATTTATTAAAGACATTTTTATGTTTAACGTTCTTTTTATGGATACAAATATTTAAGTAAATGCTCTGTTTATAATAAACAGTCCAAGGACGAATATTTTCTATGAAAATTTCTCGGACATTCAGGCCGGTAAATGTTATTTAATACTGTTTATTATATATGACGTCATTTGTTTACATTCGATACACCAATGAGCAGTTATGAATGTACGAGATTCATGGAAGATGGAAGTTTATAAACAGCAAGTTCGACCTTGGTGGCCGAGCGGTCAAGGCACGTCAGCGTAAATGACGGTTCCGTATAGGATGCAGGTTCGAATCCTGTCCCAGGACGAATATTTTCTATGAAAATTTCTCGGACTGGTAAATGTTATTTAATACTGTTTATTATAAACAGAGCATTTACTTAAATACCTGTATCTATAAAAAGAACGTTAAACATAAAAATGTCTTGAATATATATATATATATATATATATATATCTTATTTGTGTGTGTATTAGTTAATCAAGGTTCACCTGGTAACTACTATTTACACGGTATTCGTGTATTTCCATATACTTTCGGGATTCAATGTGTTCCCTATTCGGAGTTGGGTTCACACAGTGCTAAAGACTACGGTACGTCACTTTCCATTTTTCCTCGCCCATTCAATTACGTAATAATTCTACCTCATTGAATCTTTTGTTCTTTTGTTAAACTGAATGAAATAATTATTTCACAATGATTTCAGATTTGTTCTTTGTCTCTCCATTTACGTCACTTTCTCTCTCAACCCAAATTCTTTCAATGTTAAATTCCATAGATAACTTTGAAACTTTCCTACTTTTGCAATTAGATTTCATTTTTTTTTTCATTTGATGACGTAAAAACTTTTCTTCAAATATAAATTTTTCAATTTAAATATTTGCTATCAATTTCCACGTGGCGACCTAACGTCGCCAAATTTCTTAAATCCGTTTCACTTATTATTCAATCTTTGTCGTATTTTTTATCGTCAAAACAATTCGCGTATATGACGTGACTGACCGCATTAGGTAACAGAAAATATTTCGAAGCAATAGCAAAATCCATATTTTTTTATTCAGTCCTTTTTCTTTCTTTATTAAACAGATTTATCTGTCCATCGTTTTTTAATAATTTCACCCCATGCAAGGCAGTAAAGCCACTAAGATACTAGGGATTACTGATTGTAGAAGAACAAGAAAAAAAGAAAAGAAACATCATTAAGGAGTAAGTATAATAGAAGAGTACTATAGAAGACAGTAGATAACGATTGACATTGCAGTTAAATTTTTCAAGATCAAAGTTGGCTAGAAATCAAGAAACAGGGAGAGAGTTTCACAAACGAGAAGTGCGAGAAAAGAACTTATTACATAGAACTTACGGTTACATTTAGCCAATTCAATTGTGAATTGTTGAGACCTTACCGCCATTCTAGTAGTGCGCTTAAATTCGTAAACTCTAGGTACCAGAGCGTAGAGTTAATCCGAACAATTACCATGAAAATATTTATAGAAAAGGTACAGAGAATCTACATTACGGCGGTGGGAAAAGCGACTGAAGCCGAGACGCCAGGTCAGTACAAACAATATTGCTGATTATTCTATGAATTTTTTCAAGAACCTCTAAACATACAGCAGGAACACCGGACCAGAAATATTCAAAGTAAGGACGAATGGTAGACTTATAAATATGCAGGGTAGATTATGGCGAGAAAAATTGTCTAACACGACACAATGAACCGACTTTCTTATTCAATATAATCTTTCCACTTCATATCAACCGAGAATATTAGACTAAGCAGGTGCAATGAGTTACTCTCATGGAGATTAGCATCAGGCATGCTGATTGGAAGCAGGAAGGGTTCTTTCAGATGATTAATAAAGAGAAGTTTCGTTTTGGAAGCGTTCAAATTAATGTCATCAGGAAGGTCATTGATATTTTAATAGACTCTGTTGCTGTCTTGGGGCTGGTGGAAGCGGATTAAATACTGACAGGGAACCCATAATTCAATCTGCACCGGTCACGTGGTAACTGCCATACTTAGGAGAGTTAATCGAAACCAGAGTTTTTTTCTGGTAAATATTGGTTTTGTTACCCGTGCGTAGTGATTTTCTGCAGGGGAAAGTCTGTAAAAGAAGTAAATAGGCCAAATTTTCTTATTACGCCGGCGTGATAAGAGCTGAAAGCATTCCATGGATGAGAACTAAACTATGTAAAGACATAACTGATGAATTCTAAAATTCTCCAGATGCATTAAGATATCTTTTGTTTAATTAATATTTCTTTTTCTAAGACCGCACTAGTAATAAGCATTATATTTTTTTTCAAATATATATAAAATTTGCATATTGCTGTGTAGGATGCGACTCACGCCAGGAAGCACCAGGAGTTTGAATAGAATTTTAATGTCAATAAGGAACCTTGATTTTAAGAGGAGTTGACTCGCGTATTTACTGAGCTCCCTCAAAGGGATGCTAAAATAGACTTTGCACTCGGTGTCCCAACAAAACATAAGAAATAACCAGGTGCATCAGAAAACTGACAACCTCATAGCCACCAAGTTCAGAATTGTACCTTAAAGATGTCAGTGCATGTCCCGACATGTAAACAGGAAGTCGACCCAGTTAAACTTAATATGGGTTAACACGGGGCAAGGAAGTTAAGAGGGAAAAAGCCAGTCTGTCACATTCTCCATGGAAGGAGATCCACGTTCGAAGAAAGTCTCTCAAGCCACGTGCCTTCATAACCGACCTTAATTTGAGTACAGAAGTGAATAAGCAATAATTTTACGTATTAGAGACTTTGTCTCGTAATCTTAGAAGTATACTAATATAACGTTACAACTCTTTTCACAGTCAATGTCTTTTCTAGTAAATTATAATTTTCACTAAAAAATCTATAACATTGCTGTCGTTCTTCTAAGATCTTCTCGAACTACGTATGGAAAAGATTGATGACGATAAGCGCCCAATATCACTTTTCAAGGGGAGTCTGGAGGCAAAAAGATATAATCTGAATAAGTCCTATCGGAAGCCCTGTTACATAATATCGTCAGAATTTTGTTTATTAAAATATTTGAACCTTACGAACTCGAAAAAACAAACCAAAAACAAAAACAAAAAAACAAAACAAAAACAAAACAAAAAAACAAAAAACAAAAAAAATTAAAAACAAAAACAAAACAAAAAAAATAAACAAAAACAAAAGAGAAACAAAAACAAAACAAAACAAATCCAAAAAACAAAAAACAAAACAAAACAAAACAAAAAAACAAAAAAGAAAAACAAAAACACCCCCCCCCCCAAAAAAAAAACGAAACAAAAAAAAATAGTAATACCATAAAAAAATATGAATATTAGTCGAACATATTGTGGACAAGCCTGCTAGCAATCTTGCTATAGTAGGCGTCTGGAATTTACAGGTATAAATATATACCTAAAAAACGCACACAGACACACGTGAGTACAGACAGACGCACATATAAATGCGTATTTTTGTGTTTGCCTGAGTAAATATATGAACAACTTTCTTTGGTTTTTAGTTTCAAAGTTTCTATTAGCTAAATCACCATCACTAACTATAGCTTCTGTCATCAAGTCAGGTTTATTTTATGCTATTTAGGCTTTTGAACGTAAAAAAAAAACAAAAAAAAAAACACTCATACTTTCCTATTGTAAGCAGTGAGCGCAACATAGCTGATCCAACAATAGCAGAAACTGTCACTATTATTAAGTCATTTTGACGCCGTTTGAGAATCAAAATATCATAGAGGTTCTAAATAAAAATCTACAAATAAAAACAGAACATTTGTTAGGAAGAGATGAGCGGGAAACGAAAGAGGTAGGCGTACAAATTGGGATTTCGTTCTTTTCGTATTAAAACATTAAACTCTGAATTTAACGAAACCAGTAGAACCTTATGTAGCAAAAATAGAACAAGTGGATAAACTTATACCAAAGCTTTATTGCACTTGAGTAGTCAAGTGCAATAAAGTGCTGACGGATTGAATAGGGTGCTTTTCATACCTCCTAGATCTTAAGGGGAGGTAACTGAGGATTTATCAGTACAACCTTATTTAGAATTTAAAGAACATCATCAACTTAAAAGTGTCTGTTCTACTTTTATGATAATATTTTTCTTTAAATTATGTCGAAACTAATTATTTTTTATGATAAATTTTAAATAAGGTTTTGGCTCACATCTGTAAAAAAACAAAACAAAACAAAGTGAAGAACGGCTAGACTACACGATCGAGAAAGCAAGTAAATCTCATGTGTCATATAAATGCTTCTATATGGCAGAGAATGCTGGCCACTCTCCTCTCCGATGAAGAGGAGACTTGAGGCAACGTACATGTGGTTCTACATAGGGGCTACTTAGAATACTATGGATGGAGCATGTTATCAACGAAGAAGTTTTAAGGAAAATGGAAACAAAAAGGACGCTTATAACAAGAATAAGAAAGAGACAGTTGAAATATCTAGGATAGATATTGAGGAAAGAAGGCTTGGAAAATATTTACACTCACATGGTACTGAAGGTACGAGGGACAGAGAGAAACATCAATCAAATTACCTAACAAGTTTGTGTAAATGGATGACAGAGGGAATAAGAGGGATAGAAAAAAGACAAATACTGCTAAAAACTACAAATGATAGGAAGTTGTGGAGAGCTATGATACCTTGATGGGACATGGCACGTAAAAGAAGAGGATTAGAATTTAATAACTGTAGTTAGGCTTTAAGTTTACTTAAAGTGGACTGCTATATTACAGTTCGATTTAATGAACTTAGGAAAATAGTGTCCGTTAAATCGATAAATTACTAAGCTTAGTATTACAAAAGACTACAAGTGTAGAGTAAACAAGACGGATTGAACTTACTACAGTAAACTTGCTAACCACTTTTCTGTGGCGGTCTTGTTAATACTTAATAAGCACGACTTAGTAAATCATAAATATAGGACACTCAGTGAGGATTGAACTCAATAAATTTGTAATGACCAACACAAAAAAAACTTAACAACTGTTCAAGAGTAAGGTGATTTGCGTAATCGATGCTTAGTCTTTTTATACGAAAGTTCTCTGATAATCTTTCTCGTATGAATCTATCCTACATATTTATAAGTCTGCCATTCGTCTTTTCATTGAATGTTGCTGCCACATTTGGTCGGATAAATCCACTATGTATCTTGAGATTCTTGATAAAATCCAAAGATGAATCTGCAATGATATTTGTCTTGACATGACATCTTAACCCCAATCAATTTCCCGCCGCCGTAATATAGCTTCGATGTGCCTTTTCTAGAAATATTTTCATGGTAATCGTTCTGATGAGCTTTCCTCTTTGTGGGGGTTTTATTACTAATATTATTTTCTTTAGTTTCTTGTAAATAGTTTTGTATTCATATCGTAAATACTCATTGGGGCTAGTTTTTAGAATTGTTGTTTTATTCCCCTCCCGCGACAGACAATGAATTGTAAATATGAGGGTTAGTTAGTATTTTCATAGAGACGATGAGGTATTATGGTGGTTGTAGTAAGAAAGGTACGTGTGAATGTGTTGTTTTGGTGTAAGGAATATTGTTCGTACGATTGGGTCAGTGTTTGCTGCTAACTAAATTATAGTTAAGACAGAAGAAGACCATCCTTTCCCCAATCCCCACTTTGGCCTTGTGCCACATTTCTGTATTGTACAGAATAAATATTGCTACCTCGACTTTGCTAATTTAAGAGCAGTTCTAGATTGGCATCTAGGTTTTATCATTTTACAGTTAAAATTGATAGATGTAACCGTTAGTTCTATGCTCACAATTTCCTCGCTCTTGTAGAACTCACTTCCGTTTTCTTGCGTTCCAATTAAATTTAATCTTCAAAAATTTAAATGCAATGTTAATTTTTGCCACCTTGTATATTTTTATTTTATTTTCCTGTCTCCTTAACGTTGCCTTTCTTGTGAGGAGGGGGGGTGAAATGATTAAACGATTGAAGGTTCTTATGAATCTGACCATAATTTCGATTTCACAACTAGTGCTTTAATTAAAAAGAAAGTACTTTTCTGGTGAAAATAAAGACAAAATATGTCCAACATTTGGTTATTTTTTTTTATTAAGTTGGCCCTAAGCTTTCGGCGCACGTGAGCCATCCTCAGAGTGGTTATACAGACATGGAACAAAGATATCCACCGTCAAAGATGATATTTGGTTATTTTGACATAGAAAAATACTATGCGATGATAACGGTCGCGGAAGAGCAGACGCAGATCGTAAGTTCAAGATGTGGTTCTATGACGTGATAGGTCGAGTTATTACAACAGGACTAATATCTACATGCAATGTAATGTGTTGTGAGTAGTTTGAAGTTTGTTGAGCGTGGGTTGCTTCGTTTTAATGTAGATGACCTCCTATATCTGAAGGTTCTTTTTACTATGTGTATGTGTGAGTATTATTGTGTTATTAGCTAATACCTGTCTAATATTATGTACATGACTATGTTTTTCTAAGAAAAATATATTTAATAACATAAGTTTAAATAATGATATGTTGCCCTAATACATTATATATATATATATATATATATATATATGAAATGGACAAAGTCCGAAAATTATTTTAAGACATTTTTATACATTCTTTTTTATAGATACTAATATTTAAGTAAATGCTCTCTTTATAATAAGCAGTACTAACAAGATTGTCATAGAAAATACGCGTCCTCCGACAGAAATCGAACCTGTATCCTACACGGAACCGTCATATAGCCTGATCTGCTTTTACCGATTTCGCCACAGAGGAGTGTTTCGGTTAGCAAGGTCGAATTTACTATTTTTAAACTACAATTTTCCATGATTTTCTCACGTACATTCATATGTAAACAAAGGACATCATACATTATGAAATGAACAAAGTCCGACAATTATTTTAAGACATTTTTATTATAAACAGAGCATTTACTTAAATATTTGTATCTATAAAAAAGAATGTACACACACACACACACACACAACATATATATATATATATATATATATATATATATATATATATATATATATATATATATATATGTATATACACGAGGTTTGACAATTTAATTTCCGAAATGACCCCAGGCGAGTAAGTCCGGTCATGTTCCAACATCCGCTTTCTTGAGACGCTGACCAGTTGAGTCATTCGCTGCCGATCTGTATGCGAACACAGACAGATATTTTATTTATAGTTGTCATTTTGCTTCGGCTGTTGATACAAGACGTTCTGAAAGCTTAAATTGACAGTTGATATCGGGAATATGACTGTTGAACAGGGAGACTGTTCGCACGCTTCCTCAGTAAAAGTGATTGAGATTAGAATTCATGCACTAAATGATACGCCTATCTAGGTATGTAGGACTGGACGGATCAAACGAAAGAATGATGCCAAGGAGGCCGATATCACAACCCACTATGAGGGAAAAAAATGCTGAAAACTCGAAAAGTTTCACAGATAGTTATATTGCAATACACAACACTAACGTGTGCTCTCTTCGTTGATATGTCGTGCCCCGATACAACTAAAGAAAAATAATCCCAAACAATTAAACTTATGCCAGCTTGTTGAATTATTGGGATGGTATTTTAGGAGTTATATGAAACGTCCTTCTTTCTTCAGACGTAGTTCGAACTGTTGCAACGAAAGCGTTGTCATACCACAATATTTTGTTTGCCCACTTTGTAACGTATGTATGTATGCATATATATATATGTTCGCTAATACCACCAGCAGCTGTTCTGTAATTCTTCAGTCTTCGATATCAAAGGCTGCCAGGGATTATTCGGAAAAAAAACATGGCCGCCTTTATACACGTCGCATTGAATATTTTGAGCCTTCTGATTGGTTAAGCCTTCTATTGGTGAACTATAAAATGAGTCAGCTCATTTTGGCTGGCTCACTAGTACACCAGTGTACCCAAAAATTCCAACGTGCATACGGTTTTGAATTCAGAGTTATTCTCCTAGACTGGTTGCTAACCAAGGCTACAGAGCCCAGACTGCCCTACTATTTAACTCATAGTTGGAGATTTGAATTTAGAGTTGTCCTCCTAAAACGCTTACTACCCAAGGCTATGGGATCCAGTCTGTACTGTTATTTACTCATAAAGAAGAGAGATGAGATGGATTCATATTTTTTCCAAGATGAATATAACGAACTCGACTCGGCTTTCCGATTCCTCAATGCAAGCCGCTAACCATTACTCCACCTTGCCTATATTATAATATATACGCAGGGATATATTTCTCTTTCAAAATGATAGAATAAGGAACTTATAGGAAACGTTTATAGATTCAACATGTTTCGCTTTAATTTAAGCTTCATCAAAATCTTTTGGAAATGAGTTATAGAAGTGTAGCGGAACATTCTCAACGCATTTCCCCCAATTTCTGATGAAGCCTAAATAAAAGCGAAATATATTCACGTTATATCATATATGTCATTCATAACGAAACTGTTTTCTTTTAATCGTCTGGGAGAACCCTTCTTGCCTTCCATCAGCATGGCTGGTGTTTACTTCCAGGAGAGTGTCTCATTGCGTCTTCTCAGACTAACATTTTCCGTTGACATGAAGGGGAAAGATATATTGAATTAATTGCTAGGTCTGCTCCTAGGAAAGTTGGTTCGCTGTGTAGTGTTAGACAATTTTTCTCGCTAGAATCTATCTTAAATATTTATAAGTTTACCAGTCGTCTTTGCTTTGGATATTGCAGTCACATCTGGTCTGGTTCTCCTGGCATATATTTATAGAAAATCCAAAGAAGAATCTGCAATGTTATTGGTCCTGACCTTGCATCTCGGCTTCAGTCACTTTCCCACGGCCGTAACGTAGCTTCCATGTGCCTTTACTATAAATGTTTTCATTGTAATCGTTCTCATGAACTTTCCTCTTTGGACAGATTGAAGACCAGCCTACCCTTATCCCCGCCTTTTTGCTCTTGAATTTAATCTCAGTACTAGATTAACGGCGAGCACACTTCATTTTGCATTTTAAATTGCTAGATGTAAACGTAAGTTCTATGCTAATAGTTTCTTCTATTGCACTCTCGCTTGTAGAACCCTATTCTGGCTTCTTGATTCCCAGTCAAATTTGATCTTCAAAAATTCAAATGCAATCTCAGTTGTTATCTTCTGTCTTCTTGATTCCTGTTTTTTTATTGTTCCCTGTCCTTCATAGTTTTTTTTTCTCAGTAACCTCTTGCATCTTAGCGGCTTTATTTTTTATTTCCTTCCTTGGGGTGAAATTATATATATATATATATATATATATATATATATATATATATATATATATATATACTTAAGTTATGAAGAACTTGGTAATCCGTATGGGTAATGCCAAGGAGGATGAAATTCTGAGAGCTCAATGTAAATACAGAGCTAATATTTAAAAGAAAAACAGACCACTTTAAGGTACCATCATAATAATTTATTTCACCAGAGTCCTTTTAAAAGGACGCCGGATCATCAGATAGCACTTACAACAACGAAATGAAACGAAATCTCACTCTCTCTCTCTCTCTCTCTCTCTCTCTCTCTATATATATATATATATATATATATATATATATATATATATAATATAATAATAAAAATATATATAAAATATATATATATATATATATATATATATAAATATATATATATATATAAATATATATATATATATATATATATATATATATAAATCTCTCTCTCTCTCTCTCTCTATATATATATATATATATATATATATATATATATATATATATATATCGAAAATAATATCCTATATTGCATTTTGCCTCTAATGCCTTCATTCAGATGGATAACGAAAGGATGCTTTGTGCGTGTATGCATTTGTGTGTGTTTAAAATAATTAAATCTTATATTATTTTTCCCAAGATGGCGTTGCTCGAGACTAAAAAGGGAAAGAAAATGAGTGGGTTTTTAAAAATCGTTTAACATTTTAGATTCTCCGTCATAAGAGTCCGAGTTTTGAGATGGAAAATCCTCCAGGATGGATAGAAAATCAACGAAAGAAATTGTTTTTATACATGCATTCTCCATGTCGAAATTATGTAATAAATTTGGGTATGTTATCCCGACAGAGTTATATGTTATTAATATTTGAAAAAAAAAGTTCATGAAAGTATATTTCGAAAATAATATCCGATAATGCATTTTCGAAACATACTTTCATGAACGTTTTTCAAATGTCAGTAACTTATATATATATATATATATATCAAAGATAAAGATAAAAATCAAGATGAACTGTTGAATCTTCGTAATGAGATATTTTCTAAATGTAGACATAAGAAGAGATTCAAAACATAAACACCGTTTTGTAACTTTCTGTCATTTATGTCAGTTCCATCTTGGTTCAAAACATCGGGCATGACATTTTAACGGAATGACTATTATGTTTATTTTGTTTATCTCTATATAGATCATTGTGTGTTTTTGTGATGCGCTATGGGGTTTTTTTTTTTTTTTTTTTTTTTTTGTTTTTTTTTTACGCCCAAACTGTTGAAATTTTACTTAGTTCTTAAATTCTAATTTATATGTATGTATTTGTACGTATTTGTATGAATGTGGGTATATGTGTATATATAAATTGTTGAAATTTTACTTATTTAGTTTTTAAATTCTAATTTATATGTATGTATTTGTATGTATGTGGGTATATATATATATATATATATATGTGTGTGTGTGTGTGTGTATATGTATGTATGTATGTATGTATGTACTTGACTACGGGTATATGTAGGTATATATTTAGGGGTGTGTGTATTTGTATATATGTGTATGTATATGTATGGATATGTGTGTATGTGTATATATTCATGTATACGTATGTGGGTGTAGGTATATATAGGAGAATATATATGCAGGGATGTGTGTATATGTATATATATATGTATATATATGTATGTATATGTATGTGTGTGGGTGTGCGTATGTGTTGGTGTATATATGTACCCATATGTATGTATGTGTATATATATGTGTGTATGTGGGTATAGATGTGCGTGTATATGTGTATGTATGTATAGCTAAACGGATAGATATAGGGATACATGGTTTTTTTTTTTTTTTTTTTTTTAATTGGTTAGAAATGTAAGGTTTTAGGTATATATGTTTATGCGCTTGTTCATATGTACAAGTGTGTGTAAATGGGTAAGGAGTGGATGCCTATGGATGTATGTGTGTATATGTAGGTATATGTGTGTACATTTTTGTATGTATATATATGTATATATATATATGCATATATATATATATATATGTGTGTGTGTGCGTATATATATCTGGTTTTTGTATGTGTGTGTATGTATATATGTGTATGTGGGTGCATGTGTATTTATGTATATGTATGTGGAAAATGTGTGTATAGGGTATAGGTGGATATACGTGTATATATGTGTGCGTATGTATATGTATGTATATGTATGTGTATGTGTGTATGTATTTATATGTGTTTGTGTGTGTACATGTATATGTGTGTATGTGTATATATATGTATATATGTGTGTGTGTGTGTGTGTAGTATATACATGTATGTATGGTTTTGCATGCGTTTTGAACATAAAAATATAGGTCCTCGCCAGATTAGATAATCTTCATATTTATTGTTTATAATATTTTATTTGTAACCTGCTGTCGATATTATTTTTGTCAAATTTTCTCAATTACACAGCGTCCCTTGCAATTTTAATTTCACCCGCCCCATCTTTCTTCCCCACCACTTCCTTCCTTACCTCCCCCTCCTTCTTTAAGATTTGATCGGCCATGGTGTGTGTATTGTCACGTCGATGTGTATCCTTATACTGTTTTAGACATCCGTCAACAGTCTTTTTCCCCCTTCCACTCACACCTAATTTTAAATAAAACTCTCTCTGTTAAACCCCTCTCTTATAAACTAACATCCGTCCCACACTCTCATAATTACTCTCTCTCTAAATTCTATTTTTATTTCCGGAGTGGGTTTTTTTCTGTTTTCTTTTTGAATTTGTAGGTCTGATGAATTGGATCGTATTTACGATTCCAATGGAATAAATTATGACCATGGAATATTAGTGTTTAAGCCTTTTTATTATATCCTTACTCTGTCCTGGACATTGAGTTCTACCTGGATTTTATCCTCTCGGAATTTTTTATTCTAAATATACATGTGTATATATGCACCTGTGGATTTTGCATATATATGTATATTTACCACTAATATTATCTATATATATATATATATATATATTTAGCTGGATAATTTCTGGGAAGGAAAAATAGATTCCGAAAATGTTTTTGAATCCTCAGCTTCTAAACGAGAATTATATCCCTGAATATAGTGGGATACCAAAGGAAAAAATTCAGTGTGAGCGTCTTAGAGAGAAACGAGAATATCAACTTAAACGTACAGCGAGCGATATGACGAATTAAGAAAAAGCATTTAGACCTTGCAGCCAGAAAAGGTTTCATTCTCCAGCGCGACCTCGTGAAGTCACATGTTTGGAAACTTAGAAAAAAGTAAGGCAGAAAGTTGGGAATTATTCCTCATATTCTCCAAACTTAGAACATTCCAATTTCCATTTGTTCTTGCCATCGCAAAATCATTTAGATTTGAAACTATTCGTCATTGTTGAAGAGATAGAAAGGTCGGTGGAAGATTTTTTTGAATGCTAAAAATGAGAAATCTTATGGGAGAGGCATTGACAAACTTCTCATAAAGTGGAAAGAGGTGTTAAATAGTAGATATTTACTTGACCCCCCAGTGAGTCAGGTTGTGACACAAGGTCACTTTTTAACGTGGGAACCCGAGTGTTTTCACTCGGGCCGCTGGTCTTAGCTGGTTATAGCTTGTCCAAGCTGGTCAGAGCTGGTCAGAGCTAGTCATAGCTGGACTTGGCTTATCATAGCTGGTCCAAGCCGGAGCCGGTCCAAGCTAGACTTAGCCGTGATACCACGAGCCCAGGGACGAGCCCTGTGCCAGGTAAATAGTAATTGCGATTATGTCGTTCAAAAAATGTAAATAGGATATTCTGAGTTGTTCTTTCTTTTTCTCTCCTAAAAAAAGGGAATGAACTTTCTGATAGACTTAAAATGTTTCAAATGAATTTTCCGGACAATTGAACAAATTATAATCGGCCAACATTTTCCCCATAAAATATTGGTCGACAATAATGAGTTCTAATTTCTTCAGGTGTGCTACTCGTATGAAAAAAGACGGTTTCCTTTTTTTTGAAGTAATATTGGGACAAGAAAAATAATAAAAAAATAGTAAGAAAAGAAAAGGAAGAGAACTAGTTCAACTTTTTAATAATATTACCATTCATTTTTATTAGGTTATCGCATTTTTGCACCGCTGTCGTCACTACTCCCTACCATGTCACAATTGTGGTTCATGGTGACATTCAATAGAGAATAGTGCAATGGCTTACCGTTTTTTTTTTGCACTGAAGATATTGAGGTTACCCTTTCTCTCCTCTCAGAGGTGGATTTATTTTTGTTGAGGGGTCCTCCCCTTTTTACACTAATGGACTCACCCAGTATATACATATACTACTGCTACGTTAAGACCCGATGGAGCAGAGCAAGACCAGATCAAGACCTCCGAGTCTAGCTGAGTTGTGATACAGTCTTGGACTGTAAGCAACAGCTGTCGGACTCTCTGCGTTAACAGAGAGGAGCCCGGACGAAGCTTTGCCGAAGGGCAAGGTTTCGTCCGGGGAGGTAGACAGGGCCTGAACCCGTCTAGGCGGGTTCAAAGGCTATATTTTTGGCCGAGCCTACGGGCTCAGAGATACCCACATTAAACCGGCCTTGTGCCACATTCAGTCCTCGTGGGTGGATCGATAAATAGCGAGCAGAGCAAGACCGAAGAGTCGAGTCGAGTCGAGTCGAGTCGAGTCGAGTCGAGAGTGACAGAGTAAATGGTTGTAGGTAACCGGAAGAGTGAGGGTGAGGTAACAGCGTTGTGAGCGAGCTCGTAGACTCAGTAAGAAGTCATACAGCGATATTTTAATACCAAAGACTGTATATATATATATATATATATATTGCTACTAACCCGTATTTCTGGAGCTACTAACCTGCATTACCTGTTTGTATTATTACGTTAATACATTATTTTCATATATTCATTCCTGGCGTTTGTTATTTATTGGTACCGGATTTCAACCGGGAAACTACAACAATTTTGAAGTTACCGCCTTCTAGCTTTTGCCCAAAGAGGTAGGACCTACAAAGCAGCAGGTGGTTTTGAATTTAGAGTTTCCTTCTCCTAGACGCGTTGCCACCCAAGACTGATATAAGAACAAATAATACCTGCTATTTTATCCATAGCTTGGAGGAGAAGAGATGGAATCATACCTTTCCTTTGCAATTAACTCAGCTCTCTAATTCCTCAATCCGAGCCGCTAACCATGCCTCCTTCAGATAATGACTCTACTGAAAATTACCGAGACTATAAAAAGATCGTTTGGACAAAAATTATTTCAGTTACAGCCTCGTAATTAATAGCCGACGGTCTCTTCCTTTGCCACTGAACCGCATCTGTTTCTACCCTCTTTCAGTGTCTTAAGTTTCCTGTTGTTTCTCCTGTCAAAATGACGTATCTTTATTCACAACGCTAAACATGCTTTATCCATGAAACTCAAACCGACCTCAGATTTCGTAACCCTTTGCTTATATATGAGGTTTGAATAGCAAGCGGTGTATTGTTGCAATCCGACTATCGCTGACGACTGGCCCAGACGAATGAAAATGCGTGGGCGTTAAGACCGCCAGCCTAAAACTGGTCACTATTATATCAAGCCATGACGGAAAATTTATGCGAGCCATAAATATAAAGGACAAGGTGCAATTCTTCTCACAATTACATCCTGGCGTATGGTAGCGATTCAGAGCAAGTAACCCCCCCTCGCTCATTAACTAATATCTGAAAGTGAGTATCGGATATAATTCATAACGGAGCAGACGTTAAAAGATGAATGAGAAAGCATTCAAACTATCTGTGCGTTTGGTGGAAAGGTGACCAAGAAAAGAATGATATAGTAAGGTTCTCTCGCAATAAAAAAACTTAAGTGCTAGGACATAAGAGATTTCGGTCCGCTTGTCATTTCCCTCTTTTATATTAAAATTGCTCTTTTTCTATAATTTCTCTTAAGAACGCATTGATGTCTACGAATAAACGAAGAAAGACTAGCGTTTTTACCACAAACGTACGGAAATGTAATCATTTGCGACTAACAGACGGCGGGAAATGTGTCACTGAAATCCGAAGGTGCACTGGAATAGCAAAATATGCCTTTCGAAATCTAAGCAAAGTGCTAATAAAAACGAAAATTGAATACATCTTCTATGTACTGTGTCGATTATTACGGCTCTTTACAGTTTCCTGTTCTTTCTAGCACTTAGTAAATTTTGTCTTTTTGCTAAGGTGGCTAAACGTCTTATCTGAAATCTGTAAAAAAGAAACACAATTAGTTTCGTGGTTTTTAGATGTTAAACATTTGGTGGGATGGATAATTATGCTGTTAGATGATTTGTACAAATTTGCTGTAACACCCGCTTATATATATATATATATATATATATATATATATATATATATATATATATATATATGAAAGTTGATATTGAAATCAAAACCCAGCGCTGACAGTCTGTGTCATGCTTAAACGCAGTCGTCAGGTCAGACCACAGACATATGCATTAACGATTGCGTTTAAACATGAAACAGACTGTCGCCTCTGGGTATTGACTTCAATGTCCACTTTTATATTTACATACGTTCTATCCCTGATATTGACTACTTTAACACATAAATATAGCATACCGTAAAAAAACTATAATATATTATATATATATATATATATATATATATATATATATATATATATACACACACACACAAACGATTACGTTTTCTAGAGTACGCAGACCGACAGACGAAATAAATACTGATATATTTACACACACACACACACACACACGCACACACACACACACACACACACACACACACATATATATATATATATATATATATATATATATATATATATATAAACGTATAAACAATAAATATGTTAACACAATTGTCGGACTTAGTCCATTTCATAATATATGACGTCATTTGTTTACGTTAAGATACGCTTCGAGCAGATATGAGCATTCGAGAAAAATCATGGGAAATTTGTAGTTTAAAATATATATATTTATATACATATGTGAAAATATATCATTTTGTCTTCTTTTCCAGTACAGGATGTCCCCAGGGACGCATGGTCCAGTGGATCGAAGCGTTGATTGAATCCATTGACTTGACCCAAAGTGTTGTCAGTTCAATACCTGGCTACAGCTGAGTTGAACAAAAACTTGGAGAGCTGAGTTATAGGGCGATAACTGACAGTGAGACATCCGGAAGAGTCATGGCGCGTGGAACTAAACAATCTACTCCATTGGATGAAATAAAGGGTTCAGTTCGAAATTCCAGTCACTTCAAGAAGACCGGAGTGTACAACGGCCGGAATGTTGTGAATATGGTAACGAACATGAGGACAACAGTTCAAACAATATAAATAGTGTAAATAATTACAATACCTTATCTTAGAAATGTAGACAGATATTGTAGGAAGTTTTAAGGAAAATGGAAGCAGAGAAGAAATTACACTAAAATCAGAAGAGACATTTGAAAATTCTGAGACGCTGTTATGGTCCGGTTCCTTGTACCACGGTGATAGTCCAAGGTAGAACCAATAAAGAAGAACTTGAACACGGATATGGAATAACACAGATATATTACAAACAGGAATATATACAGAGAAGTAGAAAGTGTTAGTACGAACAATCAGGTTTAGTAGTAATTGTCTGAACGCGACTGTGTTTCAGACTGCCTCTGACTCGACTGACAGACTCGCTCGCTCTGACTGGCTGACAGACTTCTGACGGACTTCACTCCAGACTTTAGACTGAACAGTATTTAGTCACCCACTCCCACTCTTCATGTGGCAGAAAGCCGGTTTAACGTGGGATCTCCGAGCCCGTGGGCTCGGCCAAAAATATGCCCTTTGAACCCGTATAAACGGGTTCAGGGTCGGTTTACCTCCCCGAAAGAGACTCTGCCCTTCGGCGTAGCCTCGTTCGGGTTCCTCCCCGCCCGAAGGCAGAGAGTTCAACCGATCAGCCTGTCAGCCGGTCGTCCGACTTCAGACTGAACTCCCTGCTTCCTCTTGAGGCGCAGTATATATTACGTATGCAGTAGTCCATTATGTTATTATGGGTAAGGTCCCATAACAGACTCATAATGAGAAAAGAAGTCTCTGAAAATTTAACACTCACAAGACATGGAAGGCAGAAGAAAAACTCAAGCGACCTACTTAACGTGCTTTTTAAATGAATGGGAGTGGAAGGGATATTAGAAAAGAAGCTAACAGCTACGAAGCATAGGAAGTGGTGGACAGCCATGATATACTGTTTAATAAATAAATAGAGCCTCTACTCAAATACTAGTATCGACTAAAAATAATGTTTAAAGTGCTAAATAAAAATATTCATTATTTTTAAAAGCATACAAAACCGCATATAGTTTTCCCTAAAAAGTAACCGTTTTCTCGGCCAAAACCTTATCAGAAGAATCGTTGGCGACTCGTAAAATGTTATTTTGGTTCCACTGAAAATCCTTGGAAATTTCGTTTCTACCATCATCGAATGACTTTAGGCAATATAAAATTCATAGACAGCACTGTTCTCTCTAAACATTTCTGACAATTAAAGAATGGTTGTAATACACCAATTATAATGTGGGATATTGTAGCAAGAGAAAATCTTATAAATGGGAAAGGCGATAGATGTAATTTATGTCTTGCTGAAAAATTAGTTATCTTAAATCACTTAAATAACCCGAGCTTATTAAACAAGAGAAATGAATTGATGGTTATATGTAGGCATAAAAATAAATATCTGTTAAAATGCGTTGATCCAGATTAATTTTTAAGTAAATTATGTTTCCTTTTTAAAAATAACACCCCCCCACAAAAAACAAAAAGAACAAAAAACAAAATAAAACAAAAAAAAAAACCAGTAATATCTGTATCTCGACTCCAAATAATTTATCTGAAAGAAAGCTAATTCTTTGAAATAATTCATCTGGAAGACAAACCTCGCATTTTTCTATTTTCTGTTTTTGTTTTTTAATAGGAGTAGATAGCTTCTCCTATCATCCGGTCCATACTCTTCCACCTTCTCCTGAACAGGAGTCGAGGCTCGTCCCTTCTTTCCTGTTTAGGAAGGGGGTCCCGGGTCCTTTCATTTTCTCAGGCCTTAATAGTGGTGCTGCCAGGAATTTCTTGTGATGTGCGTGAATGGTGGCAACGTCTCTTCGTACTGAGGGTACCAGGTTGGCAGTTTTCTGGTTGCTGTTCCCGACTGGTAGTTAAGAGCCCGAACTGTTACGTAGCACCATGAGAGGCTGCTCTGATCAACAGTTGTATAATATCGGGATTCTTGCAGCATCATGTTGCATGGAAGGGTGTTCCTGCAAGCACACCCGGTGGAAAACCCCGAGGCCACACTATGCAGCAGACTGCGAGAGTTTCCTTCTCCGCATGTTGCATTAGACAACCGACTACTACTACTACTACTACTATTACTACTACTACTACTACTACTACCCTAGACCTTTTTCTTGCCAATGTAACCAACATTTGCTGTATTTGTACTAATTTTTGAAGTGTGATAATATTGTTTCTCTTCGAAAATGCTCTGGACATCCTAGCACTGTGCAGAACTAACCTTAATTTTTCAATCCCTCCGCCTCTGATTTCTCGATTCCCGCCTACCTTCCTCTCCTTAGAAAGGACTCTAAAGTCCACATGCATGGCCTGAGAGTTTATGTCCGCGAACATCTTCCGCTCGCTAGGGAACACTCTCTTGAATCTCATTCGCACATGTGTGTCCATCTGTCCACTTAACTCAGCTATCTCTTCGTTCTCTATAGTTCCCCTTCCTCTCAAGACAGTTGCGTGTTAGATAATATTTCTTATAATATAGATAAAGCCGTCTCCCTACACACGTTTGCAAAAATATTTGTGTTTGGTGACTTTAATGCCTACAATACCAGGTGGTTTAAACACAGTGTAACTGACCTCGTTGGCATCCCAACCCTTAAATTTTCAATCACTCAGTCTCTCACGCAAGTGGTTGATTGCCCAACGCGTTTTCCCAATAATCCTAATGGAAACGCTTCTCTTCCCGATCTCTTTTTTACCTCTATCTCTGACTCTTGTACTACATTGCCCTCTCGACAACTCTGATCACGCGGTAGTGTCTGTAAACATCTGTTTACCCACCAGCCAAGAATCCCCTACCAACAGAATATCTTTCTGTTATAAACGTGCAGATTGGGACTCTTTCCGTGATTTCCTTCGTGACGACTCTTGGAATTAAGTTTTTAATCATCCCGTTCAAAAATGAGCGTCTGAGGTCTACTTTTGGGTGAAAGCTGGCACCGATGCTTTGATTCCAGCAAGAAATTATCATGTTAAACCGCTTTCATCTCCTTGGCTCTGATCTGCATGTTCGGACGCTATCGTCCACACGAATCACTTCTTCCGGCTCTACCAGAGCCACAGGTCTGATTGCAACGTGTCCTTTGATGAAGCAAAATTACTGTTTGCTGATAGAATGAAAGAAATTATAGCATCTCGCAAGTTCGATACTAGAGATTATAGGCGGCTCTGCAAGAGTATGTTGAACAGCAACAAACCCTCGATCCTTCCTCTATTCTATCAATTTGAAGTCCAAAAATCTACAGCAGATAAGGTCTAATGTTTTGCTCGGAAATTCTCATCCAACTCAGCACTCGAATCATCTGGTATACCCACACCTAGTCCTCCCCACTAGAACTGAGGCTCCACTGAGTGATATGCGCATAAACCCGTCACTGGTCTCGGACATCATTTCTAAATTAGACTCCCATAAAGCAAGTGGAGGTGACGGTATACCAGTTGTCGTCCTAAAGAAATGTGATCCCGAACTGGCTCTAGTTTTCTCCAAACTACAACTATTGCTTCGCTGCTTCCTGCTTTCAAGCTTGTTGGAAGTCCTCCTCTGTAGTCCCTGTTTTTAAGAAATCTGGAGAAACTTCTGACCCCACTAATTATCGCCTGATTAGCCTCATACCGCTTTTTGCATAGTATTCGAGTCTTTAATCAATGCTGAAGTGGTTAAGCAATTTACCTCTTAAGACCTATTCTCTGGCAAGCAATATGGATTCCGTTTTGCCCGGTCTATCGCAGACAGGCTTACGACAATAACTGAATATGTATATCAAGCTCTTGATAATAACGGCGAAGCTCGAGCTATGGCTCTAGATATCTCAAAGGTGTTTGACAGGGTTCGGCACACTGTTATTCCACGTAAGATTCAGGGCTACGGTATTACAACACGATTGTTTGATTTAATCCTAGGTTTCCTATCAAATCGTGAAATGAAGGTCGTCCTAAACGGATTCGCTTCCAGATCCTTTTATACGAACGCGGGTGTCCATTAAGGTTATATCCTGGGTCCTAGACTGTTTCTGGTCTACATCAATGATCTTTGCGGATGACACTGCCATTTACTCCTCTCATCAACAGTAAATCTGTCAGTGGTGACAAAATTAACCTGTACTCGTAAAGGACCCCCAATAAGTGGTTAACTGGGACAGGAAATGGTTTCTAAATGTTAATGTCTCCAAAAGTAAACTGCGCTCATTTAAATGCCATAGAGAAACTTCCCTTCCCGCCATCAGCATGGCTGATACTCGACTCCAGGAAAGTGTCTCACCGAGCCATCATGGCTTCACATTTTCGACTGACTTGAAGTGGAATAATTACATTGAATCAATATTTGCATCTACCACAAGGAAAGTTGGTTCACTGTATCATGTCAGAAGGTTTTTCTCGTCAGAGTCCATCTTACACATCTAAAAATCTACCCTTCATCTGTGCATTGAATACTGTTGCCATATCTGGTCTGCTGTCCTTGCTGTTCATCTCGAGGTTCTCAACAAAATCCAAAGTAGGATCTGCAATGTAATTGATCCAGATTTGGCATCTTCACTTGATGTGATGTGACTTCCCTCTGTCTTTTCTACAAATAATTTCATAGCAACTGATCTGACGAGCTTTTCTCTCTAGTGCCCCGACCACATGAATTTAAGCGTGCTACTAGATTAGCATCTAGGTCCCACCACTTTACTGCAGAAATATGTAACCGCCACTTCTTCTCCAACAGTTTCTTTTCTTGTACTTACCACCAGTGTAACTCCCTTCCCCTTACTTGCTTTCCTGAAAACTACAATCTTCAAAAATTTAAATACAACGTCAATCACCTGTTATCTTGAACCCCGTTCATCTTTTATCCTTTCCTCAATCCCCTTATATTCACTCTTTTCTCTCACTTTCATTCTCTGCATACTAATGGCACTCCCGCCTTTTTTTTGGGTGAAATGCTTAATATATATATATATATATATATATATATATATATATATATATATGTGTGTGTGTGTGTGTGTGTATTTCATTAAATAATATAAGTGTTGTCTAGTTATTTTATGTAAATTCTTTTCATAACGTCTGATAAGCTTAATAACATTATCATTAAACAAAGAAAGAAAATCACAATATTGATCCATATTTTTAATCCAATCTAAGCTTTCGGCTTACATAAACCATTATCAAAAATGACAATTACTGTACAATATATTAAGCAATATACGAACAAGACAGTGATGATAGTCTGTTACTGTTTACATGGATGATTTCCAAGCAACGATAAACACGTGCATAAAAGACGCTGGAAGCGAAAATCGCACCGCAGTTCATGACGTCACACATGACCACTCGAGAGTGAATTCGAGAAGTATTAAGTATGGGAAGCCGTTGGTATAAGCCAATATATATATATCTATCTAATCCATTTTTAGAATTATATACCTGATTTTCTCCCATAAATAAATATGCTGTTGCGCTATCTTAACATTAGGTTATACTTATCAATATTTCAATTATAAATCGATCAGCTTTCAATCCGTACCTAACGCTTGGTTCGTGCCAACGGTGAAGAGCAAAATGTATATTTATTTGTGTATATATATATGTGTGTGTGTATGTGTGCACACACACATATATATATATATATATATATATATATATATATATATAATAGGTTAAAATATAGTTTTAAGGTATGCAATATTTATGGCTAAAAATGTTCAGTATCAGATAAATCTTGTGTAAATATAATAGTGGATACTGTAATCAATACCGAATGGCAACAGTCTGTTTCATGGTTGAAAGCGATGGTTGCGTTGAAGCATGAAACAGATTGTGATTTGATCAGGAACGCAGTTCCTAATTAAACCACATTCATGAATAAGTATATTGGACATACCTCTACGTACCTATGAAGAAGACTAACGTTACAACTCTGACCGTAGCTCAATTAGGACTCTTTTAAATACACACACACCAACATACTAAACTCCATCCGCAACATTCTTGTAGAAAATACAAGTATAATAGCCACATCCACATGTAAAACAAAGACTAAAAATAATGGAAGTAGTAATAATAAAAAAGAAAAAAAGCCGACACTCAATAACATCAACTATGAACACGGCCACAATTTACTGACCGTGTTTGTAAAATAAAAAAAAATTTCATCACTCTAGAAACACATATAAAAATCTACACATTCAGTTAAAATAAAAGAAACATAGGTACCTCCACCTTTGGCATAAATTTTCGATACCTAAGTTTTAAAATTCTTGCAAAAATCAAATAAATGTCGCATTTTAATGAAACTTTCAGGACCTATTCACAAATGAATGAAATTATATTTGAAATTTTTTTTTAGAAAATCTTGTTAAAAAGAGATTTTTTTTTTAACATGTTTCCACCCACTTACATATTTTCATGAAATTTCGAGAAATTAAATCGTCAAGCGCGGGATTTGTTTTATTAGTTATAAACAGGACTCTTTGTAGAAAGTAAATCACCAGTTTTTTTTTTGTAAAACAGTACCTCATATCATAGAAAATCTGCTCTGAATTATAAAAAATAATGTAAAAAACTATGACATTAATTAATTAAAAAAGCTCTCACCTGTTTTTATAAATACGTTATACTAAGGACCGTATTTTGTGAAGAAATAAATTTTTTTCGATGAATAATGTATTTTTTACAAATTTAAAAAATTTTTTCATTAACTTCTTAATACTTCAAAAATCATTTAAAATTCTTTATTGCTTTCAAGCACGTAATGCAATGATAACGTTAATGAAAAAGTAAATTTACGAATCGAAATTTGAAAAGCACATAACAGTCGTTTGACCCCAAATATTTTTAAAATAATTTAAAAAAAAAATTTATTGAAAAAAAACGTTCATAATTTCTACGTATGGAAATGTATACATAACATAATCCTTAAAAAATTTTAAACAATCTAATTAATAAAAAACTTTAAATAATTACCTAATTAAGACAGTATGAAATAAAAAATAGATATTACATAATTGCTGAATAAAAATGTTAATATTTAAAAAGTACTAGTTAAAAACGAAAAACCGCGTTCGCTTACTTTGCAAAAATTGTCAATTTTGACCATCCATAGTAATCTGTCATCACCTCGTCACAATAGAACGTTTTTTAATCGTGATATGCTGCTTTTTTATGTGACCTAATGGAGGAACCTAAAGAAACATCCTTGATAATGGATAATAGAATAGCCGAAATCGCCCGAATATATAGAATATTGGGACTTTATGTCCACAAAAGCATAACATGTAAACACAAGAACAACTAAATAAAAAAGTTTAATCACAGTACCCTGTCTGTTGTATTCAATGAAACACATATAAAAGAAGGATTGCTGCGCAAATACACAATACATATATATATATATATATATATATATATATATATATATATATATATATATATATATATATGCGTGTATGTGTCTGTGTGTGCCTGTGTGTGTGTTTGTATGTGTATAAGTTGTCAACATCAATCGAAGTGTGACATCAAACAGGTGGACCGAAATAGAATTAGCTTCCTGATAAAGGCAGTGGATGACATCCAACCCACGCTAGTCCTCCTCATATTATGCAAGTCGATAAGAACTGACTGATGCACTGCGTATAGAAAGACCCAGCCTCGAGCAGATATTTACTGGTCGCAAATAAATTATGCCCTGCCAATATGCGCGGTTTCGTTTCCGACTATTTCAATTACCCGTCGTCAAATTCAGAAATAAACAATTTTTATATTTTACTTAATATGGCTTCCAATATCCAAGGATAGTGATGCCCGCAATTCGGATATACCAAACAAAATCTGTATATTGTTTCTTTTAAGAGAAAAGTTGAACTTTCTTGATTTCATAATGAGAGAAAAGAAAAGTCGGCATTGTTCGAAGATGTATATTAAGAAGTGATCTCTCCGATGTTCTATTTTATTATTAGTGTTGTTAATATCTTATTATGCCAAATAAAATTTACGGTAACAACGAATCTTCTATCCTTCACATATTTTAATTCCAGCATTCAATAATTGTTCTATCTTATTATAGTGTTGTTAATATCTTATTGTACTAATAAAATTTACGGTAAGAACGAATCTTCTGTCCTTCACATATTTTTATTCGAGCATTCAATAATTGTTCTATTTTATTATTAGTGTTGTTAATATCTTATTGTGCCTAATACAATTCACGGTAAGAACGAATCTTCTATCCATAACATATTTATATTCCAGCATTCAGGAATTGTTCTATTTTATTATTAGTACTGTTTATATCTTATTCCGCGAAACAAAATTTACGGTAAGAAGGAATCTTCTAACCTTCACATATTTTTATTCCAGCATTCAATAATTGTTCTATTTTATTATAGTGCTGTTAATATCTTATTGTGCCTAATAAAATTTACGGTAAGAAGGAATCTTCTATGCTTCACATATTTATATTCCAGCATTGAATAATTGTTCTATTTTATTATTAGTGTTGTTAATATCTTATTGTGCCTAATAAGATTTACGGTAAGGACGAATCTTCTATCCTTCATATATTTTTATTCCAGCATTCAATAATTGTTCTATTTTATTATGAGTGATGTTAATATCTCATTGTGCCTAATAAAATTAAAGGTAACAACGAATCTTCTATCCTTCACATATTTTTATTCCAGCATTCAATAATTGTTCTATTTTAATATTACTGTTGTTAATATCTTATTGTTCCTAATAAAATTTACGGTAAGAACGAATCTTCTATCCTTCAAATATTTTAATTCCAGCATTCAATAATTTTTCTAATAATTAGTGTTGTTAATATCTTATTGTGCCTAATACAACTTACGGTAAGAACGAATGTTCTATCCATAACATATTTATATTCCAGCATTCAATAATTGTTCTATTTTATTATTAGTGTTGTTAATATCTTATTGCACCTAATAAAATTTGCGGTAAGAAGGAATCTTCTATGCTTCACATATTTTTATTCCAGCATTGAATAATTGTTCTATTTTATTATTAGTGATGTTAATATCTTATTGTGCCTAATAAGATTTACGGTAAGGACGAATCTTCTATCCTTCATATATTTTTATTCCAGCATTCAATAATTGTTCTATTTTATTATTAGTGATGTTAATATCTCATTGTGCCTAATAAAATTAAAGGTAACAACGAATCTTCTATCCTTCACATACTTTTATTCCAGCATTCAATAAGTGTTCTATTTTATTATTAGTGTTGTTAATATCTTATTGTGCCTAATAACATTTAAGGTAAGAAGGAATCTTCTATCCTTCACATATTTTTATTCCAGCATTCAATAATTGTTCTATTTTATTATTAGTGTTGTTAATATCTTATTGTGCCTAATAAAATTTACGGTAAGAACGAATATTTTCTCCTTCACAAATTTTTATTCCACCTTTCAATAATTGTTCTATTTTATTATTAGTGTTGTTAATATCTTATTGTGCCTAATAGAATTTACGGTAAGAACGAATCTTCTATCGTTAACATATTTCTATTCCAGCATTCAATAATTGTTCTTTTTCATTATTAGTGTTATTAATATCTTATTGTGTCTAATAAAAATTACGATAAGAACGAATCTTCTATCCTTCACATATGTTTATTGCAACATTCAATAATTGTTCTATTTTATTATTAGTGTTGTTAATATCTTATTGTGCCTAATAAAATCTACGGTAAGAACGCATCTTCTATCCTTCACATATTTTTATTCCAGCATTCAATAATTGTTTCATTTTTTTTATTAGTGCTATTAATAACTTATTGTGCCTAATACAATTTACGGTAAGAACGAATCTTCTATCCTTCACATATTTTTATTCCATCATTCAATCATTGTTCTATTATATTATTAGTGTTGTTAATATCTTATTGTGCCTAATACAATTTATGGTAAGAACGAATCTTCTATCCTTCATATATTTTTATTCCAGCATTCAATAATTGTTCTATTTTAATATTACTGTTGTTAATATCTTATTGTTCCTAATAAAATTTACGGTAAGAACGAATCTTCTATCCTTCATATATTTTTTATTCCAGCATTCAATAATTTTTCTATTTTATTATTAGTGTTGTTAATATCTTATTGTGCCTAATACAATTTACGGTAAGAACGAATCTTCTATCCTTCATATATTTTTATTCCAGCATTCAATAATTGTTCTATTTTATTATTAGTGTTGTTAATATCTTATTGTGCCTAATACAATTTACGGTAAGAACGAATCTTCTATCCTTGATATATTTTTATTCCAGCATTCAATAATTGTTCTATTTTATTATTAGTGTTGTTAATATCTTATTGTGCCTGATACAATTTACGGTAAGAACGAATCTTCTATCCTTCATATATTTTTATTCCAGCATTCAATAATTATTCTATTTTATTATTAGTGTTGTTAATATCTTATTGTGCCTAATACAATTTACGGTAAGAACGAATCTTCTATCCTTCATATATTTTTATTCCAGCATTCAATAATTGTTCTATTTTATTATTAGTGTTGTTAATATCTTATTGTGCCTAATACAATTTACGGTAAGAACGAATCTTCTATCCTTCATATATTTTTATTCCAGCATTCAATAATTGTTCTATTTTATTATTAGTGTTGTTAATATCTTATTGTGCCTAATACAATTTACGGTAAGAACGAATCTTCTATCCTTGATATATTTTTATTCCAGCATTCAATAATTGTTCTATTTTATTATTAGTGTTGTTAATATCTTATTGTGCCTAATACAATTTACGGTGAGAACGAATCTTCTATCCTTCATATATTTTTATTCCAGCATTCAATAATTGTTCTATTTTATTATTAGTGTTGTTAATATCTTATTGTGCCTAATACAATTTACGGTAAGAACGAATCTTCTATACTTGATATATTTTTATTCCAGCATTCAATAATTGTTCTATTTTATTATTAGTGTTGTTAATATCTTATTGTGCCTAATACAATTTACGGTAAGAACGAATCTTCTATCCTTCATATATTTTTATTCCAGCATTCAATAATTGTTCTATTTTATTATTAGTGTTGTTAATATCTTATTGTGCCTAATACAATTTACGGTAAGAACGAATCTTCTATCCTTCATATATTTTTATTCCAGCATTCAATAATTGTTCTATTTTATTATTAGTGTTGTTAATATCTTATTGTGACTAATACAATTTACGGTAAGAACGAATCTTCTATCCTTCATATATTTTTATTCCAGCATTCAATAATTGTTCTATTTTATTATTAGTGTTGTTAATATCTTATTGTGCCTAATACAATTTACGGTAAGAACGAATCTTCTATCCTTGATATATTTTTATTCCAGCATTCAATAATTGTTCTATTTTATTATTAGTGTTGTTAATATCTTATTGTGCCTAATACAATTTACGGTGAGAACGAATCTTCTATCCTTCATATATTTTTATTCCAGCATTCAATAATTGTTCTATTTTATTATTAGTGTTGTTAATATCTTATTGTGCCTAATACAATTTACAGTAAGAACGAATCTTCTATCCTTCATATATTTTTATTCCAGCATTCAATAATTGTTCTATTTTATTATTAGTGTTGTTAATATCTTATTGTGCCTAATACAATTTATGGTAAGAACGAATCTTCTATCCTTCACATATTTTTATTCCAGCATTCAATAATTGTTCTATTTTAATATTACTGTTGTTAATATCTTATTGTTCCTAATAAAATTTACGGTAAGAACGAATCTTCTATCCTTCATATATTTTTTATTCCAGCATTCAATAATTTTTCTATTTTATTATTAGTGTTGTTAATATCTTATTGTGCCTAATACAATTTACGGTAAGAACGAATCTTCTATCCTTCATATATTTTTATTCCAGCATTCAATAATTGTTCTATTTTATTATTAGTGTTGTTAATATCTTATTGTGCCTAATACAATTTACGTTAAGAACGAATCTTCTATACTTGATATATTTTTATTCCAGCATTCAATAATTATTCTATTTTATTATTAGTGTTGTTAATATCTTATTGTGCCTGATACAATTTACGGTAAGAACGAATCTTCTATCCTTCATATATTTTTATTCCAGCATTCAATAATTGTTCTATTTTATTATTAGTGTTGTTAATATCTTATTGTGCCTAATACAATTTACGGTAAGAACGAATCTTCTATCCTTCATATATTTTTATTCCAGCATTCAATAATTGTTCTATTTTATTATTAGTGTTGTTAATATCTTATTGTGCCTAATACAATTTACGGTAAGAACGAATCTTCTATCCTTCATATATTTTTATTCCAGCATTCAATAATTGTTCTATTTTATTATTAGTGTTGTTAATATCTTATTGTGCCTAATACAATTTACGGTAAGAACGAATCTTCTATCCTTCATATATTTTTATTCCAGCATTCAATAATTGTTCTATTTTATTATTAGTGTTGTTAATATCTTATTGTGCCTAATACAATTTACGGTAAGAACGAATCTTCTATCCTTCATATATTTTTATTCCAGCATTCAATAATTGTTCTATTTTAATATTACTGTTGTTAATATCTTATTGTTCCTAATAAAATTTACGGTAAGAACGAATCTTCTATCCTTCATATATTTTTTATTCCAGCATTCAATAATTTTTCTATTTTATTATTAGTGTTGTTAATATCTTATTGTGCCTAATACAATTTACGGTAAGAACGAATCTTCTATCCTTCATATATTTTTATTCCAGCATTCAATAATTGTTCTATTTTATTATTAGTGTTGTTAATATCTTATTGTGCCTAATACAATTTACGTTAAGAACGAATCTTCTATACTTGATATATTTTTATTCCAGCATTCAATAATTATTCTATTTTATTATTAGTGTTGTTAATATCTTATTGTGCCTGATACAATTTACGGTAAGAACGAATCTTCTATCCTTCATATATTTTTATTCCAGCATTCAATAATTGTTCTATTTTATTATTAGTGTTGTTAATATCTTATTGTGCCTAATACAATTTACGGTAAGAACGAATCTTCTATCCTTCATATATTTTTATTCCAGCATTCAATAATTGTTCTATTTTATTATTAGTGTTGTTAATATCTTATTGTGCCTAATACAATTTACGGTAAGAACGAATCTTCTATCCTTCATATATTTTTATTCCAGCATTCAATAATTATTCTATTTTATTATTAGTGTTGTTAATATCTTATTGTGCCTAATACAATTTACGGTAAGAACGAATCTTCTATCCTTCATATATTTTTATTCCAGCATTCAATAATTGTTCTATTTTATTATTAGTGTTGTTAATATCTTATTGTGCCTAATACAATTTACGGTAAGAACGAATCTTCTATCCTTCATATATTTTTATTCCAGCATTCAATAATTGTTCTATTTTATTATTAGTGTTGTTAATATCTTATTGTGCCTAATACAATTTACGGTAAGAACGAATCTTCTATCCTTCATATATTTTTATTCCAGCATTCAATAATTGTTCTATTTTATTATTAGTGTTGTTAATATCTTATTGTGCCTAATACAATTTACGGTAAGAACGAATCTTCTATCCTTGATATATTTTTATTCCAGCATTCAATAATTGTTCTATTTTATTATTAGTGTTGTTAATATCTTATTGTGCCTAATACAATTTACGGTGAGAACGAATCTTCTATCCTTCATATATTTTTATTCCAGCATTCAATAATTGTTCTATTTTATTATTAGTGTTGTTAATATCTTATTGTGCCTACTACAATTTACGGTAAGAACGAATCTTCTATCCTTCATATATTTTTATTCCAGCATTCAATAATTGTTCTATTTTATTATTAGTGTTGTTAATATCTTATTGTGCCTAATACAATTTACGGTAAGAACGAATCTTCTATCCTTGATATATTTATATTCCAGCATTCAATAATTGTTCTATTTTATTATTAGTGTTGTTAATATCTTATTGTGCCTGATACAATTTACGGTAAGAACGAATCTTCTATCCTTCATATATTTTTATTCCAGCATTCAATAATTGTTCTATTTTATTATTAGTGTTGTTAATATCTTATTGTGCCTAATACAATTTACGGTGAGAACGAATCTTCTATCCTTCATATATTTTTATTCCAGCATTCAATAATTGTTCTATTTTATTATTAGTGTTGTTAATATCTTATTGTGCCTAATACAATTTACGGTGAGAACGAATCTTCTATCCTTCATATATTTTTATTCCAGCATTCAATAATTGTTCTATTTTATTATTAGTGTTGTTAATATCTTATTGTGCCTAATACAATTTACGGTGAGAACGAATCTTCTATCCTTCATATATTTTTATTCCAGCATTCAATAATTGTTCTATTTTATTATTAGTGTTGTTAATATCTTATTGTGCCTAATACAATTTACGGTGAGAACGAATCTTCTATCCTTCATATATTTTTATTCCAGCATTCAATAATTGTTCTATTTTATTATTAGTGTTGTTAATATCTTATTGTGCCTAATACAATTTACGGTGAGAACGAATCTTCTATCCTTCATATATTTTTATTCCAGCATTCAATAATTGTTCTATTTTATTATTAGTGTTGTTAATATGTTATTGTGCCTAATACAATTTACGGTGAGAACGAATCTTCTATCCTTCATATATTTTTATTCCAGCATTCAATAATTGTTCTATTTTATTATTAGTGTTGTTAATATCTTATTGTGCCTACTACAATTTACGGTAAGAACGAATCTTCTAACCTTGATATATTTTTATTCCAGCATTCAATAATTGTTCTATTTTATTATTAGTGTTGTTAATATCTTATTGTGCCTAATACAATTTACGGTGAGAACGAATCTTCTATCCTTCATATATTTTTATTCCAGCATTCAATAATTGTTCTATTTTATTATTAGTGTTGTTAATATCTTATTGTGCCTACTACAATTTACGGTAAGAACGAATCTTCTATCCTTCATATATTTTTATTCCAGCATTCAATAATTGTTCTATTTTATTATTAGTGTTGTTAATATCTTATTGTGCCTAATACAATTTACGGTAAGAACGAATCTTCTATCCTTGATATATTTATATTCCAGCATTCAATAATTGTTCTATTTTATTATTAGTGTTGTTAATATCTTATTGTGCCTGATACAATTTACGGTAAGAACGAATCTTCTATCCTTCATATATTTTTATTCCAGCATTCAATAATTGTTCTATTTTATTATTAGTGTTGTTAATATCTTATTGTGCCTAATACAATTTACGGTGAGAACGAATCTTCTATCCTTCATATATTTTTATTCCAGCATTCAATAATTGTTCTATTTTATTATTAGTGTTGTTAATATCTTATTGTGCCTAATACAATTTACGGTGAGAACGAATCTTCTATCCTTCATATATTTTTATTCCAGCATTCAATAATTGTTCTATTTTATTATTAGTGTTGTTAATATCTTATTGTGCCTAATACAATTTACGGTGAGAACGAATCTTCTATCCTTCATATATTTTTATTCCAGCATTCAATAATTGTTCTATTTTATTATTAGTGTTGTTAATATCTTATTGTGCCTAATACAATTTACGGTGAGAACGAATCTTCTATCCTTCATATATTTTTATTCCAGCATTCAATAATTGTTCTATTTTATTATTAGTGTTGTTAATATCTTATTGTGCCTAATACAATTTACGGTGAGAACGAATCTTCTATCCTTCATATATTTTTATTCCAGCATTCAATAATTGTTCTATTTTATTATTAGTGTTGTTAATATGTTATTGTGCCTAATACAATTTACGGTGAGAACGAATCTTCTATCCTTCATATATTTTTATTCCAGCATTCAATAATTGTTCTATTTTATTATTAGTGTTGTTAATATCTTATTGTGCCTACTACAATTTACGGTAAGAACGAATCTTCTAACCTTGATATATTTTTATTCCAGCATTCAATAATTGTTCTATTTTATTATTAGTGTTGTTAATATCTTATTGTGCCTAATACAATTTACGGTGAGAACGAATCTTCTATCCTTCATATATTTTTATTCCAGCATTCAATAATTGTTCTATTTTATTATTAGTGTTGTTAATATCTTATTGTGCCTAATACAATTTACGGTGAGAACGAATCTTCTATCCTTCATATATTTTTATTCCAGCATTCAATAATTGTTCTATTTTATTATTAGTGTTGTTAATATCTTATTGTGCCTAATACAATTTACGGTGAGAACGAATCTTCTATCCTTCATATATTTTTATTCCAGCATTCAATAATTGTTCTATTTTATTATTAGTGTTGTTAATATCTTATTGTGCCTAATACAATTTACGGTAAGAACGAATCTTCTATCCTTGATATATTTTTATTCCAGCATTCAATAATTGTTCTATTTTATTATTAGTGTTGTTAATATCTTATTGTGCCTAATACAATTTACGGTGAGAACGAATCTTCTATCCTTCATATATTTTTATTCCAGCATTCAATAATTGTTCTATTTTATTATTAGTGTTGTTAATATCTTATTGTGCCTAATACAATTTACGGTGAGAACGAATCTTCTATCCTTCATATATTTTTATTCCAGCATTCAATAATTGTTCTATTTTATTATTAGTGTTGTTAATATCTTATTGTGCCTAATACAATTTACGGTGAGAACGAATCTTCTATCCTTCATATATTTTTATTCCAGCATTCAATAATTGTTCTATTTTATTATTAGTGTTGTTAATATCTTATTGTGCCTAATACAATTTACGGTGAGAACGAATCTTCTATCCTTCATATATTTTTATTCCAGCATTCAATAATTGTTCTATTTTATTATTAGTGTTGTTAATATCTTATTGTGCCTAATACAATTTACGGTGAGAACGAATCTTCTATCCTTCATATATTTTTATTCCAGCATTCAATAATTGTTCTATTTTATTATTAGTGTTGTTAATATCTTATTGTGCCTAATACAATTTACTGTAAGAACGAATCTTCTATCCTTGATATATTTTTATTCCAGCATTCAATAATTGTTCTATTTTATTATTAGTGTTGTTAATATCTTATTGTGCCTAATACAATTTACGGTAAGAACGAATCTTCTATCCTTCATATATTTTTATTCCAGCATTCAATAATTGTTCTATTTTATTATTAGTGTTGTTAATATCTTATTGTGCCTAATACAATTTACGGTGAGAACGAATCTTCTATCCTTCATATATTTTTATTCCAGCATTCAATAATTGTTCTATTTTATTATTAGTGTTGTTAATATCTTATTGTGCCTAATACAATTTACGGTAAGAACGAATCTTCTATCCTTCATATATTTTTATTCCAGCATTCAATAATTGTTCTATTTTATTATTAGTGTTGTTAATATCTTATTGTGCCTAATACAATTTACGGTAAGAACGAATCTTCTATCCTTCATATATTTTTATTCCAGCATTCAATAATTGTTCTATTTTATTATTAGTTAGTGTTGTTAATCTTTTATATACTGTATGAACGAATCTTTTATCCGCCATATAACTTTTTTCGCAGTATATTGTTAGAATTGTTCTGTTTTATTATTAGTTATTTGTGCTATACTCTCATTGTGTCTAATATGATCTATGTTAAGAGCAAATCCTCTCTTTATCATATAACTTCTATCTATCTATCTATCTATCTATCTATCTATCTATCTATCTATCTATACTGTCTGTTCATATCTATCTATCTATTGCATACGGATAGAGAAGTCCCTTTTATCAGCAATCTTTCGGTCAACTACAGCTATAGACAATCAATTTTTTACTTGGTGGAAGATTCGTGGTGCTGAAAATTTGAGTATGTCAAAGAGAATTCGAAAATTGCTTCCTTTAATTGAAAAGGTGATCGTTATCAACTTCATAATGAAAGAAAATAAATCATAGGCTGAGGTTGCGAAGTTCTACATTAAAAACGGTTAATTTATTCGTTGTATTACTTGTATTAGAGATAGATTGTTATGTTTATTCTATTTTATTTTTACTTATTTTAAGTCGAATTAATAGAAAAAAATAAATGTTACCCGGAAAAAATGCTACCAACCTTTATTTGGTACGTTGGAACCGCAAAGATTTCTAGATTTTTGATGAAGAAACTCTTCTTTATGCTTGCGGATATTTCTATTGATAGAGCAGATTTTGTGATATTATTTTTTTTATATTGCCACATTTTATATTGTTCTTTAAAATTAATTCACAGCTTTGCTTGTCTAATTTGCCAATAGAAACCTGAAAAATTCTAGAATCATGAAATTAATTTGATTATGACATACTTTATGGTTAACATTCATAACAACTTTAAGAACTTTTCCGTGATTTGAATTCGCAAGCGTTTCTAGTTTCTTTGCCCTGTTTTAGTCAAATTAAAGGAGTGACTAAGACTAGCAACACCTAGTCGAAATATTTCCATGAAATAAATAATTCGTTGGAACTACAAGTTTTTCTTTTAACTAATAACATTCAGCCCAGAAAAGCAAAGAAACCCACACATTCAGGCCCTTGTTGACCATGTTTGCCGTAGTCTCTGAATATGGAATCCAGTGAATATGGAATCCAGTGAAGTCCATAATCTCTTCAATATCAGAGGTTGGCAGTGTAGATTCGGAGGAAGTAGCGGCTGTTAATTCTTTAAGTCTTCGATATCAGGTTGGCAGTGAAGATATCTTGGGAGAAAAAACAAAATGGCTGCCTTTATACACGTCGCATTGAATATTTTGAGCTTTCTGATTGGTTAACCCTTCTATTGGTGAACTATAAAATGAGTCAGCTCATTTTGGCTAGCTCACTAGTACTAAAAACTACTCCAAAATTCCAACACAGTAATCCTTTTCACTAGAAAGTAAACTGTCTTCTGTCGAAAAGTTGTTACTTTTGAGAGTTGTCATTCTGTTGTTAACTACATCGAGTAGCAAGCTGTATATCATTACTGCAATAAATTCTAAAATAAAAATATAAAGAAAAGGCTGACCAGTTGGTATAAAATCAAAGTTTGGATGACTGTGTCAGTCTTGTGGCAGTGGATGCTGTTTACCATAGCTGTCACACATGGTTTTATATGAACAAGGATTTGGCAACTATCAGTAGCTCAAAGCAACATGAACATTCAGAAAATCAACAATGTCTTGCATTTTAAAAAGTCTGAGCTCATGGCATGATGAGCAAACTGAATTATTCCTATGAGATGAGTTACACAAAAAAGGGGATTTAGGAAGAAGGCCCATGTATTTGAGAAAAGGAATAGAGCAAAAATTAATAGAAAATACAAATCTCACTGAAGTAGAAAGGAGAAAAAATTATGATATATTTTCGAGATAGAGCTAATATGATTATGAATAACGCTTGATATGACAACAGAATAAAAGACATACATGATGAAACTAGAGGAATAATTAAAGCTACAACAACAATCTTGAAGTCAGAAATTAAAGAAACAATATTTCGGTCGTTGTGCGCTTCGGCCTTCTTCAGGTGGTTGGGATGTCGAACTTAACCATTTATTTCGCTCACTGGGGTAGACTGTTCTAGTTCCACGCGCCATGTTTAATGGATGTAAGTTATCAGTTATCTCCTGTTAATTTCCTTCTGAAAGTTCTCCACTGCCTTAACCGGGTATTGAACTCACACTCTTTGGGTCCTGTCACTGGATCTAACCAACGCCTTTATCCACTGTGCTATGCGCCCTTATGGAACTAGAACAGTCTACCCCAGTGAGCGAAATAAAGGGTTAAGTTCGACATTCCAATCACCTGAAGAAGGTCGGAGCGTACAACGGCCGAAACGTTGTAATAAATATGGTGACAAAGATGAGGACAATAGTCCGAATAATGTAAATAATGTACATTATGTACATTATTTACATTATTCAGAAATATAACGTCCTGGGTATGACGGTAAACTACATCCGCGTCCTGGGTATGACGGTAAACTACATCCGCGTCCTGGGTATGGCGATAAACTGCATCCAACAGCAAGGTCTCAGATAATGTTTTCAGAAAAATAATGTTGCCAGCTCTAAGTTTTTGAAACAATAATGTTGCCAGCTCTAAGTTTTTGAAATAATAATGTTGCCAGCTATACGTTTTTTTTTGTAAAAGAAATGTTGCCAGCTATACGTTTTTTTTTGTAGAAGGAATAATGTTGCCAGCTATACGTTTTTTGTTCCATACAAAATAGGCATTTAAAATTCATATAAACTGGATTTGGCATTAAATAACCCACAGTGGTTGGTATGCCATAAAACCCAAACAAACAAACAAACAATCAGAAATATAGACAGAGATTCTTGATTGTTTCAGGTAATTGAAGAAAGATAGAATCGATGATCAAAACAGGTAAAAGATCGGAATTTCATTAGACCTATTTCAGAACATACTTTTAATTTTTATGTAATTAACTAAAATTCTCCCAAAAGAAAATAAAAATTAAACTTTGTGCTCTCAAAAAACAAAAACAAAACAACCGGTTATGACATCACTATTACTGTATAAACTATTGACCCTCTCGGCAATGTCTATTTACATGATTATACAAATAGGTTCGCCTATTGTCCGGTTCACCCGACTCCCCAGTTGTTTGAACAGGAATAGTTTTATCCATTGTTTCCTGTTTTTTTAATCATTTCACCCCAAGCAAGGCAATAAAGACGCAATAGGTTACTGAGTGTTAGAGAATAACGGAAAAATAAGGAGAAAAGACAATAAAAGATCCAGATTAACGATTTAAATTTTTAAAGATTAAAAGTTGACTGGGAAACAATAAACCAGAAGAGAGTTCCACAAGCTAGAAGTACGATAGAAGAAACTGTTAGCATAGAACTTACAATTACATTAAGGTTTGGGATTGGGTTTCCGGTTACTTTTAAAGTCTCCTCATTTTACTCCTAGTAGCCCCTTGCGTCTTAGTGACATCATCGCCTTGCTTGGGGTGAACTGATTAAAAAAAAAAAAAAGAAAGAAAAGTAAACCAAGTACAATGAGATATTTATTATTTACCTTTTACAAAGAAATACAGTTGAAAAGCAATATTTTTATTCACGAATTTAGAAATATTTACATAATTATCGAAATATATAAACAACTACAAGCAATATTTGCGATAAAATTTACAGACATTCTGTAATTATAGATAGAGAAAACTTTCCACCCATAGGGAGATACACACTCAGAATATTTAGTGTTTATGGTCTAGCCTAAAAAGAATGTTTGGTTCAGAGGAAGAGATGCTGTCAAACTAATTTAGTGAATATATGTGTCGAGCGCAAATGAAAGCATTGCCCGGATAATGCATTGTTTGAAAATTTACAAGTACAGTTTTTCATCGTTATGTGTTTACTTAAGTTTTGTTGTTCACAGTTTTATTTATAAATTTATAAAATGTTAAATAATATAATAATATTTCATTAAAATTGGTTCACATATTTTTATAATTTTGTCACTATAAAATTATTCTTTTAAATAAGTAATCTAATAAATAAATAGTGTTTAACATCTTTGCTGTCAGTTCTCAATAAAAAAGAAAATGCATAAATCCACTGTCATAAGTAAACGCTTAATGTTAGGTTGCCTTAACGTGCACTAATGGTTACTGATCTAGTTTAAGAGACAATTCTTTCTACTGAGTGCTATAAACATTATTCCAGCACTAGGTCGACTCAGTGTTTATACTTAGGGTGCTTTGTACCTAGCCCAACCATAACTCCCGTTGGGATTAAAATGAAGTATAACGTGCTCAGCTTGTGGAGGCCGTCCGCCCCAGACAGTAGCTTTCATACTAGAGTTGACTAAACTCTGGCACTAGACCTCCCCAAAAGAGACCACGCCAAAAAGCACGAGCAATTTTTTGCCTTGAGTACCATGGAGGCATAGGACACTTACTTTAATTGGATGGCTAATTTTGTTTAACGGTATATCAACACCTCTATAGGTTATTTAAAGCTGAAATCTAAATATATTGTGCGTAATTTTATGCTTTTAACTGTAGATATTTTGAACATAATTTTATACTTTCAGAGTAAACGCATGTATTTTAGATATATATTTTGTAGATTATAAAATGTATTTTACTATAAAAATGTATTTTTGTATTTTTAGAGTTGCATTGATTGTCATTTTGCTATAATAAATAAATCATTTTGTTGCTCATTTTATTATAAAGATGTACTGTTGATTTTTGTTTGGTGGGGTTCACTATTTGCTCACAAACAGGACCCTAACAGGTGCAGCCACCCCGGATCAGAGTGGATCTAGGAACAACAGCAGTTAAGAGGTGGTTCCGCGACCCTCAAAACCACCAATCTCCTGATCAGCCTTGCTGACAGATGTAGTTTTTGGCCATACTCAGGATGAACCCACTTTAAACCTGACACGGTTCTATAGATAACTCAAGTGGGCCAGTGAATAAATTCTAATTATGTTGCCACGGTATAGAGTAATGGTTAGTTTAGGAGAGCATTATACTACTGATACATGAGGTGGATTCATCCTTTTATTCAGTTGGCACATGTAGTGTCGCTGTGGTCACTACTCCCCTCTTGAGGACATTCAAAGAAGAATAGTACAATGGCTTGCCGGTTTCTTTTTCATCGAGGATGTTGAGGTTACCCCGTTCGTCCTCTCAAATGTGGATTTGTTTTTGAAATTATCTTCTTCAAGTCTTTAGCTAAAGAGGCAGGGCCTACATAGCGGTTTGAATTCATTTTCCTTCTCCTAGATTTGTTACCAACTCAGGCTATAGAACCCAGTCTGTTTTAACCATAAGAGGAGAGAAGGATTCATATTTTTCCCAAAGGTATTAGCACGTATGTGAATGTTATGATCTCGGCTCTCTAATTCCTCAATCCGAGCCGCTAACCATTAATCTCACCGTGCCTCGAGTTGGATTAAACTTAGCAAATGCCTGTAATCATCCCACTGAACACATCACTTTTCGGGATCTTCTTGAACTGTAAGTAATTAGAGCATATTCTTCATATCTCGTAAGCCGATGTCGACAAGTTTAATGGCAATTATTATCACTTTTGTTTCATAAGAGCTGGAAAGAGTGTATAAGATGTATATTATCCATGTATCGCAACTGTTAGGTTGGGTCATAAATAATTATTCAATTATTTGCAATGACCTGTTGCTATTTATCAGGCTTCTTTAATACCCTTTGAATAAAATTCCGCGGGTTTTAAACTGAAAAAGAAGGTTTGAATCTGGTTTTCATTTGAGAAAGCATTTTGTAGCGGACGAAAAAGGTAATAATCGTTTGGTGTATAGCCAGGTGAATATAGCGGGTTAGGTTAGAACAGGCTAACTGAATTCGAAACTTTTTTGTGTTATTCATGTTGTTAAGCGGCCTTGGGTTGTCATGGAAAACAACATATTGTTCATGTTGGCCAGTGCACAGAGCTTTTCGATCAAACTTTTATGGACATGTTGCAGATGCTGGACATGTGCATGTAGTGTTTCATTGCCTTTTAAGAATTCTAGATGAATGATATCCCGACGATCGTACAAGACGCACAAATTTAGCTTTCTTTCATAACGATTGGCTTTTAGGGTCTGTTATCCTTGTTAATTCAGAGTTTTATTTTTATTTGTTTTTTTTTTTGCATTGAACATTGTCGTATGTTAGTGTACTCCAAATTTATTCGTAGTCACCACGTATGATTACTTGGTTGGATGGTATATTATTATTCATTACAAATTGTTGCCAAAAACGGAAATTTCTTATGACTAAGTCTAAAATTAGGTAAAAATTTCGACAAATAATCTTAACTGATATTGTTTGCTGGTACAAGTCAGCAAACGGCCAATTGAACGAAGAATGAAATTAGTCAACCGAGTTAAAAATCCGGCTGGGGCAGTTTGCATAAATTTCGCACTAATGCACGGTGGAGTAATGGACAGCGGCTCGGATTGAGGAATCGGAGAGCCGAGTTCGAATTCCAGTCGAATCCATTACATTCAGTTACGTGCTAATATCCTTGAGAAAAGTATGAATAGTAGAACAAACCGGATTCTATAGCCTTGGGTGGCAACTGGTCTAGGAGAAGGACAATTTTGAATTCAAAACCTGATTCTCCAGGTTGGGGTTGTGCAGTAGGCTAACAACCTACTCACTTAAAAAATGTCTTGTTATAGAAACAGCAACGGTATCTTGCGGCTCTTTGTTCACCAGGGAATTTAAAGGCATAACACACATACATATATATATATATATATATATATATACATATATATATATATATATATATATATATATATATATATATATATATATATATATATATATATATATATACTAGTAGCGTTGCCCGTGCTTGATTAAAAAATCGTACGACTCATAGAGCAATCGCTATCACTTGACTTAAAATATTTTTACCCTTCCTTGCCTTTAAAGGAGTGCCCTTTGCGGTGCTGACGTTACTACGATTAAAGCAATAGTCGAATATGTCATTTGTGGCTCAAAGTCAGAACTGGTAGCAGGGATAAAAAAGCCGAATTTCAATGGCCCTGCACACATTCCAAAATTTGAGGTCAAATGTTTTCTTCCACTCCACTGCATACACTGACCTGTTTCTTCCCGCGCATAGCGTCACCTTAATTAATCTGCGTTTAGGAAATACCCAACCGGAAAAAACATTTTTAAGGGTTGAACGATTGTCGATTTGCACTCTGGTTTGGGGGCGCTCAGAGTTGAAATTTCACATGGTGACTCCCAATGGCCTCCTCATAAATCCGGTCGGTTTTCGCTAAAAACTGACATGCGATTCAGGTGCAATCTGAGCGTATCGGTTTTTGGGTTATATCGATTTTCAGCACTGTTTAGGGGTCAGTGGCCATGAAACTTCTGGATAACATTTCTAATGATAGACTCTAAGAGGGTGTCAAATTTGGTTGAAATGCGATCATTCCTTCTGTAAGCAGATTTTTTCGATTATCGATTTTTTTGGAACCTGAGTCCGAACTCAAAAATCGGCCTCCGACATGTCCTTACGGCAGCCATTTGCAAACTTGTGGTGAAAACCGCATCGAAATCGGGTGAGAAATGGGGCCTGGGCGAGGTAACAACGCCCACGACAGACACACAGACAGACAGCAAGAGAAATATAGATAGTAGATAATGCCCTTGGAAAAGAATGAATCCCCTTTTTCTCAAACTATCAATAGTTGGAAGTTTTTAACCATTTTGCGTCAGCCTGGTTCAGCAAAAGTTCACAACTCCAACGAATAATGATTGGGTATAAATGGATCAGTTGAGAAATAGAAACAAAACCATTGCCCCATGTTGTCCTGCGGAATGGAAAACGATATTTTTTGATATTTCTTCTTCCGGCTCTGAACTATTTGTGCTGGCTTTTCATTTCATCTCAAGGAATCTGAATGTTAAAATCAGAGATTATTCAATCATTAAATTTGGTTCACGTGAGAACATTTTATTACGTTGTTAAAAATATCTATTTGCACAAAAACGCTGTTAATTCTCACATTCAACGTTCATTTAATTTGAGGAGGTTTACCGAGTCGTTTTTTTATAGATCGGATGCACTATGATTTTTGTCAATAACTCAATATTTAGGTTGTCTTTCTGTAGTCTTCTCTTCCGTTAAAAAAAAAAGGCAAAGAAACTCGTTTGCCTAGCAACAAATTGTCAGCAATGGCGTCAAAGGAACACGTCTGCTTAGCAACATCAAGTTCTTGGTTGAGATTTAAAAACGAAAGCGAGAGAATGAAAAGGAAAAAGAGGGTGCTCGTTTTTAATTCCTTGCAAATTCTTTGGCTTTTAAGCCAAGGAATTTGCTCAGATATAGCTTAATTATTTCTTTCTTTCTTTCTTTCTTTCTTTCTTTCTTGATTACTTGCTTTTCCTGTTTGCTTGTTTTTTTTTTTAATAATTTCGATTCAATCGACATCAGATCATTGCAATTTCATCAGTTAAATGCCAATGGAATTTTCAATTCATCTAATTTAAAATTTTACCTCTAAAATCATACGCCGACAGCACATCGCTGGTCAGTGTCTAGATGAATAACCGCTTGGGAATACCAAGAGATTTAACTTTGGATGTGCAGGTGGTGTGATGGATAACGGTTCGAAATTAGAAATCTGAGAGTCGAGTTCTAATTCCATCTATGTTCGTTTAGCCACTTACTCACAAATACCCCTGGAAAATGTATGAATTCATGTCGAATGGGTTAATTAGAAGGACTTATATCAGTAAATCATTATTATCATCCGAGTTGCGTGCCAAATGTCGTTATGCGAACCCTGGTAAAAGCTAAGCTTTTGAATATCGCACTCAAAACGACTTTAATTATTAAGGCGCCGATTCAGAAACAATGAAGCAAAAGTTATATATTTATTAACAGACTGTACGTAGATTGTGTTGCGCCGAAATTCTATGTGTGGAAAGCCTGTATGTTTGTTTTGAAACATCAAATATTGGCGCCGACGACAAAAACCTCTTATTTCAGCCACAAGCTGAGCAATATATGAGAAGATAATTTTTAGGGTGGGTGTAGATGCTGGATAATTTCTTCACAGATGAAGAGAAGACTGAAGGCAACAGAAATGTGGTTCTACAGTAGGATACCGAGAATGTAAGCAACGAAGAAATCTTAAGGAAAATTGAAACAAAAAAGCACACTTGGAATCCGAATAAAACAGCTGGACACATAATGTAGAAGAAAGGTTTGGAGAATTTAACACACAGAGGACATATTGAAGGCAAAATTGACACCTAATTAATGAACTTGTGTGAACTGATGGCAGAACGGGATTGGGAAGAATGACCAAAAGATAAATGTTACTAAGAGAGACACGGGATAAGAAGTTGTGGAGAGCATTGATCGCCCACGTCTTGAAGAGTGTTGCGTAGATGGTGAGCAATCCAATATAATTTAAAAAAATACCTATTCAGTTATCCTAGCAAGACATGAGGTCATACCCCTTCACCTTCATTTCAACAGGCGCAGAGGTTTATCCCATATTTCTTGTTTAGGATTGGGTTTCAGGTTCCTCCTCCTAAATTATCATTCTTTTTCACTCCTAGTAGCCCCTGTGGATGAGTATATCTTACTTATTATAAAACGCAGATTGTGTCCGTACGTTTATATATTGGATCGGATTTCTTACATTTTTCAACCGATTTCAACAAAACTTCACAGGACTACGTAAAATTACCTTGCGGTGGTTCTAACAGCGCCAAAAATTGAAAAACACAATTGTTTTTGCACGAAATCAATTTGAAAGCACGGTTAAGTGTATGGCACCCGGCTGGAAGTTACTGACGGCTACTCAAACGTCCGAATGACTCAGCGTTTATTTTCAGAGAACGATACACAAAAAGGAAACAAATGAAATCTAAACATACACAAGTCCTCCTAACTAAAAATAATAACCGGAAACTACTTTAAATACACATGGTGTCCAATTTTTTTTTACTGTATTCAATAAGTAAAAATCATAAATTGTAAAAGATTACAGAAAGGCTACTAAACGAATAAGATTTGTTAGATCATCTTACTTATTATAAAGCCCAGGTTGTGTGTGTGTGTGTCTGTACGTTTATATATTGGATCGGATTTCCTACATTTTTCAACCGATTTCAACAAAACTTCACAGGACTACGTAAAATTACCTTGCGGTGGTTCTGACAGCACCAAAAATTGGAAAAACACAATTGTTTTTGCACAAAATCAATTTGAAAACATGATTTAGAGGCATTAATTAAAGGGAGACAACTCATATCGAGTTATACTTATAAAACCCAGATTGTTTGTGAGTGTGTGTCTGTGTTCATTTATATATGGGATCGGATTTCCTACATTTTTCAACCGATGTCAACAAAACTTCACTTTTTTTTTGGCAGGTAGTGTTTCTTATTGTCTTGCACACTTTTTTCTTTATTTTTACATTCATTTACAAGACAATTGTTTATAATAAAATTCTATTCAATCGGTAGACTCATACCGATTGAAAACAATGTTTTTGTTTGAGTTTGGGTTTGACCAATTCGTAAAAAAAATAAAATAAAAAAATAATTAAGACATGCGTGTCCGTCAACCTTAAACAATAATCTTTGTCAATTTTATTTTTCAGTCTTTATGATGGTCGATACTTGATCTATCTCTTACTGTTACATCCCCGGGCAACGCCGAGCTCTACTGCTAGTATATATATATATATATATATATATGGGATAACGATATATGCATTTTTCTATATCAAGAACAGTTTTAGACAAAATGGTAAAACGTTTTCGTGTAACTAAGGGACTAAAAACGAAAACTTTTTACACTTTGTTATATATATATATATATATATATATATATATATGGCCGGGATGTGAGAATATTTGTTTTCTGGCCATGAGACATGTTCAATTTGTCGCGGGGGGACTTCTTTATAATATAGGCCGGGGGCGTGACACTTTTGGAAAGTGCCTGAAAGCCGTATCTCGGGTTAACCGCAGCCTTGTGATTGAAATTTATTCTTGTCTATCCTCTACACTACGTGTTCGCTATTTCTAGTCTATCCTCTATACTATACGGATCACCATTTCTTCTTTATTATTGAGACGGCTATTCTCTACTCTATTCACTATACAAAGTACTATTAGTACTAGTACTATTTGTAAGCGTCTGACACCAGTATTGTTCAACGGCGTTGAACAATACTGGTGTCAGACTCGATTACAAAGTCTCTACTACAACGAGCATTACAAGTGTGACAACGAGTATACATTGACAGACACAAACGGTCGACTGAGTCTTCATTTGATATCACAAAACGTTCGCTATCCTAAATAAAGGAGTTCAAGGGGTCCTTCCATCAACCGAAAAGACGCTGGATAAAGTGTGTGGCGTCAGAAGGGGGACTACTTCGAAGGAGATTAAATGCCGAATTGATACGTGTTGTAGTTCTCTTTGTATAGTCTCGATATTTTTTTTTATCAATCTTCGTATATATACGGTTTAGCATGCAGTGACAAAAAGTGACACCTAAACAGTGTCCAGTGAAGATCGAACTCATTATTTCTAGTTTGGATTGCTGACTTATCACTCAGAGGTAGAAGACCCTGTCGCTATATAATAGTGGGTCATTATTTGTATATGTGTGTGGGTGAGGGCTTTGTGTGGCCCTTCTGCTATTTTTTCGTTCTTTTTCTTTAGGAGATGAGTATATTTTTTTCTTATTTTTCACCCCGTTGGAAAAGTCGGGCCACTTGTGTTGACGATGCGTCAGTCATGCCGTAAGCAAAATAGGCTTATTGAGCCCAATTAAAACTTCTACTTGATTCATCAGATCAAGGCAAATGTCCTTCCTTTTCGTTATTTTCATTCATTTCGTGATAGAAACGATTGATTGCATCGCTAAGTGGACATGCCGAATCCAGACTCACTTTTTTTTTGTTTTTCAAAAACTTTGCTCTTTTGAAGTCGTCCATTATTGCCAGACTCTTTCTTATCACACTTCTCATCCAAACGTCTTTTGGTTTTTTTTTTCGGTTCTTTTTGGTCCCGTTTGTTTGTTTGTTTTTTTACGCTTTCTTCTAAATGGACATTGGACAATATTTATGACTATAAATCGCCAAAGCTGTCACCTGGAATAACACGAATTGGAGAAGAAAAATGCGTATAATTTTGATTTGTCTCCAATTGCTTATTTTGATACTTTCGTAAAAGCAGAAAGTAATACGCGAGAATATTATTATTATTATTATTATTATTATTATTAGTAGTAGTAGTAGTAGTAGTAATAGTAATAGTAGTAATAGTAAAAGTAGTAATAGTAACAGTTTTTAAAAATTGAGGTTCATTTTGTATAAGGCTTGGGAGCCACTTGAGGCAGAGGTTTACAGAGTAAGGGGCACAGTTTATGCTGATAGGTGGGGAAGATAACGGTTAACCCTAGACGTGAAGAGATTAAGATTGTAATGATCGGTGAACCATCCTATTGGGAGTCGGTTCCACGAGGCAGTGGTTCATGGGAAGAAGCTGCTTGAGTGGAACTTACTTCTCACGATTGGAATACGGAGGGAATAAGAGTAGTTCGCTACAACGTGCGGTTCCCAGTCGTGAAGGTTAGAACTGGTGGGAAACCAAGGAATGTAGTTCGACTGAGCACTTTCCATGGAAGTAGCGATAGAGCAGTGAGAGGCTTGCTATATCTCGTCTGTGAGAGAAGAGTTGCAGGGCGGAAAATAATTCATCACCCATAAGGACGCTGAGACGCTTTCGGACATTATCGAAATTGAAAAGTGAGGATTGGGAAGCTCCTACCCAAATATGACAGTAGTACTCCATTTTAGACCTAATCTGGCTCTTATAAAAGTAAAGGTTGGCGCAAGGAGTTAGGTAATTGGTAGAGCGTTACAGGGAACCGGCCATTTTCCCCCGGATCTTTAGCGATGGATATTAGCAGTAGTGACGGTGGTTGTGATAGTAGTAGTAACAGTTGAGGAAAAAACCAAACAGAAACTGTACGTTAGTAGTATTGGCAACTGTCTTAAACCTGACATATTATTATTAGTAGCAGTAGTTCTATTTGTTTTCTACGCATGAGTGCTATCAGAGGTGCGAGGAGAAAAGAAATCGTTGAGGAGATTAATTCGCTTGCCCGTTCTACTGTGGCAAAGATGTGACACGAGGTCTTTTTAACGTGAGGCTTTTCGGCCAATCCGAAAATTGCCCAGTCTCCGCGACAACCATTACACTGTCATCGATATTCTACCGAAACTACTTCTTTTAGTGCAATGAGGGAGGTGCTGACGCAGAGCTGGAATCCTCTGCATCAGGTGCATTTTCCCTTGTAAAATGTGGACAACAGATACCACGCATTGATTCCATCGAGTTCAAATTCCAACTGAGACAACTGTGTTCATTTCGTACTTAGGAAAGATAGTGTCTAATATTTATAACACGTATTATAATATATATATATATATAGACATTTTTTTTTAATGTTTATACGTTCTTTTTATATGTCTTAAAATAATTGTCGGACTTTGTCCTTTCATATTGCGTGACGTCATTTGTTTACATTTGGATACGCATCGAGCAGATATGAATGTACGAGAGAAAATCATGGAGAATTGTAGTTTAAAAACAGTAAAATCGAACTTGGTAACCGAAACGGCCCTCTCTGGCTCAATCGATAAAAGCACGTCAGGCTATATGACGGTTCCGCATAGAATACAGTTTCGATTCCTGTTGGATGACGCATATTTTCTATGAAAATTTCTTTGACATTCAGGCCGGCAAATGTCGTTAATACTGTTTATTATAAACAGAGCATTTACTTAAATATTTGTATCTATAAAAAAGAACGTATAAACATAAAAAATGTTTTAAAATAATTGTCGGGCTTTGTCCATTTCATTATATATATATATATATATATATATATATATATATATATATATATATATATATATATATATATATATATAGATATATAGGGTGTATCAAAAATACTTTTATAGACTTTGGGGCGGGTTCCTCACGCCAAGACATGGACAAAAGTCCATATAAACATATGTCCGCAAATCCTTCGTTTTTGAGTTAAAGTATACGGTAGATGGCGATCTGTTGCCATAGAGACTAGGTTACATTTGGCATTCGTGTACGTTTTTGACGTTTAACGAGTGTAGTATTGAGTTAACTGGGAAGTGTTCCGTTTAACAATTCCAGGATATTTATATCGTGACCAGGCAGATATGATTTTTTACATACGGCCGTGCCAATGGTAATGGACGTGAGTTGTATCAGATTGTGTTTGCAGACCGAAGGCAGCCAACATTTGCTGCTGTTTATTGTCGCGTTGCTGAGACATGATCCGTAGCACCACAAACTATGGATCGAGGATGACCGAGATCCGCTCGTACGCCTGACCACGAAGAACACATTCTACAGGCTCTCGGAGGCGATATAGGCATCAGTACACATCAATTGGCCCTATCATGTCGTACATGTCATAGTACCACATGGAGGGTACTTCAAGAAAAGCTCATGTATTTCGTATCATTAGCAACGTCTACTGGATCTTTTGCCCTTTGATCGCACACCACGGGAGAACTTTTGCCGATGGTTGATTGCACAAACTGCCAATCTGTTGCTTGTCTCTTCAGTCTGGTTTACGGATGAGGCAACATTTGGAAGAGATGGAATAACAAATTTACGCAGCCAACGTTTGTGGGCGGATCGGAATCCTCATGGTAAAATACAAGCTAAACACCAGCATCAATTTACGATTAATGACTGGAATTGTAGCTCACTGTCTGGTAGGTCTACAGGGATTTTATTTCGAACATACTTTCAGACCTGCTAGTGGATGTCCCCCTGCTAATACGAAGACGCATGTGGTTCATGCATGATGGGGCTCCAGCACTTTTAGTTACATTGTTCGCGGTGCACTGGCTGACACCATGAAAGATGGATACGTAGGGGAGGACCGGTTCTATGGCCTACACGTTGCCCCGACCTGAATCCTTTGGATTTTTATCTATGGGGCCACCTAAAACAATTGGTTTATGCAGCAGACATTAATAATGCAGAGGCGCTTAATCAATGTGTCATGGGGGCCTGCGAAACCATTCGACATCGAATGGGAGTATATCAAAGGGTGCGTCAGTCAATGATCCGACGGGTGCACACATGTTTAAAAGCAAGCAGAGGAGATTTTGAACTTCTGATATGAGTTACTGTGTTGCGGTACAACGATGGCCTTTTGGACATATGTTTAAATGGGTATTTTACATTATTTTGGTGCTCCAAAGTGTTTGATACACCATGGCCGAGTGGTTAGAACGTTCGCATTCTGACCATGAGATCCGGATTCGAATCTCACCATGGTCGATTTGTCAGGAAGGAGACTTCCTGGTGTCATCGGATTGGACGGGGTACCTTTGGAAAGGGCCTGAAAACCATACCACGGGTTGACCCAAGCCTTCTGGGTAGACGGAACCCTTGTGGGCCGTCTATAGCTATGCTAGCACCCAGTCACAATACATCGTGACATGGTTTGAGTGTGCTGGTGTTGTTCAGATTGTTGATTATTCTACAGGTGGGATCTGTGGGTGTTGGAAAAAAACACAAATGTGCCTGAGCAAGCGTCTGCAATAGGGATTGCGTTTAGCATGAAACAGACTGTTCTCTCTCTATCTATCTATATATATATATAGATCTATATATATAGAGAGAGAGAACAGTCTGTTTCATTATATATATATATATATATATATATATATATATATATATATATTTATTTTAAACTTTAAATAATTTATATATATTTTAATAAAACTTTGAACCATACATGCATATATTCGCGTGGACGAGTGGTTAGAACGTTCGCTTTGAGACCAAGGGTTCGAATCTCACCATGGAAGATTTGATGTTATCGGTCTGGAGTAGGGACGATCCCGGCATGCCTGAAAACCGTACCACTTAGGTCCATATCTGTGCTAGCACGAAGTCACAATTCATCATGGCAGAGGGTTTGAGTGTGCTGGTGTTGTTCAGATTGTTGATTATTCTAGATAACACGCTCTTTCTAATGTCTCTCCTGCTTAGTGCAGTTGCAGTATAAACCACCGGTTGTCTCTGTGGGTGTTGAAAAAACACAAGTGTGTGCCTGAGCGAGAGTCTGCAATAGGGATTGGCTAGCTGCCTAGTCGACAGGTATTCTCGAATGCGAGTGGCCAGCTATTATTATATATCTGAATGTATTAAACTTGAAATAATTTATATATATTTTAATAAAACTTTAAACCATACATATATATCTATATATTTGCGGTTTATAATAATGAATAATTATTCGCAACACTTGGTACGGTGGTGAAAAGCGTATTTTCTTTTATGTTACTTTTATATTTACGAGTAGACGTTGCATTTGCGAAGATTGTTTCTATATTCTGTCTTTCTTTTATTGTTTTTGCAATCGTCTGCAAATGTGACCTACATTGTTTTTATCTCAAGGCTTCTTTGCCGGTGTCCCTAATCGTTGTCCATTAATATATCATTTGTTTTCATTCATATGCTCAATTGATCAAATCCAGGCCTTCACAGAAACGCGACACATCCATAATAAAATGTGTCATCCTTTAAATATATATATATATAAAGTATTAACTATTTTGTTTGATTTACAAAGCTGATTTTCAAGTCGATGTTTTTATTTTCTTCGTCAGTCTTTGATGACATTCAGACTGAAAGAAAACTCTAACTTTCCACAATCTGTACAAAGATTAGAACTGTCGCCAAGTTTCCAGATATCATCATGAAAGATTTCATTTGCGTGGTGGCTAAACAGTTGCGTATTTCAATTTAGTTCCAGAAGCCAGAGTTCAAACCCAGGTATTACCCAAACAAAAATCACACAATGATGCTAAACTCTGGGAGAGAAATACATTATGCCTTCCTGACCTGACGTTTTCCGCTGACACAAAGTGAAGCGACTATGTCGAATCAATTACTACGTCTTCTTCTAATGGGGTCTACGGGTAAAATGCCTAACATCATTCTGTAGATCTCATTTCTCAAGCTTAGATACTTCGCTGTAATTCTGCTGTTAATGTCCAAGATTCGAAGGGGTAGTCAGTCAGTTATGTGCCATGCAGTATACACGCTTAGGCGATCATGTATCTTTCGATACATGACTGACGAGGCAGATTTTTTCCCGCAGTAGGTTGCCACTTCTTTCTGTAGTAGACCAGTTGCCATCCAAGGCTATAGAATCCTGTCAGGAATCAGAAGCCAATAAATACATAAATCTTCAAGTGACTTATGCCATGACCGACTCTAACGATTCGCACAACACCGCACATCAGGTCCGCTAAATGTGCTAAATTATTACCAGATATATTTATAGTTCAATCGGCAATCGTAGAATCCAAATTTAAAAGCTATGAAGGACAGGAAAGTGGGGAGAGCTATGATCGCCAATGTCCTAAAGGGACGCGGTACGTAAAAGAAGGTCAGTTGGTCTTCACTGAAAATTAACGGTGTGAAAACTTAATGACAAATTGATTTTTATATTCTTTTGTTTGCTTTAGCGAATTGAGAAATCGAGAGAAAATTCTGGAAAATCTCAAGACAATTGAATGAATAATGCATTTCTTAATTTTTCCAAAAAAAACCTGCAAACATTCAATAACAAGTGTGTTGAGGAATAAGTTAAACGCCTGATGTTATTCTGTCTGAATTTATTGAAAAGGATATCAGAGATAAACAGTAGCATTGGAGTAATAAAAATGACAAAGCAAAACTCAAAATATCAAATCTTTAAAACTCGAGGCATGAAGGTCAGTCCCAGAAGAGAAGTACGGTGAGAACTGGACAATTTTTTGTGAACAATTCCATGTCCTCGTGGAATTTAAACATTCAACCAGGACTTGTAGTTTATTCTTTTCGAGTGGGCGTCTGGATAATTATCTTGTTTAAAGTTTCGAAAATGGCATCAGTTAATAAATAAATAAACAAATAATCGCATTATTTCCGTAATTCTAAGTGAGAATAAAGACATAATTATAATGTTGAATTTCCACACTGCCCTAGACAAAAAACAAGGAAAGAAACCTCCATCAATATTGGAAAGAGCATTAAGATAGAGTGGACGGTATTTATTGCAATAAATACAATTATGGCACAAGCTCGATGAAAGGGAGTGGTTGAGGCTGGTCTTCACTAACTATCTTATACCTAGCTAATCCGATTCACGACCCATTCACTCATTACAATTTGCCCATTCACCACAAAAACTCGTCCATCAATCAATCCTCCATACACCATAATACACAAGGGGGACCTACAAAACGCACCCCGTGCCATAAAATTTAATGATAATAAATACTTAAAAATCTGTGAAAAATGAGACGGGTGGGAATGAACCCCAAAACAAACTAAATATAAACACAAAATAAACTAAACATAAACTGATGTTAGTAGGGCCCGTCCATTTGGACAAAATCAAGAAGCTCTCTCGCTAAGGGAGTGGGAAAAGAAGAAAATATACACGGACATGGGATAGAAAAACTGATCCAGTCGAGATAAAAAAGGGGTCAAAACAAAATGGGGAGATTGGGAATCTCAACTTGGATCATAACAAAAGATGTAGTCGGGAACAGGCTAGGAACAACATTTACTCACATAAACTAGGGACACAAAAGCTTGTCTAACCTAACCAGTGGGGAGGGCTCCACAGGAAACCACCCCGATGCAAGCGTTTTCTATCAGTTCTAATCTTTATCTTGAGCTGATGCTCAAAGAATCGGATCAGATCCTGATGAGAAAGACGGATACCCCGCAAGACTTCCTCCTGTCGCGTCGTCCAAATCACCATTCGAGCTTTTCGGGAGCGAGACGAGCCGTCAGTTCGCCGACATGGTCCCATAAGGGGCGGACCCGGGGACAATAGTAGAAGGCGTGCGAAGCCGTTTCCTCTAAACCAAGGCCACACCGTTCACAGTCTGGAAAATTCGCCAACCCCGTATGAAGACCTTGTCATTGAGAAGCAGCCAATTCCGAGCCAATCGCCAGGTAAGCGAAAACTCAGAGTTACTGAGGTAATCCGGCGTTGGCGCCCAAAACCAGTAAGAGCGAAACTCTTCCCCCGACAAGATAGAGTGGACTTGATAAATCTATTTTCAAGAAAAATTGTTTTAAGAGAATGATTTTTTTTTAAAGAATCGGCTTTGATAACCTGCTCAATAGACCAAGCATAGAATTAAGCGCCATATGGAAGCCGCTGATTCAGAAAGAACTTCGCTGTATTATTAAGTTACAAATTGGAATAAAAATAGATTTATTCTTAAAGTTAGAGCGTTTTATAGCATTGCCCAAGCAAAATCACACAATGACGCTAAGCTTCGGGAGAGAAAGACACTGTACCTTCCTGACGTTTTTCATTGACATAAAGTGGAGCGACTATATGGAATCAATTACTAGGTCTTTTTTTTAAAAGTATTTCACCCCAAGCAAGGCGAGAGTGCCACTAGCACACACGGGGTTACAGAGAGTGGGAGCAAGAGTAAAGAGGTGTGATAGAGGAAAGGATGAAGAGAAGGACGGGGAATAGATCAAGGCATCTAAAGATGTCGATTGACATTGCATTTAAATATTTGGAGATTATAGCTCTCAGGGAAGCAAGTAAGAGGAAGGGAGTTTCACAGACGGGAAGTGCGAGAAATGAATCTATTGAAGTAGAAGGGACGGCTACATTTAACAGTTTCGACACTGAAAGAGTGAGACTGAGATTCCAACCTAGTCTGGGAACCAGCAAAAGTAGCTCGTCGGAGCAGTTACCGTGAAAGTATTTGTAGAAAAGACAGAAGGAAGCGAAAGCACGTCTGTGAGAGAGCGACTGTAAGGAAACTTACTTCACCGTATTGTGGCACAACATTCTTCTTGTCAGAATCCATCTTGCACATTTATAAATCTAACATTCGTCCATGCATTGGATACTGTCGCCATATTTGGTCTGCTGCACCTGCTGCACAACTCGAGATTCTTGACAAAATTCAAAGAAAAGTCTGCAATATAATCAATCTTGACAAAGTAGATTCCAACTTAAAAATATTGGTCGTAGGGTCACTGAACAAACACCCCCTCTAGATGTATCGACTGCGTGTTCATACCTATGGAAATCTCCGGGAGGGATCTTCCAGTCCACTTAGTGACGCTGCCAGTCTATTTTAACTCTGCACCCTCTAATTCTTTTCTCTAAGGTGGTACCTTCTAGGATGGCAGTAGAAAGATTTTGGGCCCTTGTGCTGAGTCCTGCTGCACAACTCGAGATTCTTGACAAAATTCAAACTAAGGTCTGTATCTTGACCAAGTAGATTCCAACTTGAAGCAACTCGACCAAGCATCCCGACTGCAGTCACTTTCTCACTGACGTGATATAGTTTTCTTTCTGCCCCCTCACTCTTTTTTTTTTACAAACATTTTCATGGTAACTGCTTTTTTCCCTCTGGTGTCCTGTCTACCTGAATTTAAGCGTGTTACTGGATTGGCAACTAGGTCTCACAGTTTTATTGTTGAACTAGCTAGATGCAACCACCACTTCTGCTCTAACAGTTTCTTTTCTCGCGTTTTCCACCTGTGGAACTCCCGACTTTTTGATTGCATGTTAACTAAAGTCGTCAAAAATTTAAATGCAACGTCAATCGCTATCTTCTCTCTTCTTGTACTCTGATCCCTTTTATGTCCTTTCCTTAACCCTCTCAATTCACAGTATTCTCATTCTCTTTCACTTTCACTCCTTGTAACCCCTCCTCCGTTCTAGTGACATCATCGCCTTGCTTAGGGGTGAAACGATTAACAAAAAATATCAAAGTTGACTGGAAAGCAAAAAGCCGTAAGAGAGTTCCATAAGCGAGAAGTGCGAGAGAAGAAGCTATTAACATAGAATTTACGATTACATGTATCAACTGTAAAATGCTGATACCTAACTGCCAATCTAGCACTGCGCTTAAATTCGTGAAGTTGAGGTACCAAAGCTCATCGGAACAACTACCATGAGAATATTTATAGAAAATGCAGAGGAAAGTTACGTTACAGCAGTGGGAACGTGACTGAGATTGAGATGCTAGGTCAGGACCGATAATATTGCAAATTCTTTTTTGGATTTTAATCAAGAATCTCTAAATACACTGCAGAAGCGCTAGACCAGATGTGGCAGCAATATTCAATGCGTGGACGAATGGTCGACTGTTAAACGGGTTTTTATTCTCGCTCAATTTAATATGACTTTTGGGGTATTCGAATACTGGTTCGATTAAAAAGTCCAGCTAGAAAAAGTCGTTGAGGTCAGACGATATTAAAACATTATTTTCATTCCTATGGCGTTGACGGAAGATGTCGTGGTAGTGAAGTGAGCATTTTTCTTGTTGTCTTAAAAGCTCGAGAAATGTCACCTTGTGAAAGCAATAATGTAATTTTCATATCAAAATATAATACCTTATAACGCTACTGCTTTGGAGCCGACTGAATGGCCTTTCTCATAGTAACAACCTCATCTCTCATCTCAGAACGATTCTGATTTCGAGGAAAAGGAAGAAAGAATGAATGTCTGTGTGTGTGTGATGGATAGAGGAAAACCACGCATAACCTACCTTGCAAATGGATGGCAGAATAGGATATATGAGAGATAGCATTCAGATTAATTTATTAAGAGCTACAAAGGACAAGAAATTGTAGGAACTCAAGACCGCCAACGTCCTGAAGGGACACGACACATAGAAAAGATGGAGATTTTTGTTTACCCATTTTCTTTTCTTGCATTCATCCTATTTTATCTTTTCTTGCATTGTTTTGAGCAATTTTAATATTTTTCACGATTTCCGGTAGTCGATTTTCGGTAGTCGATTTCCGGTATTGATTAAATATTTATTTTAATTCCTGTGAATTAAAAATCCCAGAAAAAGAGCATCAGTTATTTTTATGGAGACTGTAAAACATTACAAGGGACTGCAGCAAAATGGCACAAAACGAATACATGAATGGATAGGAACGGTAATATATGTTGGATTTTGTAAATGATTCCGGTTGAACCATATAAACAATTCGTATCTAGAAGAGTGGCGTTGGTAAACAAGGAAAAACCTGTCAAATACTCGATATGGCTATACAAAGATGAAATCAAGGGAAAGAGAAAAAAATGAAATATAGAATACTCTAGTAATGGAAATGAGAAAGTATGGAAAATGTATAGGTCGTGTCTATAACTGAACCACTGGGAATTTTGACAAAACTTACCCGAGTGTAGTCTGGCTGGATTTGAGGAAAGCTGAAATCATCCCGACGTCACCATTATTGGGGTATGCCAGGATACAGCTAAAATTACTAGAGATTTGAGTAAATTTGTTGTCACTCAGTTTCCAGTGAGAAGCACACGTCTACTTAAAAATAGAAACGTATCGAATAATAATAATAATAATAAAAAAAAAAGCTGAAACTGAAAAGTTTTTATCCTTGCTGCACAGGGCCAATGCTTGTTAACTAGGAATTATCAAGCACATATGCTAAAATATTGTGTTATCCCAAAATGCAGATTCTGTGATGAACATCCAGAAACGATTGATCATCTTGTATCAGGTTGCACGATATTGGCACCCACTGAATATAAAACCCGACATGACAGAGTGGGCCAATATCTGTACTGGAAAATTTGCAACTTCTACGGGAATGAAACTGAAAGAAACTGGTATGAACACCACCCAGATCCGGTTACGGAGATAGGACCTGTTACAATTCTATGGGACTACACAATACACACTGACAGAACAATCAAAGCCAACCGCCCAGACATTGTTATTAAAGACCACAAACAAAAAAGTGTCTCCTTATTGATATAGCAATTCCTGCAGACTGCAATGTATCTTTCAAGATATTCAAAAAGCTGTCAAAATACAAGGACCTTGATATAGAAATCTCAGAAATGTGGCATATGGGAACATCAACAATCCCTGTTGTAGATGGAGCCCTAGGTTGGAAAAGATTCCAGTAGACTAATTGAAGGGATCCCTGGAAGTCCATGCCTCAAAGAGATACAAAAATTGTTCTGACAAGTACAGCCTACACTTTACGAAGGGCTTTATCTATGTCATTTTTTTTTGTCAGTGGAAAGTGTCATGATGCCATTTCTAACCTTAGGTCCCTGGACAGGACCCGGAAAGAAATGTGTAAACGCCAGAAATCAAAGAAAATAAAAATAATAATACAAACGTAACCTTGTTGTAGAGCAATGGTTCGCAGGTTAGGTAGGGAATTTGATCGGGTGTTCGATACTTGTGGTGTATGCTGTTATTAAGTAAATAACTAACATTGAAAGTTGACTCAGAGCAGTGTTTAATAAGTTAGTGCCACAGGCCATAACGAGTTGGGACCTCACTTTTGGCTTTCCGTCGCCTTCAGCTAAGTCTAGAAAATATCAACGATAATAATTCGAGGAGGTGACCTTCCCCGTCATTGTTTAAAGGGATTAATTTAATATCGAAGGCTGTCACAAACAGTCATGGTCCTCAGTAGACAAAAGATACTGGTATCTTTGAGTCGCACGAAGCTAATTTTATCAGCAAGAGTTCGTCAGCATGGATCATTTAATTAGTAAGAATATGTAAGAAAAACAATTACCACTGTAGTAAGTTTGATTTTCGCTGAATGCATCTCCGTGGCTTTAGGAATAGCGAAAAGTAAATAAAAATTAATTAGAAAGAATATATATTTCGTTGTCCCTGATCTGTCATCTCGTCTGCAGTCGCTCGCTCACAGACGTGCCGTCGCCTCCCTCTGTCTTTTTTACAAATACTTTCACGGTAACTGCTCCGATGAGCTGCTTTCGCTGGTTCCAAGACTTCATGAATTTAAGCGTTCTAATAGGTTGGCATCTCGCTCACACCCTTTCAGTGTCGAAACTGTTAAATGTAGCCGTCTCTTCTACTCCAATAGCTTCATGTCTCACATCTCTCGCCTGTGGAACTCCCTCCCTTTTCCTGTTTCCCTGATAGTTATAATCTCCAACTATTCAAATGTAATGTCAATCGACGTCTCCAGACGCCTTGATCTATCCACTATCCTTCTCCTCATCCTTCCTCTATCACTCCTATTTGCTCTTGCTCCAACTCTCTGTAACCCCTTGCGTGCTAGTGGCTTCCTGCCTTGCTTGTGGTGAAACGCTTATATATATATATATATATATATATATATATATGACGATTGCGTCCAGCATGAAACAGCCTGTCGCTTCTGAGTGTTGACTCCAATGTTCACTTTTATATATATATATATATATATATATATATATTGTATTCTTATTAATAATGTTTATCCTAACAACATTAAACGTACGACGGAACGTAAGATTGAAAATTTTAGTCCATCTCCTGAGTTTGGTCCAATCTATTTAAAACTGACTTGGCCTGGTATGAAATGTCAAACTCTAATTGATAGAGTTTCTAATTCTGTTTCCTCTACCTTCTTTTCAGTCAAGCTACGTGTTGTTTTCCGGACCTGTCAAGGATCGATTGTCCTATCTAAGTAAAGGCTCTTTAATTTACAAATTTAAATGTCAGCGTGAAGCTGAATATATAGGACGAACCAGCGTTAGATCGGAGACACGGCTATAGACCAACACGTACCGAAATTTATTAGATTAGATTAAATCTAAATAATCGCACTAATCAGTACACGATTCTCCGATTGGACAACACCTATTAGAGAATGAACAGTGCTCCACGTGCTTTTCTACTGACTCATTCTCTATTTTGCTTTTCTACTGACTCATTCTCTATTCGGTCTAAGCAAGTGTTGGAAGCTCTCTGTCTTAAATTACAGCAGCCGTCCCTTTGTATTTTCTGCGTTAACTCCAGTTATTTTGAGGTTCGTGAGTAATATTTTCTTGTTTTACACTCACGTTGGAGTATTTACATCTTTCTTAAATTTACATATATATATTTTAATCGTGAATTTATTTTTTAGACGGGCTCCAAATTTTCCTCCATTATTCAGTGACCCATTCAGTAATATTATTCTTGCCAACGTTGGTCCCTGAATAAAAGTAACTAAGTCCATAGGGGAAAATGAGCCCCAAATTGTGTCTCTTTAAGTCAATATATATATATATATATATATATATATATATATATATATATATATATATATATGTGTGTGTGTGTGTAAGGAGGCACGGTAGAGTAATAGATAGCGACACCGCTTGAAAAATCGTTACATTCACTTACTTACTAATACCCTTGGGAAAGGTATGAATCTATCTCTTCTCCCTTTCCAGCTATGGGTAAAGAACAAGATAGACTGAGACCTATAGCCTTGGGTAACGAGCCGTCTAGCCTTGGATGGCAACCAGTCTAGGAGAAGGACAACTCTGAAGTCAAACCTGAGGTGGGTCGTTTGGGGACCTTGTGGCACGCGGTGAGAGCCAGTTCTCTGTATTCGGCTATTCTACAAAGTGTGGTCGGTTCAAAAATCCGCAAAAACAAAAGAAAACCCTTCAAAAAATAAAAATAACCAGGAACTTGTTTTTTTCTTTTTTTTTGTTGTTGTTGCATTGTCATGAAGTTTTCGCTTATCTGTAACCGGAGGCCAAAATTTTATAAGTATGAGACTGGTTCCTAGAGATTAGTCTTCTTTTGCACGAACCGACTAAGGTTACAGTACACCCTGACGCATCTGTGAAGGCATACTCGCCCTATAGGTTTTTTGTTCTACTTTTTAACCCTTGTATGTTGCATCCTTTTTTTATGAGTTTAGCTGCATTTGTTGGTTGAGTTTCTTTACGAATTTATTGTTTTCTTTAGAAAAAAATGAACATATTATTCGCTTGTATCGTAATTGTTAACAAGTCGTAAAATCCAGTAACATATGGTCTCTAAATGTTTTTTTTTGAAACCAATACTTGTTTTGTAAGTCAACTCAACTCGAATTCAACCCTTAATACCATTAATTCTAGCCAGGGACGTCCCTGGAGTTGCCGGCACCACAGGCAAGCTGAACTTCGTCGCTCTTGCAATAATATTTTTTTTACAATTTTCAGAAAAACCTTGCCCTTCGGCAAAGCCTCGTCCCGGTTCCCCTCTGCTAATGCAGAGAGTTCGACAGTCGCCGAGGAATCTCTTGATTCCTGTATTTATCAATCCACCCACGAGGATCGAATGTGGCACAAGGCCGTTTTAATGTGGGTATCCACGAGCCCGTAGGCTCGGCCAAAAATATGGCCTTTCTGAACCCGCCTAGACGGGTTCAGGCCCTGTCAACCTCCCCGGACGAAACCTTGCCCTTCGGCAAAGCCTCGTCCGGGTTCCCCTCTGCTAATGCAGAGAGTTCGACAGTCGCCGAGAGAATCTCTTGATTCCTGTATTTATCAATCCGCCCACGAGGATCGAATGTGGCACAAGGCCGTTTTAATGTGGGTATCCCCGAGCCCGTAGGCTCGGCCAAAAATATGGCCTTTCTGAACCCGCCTAGACAGGTTCAGGCCCTGTCAACCTCCCCGGACGAAACCTTGCCCTTCGACAAAGCCTCGTCCGGGTTCCCCTCTGCTAATGCAGAGAGTTCGACAGTCGCCGAGGAATCTCTTGATTCCTGTATTTATCAATCCACCCACGAGGATCGAATGTGGCACAAGGCCGTTTTAATGTGGGTATCCACGAGCCCGTAGGCTCGGCCAAAAATATGGCCTTTCTGAACCCGCCTAGACGGGTTCAGGCCCTGTCAACCTCCCCGGACGAAACCTTGCCCTTCGGCAAAGCCTCGTCCGGGTTCCCCTCTGCTAATGCAGAGAGTTCGACAGTCGCCGAGAGAATCTCTTGATTCCTTCCCTCTCTTCCCGGTACCAACCATATTTATATGGTCGGTACTCCACTATGCAAATTAGGTGGATCCTACCACAACACTTGTACATGTAAGGTTCAGCAGTGCATTAAACTCCACTGTTGCTATGTGTGTCTTTTGATTACCGAGTAAATTTGTGTTAAAGTGCGTGTGCACACGCGCCCGTGTGTGTGTGTGTGTGTGTTTGTTTTAAATCACTACATTATATTTATTTATTTTATTTCCTTTGATTTCTGGTGTGTACTCATTTCTTTCCGGGTTCCAACCAGAGATATAAGGTCAGAAATGACATCATGTCTTTTTCCACTGAGCAATTTAAAAACAAAATCACACATATTTTACATAGATAAAGCCCTTCGTAAGGTTTGGGCTGTACTCGTGAGAATTTTGTTTTTCTTCTTCTTCTTCTTCTTCTTCTTCTTCTTCTTCTTATTATTATTATTATTATTATTATTATTATTATTATTATTATTTTCTATCTTTTTGAGATGAAGTATTGTAACTATTTACACTATTTATATTGTTCGTACTGCTGTCCACAATAAAGATGAGGACTACAGTCCAAACAATGTAAATCGTGCAAATATTATTATTATTATTAATAATATTATTATTATTGAGTCAAAGAACAACATGCTACCAAACTGACGTTGGGTACGAATATACTGGATGCGTCATAATTAATTACCCATTATTTAAACATAAATTGAAACATATCTATTCATAAAAATATTTTCAAATATTGAGTAAGGTCATAACATTCTTTTGTTTTTTTCTATTTACAGTTTAATTAAATATGGCGACTCAAACAAAATGTGATCAGTTTGTCGCATTGAAATTGGATGGTATTTACAGAAAAAAACTGTTTTTAATGAGTGTGAAATATTTCAAGGGGAGCAAAAAACCTCACCAAATCCAGTTCCAGGAAGAAACTCTTCAGTTCCTATGAGGAGGGTCATTGAATCTGTCAAAAAGAGAATGAAGAGAAATCCACGAAGAAGCTTGAGGAAGATGGCAAAATAGCTGGATATTTCGAATAAATCGTTAAGGGGGATTGTGAAAGAGGATTTAGTGCTAAAAACATACAAGATTAAACCATGACACATGTTCTCAAGTAACTCCAAGAAAAAATGCCTTGGCAAAGGGAAGAAAACTTTGGATAAGATGCAACGTGCCGTAGACAAAATTTTCGTTTGATTGGGCGAGTTTTTCACTGTGGAGGTTCTGGTTGGTACCAAAACGATAAGGTTCACGCTACTTCACCAGGAAGCATTTTCGAAGGTGTCAGATCATATTTAAAGCGACAGAAACCAACTGGTGTCATAATTTTGGCTTATGTTGCTTCTGATGTTTTCAAATTGCCTTTGAGGTTCATTAAAGAAGCGTGAAAGTGAATAGCAGAGTTTACCAGCATCGAAGGAGAGAGAGAGAGAGAGAGAGAGAGAGAGAGAGAGAGAGAGAGATGTGTTTTGTGGTGGTTGTCAGCTACATTTGGAAGTCGCTATGTCTACACTCAAGATATACGTTATGAGCTTTTCGATATGGCCTGTATTGAAGAGTGATATTTTACGTAACCCATACTCAAATGTATCAGACCTGAAAGAGGCTCTTATGACGTGGCACAATTTGCCCGAAGAGATCAGTGAAGAAGTCATACGTTTCCATTAAAGGCTACAGTGAAAGCAAAAGATGGCCATTTTGATTTTAAATGTATGTAAACTATTGTCACTAAATATAAGAGTCTGTAAACATTCATTAAACAAAACCTATTGATGGTTTTAATCTTTGTTGGGATTACTAAAAAACACGTTTCCTTCCCCAATTTATAGACAGAATCACACAAATGCATCCTAGAATTTTTTCTCCGCGAATAAAATAAGCTGGTCCTCACTTTCATCTGACTTAGTCCTAGTTTGTCTTGTCTTGAAGTCAGAACGACTACGTTCGCTTGTCCGACCTTGCTTTTGTGCATCAACCCCAATTCTTGGCGAACTTTTTGACATACTACTATTGTTTTTGCCTTATTACTGATATTTTGCCTCGTATATGTTGTTTGCCAGCTTTATATTATTTTTGCACTGTTCTTTGTTTATTGTAACCTTTATCAATTCTATTTGTTGGATAGTTTAGTCAGTTATTTAACCGTGGTTACCCACCCCACACCTATAGCTTTTTATTTTATTTTATGATAAAATGATTAATGAGCAAATGTATTAGCCACATCGGAACAAACCACAATATACAACACCGACTTTCATAAGAGTATACAAGTTACATGTAACACAGGCAAATGTGTGCGATACAGTGACAAGTTATGCATAGCTTTTCAGGTAGATACCTGTAAGAAGTGTCAAGTCACTAACATCTAGATGTGACTTCTAAGTCGTCTTGACTGACTCATTTTCGAAACAAAATATCTCTCTTGACATTTTGCCAAGATGCTTCTCTATTACTCCCCACTTCTTGAACAGAAATACACAGTGTATCAAAACTTACAGGATATTCCCAACTGGTTATGGTCAGACAATAAACAAGCAAATCTGCGGTGCTAAAATGGATAGTTACTGTATCTCGTCTTAATTCACAGACAATCTTTAATCAGAAGTTACGACAGCCAGGCTTCTTTGGTATCAAGGCATTTCTTCTTCTTCTTCTTCTTCTTCTTCTTCTTCTTCTTCTTCTTGTATTTTCTTATTATTATTCTTGTATTTTTTCGTCTTATACTCTTTTCCTTCTTTCTTTCTTTCTTTCTTTCTTCTTGTATTTTTTCTTTCTTCTTTTTCTTTCTTCTTTTTTCTTTCTTCATTTTTCTTCATCTTTTTTTCTTCTTGTATTTTCTTCTTATTATTCTTGTATTTTTCGTCTTATACTCTTTTCTTTCTTTCTTTCTTCTTGTATTTTTCTTTCTTTGTTTCTTTGTTTCTTTTTTCTTTCTTCATTTTTCTTCATCTTCTTTTTTTCTTCTTGTATTTTCTTCTTATTATTCTTGTATTTTTCGTCTTATACTCTTTTCTTTCTTTCTTCTTCTTGTATTTTTCTTTCTTTCTTTCTTTCTTTCTTCTTCTTCTTTATCTTTTATGCTATTTAATACTTAATAATAATTGCTGAACTGAAGTGTTAAGGAGAATAGTCAGCAAATTCATTAAAAAATGACATTCCGAATCAATGAAAACTCTGCGCTGTTTCTATGAGAATTTCTGAAACGAAGAATTTTTATTATTATACATTAATTTAATCGGACACCTTTCTCATATTATAGTCGCACCATTTTGGTCGTTCCACTATCTGTCCGTTAAAGCACCTGTCAAATCCAATTGTTTCGAGCTGAATCGTTTATCCAGTCTACGCGTGTAGGTTGATATTCCATTGCGTATGTCAAGGGAGGTAACTTTTACTACTTATTAATTCGTCGTTTGTCTTTTCCAATGAATCGGAGTAGGTTGTTTTTACATTACCCGACTCAGGGATTGAGCATATGACAACTACGGAAGTTCGGATGACTGCAAAGTTTTATGAATAAATAGTGTCCATTTTCTATATTTGCACTTGGATGAAAGCATTGAGAACATCTTTTGAAACAGTTTGGAGTCTTAAACATTCACATTACTATCTGTGGCAAAACAAAACAGTCATCATATATAAAACGGCAATTTACATTAAAAAGCTTACGGCCATATCACATTAAAACACCAATTCTCTTACGATCATCAAATTTAACCATCGTCAACCCTGGTCAGTACCTAGAAGGATGACCGCTTGCTATAGGCTTGGATGTGCGTATGGTGTGTAATAGGAATGAGAAATTGGTGAGGCGAGTTCGAATTACATTCGAATCTTTTATAATTTATACGCAAATACCTTTGGGCGATCATGGACCGAAAAAGGAATATAATCGCCAAGGCATGTCACACCTGATCCGACCAACACCTATTGAGTCAGCGCGATAGGGTGATGGCCATACCTCCCGATGAATCTAGGGAGGGCCTACATCCAATAACGGACCTTCACAGGCGAATAATAATAATAATAACAAACTTATGAAATATACAGACAGACAACATAGACAGTTAAAACAACATGACTAAAATGCATAAAAACCCTTAAAAATTTATTTTCATTTTACAAAAGTGATTAACTACATCCGACATCAAGGCCTCTGAACGGTAGGTTTTGCGGTGTGTGGAACCACTTCTTAATTGCTGTTGTCCTCAGGTCCACCTTGACTCAGGGTGGTAAGACCTGTTAGGGTGCCAACTATGGGCAAATAGTTAACCCCCAAAATGGGTTCAAAACAAAGTGAAAGTATAAAAATACATTTTCATAGTAAAAATACATTTTTATAGTAAAACTACCAGCAATACATCTGTGAAAAAAAAAAAAAATAAATAAATATTACCAACAATGTATTTTTGAAAAAAATATTAATAGTAATACATTTATGTAAAAGAAATTACTAATGCTCCCCCAAAATTAAATTTCAGTATTAAATGACCCATAAGGAGTTGATGTGCCGATAAACAAACAAACAAAAAATCACCTATTATACTATGTATTCAGTTGTGAAAACAGAGTAAGATCATATTTTAATTACTTCAAAGCTCCTAAGAAAATTTCGACATTAAATGACCCATAAGAAGTTGATATACCGTCAAACGAAGAAACAAACAAAAGAGACTCGCGTATCATGCATCTTTTGCAGACCTAATTTTGAAACTTATTTTAAGGGGGTTGTATCATATAGACAAGATATAAAATTAGCGTATGTACTGCTGGCCCTGGTTTACGCCGTTGACTGAACTGTACATCCATTTAATGTAGTCAAATTAGCTTCAAAATTACGTCTTCAGTGGTCGTATGATACGCGAGTATATATGCTAAAACACACGATTTCGATTTATCGTTAGTGAAACAGGCATTTTTTCTGTTTTAATTTCTGGGTTGAGGATTTATTATGTAGATTATTCACAGTCGTTGGATTAATAACGGCAAACATGAGAATAAACGATTGTAAATAATGTAAATGAAATGTATTTATTACAATAAAACTGAACTAGGACTCGACATATTGTGAAAAACAGATATATCTTTTTTTTAAATACCATGTCCCTTTAGGAATTTGATGATGATGCCTCTCCACATCTTCCTTTCCTTTGTTATCTGTAAATTGTTATGACGTCTTCGGAAATATAGTAATTTCTCTGTGGCATCACAACGTTTTCGTCATATCGTTATATGTAAATTTCTACGCCATGTCTCTTCAGGACATAGGCAGTCATGGCCCTCCACATATCCCTTTTCTTTACTATCTGTGAATTGCCATGATTTCTTGTGAATCATAGTAGAGTAATTTCCTTTTGCCTTCACAACGTTTTTGATTTTGGAGTTTTCCTGCTATTAGACTGGCTTAAAGCCAAGGCTAAAGAGCCGAATCTATTATGCTATTTATCTAGATAGAATGGAGAATTAGAAAATTAATGTTTTTTTTTTCTAATGGCCCTTGTGCGAATGTTAACGTGACAAACTATGGATGTATTTAAATAGGCTCACGGATTTCAACTGCGACCATAAAAGTTACGCTAACAACATCACCTTGAAAAAAATATAGTTTCTTTATTTAATAATATATATTTAAACAACACTATGTCTCGATCCAACGTCAGTAATGTAAAATTTTTTTTTAATGATTGTAATTTCTTTATAAAAAGAAACCAATTAACAAAAATACTTAACCCCATCAGTTAACGAAACCAGATTAAAAAAATACCAAACCCATGTCGATAAATATTGAAATTTTGCAAGAATTGCTTTCATTTAAAAAAAAAAAAATGATTATAATAATTTATAAAGTTATAAATTTTTTTAAAATTCTGCATTACTATATACAGGTTAGGTGATACTGTTATTAAAAAAAACTATCTTTACTAATCATAAATAGAAAAGCTGAATACAGTTTATCAAACACCAATATTTTAAAAAGAATTTTGATTTTTTTTTGTGTGTATAAACGTGCTAATTTTTGTATATACGGAGATTCATGCACGACATTATCAGAAAATAAGACCGACAACTATAGTAAAGGCAATTTAAAGCCAAAGTTGTTGAATTCAGTAAAACATTACATTACTGAATATATTTTCCTAAATTTTTAAAATTACTGGGTAGTTTAAAATTATATAAAATAGACGCTCACGTTATATTATTCAAGTAAATTTTACAGATATATCCGCCGTAGAAAAAGATTAGATGAGCTTTGTCATTTAACCTGTCAACATCTAAAATAAACAGCTACCACTGTGTTAAAAAAAATGCATTTCTGCGATATTTTAAACATAAATTAAGTAATAATTGTTTTAAATAAGATTAATTAAACTTTAAACCTTAAATCATCTAATATCCCTCAAAAAAAGTTTCAGAAAATTATATTTTATTTTTGAAAAAAATTTTTAATAAATAAAATTATATTACAATGACAGTGGGCTATATATATATATAATATATATAATATATATATATATATATATATATATATATATATATATATATATATATATAGATAGATAGATAGATAGATATAGATATAAAACAAAGTGAAAAATGTTAGATTAATAAACGTTTTCTATTTGTTATTTATCTAATATATATATATATATATATATATATATATATATATATATATATATATATATATGTATATATTAGATAAACAACAAATAGAAAATGTTTATTAATCTAACATGTTTCACTTTTATTAAAACTTCATCAGAGAATTTAAAGCTTCCTTTTCTTCATATCTTATTCTCTGATGAAGATTTAATAAAAGTGAAGCATGTTAGATGAGCGTTTCCTATTTGTTCTAACCTTTATCATACATATATATATATATATATATATATATATATATATATATATATATATATATATATAAATATACATATACATATATATATATGTGTGTGTGTGATTATAAAATATGTCTTCTGCTATGGACAAAAACAGGCGTCCTATAGGGTTGGTGTCAAAGACAATTCTGAATTCAAAAACAGAAAATGGTCGTTTGGGGACCTTGTTGCACTCTATGTGCATCAATTCTCTGCATTCGACTCTTCCAAAACCTAAGGATGGTTCTGCACAGACCTTCACCAATATAATTAAATCATATGTGCGAGTAGTCTGGTTGTTTGATTATAAGAACTGAGATTCTGTCACCTCATCCGTCGAAAACGACGGGAAAGTTCAGTATATATATATATATATATATATATATATATAGATTAGGCAATAGGAAAACTGTAATATTAGCCGACGCGTTTCGTCCAATGTGTACTTTTTCAAGGCAAAAGTGAAATGAATTTATTAAAACACAGTAACTAATAATAACAAAAAATGTCCTTAGCAACTGGAAGAATTTAGAAAACGCTATTATATTCATATTATCAACTGAAAATTACATCAAGTACTGTCACATGTAGAAATATTGTTTTTATTTTTGTGTTGACGGATTCAACCATTTTCTTTTGATTTCTTGATACAGCTGTGTATGTCTGCTTGGGAGAGTAGTAATTCTGTTAGGAAAGGTGAAATAGGGAAAAAACCTGGACGTAGATTAATATTTGGATAATATTCAATGGCGGCACTCTCGAGGATTTTCCTTCTCAGTGAGTTATTTTCTTTTTTTATGAGTGTAGGATTTTTAAAATCAAGATTGTGGTTGAATTTATTTCTATATATGACTAGTGCATCAGTTATGTTGTTTTTTGTGAGGTCTCCTTTGTAAATGCGTTTTTTTTTTAATTTCTACTTGTTTCTCCAATATATTGAGAGGAATAGTTTTGCCAATTTATTTTATAAATGTCTGCTTCAGAAATATTATTGCTATTAGTGTTTGAGGATCTGAGTATACCCATAATGGTTTTGGAAGTATTTGTTTATATATATATATATATATATATATATATATATATATATCATAATTACGTAATTCATCGAGTCTAGAAGAAACCTCAACAGAATGCAGAAAGCACTGGACGGTGGTTTCGTCCTATATCTGGTACACATCAGCAGTGTGCATCCACTACCGAGAATTGAAACCCAGGAGGCAAAAGCCTTACCAACTGTACCAACGATAGGAGGCAAAAGCTTTACCAACTGTACCAACGGTTCTCGGTGACGAAGAGGTAACGAATTAGACTCGATATAGCGCCGCTCGATCACAAATTCCGTGGTGGAACTTCTCCGAGTTTCTCTTTTACCCATAGGATTGTGCCTCCCCGACTACTATCCCCAATTCTCGGTGGATGCGCAGTGCTGATGAGTCCCAGATATAGGACGAAACGGCCATCCAGTGCTTTCTGCATTCTGCTGAGGTTTCTTCTAGATTTGATGAATTACTTAATTATGATTATTTCAAATCCTCCTAATCATTTCTCTCTCTCTCTCTCTCTGTGTATATATATATATACTATGTTAGATATTGTTAATTATTATATATTAAATCAATATTAAATTACATCGAATTATTATACATTTACTATACATTTTAAACCGGCAGATATAACCAATTCTATACCAAAGAGTTATGATTACAGGTATTTTTCCATACGTTTCCATTGTTAAAAATAACATATTCCCAAAACCTGTCTTGTATTTAATGAGTACAGTGATTTAATTGCGTCATTCACCAAATGTGCTGCGTCAGTCTTCCAGGTGGGAGAAAGTGCATTGAAAATCAGTTTTCTCAGTCTTGGTTTTTGATAATTGGTAAGTTTAACAATGCAGTATTGGACGAAATAGACAATGTGAGTAGGAATATTGTTACGCTAGTCTTTATAAAGTCACAGGAATTCGTTAAAGTCGCCCATTGAAGTTCTGTCAAGTCTCAACGTTGCTTAGGTTCATTGATTATTCTGGAAGTGTTTATTTTTACAACGTTCTCCAAAATTATATTGGCTTTGGCAAAAACTTGGGTATTCCTCGAACTAAGGAATCGCGTGAAGTGGACGAATTTATTGGAATTGTTGTCTTACTATTTATAAGAGATTCTTTAAATAACATCAGTTAGAAGAATGTAGTAAGTCTCTAAAGTGGGAAATTCACTACACGCAAACAAATTTCATCTTCTTATCTAGCCATTCACTAATGGATTGCTTATTCCAGAGATTTCGTTTACAATTCTTTACACCACACTGTGCCATACGCGGTCAAGCTAAGCGTCCTCTTTCGCCATTTCAACAGGAATTATCATAAAGGCTTAAATGGCGGATATCAATGATTGATTCTCGTGTCTCGAATAGAACAAAAATGTAGACAATAACAAAAAGGGGGTTTAGGCAAAAAAGAGAACCAGGTTTAAAATATTTGCTGCATGTAGTCAGTCACCATATGACGGTACTTTTTTTCTATGTGCCGTGTCATTTCAGGACGTTGGCAATCATGGCTCTCCACTATTTCCTATCTTTTGTAGCTCTTAATAAATTTTTTCTTTTTTTTTTTGTTATTATTTTTCCTAAATCTTGTTCCGTAATTCATTTACTCAAGCTTGCTAGGTAGGTTATGGGTTGTTTTCCTCTGCCCCCTCTTGCCTTCAATTTGCCCTGTGAGTATCAAATTTTCAAAGCTCTCTTTCCTCATTATATGACCTTGAAATTTCATGAATCTCTTTCTGATAATGGCCTATTTTGTTCCAACTGTCTCGAAAATTTCATCGTTGCTCACATGTTCGGTTCATGGTATTCTCAGCATCCTTCTTTAGAACTACATTTCTGTTGATTCAAGTCTCTTCTTCATCCTTGAGGAGATTGTTCAGCATTCGATGCTATATAAGAGGACTGCTATTACGTATCATTTCAGTAGCGACTCGGAAAAAGAAACTGGCGAACTGAGTTCGAATTCAGGCTGGTTTCGTTGCATTCACTCTCAAACCCGTGTCCTTAGGAAAGGTATGAAATCTGTTCTTTTCCCTTCAGCTATGAGTTAAATAAAAAACCTGTCTAGGCCCTCTTGCTTTCGGGTAGTAACCAGTCATAAAGAAGGAAAACTTTAAATTTAAGCCTGAAGAGAAATAGTTTTATCAGGCTATCCTACCCTAGACACATCTCTGCTATTATGATTACAGTACATATGATACCCCTACGACACTATGGGGTACCGGAATCTTGATGTGGCGCGTGTCAATCAGTTGTTTTGAAAGGTTTTGTTTATTTTAAATATTTCAGAAATTATTATAATAATATAATAGAATTTAGCAATAAGATGTTGAAAATGATTTTAGGAGTATTTACGCTATTTACATTGTTCGGACTATTGTCCTCATCTTTGTTGTCATATTCACGACATTACCGGCCGTTGTACGCTCCGGCCTTCTTCAAGTAATATATTAGGTTGGTGCAAAAATAATGACGTAATAATGTCGTTTTTTGACGTAACGTCAAAAAACGACATTATTACGTCATTATTTTTGCACCAACCTAAAACGTTGGATTATCGAACCGAACGCTTTATCTGGCCCACTCGGGTAGGTTGTTCTAATTCCACGTGCCATGCCTTTTCTGGATTCTGGATTTCAGACATTTCCGTTTAGTAACTCAACTCTCCACGTGTGGCCAGGTAATGAACTCACAACTCTATGGTTTCAGTTAGAAATTCTAACGTGCATCACCTGAAGATAGCCGGAGCGTACTACGCCGAAACTATAACCATCAGAACCCGGATGATAGAAATCCGAAGACGGATTGGAATACCAAAGATGCCTTCCAAGAGCTAAACAAAGTATCAAGAAAAGAAACCTTTGTTAAAAAAAAAAAAAAAAAAATAGATAAGAATTGAAGTTTTGGAAAAAGAGCGCTTCATTGCCATGTAACATCAATCCTCTTATATGGCAGTTTATACCCCTAAATACTAAATATCCTCACAGATGAAGAGAAAACTTGGGTCAACGGTGATGTCATTTTACGGAAGGATGCTGAGAATCATGTGAGCAACGAGGAAGTTTTAAGGAAAATGGAAACAAAAAGGACACTTGTAAAATTACTAGACAGAGAAGAATGCTGGAGAGTCAGATGCCGGAAGGAATCAGCGCATATGCCAGGCTATGAGGGCCTCCTCAGTAGGCTTAGCATAGAAATAACTCATTCATCAATAAAGAGAAATAACAGCAAGAGTTCAGCAGTAGCAGCAGCAACAACAAAAGAAGGGCACCCACTGTGTATGCAGACGCATCATCATCATCATCATCATCATCATCATCATCATCAGCAGCAGCAGCAGCAGAAGCGGGCAAATTCTATACTTAGATTCTCCACGAGATAACACCAGACATAAACAGCGGAACGATGACAGTCTATCCCTCGTAGATTAAACAAAGGGTTCAATTCTAAATTCCCTGTAGCTTAGCCAAATCGGCAAACATCTGAAGACACCTGGAGCGCATAACGACGGAAACGTTGAGATAGCAACAAAGATGAGGATGACAGTCTGAATGTAAATAATGTTAGTTGCTCTTCCGAGACGAAATATATATATATATATATATATATATATATATATATATATGGTTGGATTGATGTGAGTTTGTGACCCTGGGTTTCACGCTTTTGCAAAAGCGTGAAACCCAGGGTCACAAACTCACATCAATCCAACCAAATATGTTAGCTCTATCTCTGATATTGAGCGCTTTCTAATAAGTACCGCGCATATAATATATAAAAAATTATATATATATATATATTTATTTATATTTATATTTATATACACACACTTTTCACACACACACATATATATATACATATATATATATATATATATATCTATATATATATATATATATATATATATATATATCTTTATATATATATATATATATATATATATATATATATTATATATATATTTATATATATATATCTTTATATATATATATCTTTATATATATATATATATATATATATATATATATATATATATATATATATATATATATATATTTGTTCGCACAAAAGTTTTCTGACAAAAGCAGATTTTGCATTTTCCTGTAACAGATTCGGAAGTTAGTTACATTTTCGTCCAAATAAATTTCTTTTTATTTAGAACCGCATTATTTGTCTAAATTATGGTCGGACCTATTACGATGTATGACTAATATATCGAGCGTATTGTTTTGTAAAAAAAAAATCCCACTCATAGATAGATTGCTGGTACAAATTTACTACGAATACACTGTGGAATAATTACAAACAATAATCAGATTGATGTATTTTTTCAGTTAAAATGTTCGTAAGCACATAATAATACTTTTATACTATTATTGTATCTACGAAGATTCAGTGACCAACTCAAAACAACACTGAATGCAATTGAACTTGAACCTAAATCGTTTCAAACACAAACCTGAGACTGTACCAACCGGCGTTATTCCATCTCCATTGGAACCAAAATCATCGAAGCCACCAGAAGAGAAAAGTAAGAAGTCAAACGTCAAGGGAGAAAGGCTCGACAAAATCAAACTCGTCCTCCACCATCATTATCATGGAGTCAATGCCATCGACTCTTCCATGTAAGAATTGTTTTGCCTACTCATCAACGCCATCATGTAGAAACCCACCAGCAAAAAAAAAAAAAAAAAATAAATAAATAAAAAAAAAATTCTTGGATACGAGATAAAGCCGAAAATACAAATTACTGTATTTACACCTAAAACTACCTTGATGGCTGCTACTGATTTTGTTTCAGGAAAATTGAAACAAAATGTATATGTCTGTTCGTACAAATTATTTCGACTTTAGTTTGTGGTTGATATCAAAATATTTCCAACATAAAATATTTGGACATATTTTTTTTTTTTTACTGCTTTCTTCACTCGGCAAATAAAACTTGTTGATTTATTTATTTCTGACACATTCTCATGCTTTACCACGCGTTTACGCGATTTGAAGTTTTACCGTTCTGTCTATCAAATTGAATTGCTACCGATAACCAATCAGGTAAAAGAGATTAAAGATTAATTTTTAACTGCGGAAATTACAGCACAGTGTCTTCAGTCGTACAAATTTTGGAAAATTTGAGATATTTAAGAATTTTTCTAATAAACAATTTCTGTAAACTTCCTATTTTTAAAAGAAAATAAACTCTGTAACATATGTATCTGTGAAAACCTCAGATAACCACGAATAACAGCAAAACTCCATAGGGCGGCAACAGCAGTTTATTGTTGCGTTTAATGAGTAACATTAATGCTTTTCGTTGCACGGCAGTTGAATTTCCGATTTAGAATTTCCAAACGGGTTTCTTTTGAAATTTCTTGTAACTTGAACGTTTCCATATAGAGGAGGAGCAGTAACTCTTTATCTTTCCAACTGTGTATATATATTCCTCTACTTTTTTCTCCTATTCTCTATTGTTATTAGGTTGGTGCAAAAATAATGACGTAATAATGTCGTTTTTTGACGTTAAAAAATACGTCAAAAAACGACATTATTACGTCATTATTTTTGCACCAACCTAATAAAATTAATATGTGTTCGATTGCCTGGCGGCCGACTGACGACGACATTTTAAAAATCTAAAAGAAAAAAGAAGAGAAATTACCATGAGATTTTAAAACCTCTCCCCTCGTTAGCTATAAAAGACGCCATCTGTTGCCAATCGGGGAAACGAGTGTTGTGTGTACTACAGGAGGGAGGAGCCTAGAGTTTTTGCAAACTTTACGTTTAACTGCGGCTACTCGGCGATAAGCCGCAATAACGGACTTTGTTGCAAGTCTAAACTACAAGCTACATTCATTCGCTATCGTCGTTCGACCGCGGACAACTCCGTTATCAATAGTTGCGTGAAAAAGCAACATTTTGCCACAAAGACATCCTAAACTATGTCAGAAGAGGTGAAAATTATCGAAAAGATGCTACGGCAACAAACCGGATTTAATTTAATGATTCGTAGAGAGATAGAGGGATTGAAGACATTCAGCAACCTGACAAAGGATGTGTTCATAGAACACAGGGATACTATTAAAAGGTTATGCCACCAAGTCGTGTTAGAAGGCGAAATAGTTACGGTTTGTTGTGAGATTACAAGAAACCGGGAAGAAGCAAGATCGGAGACTCAGAGTTCGAGTTTAGGACGTTCCGGTTACCAGGATCTATCACTCATGGCTAGACGGTTTGAGGATGATTCTGTGGTTAGAAACTTGTCGGAGGCTTCGAATCGCAACTCTCATGTCTTGATCACCCCGCTGAAACCTTTGATGAGGGAACCCTCCTTCATTGTTAGATCAACGGAGGATAAATTTGTCTGAAAGAATTTTTTGTCATATTTTGAGAATTACGTAGCTTGTGTAGGATCTAAGGTAGCCAGATTTCAGTACCTCAAGAGATGTTTAACAGATTATGCGCTTCTAATCATTCAATATCTGTAAATCTGTAACCGGAATTATGAAGTCGCATTATCCTTACTCAACGAGGAATTTTTGGATGAGGGGTTCATATTGGATGAGACATTAAAGCAGATTTTGGAGTATAAGCCGTCACGTAACTCGAGATTCGAACGTGTTCAAATGTTCTTAAACATAATAAAAGCCAGCTTATGGAAATTAAGGTGCAATTTTTCATTGGATTTTCTTGAGGAAGATACTGCTGGGTACATATTGATGAGTCATATTGTACTTTCAAAACTACATCGAGAAATGAGGACATATACAGCAATATAATTCCAATTATCCTACATTAAGTAACATTCTGCGAAGTTATAACGATATTATTAAAGCTTTGATGGAACTAAGTTCTAGAAGGGTCCGAACGAACAGGTTCAAACCTGTTCTTTCGGACCCTTATAGAACTGGTAACCACAAGTTCATAAAACCCAAATAAAAAAAAACCGTCTTCCGCTTTGGAGAACTTTTTCACCTGTTAAGCATTGTAAACTTTGTGTGGCAGATGGACACTGGAAGGATGATTGCCTGAAATATGTTTTTTTGTCAGGACAGAGTAGAGCGGTGCTCTGAGCTTAAATTGTGCCTCTTTGTGTAAACGAGAAGTATTCTGCTGGTAACTGTCCCTGCAACAGGGGAATATTTCTTTCGCTCTGTAAATACTGTTCTTATCATAACCACCATAGTGCGTTGTGTCCGGATGCTGTACCTAAAAATATGTTGTTAACACTTGTATTGACACAGGTTCGACACGTCAGCCCTACATTTTGCCTATTTACAGTGTATTACTGAAAAGAAGAAAAAGATGGTGTATGTGTAACTGCCTATTGAACTCTGGAAGCCAGAGGTCGTATTTTCCAGTGATATTTTGGAAGCTCTTAAATGTGAACCTCTTGCGGGTACTGGCGTTGGATATGCTATCATTATGTACATGGGTACTCAATAAAAACGTTTATGAAAGTGGTTCTGGAGGTGGAATTGCTTCCGGGTGCCACGGGACCCCTCCCTGTGTTAATTGACCGTATATATGACATGAAACTGGAGTTCTCTAACTTTGGTCAGATTATTGAGGATCTTAAGGATCTCAGCTATTCTCTGCCGCTGATGTAATTAATTCACATTTTGTGAACCTTGAGGATTTGTTAGCTGTTGACCTGATCCAGTTTTGATTTTGTTCAAGTGTCTTCATGGTTCTGCGTGGGAAACCACCAAGGGTATTATTCCCTTCGTTTTTGTACTCTCACCATATTGTCCCGCTAGAATCTTCTGTGTTAAACGCTACATGTTATAAAATAGTAATTCTCAAAATGGCTTCCTGTGCTTCTTCTGTGGTGAATTTTATTGTTGGAGCGCAGACATTCTCATGCTGATCTCTGCAGAGATTCAAGAAAAGTTCTTTGGAACGAGGTATTGAACATATGTTTTCCATTGAGACTCTGGGACTTACTGAGGAAGAGGACCTTTCTAAGTACGATTTAGAAAAAAAAGAAAATTCAAAGAGTCTATTGTCTTTAAAAATAAATGTTACTACGGTACGCGAAGCTCCATTGGTTGGGAGACAGAATACATTTGGTTCCACCAAAATAATCCGTGTCCCTTGGAGTATTGGATAGAGTTGTGAGGTGATTGGAGCAAAGCAACCAATATCATGATTACTTAAATGTATTCCGAGCACAAAGAGAGAAGGAGTAAGAGAGAAAATAGAAGTCCCCCCCGCAGCAAATACAAAAATTATAGTTGGTTACTTCATAGTCCTGTCTTCAAAGAAGATGAACAGCCCACGACTAAAATAAGACGGGTTTTTAATTGCTTGCTGAAAAAACAAATGTGCTATTTCACTGAACGAGACTGCCAAAATTAATCTTATGAGAGACGTGTTGAAAAAGTTGTTATTGTTCCGTTTCAATAAGTACGTATTGCTGGGTGTGGGGGGATATCCGAAAAGCCTTCTTGTGGATAGGATTGTCATTCGAGGAAGACGAAAATAGATTTCGTTTTTTTTTTCTTGAAGGGAGATCAATTACTTTGCTATCGTTACCTCTTTTTAAAACTTATTCACCATTCTCTTGATGGTTCTTGAATGGACTTTGAAGATGAAAGCCAGAGTATGAATGTTGGTACTATTACTGAAAGCCTGCATGATCTTTTTCCTCTCACCATTGTTTATTTGGATAGACAGTGGGGGTGACACAAAACGATTTTAACCTGTTCTCTTTCTAGCTGAAAGGGCTTTTCAGTGATTCTTACGACAAATGGTGTCAAGATGGCTAAAAGTCTTATCTGAAAACCTAGAAAAAAGAAACTCAGTTTCATGGTATTTGTTTTAGATATTAAACGTTTTATGGGATGGACAATTATGTTGTTACACAATTTTTCTATTACACCCGATATAGCAATGAAATTATTTTCAACTCTACAACCCGTTTCCCCAGAGACAATGTTGCAAGCCTATTGAAAGTCAATTGTATCTCAATCGCTGTTTCCCTAGAAAAATTCCATATATCACCTAGTTTTACTAGTTCAGACCTTTACATCCAAGACCCGTCATATTCTGTGCACAGGGGCGAACCATTCTCATTCCGTTTGTATTCCATTGGTAAGTTCCATTCGGTCATTCTTTTTTCTCAAGGGCTGCTGCATTGTAGAAAAGACGCCACCAGAGGATGTTTCCCCAAACACTACGATCTTAACCTCTCAATTTTGGAGTCGACCATTATCTATCCTACATATCCTAACAATCTATAATTCTACATCTATAAAAATAATTGCATTCAGTAATCTTCTACTTTGAAGGGTTCTTTGTTCTTCTGTTTTATATAGGTGATCTCCTCTGCGCAACGCTACTCAGCAGACTAAAGTTAAAAAGGTTACGTGTTGATGTCTATTGTAGATGGGGTGCCTCTTCATATGTAAACAAAGAAGAATCATACAAAAACTTAGGTTCCAACCACGGACCGTTTATTCTCTTTTTATATATAAGCTGTCGTGAAACAAAGTAATCAATGTCTCTTGTATACAGTGGCCTATGATACGTTTTTAGCCACTCTGGATTACAGCAATTTTGGCACGTTTAATAAAGTCTCTTTCGTTTTTTTTCAGACAATACCATGTTAGTATCAAACTACTCTGATCTCTGAACAATAGTTGACTTATATCTTGCAATGAAAGTTCGTGGAAGTAAGGAAATTAGTGAATTTCAACAAAGGAAAAATAATAGGATAGTAGCAAGTCAAACAAAGAAATTTTTAGGTTTTTCCACGTTAATCATCAAACGGTTAATAATATTGTCAAGAAATTTAATGAAGAAGGTCATTGTCACGTGGAACAATGTTCAGGAAGAGCAAGCATCATGTCTGAGCGAACGAAAAGGGCACTGAATAGGGAAGTCATTAGAAACCGCTGTCAGGGCATCAAAGATGTCGCCAACAGCATGGAAATGTCGTCATATGCGGTGAAAGAGCTAGGCTATCAAAGAAGAGTTGCAAGAAAGAATCCCTTGATTTCAGAGGTTAACAGGAACCTTCGTATTTACTGGGCGAGATAATTTGAGAGCAAAGATTATGAATTTTGGCAGTCTGTAATTTGGTCAGCTGAAAGTAAATTCTGCCAATATTCTAATTCGAGATTGGTTTATGTTTGGAGAAATCAGAATGTGACTTTGAACACTGGATGTCTGCAGGCGACCGTGAAACATGGAGGGATTAGAGTAATGGTGTGGGGCGCTGTCTGGTTTGGAGGGAAATCTGAGCTGATTCTTGTTGACGAGGGGTTGAATGGTCCAAAATACTGTCAAATATTAGAGAAAGGACTAATCCCACTATTTGAAACTAGTCAGATTGACAAGAATGTTTACCTTTTTCAAGAAGATGGAGCGCCATGTCATACGAGCAAAGTAGCAAAGGCCTGGAAGGAATCGCAAGAAATCAAGTCACTACCATGGGTAGCCTAAAGTCCTGACAGGAATTCAACAGAGCACGTTTGGGAGCACCTTAACCGAAAACCTCGAGAGCGTGCAACCAAAATCACGTCAGTGGCAACCCCTAAAGAAACATTGCTAAAGGAATGGCAAAATATGGCTCAGACGATTGTTGAAAATTTGATCAAATCCATGAAAAATCGAATACAAGCACTGAAACGCGCAAATGGAGGACCTACTCCATACTAGTTCCAAAAACTGTTTGTTTATGTTGAATAGGGATTATGTAATTAAATTTTGAAATTGGATGTAGTTTATTTCTCCTGGCTAAAATCTTTTCTTAGGTCACTGTATATCCGTTTTCTTTTTGTTTCAGAAGTTAAGGTAGGTAAGTATAAGAATCGTTATAATGGTTGCGTTCAAGTCAGCCTTGCACCGAGTTGTAACAACCAAAGAGAAAGCTTGACTTACTTAATAGGTGGAGGTTTTTATTAGGTAGGTGCAAAAATAATGACGTAATAATGTCGTTTTTTGACGTATTTTTTAACGTCAAAGAACGACATTATTACGTCATTATTTTTGCACCATCCTAATAGAAGACACGTGCGGGCGTCATGCGTTGGAAAGTGAAAAGAGAGTTGAGTTGTCAGTGGACTGTGAAAACTGTCGTACCCCAGTGGGAACGTAATTACCACGTAGTTCTACATCTTGGAGCGAAACGGAGAAAAAGAGTGAGGCAGGAAAATATTTGACGTTTTACGGACTTAACCAGCGCCACCTAGTAACGTTTGACGAAACCA